>OY725338.1:6670140-7896926 GCA_963243735.1 Neocrepidodera transversa
GATGGTTAACCATTTCAAGATTTTTAATTAAAGATTAATTTGTCTATTTATGTGACACTGATGTCGTCTCCATTTGTGTGTTTTTTAGTGGGAGGTATCCCCATGTGTAACGAAGGCTCTGATGATGGTCCCGGGATAGGAGGCTCAGTGCGAGCAGTTGGTACCTGCTTAACTAATATCTAGGGGGGCATTCTCGAGAAGATTATGAAGCTCGTCCGGAAGATCCTTCGCTTCGGTCAGAATCCCAAGATTCAGTTGAGGAAATTTCTTCTTGGATTTCTTGGAGTAGGCTCTTCTATTCCTTTCATCTGTTCATTTTGTTCGTAGGGTGGCCTGTGCGTGGGTGTTGGAGCTGCCCAGTCTTCTCCTAACGTGTTTTCCCTGCAACGTTTTTAACCTGGAAACAATTGTTAGAATATTAGTAAGGTTGTAGATTTGGTCTGAGAGGTACGAGCATTTCGTGAGGATCCTCCTCTCGGTTGCCGTGACAGCGTGCAAGAGAGGAGGGGGAAGTGTGGAGAAGTTGAGGGCTCTGTAGTCGATTACGGGACGGGTGTAGGTCTTTAACGTTCGAGGGTTACATCTGCCAATTTGACCCCCCAGTGCTCCGATGAGAGCGATTCGCTTCCTTACTCTGTCCAGAGTTCTTTAGACTTCAGTCGCCCAATTAAGGGTGCGCGTGAAGCACACTCCTAGGTAGGTGACCTTGTCCAAGGGAATGTGTCTCTCTCCCCAGAGTCTGAGGTTAATCTCTGAGATGTTTGAAGATGATCAGTTGGGTTTTTTGAGGGTTGAGGGTAATCTTCCAGTTTCTACACCATTGGGAGAAATGGTTAAGGATTTGCTGGGTTTTGGTATTCAGGGCTCTCGTGGAAGGAGCAGTGAAGGATATTTGGATGTCGTCAGCGTAAAGCTGGAGGTCTTGGGTAGGAGAGGGAGGGTGTGGGATCTCGGGCGTGTAGATGACGTCCAACACTGGGGCCAGCAGAATTGACCGGTAGAAAAAACATATTTACAATGATATAAAAATTTTTAATTAAATTAGAATTTTTTCATGAGAAATTAGTATAGTACAACAAACACTTACATTATATAAATAAAATAAAAAGTTTTTGTAAATCCTTTTATTATTTAAACCATCACCACAAAGTAACTAAACTAACATCAGAAAAACAAAACTTATTTTTTTTTATCGAATTTTATGAATTTATATTTCTGTTTTATTACAATTTTTTCTTGATTTGTTCCACAATTTTGGATTTTTGTATTTTTCCTAATGTCGTTTTTGGAAAATCTTTCATTAACTCGAGTCTTGTTGGAATTTTATAATTGGCTAATTTTCCTTCACAAAAACTTTTGACTTCATCTAGAGTTAATGACGAATTTGGTTTTAATTTGATACAGGCACATACTTCTTCTCCCAATTTTTCAATATAGGAACCTACCACCTAGAATAGAGATTATTTAGGAAACAGTTAGAACTAGCGCCTATTACATAGGTGGAATCTTTTTCATTGGTAGATGGCGTTAGCTGTCTACGATAGTCTTACATCCATTTTAAAAACTATTATGTATTAAAATTAAAAACGACTTACACAGACTTCGAGAACATTTGGATGAATTTCTAAAATTTGTTCTATTTCCTGTGGGCCAATTTTATTTCCATCACTATTTATTATATCTTTCAGTCTCCCTGCTATGTGAAGCTGTTGATCTTCATCAAAGAATACAGAATCACTGAAAACATTATGAAGCTTAATATAAAAATTTTAAAGTTAGGATTTCAAATATGCTTTATTTGTAATATTTCTTTTATCGTTTTTATCAGCTTTATCAACGTCTGTTTATCATAATCAGACTACATCAAGTTGCCGTACGTCACGTCGGTATGTCACTTTAATGTTTGTTCTGTCAGTTATAATTATTTATTTTGGTTAAGGACCTTCTTTAGATAGAGACAAAGAATACCTATCGATAAAGAAGCGAAGGCTACGGTATTTACATGGATCGAAATTTGTACGCGCATGCGCGAGTTATATTAGTTGTTTGTTCATTTGCTTTATTTTATATTATTTTATTGTAAATATTACTTTGTTTTCTATACATATATATAAAATGAATTTAAATGATTTTTGTCAGTACCCGAACAGGGTAAAACGAGTGAAAAGAGTAACGGAGCCGAACTCAGCTTTTATATTGGTTATCCGTCACCTGTCACAAAAATTTTTGCCCTTCCAACATCAAGGAAATTTCGCCGGCCTTCGCTTCTTGGTATGTATTCTTTGATAGAAATATAGGAATTTACATGATAAAAATTGAATTCCCGATCTAAGTTTTCTTCATCACCTTTGTAGACCGGAGTTTTCTAAAATAATTAAAATCATAAAAACACAAAACTCAGATCTGGGAAAAAATACAATTCTATTCTGCCCGCCAAATTTTCTCTAGATACTGGTGCCGCACGACCACCACACCTCGTGCGGAACTTTTTGCACTCAGAGCAGAAAGTGCAGCATTGACGTCCCAATGGAGTACACGAACCTGCACTATATTTTCCAATGGTTTGTAAATTTTGCCCTGGTTCCGCACTCGTGCTGCATTTTTTTCCCAATGGAATGCGCTATAATATTTATAAAATAATAAATATATTTTTTTGCGATGACAGCGACATTGAAATGGTCGATTTGAAATAATGTCACTTCTTCTCGGGACTATATAAGAGGGTCTGTAATATTATTTTCAAAACAGCAATTTTAGCACTCTAGGTCAATGAGGCGGAGTGTATTTTTACAATGGTTTAATGTGAGTGTCTGATCTTAATAAATTACTAGTCTGCCAAGGTAGAGAAGATATTTCGCTACAAAGAGAAATTTATCCAATAAAATAAAATCTCTTCTGTTTCAAGGTTAACTAAATATAAATAAATACGCCTTACCCAGTTTTAAACCATCCATCTTTATCTAATAATTTCATATCATAATTGAAATATTTTTTAATGATTGAATATCCTCTAAGTTGTAACTCCCCTGTAGTTCCAACTGGCACAATATTACCTTCAGTATCAACAATTTTAGCTTCTGTGTGATCCATAACGTGTCCAACGGAATCAAAGTCATTGAAATCTTCTGCATAAGGCCACGCTAAGGCTATGCCTTCGCTCATACCATAACCGAACTAAAATATTTTTAATAGAAATGGAAAAGTAATTAAAAATTATGAAAACCTTCCGAAAGTTTCTCAATAAAATGTGTGAAGATGAATATTCTATGTGACAAAACTTTTAAATGTCGGGAGATTGATTCCGAATAATCCAGGAGAGAGATTTATAACGTTATAACAGTTATATAGCTGGCAGATTTTACTTAGTACATTTTCGTTTCTAGTAAGAAAAATTTGTGTTCTAGGACTAGTTCTATGGTCAGAGGATTATAAAGTTTATACAGACATATTAAGTTACAGAGGAGTCTCCTGTCTACAAGTTTTACGACATCAAATTCTAATCTTAAATGTTGATAAGACTCTTTCCAGGAGAGACTTTATGTTTTTTATAAATTCTTTAAAAATTTCTTTAGAATAGTTTAAATTCTGTTAATCAGGCTCTTATTGATTTGATTGGTTCAAATTACTGAAGACATATTCAGTAAAAAAATTAATCGATTAGTTTCAATTGACTTCATCTTTCGAAACCCATGTTGTTCCACACTTAACATATTTTGGACATGAAAATAAAGTTAATCATATAAAATAAATTCAAATTCTTTAGTGACACAATTTAGTTTCGCAATTGGTCTATAATTATTAACAGGTTCACTGCGGACGACGCGGATCCGCGTCGAGGGTTGGTGGTTCCCATGTGCTAACGGCGCGGATCCACGCTTTAGATACCTTTTCCATTTATCTGTATGATATTTGATTAGCACGAGAGTTGCACACGTATTTTCTGCATACATTAGGTTGTGGTAACGGAAATTACGTCACAGTTTTCATTTTTGTTATTTCACTTTTGATCTGATACGTGCTTGATCATTTGCAACATAGAGCCTCTAGAGGCTGGTTGTTCTCTACGAAAGCCGCGAAAAATAATCGTAAAAATGATAAAAAATTAACAGCTGCTGAACTTGAGTATTTTTTATTAAATTGAGAGAGTGAGGAAGATTTTGTTTCATCAGAGGATGAATATGAAGGGGACAGTGATGCTGAGGAGATTGATTAATCAGGTAGTAAGTTTGAAATTGAAGTACCTAAAAGTGTTGCATTTTGTGGTTTTTTAGGTGACGTCGATGTGTCGGCTATAATGCGAAAATACCCACAATAAATTTTTTTTGACTGTTTTTAAAAAAATATTTCAGCACAGGGGTACTCCCTATTATTTTAGATCCGCAGCGAACCTGTTAAATTAGTTCTTTGAATTTTTTTTTGTGATAAGGTGAAAGTTTAGTGAGCTTGAACTTTGTCGGAAAACAAGATATTACCGACATACCTTAAAAATATCAGTTGTAATTCCATTGGGTCCAGTTGAGAGATTGTAGATTATCAAATACATTGTTAATTTATTGTACTGTATGTAACTTGACTATATGTCAAGCGAGGTGAAAAGCATCCTAATATTATATGAAGAAGACGTGTAGTAATAAAAACCGATTTAAACAAACTACACAGCTATTGTCATCAAGTTATTTTAAATTTCACCACTTACTTTAAAATGTTTGATATTCAACACTTCTAACAAAGGCTTATATAATCTAGAAGGACCTGGAGCTCCACTGCTTAGGGCTAAGTATGGAGATAGATGAAGATTTAACTCTTTTTGTTTTTCAATTAAATCGGTCATTATTGATGGACTAGCTAATAGGTAAGTACAGCTAAAATAAAATAATATAATAATTGTTAGAAGATATAAAATATGGTTCTTACTTTTCTTCACTAATAGTTCTTAATAATTTTTCGGGGTTATAATTAATTGACGATAAGACGACGGTTACTCCATTTATTAAAGACACTGAGACAAAAAGTAAATCTACAAATTCGAAAATTTCTAAATGGCTACAATATTTCTGATTTTTTTGTAAAACCATTGTTCTTAAGCCCAACAAATGGAAATTATTGGTCATTTGGTAGTGGGAATGGGCTACTATTTTTGGGGTACCTGTGCTGCCCTAAAAAATTATATAATTAAAAAAATATAACAGTATATATGAACGATTTACGAATATTAGTATTCATAAATGTTGAAAGAACACTAGACTTATATTTTCTTAATGACATCGAAGGACCAAACTCTTTAGGTAGGAGTTAAACCAAAATAAAAACAGTATTTGAAATAGGAATGTACTTTTTATTCCATCTATTCCAAGTACTAACATGAACAGAAAAATAATAAACGGCACATTAATTTAAATTATGAAACCGAAATCAAATATAACTCATCACTTTCACTCACTGTAAAAAACTATTTACATTTTTTCTTATTAAGAAAACTCAGAAACTTTTTGGGTGTGTTTAATTACGCACCATTTTAATTATTTGAAGAAACTTTTTACTCTATTAAATGCGACTGCATCCTTTTACAGTCGGTAAGCGAGAGCGAGATTATGCTCTGAATTTTAGCGGATAGTAGGGTTGCAGGTTTTTTACTGGTAGGAGACATGATACGTGGTATCCAAATAGCCTTGAATTCAGAATCTTAGCGGGAAGAAATATATTTATATTTTTTGTCTCTTATAATGATGGGATAATATGAGAGAATGATAATATTGCTTGCATAGCAACGGTCGCTTATGTATTTTGTTTTTGTTAACGGTATTTTGAAAGTAGACAGAAAAACGTCTGAGAGAAAGACGGAATAACTCTTGTGTTGAGTTTAAATCTATTTTTAGATTTTAAAATATACAATAATAGACATTAGTATGAACTGAAAGATTAATATTATTAATTTTAAAAGAAATGAATTATTTTGTATTTTCTGGATAATATTCCAGTGAAATTTATCCAATATAGAACTAAATAACAATACGAGGTCGAAATCTTATACATTCACTTTTAAGGTATTTATAAATGGCATTTACGAGGTTCTTGTAAAATTATATAAAATATGGGAAGTGAAATGCCTAACGTATTTATTTTTTAATATAAGGGATGTTGAGGTTATAAAAATTAAAATTGATTGATTAAAACGTTTTGCTTACCGAAGTAAAAATTATAAGACATATATCATGACAGTCGATTTGCTTCTCATTATTTATTAAAGTCTCTTTAGAAATTTTCTTTCCTAAACATGAAATTTGTTGGTAGCTCGTTGTACCACTAGAAAATAAAACATTAATTAGCTATTAGGTCAATTTTATTATTGGATAAATTTTATTTTTAGATAATTAGATAAATTTTATTATATTTTTTCTGTAGATAGGAGTTTTTTTTTAAATATATATAATTCATTTATAAATGTAAGTTTTTGTGAGCCCGATAATATTGTAACTAACTACGATAAATTAGAATTACAAATTATTTTAGAAAATTACTATTATAATTTTTATTCATACTTTTTAAATAAGTTAATTTGAATATCTAAAAATTACCTGTATTGAATTTCTGACATAATAATGATTTGTTTTAATGAAGGAAACTTTTTGGATTTTTCTATATTAAAAGAGGAACCTCCAAGTTTTGGTATAATTTTTTGTAATGTTTCCATGACTTTACATTTTTCGTCATTATCGACTGATATTATGCAACTGACTTCTACTGTTTTAAAAATATATTCCAGTTCGTTTGATTGTAAATCAGGATTTATTATAACCTAAAACATAAGCTACAATTGTAAAATATTTAAAGAAATATATACAAGATGTTTCATTAATAATTATCTACATTGTAACTGGACGACCTAAAACGACGTAACCTTTCAACAAAATATTCACAGTGTTTTATTTAAAAAAATCGTATAAACCCGTTTCTTTTATCGGATCTTAACATTGCTATATTCTAAGCTATAAGAGATACGAAGACAAATTTTGGAGATTATTACATTGGTCAAAAAAAATCTCTGTTGTACACAGGAAACTAAAAGTGCTGTTTTTGGATTTATACGTATAGAATTTTTATTTATAATAAAATCAAAAAATGGAAAAAAAAGTTTTATTGCATCTCAAATTTGACACAAAAGTGTATTACTAAATCTTCGATACATTTAGTGTCTTAACGGTCACCATAAAGTTATTTTCTGATGTCACAATAATTTTTAATTGCGGTCCTGTCATAGTTTTAGAAAATTCGTTTTAATTTTATCAAAACGAATTTAACAATAGGTATATACTTTGCCATTACCTAAGAATTTCGGTAAAAAAATGCATTATCAGTGACACTCAAACGGTGATGCATCCTTTCGGGACTTTGGCCTATCGGGTACCGGAATAGCTAGGGCGATCCTGGCCAAATTTCTGACATACATATAAGGTAATACTATACATGATTTGCTGTGAAAAAACACCTAATTTGTATCCCGATTCAGCTCAATTTCAATACGGCTCTTCCCTGGCAAAAACTAACTACTAAAGTGAAAACCGGAACACTATCGGTGCTTTCGTTCGAGAGTTATAATGTTTACATCAAAACAGACAGACATACGTCCGGAGAGAATATCATTTTTAGTTTGTCCTGTATAATTCGAGAAGGGCGAGTTAACTTTTTGCATTTAATGGCGTTCGTATCTCTTATGGTGTAAAATACCATAAGTTAAGACGTGATAAAAGAAACGGTCTGTAGTTATTTAAATGGATCTTATCCGCTTAAGATTCGCAAATGGCATTTTTTTAAATTATTTTTAGTAAAAGTGCTAGACTATCAACTTTTTTTCGCCAGATAAATTTGAAAAAAGTGGCACAGATGCGCTCTATTAATAAATATTGTATTTTAGTTATTCTTTTAGGCGATATCTCGTCCAAAAATGAATATTTATATATTATGGCGCTCTAGTCTATTCTGTGGTAGGATTACTTAACATTAATTAAAAAATACTAAAAAAAAACAATTTTTACACCTAATTTATTAGAATACAATCACATTTTTCTTGGGTAATTGTCTAAAGGCAACCACGCGGGTCACATGGTATGCGGGGCTCTTAACGCTCAATGATTCATGGGCAGAAATGCACATTGACGTCATGGGAAGTGCATGTCCGGGGCCATGGGTGGGGTTGGGGTGGGGTTTTCAAGTTTTTTAAAGGGCGTCATGTGGGATATCGTTGAAAAGCTCTCTTCGAGTATAGTAACCACCGAAAACTTGTTTTTTGATACCAACATATGTCGACTTAAGAATTTTCTAAAATTGAGAATGGTACCTGAGTGGCACAGAAATCTACCTTTAATCTGCCGAAATAATTTATTTGTTGATAAGAATATGAATCAAATTTCTGGAATAAAAAAATTGGGCGTTAAGCGGCTAAAGACACATAACTACAAAAAATTCGTTGACTTACTTTTACCAGTGGCGTACAATAGCCGCATGGGACTTAAAATGAGTCAACGAATTTTTTTGCAACTTATGTGTCTTTTAGATCAATTCAATAGTCTGCGAAACAAAACATATACAAATTTCAATATTATGAGAAATTATTACCACTAACAATTATTATTACTATTATTACCATTAATATAAATCTAAAATACAAGAAATTCATCTAGAAATATTAAGAGTATCTCAGTAATCTCAACTGGTTAATTAGTTAGGTAATTTTATGAATTACGATGAAATGTTTATTGTTAATTAAAATATATAGAAAAAATAATCTTACTGGTACAAAACCGCCTTTTATACATGAAAAAACCGCAATATGTCCCTCAATTGAATTATTGACAATCATTCCAATTTTTTCACCACGTTTTAGTCCAATTTCATATAAACCAGCGGCAAAATTATCAATTTCTTGTAAAAATTCGCTTGCGGTCAAATTTATTTTTTGTTCTTTAGAAGTAAGAAAAATAGTATCTTTGAATTTCTCCACAGATTCTTCTATTAACGTACTCATCGTAATAGAACGTAGCGGAATATCAGATTTTCCTTTTATGTAACTTAATCCTCTGTCCATCTTTTTAATTTGATTGTCTTATATCTTCAGTAAAAATAAAAAGATTTCTTGTATTTTTTTATTTTTAATTGAAATATCTAAATAAAAAAAGTATTTCAAATATAAGAAATGAATTTATTTACCTAGGTTACTTACTTGATTATTTAAATTATATTAAAAAAACAGTGATATAGTTTTTTCTTCTTTTCTTCTATATTATTAAATTTTCCCTCTATGGTGGATAAATTTTTAGTTTACGAAAAATAGATAAGAAAGAAAAATATTAGACTTGCCACTACTAGTACTATACAGACAACTATAAATTTATAGTTTTTATAGATGCCTTGTATTGGCAATTATTTTTCTTAAATTTAAAACTCTGATTATGATTATTAATATTTATGGCGTAAATTTTTTTAAAGATAAGCAAACTCTTTTAAATAATAATTTACCAGGTCTATTCTATTATTTAAAATTATGTACCACAAGTAATCTACACATGATTTATTTTTTTTTAATTTGAATAAATGCAAATTTACAATTTACTCTAGACAATTACCTGGATTTTACAATACAATACAATACAATACTCCAGTCTCGTCTCGTCTTGCTTCTCATACGAGAAAGTATCGAAATCTTGTGATGCATAATTCTTGAATTGAGAATATAATACAAATTAAATTGCTACAACTATAGATGGTTAAAATTTTACAGCTGTCATAATGTAATTTGTCCAAGTATGCAATTTCTTAAATTTATGCTGTACAAATTGATTTGGACAAAATTTAATACAAATTAAATTGCTACAACTATAGATGGTTAAAATTTTACAACTGTCATAAATTAATTTGTCCAAGTATGCAATTTATTAAATTTATGCTGTACAAATTGATTTGTACAAAATATAATACAAATTAAATTGCTACAAATATAGATGATTAAAATTTTACAGCTGCCATAATTTAATTTGTCCAAGTATGCAATTTCTTAAATTTATGCCGTACAAATTGATTTGGACAAAATATAATACAAATTAAATTGCTACAACTATAGATGATTAAAATTTGACAGCTGTTATAATTTAATTTGTCCAAGTATGCAATTTCTTAAATTTATGCTGTACAAATTGATTTGGACAAAATTTAATACAAATTAAATTGCTACAACTATAGATGGTTAAAATTTTACAACTGTCATAAATTAATTTGTCCAAGTATGCAATTTATTAAATTTATGCTGTACAAATTGATTTGTACAAAATATAATACAAATTAAATTGCTACAACTATAGATGATTAAAATTTTACAGCTGCCATAATTTAATTTGTCCAAGTATGCAATTTCTTAAATTTATGCCGTACAAATTGATTTGGACAAAATAAAATACAAATTAAATTGCTACAACTATAGATGATTAAAATTTTACAGCTGTCATAATTTAATTTGTCCAAGTATGCAATTTCTTAAATTTATGCCGTACAAATTGATTTGGACAAAATAAAATACAAATTAAATTGCTACAACTATAGATGATTAAAATTTTACAGCTGTCATAATTTAATTTGTCCAAGAATGCAATTTCTTAAATTTATGCTGTACGAATTTATTTGGACAAAATATAATACAAATTAAATTGCTACAACTATAGATGATTAATATTTTACAGCTGTCATAATTTAATTTGTCCAAGTATGCAATTTCCTAAATTTATGCTGTACAAATTGATTTGGACAAAATATAATACAAATTAAATTGTTACAACTATAGATGGTTAAAATTTTACAGCTGTCATAATTTAATTTGTCCAAGTATGCAATTTCTTAAATTTATGCTGTACAAATTGATTTGGATAAAATATAATACAAATTAAATTGTTACAACTATAGATGGTTAAAATTTTACAGCTGTCATAATTTAATTTGTCCAAGTATGCAATTTATTAAATTTATGCTGTACAAATTGATTTAGACAAAATATAATACAAATTAAATTGCTACAACTATAGATGATTAAAATTTTACAGCTGTCATAATTTAATTGTGTCCAAGTATGCAATTTCTTAAATTTATGCCGTAAAAATTGATTTGGACAAAATAAAATACAAATTAAATTGCTACAACTATAGATGATTAAAATTTTACAGCTGTCATAATTTAATTTGTCCAAGTATGCAATTTCTTAAATTTATGCCGTAAAAATTGATTTGGACAAAATAAAATACAAATTAAATTGCTACAACTATAGATGATTAAAATTTTACAGCTGTCATAATTTAATTTGTCCAAGTATGCAATTTCTTAAATTTATGCTGTACAAATTGATTTGGACAAAATATAATACAAATTAAATTGCTACAACTATAGATGATTAAAATTTTACAGCTGTCATAATTTAATTAGTCCAAGTATGCAATTTCCTAAATTTATGCTGTACAAATTGATTTGAACAAAATATAATACAAATTAAATTGCTACAACTATAGATGATTAAAATTTTACAGCTGCCATAATTTAATTTGTGCAAGTATGCAATTTCTTAAATTTATGTCGTAAAAATTGATTTGAACAAAATATAATACAAATTAAATTGCTACAACTATACATGGTTAAAATTTGACAGCTGTCATAATTTAATTTGTCCAAGTATGCAATTTCTTAAATTTATGCTGTACAAATTGATTTGAACAAAATATAATACAAATTCAATTGCTACAACTATAGATGATTAAAATTTTACAGCTGTCATAATTTAATTTGTCCAAGTATGCAATTTCTTAAATTTATGCTGTACAAATTGATTTGGACAAAATATAATACAAATTAAATTGCTACAACTATAGATGATTAAAATTTTACAGCTGCCATAATTTAATTTGTCCAAGGATGCAATTTCTTAAATTTATGCTGAAAAAATTCATTCGGACAAAATATAATACAAATTAAATTGCTACAACTATAGATGGTTAAAATTTGACAGCTGTCATAATTTAATTTGTCAAATTATGCAATTTCTTAAATTTATGTCGTACAAATTGATTTGGACAAAATATAGTACAAATTAAATTGCTACAACTGTAGATGATTAAAATTTTACATCTGCCATAATTTAATTTGTCAAATTATGCAATTTCTTAAATTTATGTCGTACAAATTGATTTGGACAAAATATAATACAAATTAAATTGCTACAACTGTAGATGATTAAAATTTTACATCTGCCATAATTTAATTTGTCAAATTATGCAATTTCTTAAATTTATGTCGTACAAATTGATTTGGACAAAATATAATACAAATTAAATTGCTACAACTATAGATGATTAAAATTTTACAGCTGCCATAATTTAATTTGTCCAAGTATGCAATTTCTTAAATTTATGCCGTACAAATTGATTTGGACAAAATATAATACAAATTAAATTGCTACAACTATAAATGGTTAAAATTTTACAACTGTCATAAATTAATTTGTCCAAGTATGCAATTTATTAAATTTATGCTGTACAAATTGATTTGTACAAAATATAATACAAATTAAATTGCTACAAATATAGATGATTAAAATTTTACAGCTGCCATAATTTAATTTGTCCAAGTATGCAATTTCTTAAATTTATGCCGTACAAATTGATTTGGACAAAATATAATACAAATTAAATTGCTACAACTATAGATGATTAAAATTTGACAGCTGTTATAATTTAATTTGTCCAAGTATGCAATTTCTTAAATTTATGCTGTACAAATTGATTTGGACAAAATTTAATACAAATTAAATTGCTACAACTATAGATGGTTAAAATTTTACAACTGTCATAAATTAATTTGTCCAAGTATGCAATTTATTAAATTTATGCTGTACAAATTGATTTGTACAAAATATAATACAAATTAAATTGCTACAACTATAGATGATTAAAATTTTACAGCTGCCATAATTTAATTTGTCCAAGTATGCAATTTCTTAAATTTATGCCGTACAAATTGATTTGGACAAAATAAAATACAAATTAAATTGCTACAACTATAGATGATTAAAATTTTACAGCTGTCATAATTTAATTTGTCCAAGTATGCAATTTCTTAAATTTATGCCGTACAAATTGATTTGGACAAAATAAAATACAAATTAAATTGCTACAACTATAGATGATTAAAATTTTACAGCTGTCATAATTTAATTTGTCCAAGAATGCAATTTCTTAAATTTATGCTGTACGAATTTATTTGGACAAAATATAATACAAATTAAATTGCTACAACTATAGATGATTAATATTTTACATCTGTCATAATTTAATTTGTCCAAGTATGCAATTTCCTAAATTTATGCTGTACAAATTGATTTGGACAAAATATAATACAAATTAAATTGTTACAACTATAGATGGTTAAAATTTTACAGCTGTCATAATTTAATTTGTCCAAGTATGCAATTTCTTAAATTTATGCTGTACAAATTGATTTGGATAAAATATAATACAAATTAAATTGTTACAACTATAGATGGTTAAAATTTTACAGCTGTCATAATTTAATTTGTCCAAGTATGCAATTTATTAAATTTATGCTGTACAAATTGATTTGGATAAAATATAATACAAATTAAATTGTTACAACTATAGATGGTTAAAATTTTACAGCTGTCATAATTTAATTTGTCCAAGTATGCAATTTATTAAATTTATGCTGTACAAATTTATTTGGACAAAATATAATACAAATTAAATTGCTACAACTATAGATGATTAAAATTTTAC
This sequence comes from Neocrepidodera transversa, assembly GCA_963243735.1. NCBI lineage: Eukaryota > Metazoa > Arthropoda > Insecta > Coleoptera > Chrysomelidae > Neocrepidodera > Neocrepidodera transversa. The sequence continues at coordinate 6,683,961 of OY725338.1, forward strand.
AGCTGTCATAATTTAATTTGTCCAAGTATGCAATTTCTTAAATTTATGCCGTAAAAATTGATTTGGACAAAATAAAATACAAATTAAATTGCTACAACTATAGATGATTAAAATTTTACAGCTGTCATAATTTAATTAGTCCAAGTATGCAATTTCCTAAATTTATGCTGTACAAATTGATTTGGACAAAATATAATACAAACTAAATTGCTACAACTATAGATGATTAAAATTTTACAGCTGTCATAATTTAATTAGTCCAAGTATGCAATTTCCTAAATTTATGCTGTACAAATTGATTTGAACAAAATATAATACAAATTAAATTGCTACAACTATAGATGATTAATATTTTACATCTGTCATAATTTAATTTGTCCAAGTATGCAATTTCCTAAATTTATGCTGTACAAATTGATTTGGACAAAATATAATACAAATTAAATTGTTACAACTATAGATGGTTAAAATTTTACAGCTGTCATAATTTAATTTGTCCAAGTATGCAATTTCTTAAATTTATGCTGTACAAATTGATTTGGATAAAATATAATACAAATTAAATTGTTACAACTATAGATGGTTAAAATTTTACAGCTGTCATAATTTAATTTGTCCAAGTATGCAATTTATTAAATTTATGCTGTACAAATTGATTTGGATAAAATATAATACAAATTAAATTGTTACAACTATAGATGGTTAAAATTTTACAGCTGTCATAATTTAATTTGTCCAAGTATGCAATTTCTTAAATTTATGCTGTACAAATTGATTTGGACAAAATATAATACAAATTAAATTGCTACAACTATAGATGATTAAAATTTTACAGCTGTCATAATTTAATTTGTCCAAGTATGCAATTTCTTAAATTTATGCCGTAAAAATTGATTTGGACAAAATAAAATACAAATTAAATTGCTACAACTATAGATGATTAAAATTTTACAGCTGTCATAATTTAATTTGTCCAAGTATGCAATTTCTTAAATTTATGCTGTACAAATTGATTTGGACAAAATATAATACAAATTAAATTGCTACAACTATAGATGATTAAAATTTTACAGCTGTCATAATTTAATTAGTCCAAGTATGCAATTTCCTAAATTTATGCTGTACAAATTGATTTGAACAAAATATAATACAAATTAAATTGCTACAACTATAGATGATTAAAATTTTACAGCTGCCATAATTTAATTTGTCCAAGGATGCAATTTCTTAAATTTATGCTGAAAAAATTCATTCGGACAAAATATAATACAAATTAAATTGCTACAACTATAGATGGTTAAAATTTGACAGCTGTCATAATTTAATTTGTCAAATTATGCAATTTCTTAAATTTATGTCGTACAAATTGATTTGGACAAAATATAGTACAAATTAAATTGCTACAAATATAGATGATTAAAATTTTACAGCTGTCATAATTTAATTTGTCCAAGTATGCAATTTCTTAAATTTATGCCGTACAAATTGATTTGGACAAAATATAATACAAATTAAATTGCTACAACTGTAGATGATTAAAATTTTACATCTGCCATAATTTAATTTGTCAAATTATGCAATTTCTTAAATTTATGTCGTACAAATTGATTTGGACAAAATATAATACAAATTAAATTGCTACAACTATAGATGATTAAAATTTTACAGCTGCCATAATTTAATTTGTGCAAGTATGCAATTTCTTAAATTTATGTCGTACAAATTGATTTGAACAAAATATAATACAAATTAAATTGCTACAACTATAGATGGTTAAAATTTGACAGCTGTCATAATTTAATTTGTCCAAGTATGCAATTTCTTAAATTTATGCTGTACAAATTGATTTGGACAAAATATAATACAAATTAAATTGCTACAACTATAGATGATTAAAATTTTACAGCTGTCATAATTTAATTAGTCCAAGTATGCAATTTCTTAAATTTATGCTGTACAAATTTATTTGGACAAAATATAATACAAATTAAATTGCTACAACTATAGATGATTAAAATTTTACATCTGTCATAATTTAATTAGTCCAAGTATGCAATTTCTTAAATTTATGCCGTACAAATTGATTTTGACAAAATATAATACAAATTAAATTGCTACAACTATAGATGATTAAAATTTGACAGCTGTCATAATTTAATCTGTCCAAGTATGCAATTTCTTAAATGTATGCCGTACAAATTGATTTTGACAAAATATAATACAAATTAAATTGCTACAACTATAGATGATTAAAATTTTACAGCTGTTATAATTTAATTTGACCAAGTATGCAATTTCCTAAATTTATGCTGTACAAATTGATTTGAACAAAATATAATACAAATTCAATTGCTACAACTATAGATGCTTAATATTTTACAGCTGTCATTATTTAATTTGTCCAAGTATGCAATTTCTTAAGTTTATGCTGTACAAATTGATTTGAACAAAATATAATACAAATTAAATTGCTACAACTATAGATGATTAAAATTTTACAGCTGTCATAATTTAATTTGTCCAAGAATGCAATTTCTTAAATTTATGCTGTACAAATTGATTTTAATAAAATATAATACAAATTAAATTGTTACAACTATAGATGGTTAAAATTTTAGGGCTGTCATAATTTAATTTGTCCAAGTATGCAATTTCTTAAATTTATGCCGTACAAATTGATTTGGACAAAATATAATACAAATTAAATTGCTACAAATATAGAAGATTAAAATTTTACAGCTGTCATAATTTAATTTGTCCAAGGATGCAATTTCTTAAATTTATGCTGAAAAAATTCATTCGGACAAAATATAATACAAATTAAATTGCTACAACTATAGATGATTAAAATTTTACATCTGCCATAATTTAATTTGTCAAATTATGCAATTTCTTAAATTTATGTCGTACAAATTGATTTGGACAAAATATAGTACAAATTAAATTGCTACAACTATAGATGATTAAAATTTTACATCTGCCATAATTTAATTTGTCAAATTATGCAATTTCTTAAATTTATGTCGTACAAATTGATTTGGACAAAATATAGTACAAATTAAATTGCTACAAATATAGATCATTAAAATTTTACAGCTGTCATAATTTAATTAGTCCAAGTATGCAATTTCTTAAATTTATGCCGTACAAATTGATTTAGACAAAATATAATACAAATTAAATTGCTACAACTATAAATGATTAAAAATTTACAGCTGTCATAATTTAATTTGTCCAAGTATGCAATTTATTAAATTTATGCTGTACAAATTGATTTAGACAAAATATAATACAAATTAAATTGCTACAACTATAGATGATTAAAATTTTACAGCTGCCATAATTTAATTTGTCCAAGTATGTAATTTCCTAAATTTATGCTGTACAAATTGATTTGGACAAAATATAATACAAATTAAATTGCTACAACTATAGATGATTAAAATTTTACAGCTGTCATAATTTAATTTGTCCAAGTATGCAATTTCCTAAATTTATGCTGTACAAATTGATTTGGACAAAATATAATACAAATTAAATTGCTACAACTATAGATGATTAAAATTTTACAGCTGCCATAATTTAATTTGTACAAGTATGCAATTTATTAAATTTATGCTGTACAAATTTATTTGGACAAAATATAGTACAAATTAAATTTCTACAACTATAAATGATTAAAAATTTACAGCTGTCATAATTTAATTTGTCCAAGTATGCAATTTATTAAATTTATGCTGTACAAATTGATTTAGACAAAATATAATACAAATTAAATTGCTACAACTATAAATGATTAAAAATTTACAGCTGTCATAATTTAATTTGTCCAAGTATGCAATTTATTAAATTTATGCTGTACAAATTGATTTAGACAAAATATAATACAAATTAAATTGCTACAACTATAGATGATTAAAATTTTACAGCTGCCATAATTTAATTTGTCCAAGTATGTAATTTCCTAAATTTATGCTGTACAAATTGATTTGGACAAAATATAATACAAATTAAATTGCTACAACTATAGATGATTAAAATTTTACAGCTGTCATAATTTAATTTGTCCAAGTATGCAATTTCCTAAATTTATGCTGTACAAATTGATTTGGACAAAATATAATACAAATTAAATTGCTACAACTATAGATGATTAAAATTTTACAGCTGCCATAATTTAATTTGTACAAGTATGCAATTTATTAAATTTATGCTGTACAAATTGATTTGGACAAAATATAATACAAATTAAATTGCTACAACTATAGATGATTAAAATTTTACAGCTGCCATAATTTAATTTGTACAAGTATGCAATTTATTAAATTTATGCTGTACAAATTTATTTGGACAAAATATAGTACAAATTAAATTTCTACAACTATAAATGATTAAAAATTTACAGCTGTCATAATTTAATTTGTCCAAGTATGCAATTTATTAAATTTATGCTGTACAAATTGATTTAGACAAAATATAATACAAATTAAATTGCTACAACTATAAATGATTAAAAATTTACAGCTGTCATAATTTAATTTGTCCAAGTATGCAATTTATTAAATTTATGCCGTACAAATTGATTTGGACAAAATAAAATACAAATTAAATTGCTACAACTATAGATGATTAAAATTTTACAGCTGCCATAATTTAATTTGTACAAGTATGCAATTTATTAAATTTATGCTGTACAAATTTATTTGGACAAAATATAGTACAAATTAAATTTCTACAACTATAAATGATTAAAAATTTACAGCTGTCATAATTTAATTTGTCCAAGTATGCAATTTATTAAATTTATGCTGTACAAATTGATTTAGACAAAATATAATACAAATTAAATTGCTACAACTATAGATGATTAAAATTTTACAGCTGCCATAATTTAATTTGTCCAAGTATGTAATTTCCTAAATTTATGCTGTACAAATTGATTTGGACAAAATATAATACAAATTAAATTGCTACAACTATAGATGATTAAAATTTTACAGCTGTCATAATTTAATTTGTCCAAGTATGCAATTTCCTAAATTTATGCTGTACAAATTGATTTGGACAAAATATAATACAAATTAAATTGCTACAACTATAGATGATTAAAATTTTACAGCTGCCATAATTTAATTTGTACAAGTATGCAATTTATTAAATTTATGCTGTACAAATTTATTTGGACAAAATATAGTACAAATTAAATTTCTACAACTATAGATGGTTCAATTTTACAGCTGTCATATTTTAATTTGTCCAAAAAAATTCAAATGACATTTTCCCTCATTTCCGTCCCACTTGATGCCATATTCTATAATATGCTCCTCTTTCGGAATTTTTAATAAGCGATAATGTACCTAAAGGTTCTTTAAGCTTTAATAGAGAACCAAGTTTCTAAAATAATTATCATCATTTATCTCTGAAATATTGATACTATAAATTAATATTTATAAAAATTATAAGAATAATAAATAGATAAAAAACTAACTTAACGAATTGGTAAAAAATTGGTTATTGAATTTGGAAAGTAAAATATAAATAAAATGTGTAAAAAAATTTGTTTATTAAAACATTTTAAAAAATACACCAATATTATATACGACTATCACAATCTGTATATACTTCACGATTATAATTTTTGTTTATTTCTTCTAGAAGTTTAGATTTTTGTACTTTTCCCAATGCCGTTCTAGGAAAATCTATACAAATTTCAAACTTTGATGGAATCTTAAAATATGATAATTTTCCTTGACAAAACCTTCTAATTTCATCTAAATTAAGAGACGAGTCTGGCTTTAATTTAATACAAGCACATACTTCTTCCCCCAATCTTTCATGATAAGAACCTACAACCTTAAAGAAATATAATTATTAAATGTACTTGTAAAATTATTATTTTTTGTAGTAGTAAACTTACAGATACTTCAAGAATATTTGGATGAGTTTCTAAAATTTGTTCTATTTCTCTAGGACTAATATTTTCTCCACCCCTATTTATAATATCTTTTAGTCTTCCCGATATACGTAATTTTCCATCGACATCAAACGCTGCAGCGTCACTAAAAGAAAAAATATTTAAATTTCATTTTCCTTACATATAAAATATTTTTTGTCTAATAAACATAAATAAACATGAACATAACTTACCCAGTTGTAAACCATCTATCTTTATCCAATACTTCAGTGTTATTAAACAAATATTGATCAATTATTGAATATCCTCTTACTTTCAACTCTCCCACAATACCAATTGGCACCACGTTACCTTCGCTGTTGACTACTTTAGCTTCCAAATGATCCATTATTTGTCCAACGGTATCAAAGTCATTCAATGCAGTTAGATTTGGCCATGTTATTGCTAGAGCTTCGCTCATACCATAACCAAACTAAAACAATCTTCATTTACGTAACATTTTTGACGTAACTTATTTTGCAAGATTTTTTCAAACGAACCAAGAATATTGGACTTGTTTTGCAAAAGTTATATCTCTATAATATTATTAATGACCTCAACATACCGAAAAAACTGATAAATCTCATCAAAATGACGATGGAATATACAAAAACGAAGATTAAGGTGAACCAGTAAACATCAGACATTTTTGAGACAAACACTGGACTAAAACAAGGAGATCCACTGTCTACTAGGCTGTTTAATATTATATTAGAATGAATAGTACAAAAAAGTGGAATAAACAGAGAAGGGACACTTAAAACACGAAAAACACAACTATTAGCATTGGCTGATGATGTAGAGCTAAAAAGTACCTCCAAAGCTTTCATAGACACAGCAGAGGCAGCAAAACTTACGAATTAATGAAGGGAAATTTATGAAAATGGCAGTACCACAAACGAAAAAAAAAAGGGAATTTTCTAGTAGAACTAAACGGACAAAGGGTAATGGAATTTGAACAAGTCCAAATCTATGTCTTACTAGGTGTAGTTATCACAGAAGATGAGGGGAAGAACATAGAATCAAGGTTAGCGAAAGGGACTAGGCAGCAGGAAATCTTAATAAAATAATGAACTCAAAGAAAGTGTCCAGAAAGACCAAGTTACATCTGTACAAAATAGTTATAAGTTCAACGACACTCTATGGAAGTGAAATATGGATATTAAATAAGGAGGAAGCAAGTAAAATAAATATATGGAAAAGGAAAATACTTAGGAGGATATTAGGAGGCAAACAAAGGAATGAGTGTGGTTAAGAAAAACAAACCAAGAAATAAAGCAAAATAATAAGAGCAAAGAGACCAGGATGGTTGGGCCATATACAGAGAATGCTAGATACCAGAATGATAAAAAAATGATAAATATAGATCGTACAGGAACAAATAAAAAAGGAATAACAATAAAAAAGGTGATACACTGAAGCGATAGAAGACCTAATAGTCAGGATTTGAAGGATAAGGCAAGAGACTGTTGGGTTTTTCGTGCCACCCTGCATTTTTATTATGCCTTTACTCGGTCTATCTAATTTCAGCTCGCTTCATATCCCTTCTTTAGATCTCCCTCTCTTTTAGGTATTACTATAAATTGTCTTTCCCATGTTAACAACTCTCTCTCTCTTTGCCTCTTCAGTCAAAACAATTGACTTATATCGTCTGTACCGTAAATTGAAAATTTTCTTTCTTCTCCTCTTTATATAGGGTTTTTTTTCCTTTGGACTTCGTTTTTTCCCTTGGACTACATTTTTTCCTTTGGACTACGTTCTTTTTGGACCAAGCTTGTGTTTCTTGGACTACATTTTTTCCTTTGGAATACGTTTTTCCTTTGGAACAGTTTTTCCGTTGAAACAGTTTTTCTTGGACTACGTTTTTTTTTGGACCAAGTTGTCTAAGTTTCCTTCGGAGAAGGAAGATAAGAAAATCCTCAAGAAAAGCTAAGTTTTTTTAAAAAAAAAAGAAAAAAATCTCTGAAAGTTTCGTTTATCATAAAATAAACAAATATAACGTTTAATTTGAGTTTAATTTCCTTGAACCCAGAAAAAAAAGAAGAGACGGATTTTGAAATATATCATAGTTTTTTTGTCAGTTGTTTACATCAAAAAATCTATTGGACTGGCGTCCAAATTTTTTTTATTCAATATTTTACTTCTGATATTTTCAAATTCTATTCGTGGAACGAACCCATAATAAAAAGATTTGAGCTTAAATCACCAATGCGCCTTAAAGGTCTTCGTGCATCATCAAATACAGTGCGACTCAAAAAGTCTGCACCATATGGAAAAAAAAATTATTATTTATTTGACAGAAAATTTTATTCTTGATAAAAGTTGGTGCATTGCGTAAAACTGCTATTGCGAGCGTCAAATTTTCAAATTTTTAAATGGTATACAGAGGCGGGCAAAAAATAGGAATTTTGACCAAGAGTAAAGTACCCTTATTTTTGACAATATCAAAAAAATTTATTTAGGAAACTTGTTTAGAATTAAAAATTACACTCAGATTTAAAATCACAGCCTCCTATGCAAAAAATCCATTTTTTATGTTTTTAGCCTAGCTCAAAATAATATCATTTCGGATGCACTCTAGGGGCCTTGCTTCAATCACTGTAATACATTTTGGTTAAAAAAATTTGGTTTTCTTCGTTATTTTCACACCATTCTCGGCCTTTTTTTAAATTTTTTATGATTTTTTGTTTTTTCTTGGTGCAATGTTGAAATTTCACCCTGTAGACATGTACATAAAAACTACCATTATGATTTAATTGAAGAAAATTGGTAAAAAAAATGATTTTAGTGCTAAAATGTAAATATACTTATTTACGTCAAAAAACTATTTTTCAATTAAACGGTGTAAAACAAAATCTAGCTAAAATGAAGCTTTGAAAATAAAAATGAAAAAAAAAGAAAATAAAAACTTTGCACCAAGAAAAAACCAAAAATCATAAACATTTTAAAAAAAGGCCGAGAATAGAGTAAAAATAACAATTTTTTTTAACCAAAATGTATTATAATGCATCCGAAATATTTTGAGCTAGGCTAAAAATATAAAAAAATGGTTTTTTACGTAGGAAGCTGTGATTTTAAATTTGAGTGTAATTTTTAATTCTAAACAACTTTCCTAAATACATTTTTTTGATATTGTCAAAAATAAGGGTACTTTACTCTTGGTCAAAATTCCTATTTTTTGCCCGCCACTGTATACCATTTAGAAATTTGAAAATTTGACGGTTACAATAGCAGTTTTATGCAATGCACCAACTTTTATCAGGAATAAAATTTTCTGTCAAATGAATAATAAAATTTTTTCCCATATGGTGCAGACTTTTTGAGTACATATCTGGTGACGCGATATATTTGGTCCCCAACGTGCGGTTTGTTTTTATAAGTTTTAGGTGAAATTTTTGATAGCTATGGTGGGATTTGTAATACTACAATTACATGAAAATTTTGATATCTAACGTAGTGCTCGATTTCTAGATTTTTGTGATATTTTTGCCGAGTGTTTTTTTGCAAATTGACTAAACATTTTTGGACTGTTTTACGCTCAAATTGAGCTGATATTTTTTTAGTCAACCGACATTTTTTACGTCCATCGTAGGACCTCGGCCTATTCTAATGATATCTCGTGGGGTTTAAAATTAGATTTATGTGATTTAATTGGATATTTTTTTCATTCAAATTATGAAAATTAAGTACATGTTCTGATGTTCAATACAAAAAGAAAATCATAAAAATTGGCTTTATAGACATTATAAATGAAGTGTAAAAAATTGAGGTTAGTTTATGTTAAATATATCTGTGGATTTTATTTTCTATAAAATGTATTACAATGAAATAATATATTATGTATAATGATATTTTAAGTGTGCTACGATTTTCCAATTTAACCATTACAGTTTAGAAGTTTAAAGTAAAATAGAAATTTTTAGAAAACTTACTTTTAGATGTCTTACATTCAATACTTCTAATATAACCTTAAATAAATTTGGCGATCCGGGAGCTCCCCCACAAATTGCCATATACGGAGAAAGTGGAAAATTTAATTTTTTTTGTACTTTAACTAAATCAGCTAAAATCGTTGGGGTACCCATTATGTAAGTACAGCTAAAACAATATTATACAATTGTATAAATAAACTACTTTTTCTACAACCATTATGCAAAATACGCTTTTCTACACAAATTTTTATACTCAAAACAGGCCTTTTATATCCGTTGGAAAAGTAATAATTTAAAGTGCGAAAAGTACACGCTATTACACTTTTCCCCACTGAAAAGTCAAACACATCTATGACCTGTCAACTTTTTTTGACAAGTTACTATTTTTCTTTCATATGGTTGTAGAAAAAATATTGTATACAACTTGTACGAAAAGCACTTTTCCCACTCGCTAGATTTGCGGCACTTGCTACGGCTCGTGCCACAAACTACTAAGCTCGTGGAAAAAGTGACGCTTTGCGCACTTGTTATACAAACTACTATTTCGCGATAAAGATCACTTTTTTGACAGTTTATGACTTTATATATTTATACACTTACTTTTCCTCACTGATAGTTCTTAAACATTTTTCCGGGCTGTAATAAAGTGACGGTAAGAAAACGGTCACTCCGTTTATAAAACAAATAGTAACAAAAGTTAATCCAAATAAATGGAAAAGCGGAGAATTGCTACAATACTTTTGATTTATCTGAAAGTGTATGATTCGCAAGCCCAACAGATAGGAACCATTAGTCATTTGATAATGGGACATACCTACTATTTTTGGTATTCCTGTGCTTCCCTAAAAAGTTGTTAGAGTGAAATACAATTAAGAATATTCAATGATGTCAAAAAGTATTTTTATCATTATTAGTTTTTTACAATATGTCAAAAATCCTCTTGTTACTAGCGAAAAGTATCTAAATATTTTAAAAGAGCTAAAGCACAATGTCAGATACCACAAGAATTTAATTATTTTAGAAAGGCAACTGGTTTCGGTAAGTAACCATCATCAGGCCATTATTTCAGTTACCGAAACCACTATATTTTCTAATACAGTTGAATTATTAAAACGTTGCGACTGCTCTCTATGACAAAAAATGTAACAGTGGTTTGTGTTGGGTTATTTTGTTTACACAAACAATAAAATCCAGACTAACGACGAGTTTGGTGAGAATTTGAACGAATTTCATTGGTTAACATTAAGTGGTGTGTTTTGTGTAACTGTCGATTTGTTGATAGAAAATATTTTTAAAATAACATTTTTCGTTTGGCATGAGAGCGACCGAGAAGAAGAAGAGTTATAAATGAAGATAGGATCACTAACGACTGTTAGATATTTATATGAATTGGAGTGACGTAGCTGTGCAAGCTGTGACTTGAAAAAACGTAGTTACTAAAAATATTAACGATGTTGGAGATGAAAAATATTATTATAATATAAGTAAAAAATAAGCAATCTACTTTACGCACTAGTGCGTAAAATCACTTTACTAGTATTTTATTTTAGGCACTAGTTACGACAAAGTATGTGTAAAGTTAGTAATTTACACACGGTAGTAGAAAAAATAGTTTTTAACAGACGCATATGCATTTCATTTTTAATTAGACTGCAATTTGTATGTTTTATGCACATTGGCAGCGACCCGAAAATTTAGACTTAAATTCTTTTGAATGGTAAGTTCGATTTGTCTCATATTTTGGTAAATTTGACAAATTAAAATAATGTTTGATGTTTGTAATAAGCAAAAGTCAACAATATAATTCGTTATATTTCGTTATATAATCGTACCGAATACCACGCGAGCATACGAAAATAATATTTATACTGTCCTTCTCACTTGACGTATATTTTCACTCTAGAAAAAAAATCAGGTCCGGTCTTAAAAAATTAGTTCGGTTTCTTCATATAAAAATGTTCACCCTGTATTTGGTTTTTAAAAACTTTAATAAGTATTTTACAAAGTATTAACAACAATAGACACTCAATTTCTAATAAAAACATCAAATTTGACTATAGACTAAAAGTTTCGCAAAATGAACCATAGATTTCGAAAATATAACTTTTCTTGCTAAAATTTTATTTTTTGTATAAAAATTTAATTTTTAATTACTAGTACAACCACAGCTCGTGCTACATTTTTACTTTCCGAACAACAGAGTTGTATAGAAGGAAAGTATTGCGATCATGATATTTTGACCATACCCAGATTTTAATGAATCTTTACGTTTTGAGGTCACCTGAATCCATTTATACCATTTTTAGCATGATGTCTGTCTGTGTGTGGGTCTGTGTGTCTGTGTGTCTGTGTGTCTGTATGTCTGTGTGTGTGTGAGCACGATAGCGTCTAAACAGCTGAACCGATTTAGATGAAATTTTATATACATATTTAGGGTAGCAAGGAGACGACCTGTATAGATTTTGGAGTTAATCGGACAACCGGAAGTGACAGTTGCTATAAGTGATGACGTCATTACTATATGGCAATAAAGTTTTACACGTATATTTTCTATACGTTATAGTTTAATTTCGAATAATTAAAATTTTTAAAAACTTTTGCCATTGTTACCAGATTTATCAAAAAGTATTTTTTTTTCAAATTTTTCTTAAATAGCCAAAATAATGCATTTTTATGAAAAATTTTCTACACATTTTATCATTACCGGTTTGAATTCCTCATGGTTTCGCCGCTAGAGGGCGTGAAAAAAATTTATATAGACATTTTTGTGACTTTTTTAGATTTTAAGACAAAATTATGGATTCTTATGAAAAATTACGTGGTATCAAAATTGTAGAATATAAAATTTTCTATAAATTTTGTCTTGACTATTTTTTCAAGTTGCGCATAGTTTCGCCGCTAGTTTTTATTTTAATTTTTATCTTTATTAAATTATTATTTTTTAGTTAAATTTTTATACTAAAAATTTAAAAAAAAAAATCTTTAAATTTGTAATAATTAATTTTATATTTATAATTTTTTTCAAAATTTTATTACAAAAATTTTGGAATTTTTAAAAAATTGGCTAAGAAATTTAAGATTATATTACGATTTTAAACTAAATTGAATAACTTCAAAAATATTAAAGTTATTTAAATGTGATCACCATTCGAAAGATAATATAAAACTCTAAATTTTAAATGTATTTTAGTTTCTTAAAATTTAGAATTGTAATTATTATAGCCAAAATTAAGAATTTTTTAAATTTTTTTTTGTAATTTCGTTTTATCAATAAGTATAAAATAAATGAAAAAAGTAAATAGCATATCCGAAAAGGATCCAAACGTACTATGTGTGTAAATTATTTCATAACTTTAACATAGTATTTGTAAAAGTTATAGCAAAAAATGAAAAAAGTTTAAACAATATATTGTCTTTTTAACATCAGTGATGAACACAGCAACCTCAAAAACAAATACTAAACTTTCGAAGAGATTACCCTTTTCAGTAATAAATAATGGTGAATTCGTGGAGCTTTGGAGCTCCGGAGGAGCCAAAATAAGCAAAATTGAGCTTTGTGCCAATTGAGACTTTTGTTCAGGATGCCGAAACGAACAACATATCCAAATTTCAGCCAATTTGACCGGGAGCCAATTCCCATAAGATTTGTGCAGTGTTCTTTGATGTTTTTATTAGAAAGTCAGTAATCGTGTAAGGGAACAAAAAAAAACCCCATTTTTGTTGTCTATTTGTGTACTTTGTAAAATACTTATTACAGGTTTCATACAGGGTGAAAATTTTTATATGAAAAAAACGAACTAATTTTTTAAGACCGGAATTGATTTTGTTCTAACTTGAATAAATCAGTTAATTGGGTGGTAGTTATGTAAAGTTTTACAAAATATGAGACAAATCGAACTTACCGTTCAAAAGTTATGAGCAAAAAAAATTTCAGTTAAAATTCACAACTTTCCTTGTATATTATTAAACAATGGGAGCAGACACCTTTTAATAGTCATTTGATATTCCCCATAGGGGCGTCAATATGAGGTAGTATAATTTTAAGTAATAAATGATAAATATTCTTACCGAAGTGAATGTTATAAAACTTAAATCATGACAACTTATTTGTTTTTGATTATTCCTTAAAGTTTGTTTTGAAATATTTTTCCCTAAACAACGAATTGTTCCATAGCTAGTTGTACCACTAAAAAAAATTGTTAGATAGAATAAATATAAATTCCATAAAATTCTAATATTATATTTAATACACATTATAATCGGTTACCTATATTTAATTTCTGAAAAAATAATAACTTGTTTCAATGCAGGAAACTGTTTCGATTCTATTAGATTTGAACAGGAATCTTTAATTTCCGGTACAATTCTTTCTAATATTTCGAGGACGTTATAATTTTTACATTTATCAACAGATATTATGCAACTGATTTCTAAGGTTTTTAAAAAATATTTCAGTTCGTTTGGTTGCAGTACAGGATTTATTAAAACCTAAAACATAAAATATATACTGTTTTGATAATTTAAAATGATACTTCTGGATATAATTAGTTTGAGGGTTTGCTGAAGAAAATAAAATAAATTTGTAAATAATTAAAATAAATCTGTAAATAACTAGTAAATAGGACAGTGACATTTTAATTTTAATTATTAAGGTTTGACAAGTGAAAAGTGCGTATGTACAATTCGGAACAATGGGTACGTTGTGGATCACGGCCAGATAAAAAAAGACTGGGAGATGTCAGTGGGACAGAAGAAAAATAATAATGAAGAGTTGTCAAGAAAATTTAAAAATAAAAAATAATAATTTATGGAAACGTAAACGTGAAGAGAAGTAGGGAATAGAAAAACGACAGTTAGTGTGTAGAGATAATTCAAAGAGTAAAAAAAAAAGTTAAAGAAAAGATAAAATATTAAAAAAAAAATATTACAATGTTATCAGGCGCATCATCTTTAAATGGATTTTTCAAGAAAAATAAATTAATATAAAAAAGACTGAAGCAGGTTAGTTAAGGTTAGTTAAGATTAGTTAAGGTTAATTATAATTAGTTAAGTTTGAATTAGTAAAAGTGACGTCACAAAAAAAAAATAATTAAAATAATAAAAATTAAAATTTAAAAAAAAATATTTAGAGCGTTAAAATAAATTGTAAATAAAATAATAATTTCTTCAACAAATTTATTTAGTTATATCCAGAATCATAATTATTTAATTGAATTGTGCCCAGATGTCTCACAAAAATTTCTGAGATAGGTAAATAAAATAGAGTGTTGATCAACCTATTAAAGTAATAATAATAAAATATAATAAAAAAAAACTATATAGGGAAACAACACGACAATACATAGTGTCCCAAAAATTTCAATAACTTGGCATCGATTTAAAACAAAAATAATAAAATATATTAATAAATATGACGTTTTATTAATAATTGATTTTTTATTTATAATACATCTCAGTTCTGATACCCAAACTTCCATAACTTTAAATGACGAAGATATTCACTATGTAATACAATTTGGAACACCCTATACATATATTATTTTATTATTTTTAATAAATTCAAAATAAAAAGAAATATGTATCAGTGATTTATTTTTGTTTATTCCTAAAAATTTTTTTATTTGTCTAATTCACTTTTCGGTAAATTGAAAATTAATAACTCTAAAACGTGTTAAATCTATAATGATAAAAATAAATTATAATAGTACAAATAATCTTACTGCAACAAATCCACCTCTAAAACATGAAAAAATCGCAATGCATGCCTCAATCGAATTATTTACTATAATTCCAATTTTTTCACCACGTTTTAATCCAATTTCATATAAACCCGCAGCGAAACTATCAATTTCTTCTAAAAACTCACTAGCGGTCAAATTTTTCTTTTGTTCTCTTGACGAAATAAGAACTTTATCTTTAAATTTTTCTATACTTTCTCCTATTAAATTTCCCATCGTAATTTCACGTAGCGGAACATCAGATTTTCCTTTTATGTAACTTAATCCTTTATTCATCTTTTCAACTGAAAAACACAATATTGTAATAAAAGATTATAAATAAGGTCTGAAAGAATCGATTTACTTCTATTTCTATTGTTTAATTGATTTTAATTTTATAATAAACAAATATGTTAACTTTTATCAATGTAGTAAAAATTCAGTGGCGTAATATTTTTTTACTAACATATTTTAAAAATACTAAAGTAAATGATCAAAATAGTAAAATCATTACTAATACCAGGGTAAATCAAAAATATAATATACCCAGTTTAATAATTAGTGTTAAAAGCTTTTAAAGAAAAAACATAATTTTTAATCAAATTAAAAATTGTTCAAAGAATAAAATAAAAATAAGAAAAATTAAATAAATTATTACATAAAAGGCAGAAGAGAATTAACTTACCAATAATAATAATAATAATGTTTTTATTCCATATAAGACCATTTACAATGATATTGGAAAAGTCAGATTTAAAGAAAGTTAAATTAAAAATAAAATGAATAAAACAAATGAAACAAATCACAATATAGTATATTGTTTAACGAGCAAGGAATGATAGTTATTTCCCACGAGTATGAAGTGGGAAATTAGCATTCCATGCTAGTTAAACACTATACTTTTTCTACGGCTATAATAGATAATAGCGAAATGATTTAACAAATAACATGAATTTCAAATTTAACGCCATTCAAAATTTCTATTTAGGTACTATTAAAATATCAATTACACTTTAGTATAAATGAGAAGTTTTGAAAAATGATTTGTAGGACTTTTCATATTTTTCCTTAGATAATTCTGGAATTAAACTTAAACATGCCTGATTTGCGGCAGCAGCTATATAAATATACGAAAATAGAACTGTCATTACTTGAAATTGACATTCCATGAAAGACCTGATTTATTGAAATAATTAGACAATAAATTATTGTGTTATCAGATACGGAAATGAAATTGGAGACATACAATGTACCTCATTGATCTATCAAGAACAGTTAAGAAAGAGCAGTTTTGTATTATAGCCGTAGAAAAAATAGATACTAAAAAGTACAATTCATAAATTCATTTATGTGATAGAACGAGTATTGCACTAGGAGATCTTTAAGAGATTTTTTAAACACATTCAAATTTTGAATTTCTTTGATGTATATTGGTAGTCTATTATACAACTGTATCTCACTATAAGATGGACCCTTTTCAAAAAAAGTTGTCCTATGAGGAGGTATGCGAAACATATTACCGTGCCTTGTCCACAGAATTATATTACATAGAATGCTAATGCTAAATCTTAAATTGAAGCAGCACGCGACGAATTTGAACCTTCTGAGTTGCGCAGTATTGTCCCTAGCAGATTGCATTTTCGAACAATCCTGTGTTCGCAGTTTAAATTTACGTAGGACAGGGACGGATTAAGCTTACATTTTTAATCAGTACATGTTATAGATGGATAAAACCATGAACAAATATAATGAAACAGAAATTGTTTAATAATTATTATATTCTATTATGAATGCAGTCTTAATAGCAGTATTAATATTTTCCAAAATCATTTTATAGGATTATTTACTTACTTGAAGTAGTTAATTCCCGGCATTTTCCCTTTGTTAGGCCACGAAATTACCATACAAGCACTCACAGTCTTTTATTTGCTATTATTACCCTAGTTATTTGTCCAAATAGTAAACCAAACTAAAACTGTGCTTAATAAATCAAATTTGCACTAAGAACTCTACACTTAATACTCACAAAGGAGAACGGGAATATGAATACGGATCTGGACGCTTGACATTGAAATCAACATGAAGTTTACAGTGTTGCCATAGTATTTTGAAATGTAAGTAGATTTCCTGATTTTAAGATTTAAATACAAATCAGGAAGTCTTCAACAACAATACCAAATTCATATATATTGGCATCACTGCAACTAAAAAATAGTTAAACTGCGCATGAGCAGCATTGTCCCGTAGACAACTCTTGGCACACTTTGGCCTATGGAAACTGCTATACCTTTAGCTATCTAGACATATATTATATAATATATATCTCTGGCCTTGTCTGATAGCTATGATTGTCAGCACTTTTTATGATATCGTTCAGTTTATTTTTTATGAACAGAATGTTTTTATAAATAAAGATAGAGGGAAGTGTTAAGTATCTCATTGCATAGTATATGCTTATTAATTTTTGTTGTGTGCATGTATTTTTAAGTTGTAAGATAGCGTAATAGCTGCTACATACCTTTTTAGAAACGTGATTAGTACATGCTTGGAAAGAGAGCGATACGTCAAGAAAAGTTCCGAGGCATTTTATTGTCTCAGAAGACGTCATATTAAGATTTTCAGCATGTATTTCAAAAGGCTTATTGGAATCATTTGAAATGGAAAATTTCATTAAAACTGTTTTTTTATTGTTTAGAATTAAATGATTGTTTAAACACCATTTACTAAATTTATTATAGATTTGACTTAAATTATTTGCTAGTTCTTTAGGAGAATTGCCGATAGTTGCAAAGAATACATCATCTGCATATATAACCTTGCATTTTGCATCCATAAATTCTGGAAGATCATTAATAAACATTAAAAATATAAGTGGCCCAAGTACGGACCCTTGAGGAACACCCAGATTGACAATTGCTTCATTTGATCGAGTCTGATTTATTTTAACAACTATTTTCCTGTAGCTCAAATATGACATCAGCCATGTCAACACATTTCCACGAAAACCCAAGGCATATAGTTTGTCTTCAACAAAATCTAATTTTAAGCTATCAAATGCCTTGGTGAGGTCAAAGAATAGTGCACCAACACTTTTTTTATTATCAATATGTTTGTATACAAAGCTAACAAATTCACAGACAGCCCCTTCTGTAGACCTCCCAGGGTAGAAACCATTTTGACATTCTGTTACAATATTATGCTTATCTAGGTAATTGATCATTCTATTGTACATAGATTTTTCAGCAACTTTACTGATCACATTTAAAACAATTATCTGTCTATAGTTATCTATACACAGAGGGTCGTCTTTTTTATATATAGGAGTAACAAGTCCAATTTTCAGTTCTTCCGGATACTGACCAATTTCAATTGAGATATTTATCAAATCAGACAAAGGCGATGCAATGTATCTAACACTGAAATGCTTAATGATTTTTGTAGCTATACAGTCAACACCAGCCGAGTTGGTATTTTTTTAAATTATAAATTATCTCAAAGCAAATAAAACTTGAAGAAAAAAAAATCCAGAAAAGCTGCTTCATTTTGGTTATATAATTTAAATATTTTTTATAATAAAAAATTTATACATATTGTAGTGAAATTTATTACACCCTGTGTATTATTGGTTAAATAAATAATTGTAAAATAATTAGTATATAAGGTTTGAAATTTTATAGAAGGGCTAGAAGGCAGCATTGTGATATAATATATGGGAATCGTAAAATTATTTCAAAATTATATAGGGTCGGTCACGATTTCGGCGCCAAACAACCTGCGTCTTTAATCCCTTGCTCGATTTCGGCTCCACACTACGGATAAAGACTAATTACTGCTTCGCAAATTACAGTAGAAGCAAAAATACATATTTACTAAGAAGCAAAGACCAGCGAAATTCTTTGATGTTGGAAGGGCAAAAAATTTTGTGACAGATGACAGATAACTAATATAGAGTGCTTTCCGTAAATCGCCTATATCAACCGGTGTCAACCGTTCTTTTTCAGCGTTGGTTAGTGTGGTTAATTTTATTACGGAACACCCATGGTAACATGTCAAAGTCAAATGTCAGAGGAGACTGGCATATTTCTCAAAAATTGATTTGTTGTAGGCCAAATAGAAAACAAGTGCTCAATATTTTTAGTTTGTTCATTTTTTGAATTATAATTAGCTCATAAATTTTTCTGGTGTTGTTATTTTTTTAATATTTCACTTTTGACAGCACTGGCATCTATATTGTCAATAAAAACCAACGGTTGTTCTGGTTTTGTCAAATGTCATAAATTTTCAGTAACCGTGTTTCAAAGCCGGTTCGTTTTTGGATAGGTGACAGTACATAGTATATAAATGGTACTAATATTAGTTTCACGTAATTCTCAAGAGGTACAAAATCCTTTGAACAGAAAGAAAAATAAATGTATTGAAAAATGAAAAAAATGAGATGAGATAAAATTAAAATTAAGACGAAAGTTACTGGTGTAATTATTAAAAAAAAATAATGAAGCACAAATTGTGGACAAAAGAATTCATTCAAAAGAATCTATAGAAAAAAAGACAGTATCAAATCAGACAGTTTTATAGAAACAAATAATAAGTAGTTTGAAGAACTGTAGCACCTGAAGATGGTGACATAAAAATCATTTAATTGTTATTTAATACTTCTAAAATTTATTTGTTATTTTGTGATTTCACAGAACCATCTTATTACTGGAAATAACGTAACAATATATTATATGTATTTTGCTGCAGTGAAATGTATGAATTTTTACTATTCTCTATTCAGTTGACATATAATATAATATTCGTTTAACAAAAATCAATTTTTTTAATCCATATTTAAACGGGAGCTACGCTACTGAAGAATTATTATTAGAAAATTTATTACGTACGTACTAATGTATTTTGGTTGTAAAAAAAAATGCTTTTTGTAGAAATGTAGAAATTATTTTCCGGTAAATCCATAAAATAAAATGTAACTTGTTAACTGTGATGTCAATAATAAATAAATCCAGTAAACTAACAATATCGAAGTAGTTCAGCTTCACTACTTAATAATGAATCAAAATTTTTGATATTGAAATTAAAGAAAAGTTAGTATTGGGGTTTACAAAAACAAAAAGCATGCTTTTTTATGGATATTTAACAAAAATTCAAAATTATCCAGTTGTAGATAAAAACTACTACAATTGTAGAAAAATAAATGTGAAAAGTTTTGTAATTTCAAAAAGCGAAATTAAAAATATGTAATTTTTAAAAAAAAATCTTAAACTTAATTACAAATATAATAAAATTACATTTTAAAAATCAAAAATTTACAGTTTACATATCAATTTAGATCAGGGTTCGGAGGATATATATCAAGTGATATATATCATGATATATATCCGATATAATCGATAATTTTATTTATTAAATTAAAAATGTTTTCCACCATTTTAAACATCCGAAAATGTCTCAATATGCTCTTGTACAAAAGTACAATATCAGTAGCGATTTATTCGGTTGTTGCGCAAGCATCCCCGCGCCGATTTTGGGATTCCCAGCCCAGTTTCGCCACGATTTATTTTGTTATTGCTTTTACTTATCCTCTATCCCAAAAAATCAGGTTTACCGTTTTCAGTAAATTTCTTACTAAATTAGTAGATTTTTAAGAAAAATGAGGGTGTAAATTTTATTGTTCAAAATTTTTCCTCTTTTCACTACCCCCTTTTTTCTAAAATTACCCCTTTTTTCTGAAAATTACCCCTTATTTTCGTCATAAGGCCTCTTCCTTCAAAATTTCCCCTCTTTTCTCTCAAATACGGTCTCTTTTTATCTCAAATTTCCCCTCTTTTTTCTCAATTTTTGTCAGTTTTTCCTGAAATTACCCCGTTTTTTTCTAAAATTACCCCATTTTTTTCAATTATCTCTTATTTTTTCATTTTTGTTATTTTTTCTCAAATTTCCCCTGTTCCTCGAAAATTTCCCCTCTTTTCTTTCAAATTTTGTCACTTTTTTTCTTGACATTTTATCCCGTTTTCCCCTATTTTTCTAAAACTACCCATTTTTTCTGTCAAATTTCCACTTTTTTACGAAAAAATCACTTTTTTTTAGTAATTATTTTCTTCTTTCCCCCTTACCACTTCCTTGGTACTGATAGAAAAGGAGAGGGAAAAAATTGGAAATATAAAACAAAGATTAAATATAAAAAAATTGGGAAAAAAGTTTGAAAGTAATAAAGTAGGGGGAAAAAGGCTGGGGCGAAAAGTAGGAAAAAAAGTAGGTGAAAAATTGGTAAAAAAATTTTCAAATTTTAAATTATAAAAAAAATAAGTGAAAAAGTGGAAAAAAGTTTGACACAAAGAAATAAGAAATTAGTAAAAAATGTAGGAGAAAAGTGAAAAAAAGTAGGGGAAAGGGTGGAATAAAAAAATAGGAAAAGAAGTGAAAAAAAAGATTTATGGAGAAAAAGTGGAAGAAAAAAAATTTTACTCAAAAAAATTAGTCAATAATTTATGAGAAGAAGTGGGAAAATGTAGGAAAAGGACAGAATAAAGAAGTAGGGGAAAGGATAAAATAAAAAAGTAGGGGAAAAGTGACAAAATAGGGGAAGAAATTAAAAAAAATTTTAAAGGGGAAAAAGTGGAATAAAACACGTTTGACACAAAGAAATTAGTAAAAAAAATGTGAAAGAAAAAGTGTAAAACAGTAGAGGAAAGAGTGGAATAAAAAAGCATGGAAAAAAGTAGGGGAAAAGTGAAAAAAAATAGGGAAAGATGTAGAAAAAGTTTTTGAGGAGAAAAAGTGAAACACAAAGAAATTATTAAAAAAGTAGGGGAAAGAGGGTGGGGGAATAATGGGAAAAAAGTTGGAAACATAAAAAAATTACTGAAAAAACAGGAGACAAATAAGTTGGGAAAAAATGGAACAAAAAGTTTAAAACTAAAAAATGTAGGGCAAAAAAATGTAAAAAAATATCTAAAACAAAAAAATGGGAGGAAAAAGTTGGAAAAAAATTTGAAATATAAAAAAATTGGTAAAAAAGAAGAGGATAAAAAAATTGCAGAAAAAAATTGAAATAATAAAAATAGAGGAGAAAAAATGAGTCGGGGAAAAAGTGGAAAAAAGTTTGAAATATAAAAAAATTAGTGAAAAAGTAGGGGAAAAAGTGGAAAAAAATAGGCGAAAAGTGAAAAAAATTGGGAAAGAAGTAGAAAAAAAAAGTATGACACAAAGAAATTAGTAAAAAATATAGGAGAAAATGTAGAAAAAAAATAGAAAAAAAGAAGTGGAAAGAGTGGAATAAAAAATAGGGAAAAGTGGAAAACAATAGGGAACGTAGTGGAGAATAAGTTTTAAGTGGAAAGAGAAAGCTATATATTTTCTATTTTTTTAATAGACAGCTTAGATTTAGATAGTCAAGACTTGTTTTAATAAAATAAATACAAATAGTGTTACATTTTCTTCTTTTTTTAATACACAGGTTAGATTTAGATAGTCAGACTTCTTTTAATAAAATAGATTAAAATACACAGGTTAGATTTAGATAATTGAAGACTTCTTTTAATAAAATAGATTAAAATACACAGGTTAGATTTAGAAAGTCAGTATATTTTGCTAGTTTATTATCGAAATGTCCTTTATTATCATGATATTTTTGAACCCTGATTTAGATTGTATTTAAAAATGAAAATAAATTTTTCAAAACCCAATTTATGACAAATTTATAAAAAAACAGAAGATTATCCATACTAAATTGTAGTAAAAATTATTCAACGAATAATGAAAACTAGGTCATACCACAATAATTTAATGAAGGTAACAAATTTTAAAAAGGGGCGGCGACATGTTTCGGCCAATCATTGGCCATCCTCAAGTCTCTAATACAAATTGACACTAAAATAAAAATCACTCCCAAATATGATTACTTACAAATTGGTTATTTCACAATAATAATAACCAATTTGTAAGTAATCATATTTGAGAGTGATTTTTATTGTATTTGTAAATAGTGTCAAATTGTATTATAAGCCTGAGGATGGCCAATAATTGGCCGAAACATGTCGCCGCCCCTTATTAAAATTTGTTAACTTCATTAAATTATTGTGGTATGAACTAGTTTTCATTATTCGTTGGACAAATTTATAAAATAATAAATTATTAATGATTTTGAAATATTGTTTTCAAAAGTGTTAAAGATAAACATGTCTATTTGTCAATTTTAAATTGTTGATTATAATTTTAGCACAATGTAGTAATTTTTTCATTGCATAAATGTAAATTTGATTGTGAACACAATTGTTTGTATCGAATTAATCACATTATTAAATTAATGTAATGGAAATGTGATCATTATGATAATAGAATTGTTAATTAAATGATTGAAAAAAATCGTAATAATATAATTTTTTAATGACAATAAAAAATAGATTGTAACAATGTTTTGTAAGAAATCTTTCTTTAAATAATTATCAATCTCAGTAAAACATTTGTTAATTTCATTATCAATATTTAATTTGTTAATCCACTTTTCCTCTACTAACTAATATTAAAAGGTATCATTATTCAAGTATGTACAGGGTGACGCATTAGTGCGGCAAAGCTCGTTTAGTCCGCTGATATTGAAGTTACGAAAAAAAAGTATATACAAAAAGGCAGTCTTGAGATTCAGATTTTAAAATTAGTCCCAAATATACAGGTTGTTCAGGAACGCAGTGCCAGACCAAAGTTATAATTTTTTAAGTGGAATATACTATATTTTTTATTCCAGTCGTCCAATATAGGGTTTGCTACCTCAATTCCGGGTGTTTTAAAAGTTAAAACCGTTTTTATGTCAAAATTCGATATATATTTAGCGCCCTGTATATGAATAGAGAGACATTATTTGTAATTTTTTCCCCGCTCCTAGTTTTGAAAAATATTCTACTTCCTTCCATTTTAATAGTTCTCGAAACAATCATAAACAAATATACAGGATGAGTCAAAACTCGGAATCAACATTTTCTCATTTTATTTAAATAGATTGCCCTATATTTTACTTTCCCGACCCACCTCCTAGAAAGGAAAGTATTGTGAACGAGTCTGTCTGTCGGTCTGTGTGTGTGTGTATGTGTGTGTGTATTCTTCCACGATAGAGGTCACACGTTTAATCCAATTGAGCTGAAATTTGGTATAGGGGTTTGGGTTACCCCTCAGAAGAACCCATTAGTTTTTGTACGACATCTGTCAAACGGAAGTATCACTATCAAAAAATGACAGATCAAATATGTCACGGAATTGGACATGCAATATGTCATTTGAAAGCACTTAAAAAACTCTATTTAGAACAGTTAAAATTATTTCTCCAACTGTCACTTGTCAAAAATAAAAAAATGTCAAAATTTGAAACTTTAACATTAAATATCTGAAAAAGAATTCGTGGATTTTTTTCAATGTTTGCAATTTTTTTACAATCTTTTCCAATTTTGTCAATTTTTGTTTTCAATTTGTCTTTGAGATTTTTTGAGTTTTTTTCAAGTTTTTTGATATTTTTGAGTTTTTTTGAGATTTTTAGAGGTTTTTTGAGATTTTTTGAGATTCTTTGGGACTTTTTAGATTTTTTAAAAAATTATAGATTTTTTTGAGAATGTTTTAAGATTTTTTGGTTTTTTTCAGATTTTTTAATATTTTTTGAATTTTTTTTTAAATTCATTCGAGTTTTTTAGACTCTTTGAATCTTTTGAGATTTTATGGGATTTTTAAAGTTTTTTTGAGATTTGTTGAGTTTGTGTTTTTAGGTTTTTTGAAATGTTTTTTGACGTTTTTAAGATTTTACAGATTTTTTTGTTGAATTTTTTTAAGGTTTTTTCAGCTTTTGAGATTGTTTTGACTTCTTTGAATTCTTCTAGATTTTTTGATCAAATTTTTGAGTTTCTGAGACATTTACTATTTTGAATTTTTTGAGATTTGACGTTTTAAATTTTTTGAGATTTTTTGTGAATTTGTAGATTTTTAAAGAATTTTTGGATATTTTTGAGATGTTTTTGAACCGTCTAAAAGTTTTTTCAGATTTTTTTTGAAAATATTTTTAAGATTTTTTGATTTTTGAAATTTTTTGTGGTTTTGAGGGATTTTACCTATTTTGAGATTTTTTTATTTTTGAGATTTAGAATTTTTTTGCGATTTGAGATTTTTTGAAATTTGAGATTTTTTCTTTCCCGATCCACCTCCGAGAAGACAAAGTATTGTGAACGAGCTAAAAAAAAATTCGAGATGAAGATGGAAATATCCATTTTGAGGTCCCCTCAAATGTTTAAGACCATTTCCAGATAAAAGTCTGTCTGTCTGTCTGTCTGTCTGTCTGTCTGTCTGTCTGTCTGTCTGTCTGTCTGTCTGTCTGTCTGTCTGTCTGTCTGTCTGTCTGTCTGTCTGTCTGTCTGTGTGTGTATTCTTACACGATAGAGGCCACAGGTTTAAACCGACTGAGCTGAAATTTGGTAAATGGTTTTGAGTTACCCGTCGGAAGAACTCATTAGTTTCACTATCAAAAAATGATAGATGCAATGTCACGAAATTTGACTTGTCGGGAAAGTTTTGGGGCGACACAACCGATTTTTTTTATATTATTTGGATGGATATTGAATATCTCTTTCATTTTCGTAAACCATTCTCTATATACTTAACACTGAATTCGTTTATGAGATATTTCAAATCAAATTAAGAAATTTGTATTTTTAGATTTTATTTGAAACTATCAACCTCACCCCGCTTGGGGCTTGTTGCATTGCTTCATTCCATGGAAGGACAGGAAAAAAATTCAAATGAGATTTCCTCCACTTCCGTGCCACTAGGGTATATGCGTCTTGATGATGCCAAATTTTATTATAGGCTCCCCTCTACCATTCTATACAGTTTAAATATTAATAGGGGTTTAACCTTAATTTGATTGTTAGTAAAACAAGATACGGCAAAAATCAAACTACTCGGATTGTGGTTAAAAAATTCAAGATATTTGTTTACTTTCGGATTAAGAAAGGTTGGATCTAGTCATCTCTCGTACTACCTTTTTAATTTTTGAAAAAAAATTGAAGAAAAAAATATTTACAAAATGGGCCAGATTCAATATTTTTTATCTCGCAAAAAAAAGTTTATTTCAAAAAAGTACTATGAGAGATGCCTCACTTATACATTTGCCTTTGTTGATAAAAAAAATTGTTAAAATATATCTAAAATTCGATCCTCAAAAGTGATTTTTGCCGAATCCCTGCAAGCTGAATTTTGAAGCATCTTTCATCACTGATTCAAGCGCTTCTATAGAAAAATACATACAGACAAACACAGCCAGAGACAATTTTTTTTAGCTCGTTCAGAATACTTTCCCTTCTGATAGAGACATATTAATTAATTAAATATATTTTTCTTTATCATCAGGCCACGCCTTTATTGCTCTGTATTTTTACCTCGTCTTTCGCCCCGCAAATATAGTCTGATCTTATAAAAGGTTCACCCCTCTTAAACATTTTAATTATATTAAAAATACAAAACCTTATGAACTCCAAGCGGATTTTAGAAAAACATGCTTTAAAATAAATTAAAATACAAATAAAATTAAATATAGAAACAAATTATAAAAATAAATTAATAACTAGTTAAAGGAATAATCTCTGCGCGATTTTTCATGACTATGGCCCGTTTCCGTCAACGGAAGAAAGTCCGATTCGGAAAAATGGGAATTTTTCAAATTTTTCAATTTTTTTTCAACGAGCCCCATGCGATATGAATATCAATCGACGCGTCTTAACTTGCACAACAAATTAAAATAAATCAGTATCGGCAAATATGCTTTCCTTATCGAGATATCTCGAATAGAAGTTTTACTTAGTAGGCGGGCCCAGGATCCTCGGACCCCAAATAGCTCATATTCTGATAGAGCCTTCCTTTTATGTATAAAAACCGATAACCGAAAGAATTTTCGGATCGGCCTTACCGTTCTCGAGTTATCGTGCGCACAGACATCCACACAGACAGATTTTTTTTTTTAAATCAATTTTCTTTACGTTAGTGACATTTTAAGTCATTTGGAGCATTTTTTTTGAGATTTTTGCACGATTTCAGTACTACGGTTTGCCCTACTTCACCAAAGGTGAAGTTTGGGTAATAAAATATAAACACTTCCTATTGTGTGAATTAATAGAATGACGATCAACAAAAAAAAACCAACTAAAGCATAAACATTTAATTACCAACAATATTATTTTAATACATTATGAATAATTTTGAGATAGAAATCAAAAATTCATAAAATAGGTGTTGTATTTTGCAGTAAATTTTAAATACTAATAAAAAAACAAATCATTACAATACATATAAGTCTACTATTACTACTACTAATATTGTATCCTCATAATTTACTTCTTTAACCATTCCTAGTTATAAAAGTTTTATTGATTTGGTCCAATAGCATGAGTCTTTGTAATTTTCCTAAATTAGTCTTTGGAAAATTCTCCATTAAGTATAACCTAGATGGAATCTTGTAATAAGCTAATTTTCCACGACAAAAAATCTTGATATCATTCAAAGTAATCGTGGATTCCGGTTTGATTTTTAGACAAGCGCAAACTTCTTCTCCCAGTCTTTCATGGTAGGTACCGACCACCTGTTAAAAAATTATATATTTATAATAAATTCAATAAAAAAAATCATGACGCAAAGTCACTAAAGCAACTATAAAAAATTTATATTTATTCTTATAAAAAATAGATCGTTTTGGTAACGATGTTTTTTATTTTAGATACTTACTCCTACTTCCAAGATATCGGGATGAGTTTCTAAAATTTCTTCAACTTCAGCAGGACTAATTTTTTCTCCACCCCTGTTTATAATTTCTTTTAATCTTCCTGATATGTGGACTTTTTTGGTTGTATCGATATAAACGGCATCTCTAAAAAAAATGATAATTTGAGATATGCTTAATCACATATTTAGAAAACTAGTTAAAATATTTAAAATACTATTTTTTTTAACAGAACGATTTTTTTGGAAAACCAGTTTGAAATCAAATTGAAAAATGGGGACGTGTGATGCGGTAGCTACAGCAAATTAATTTGGAGTGTATGAAAATATATTTCAAATTATTCACAAAATTAGGCTTGGCTAACTTTGAAACACTACGATTACTAAGAAATAAATTTTCAAAATTTCCAAGTGACGTCAGCTACATTAATTTGTTTAAAGTCATCTAGATGGCATGACAAGGTATAATTTACAGTTATCTGTCGAGTATTACTAAAAAGCCTTAGTGACTTAGACCATTTAAAAAAAAAAGAAGAAAAAAGCAAAACACATAGGCGACTCATAAACATTAAAATAATAGGTTATGTTATACTGAAAAGTGAAAAATAAAACGCTGTGACTAACAGTACATCGGATGTACTCATTTATTTTATATATCGGCCGTTCACTGCGTTTTAAGGTTTACAAAGTATGGAAGTATGTTTGCGCATCTGCTTGATAAGTTTGATAATATTTCTGTGGTAGAATTTAACCGGCACAAAGCGTCACATAAGAAAAAATCGTTATGCCCCCTCCAAGCGACTCCCTCTCTTTCTGTTACTCCCTGTCTCTTTCGACAATATAATTTTTGTCTCATTTAATTTTTTTTTATATTATTTATAGTTATTTTATAGAGAGAGGAAGTTTTTTATATTTTCTCGTTTTTTGTCATTTTTCTGATTTTTGTTTTTTTTTTTTGGTTTCTTTTTCTAATTTTTCCTCATTTTTTCCTATTGTTCAGTTTTTTTTCTCTCGTATTCTCATTTTTTCTTATTCCTCTGACTTTTTGTGATTATTTGCGATTTTTTTGCTATTTTCTTCGAATTTTGTTGCGATTTTTTTTAATTCATTCGATTTTTTTAATTTTTTTTCGTTATAATTTTTTCTGGTTTTTTCGTTGTTCTTTGAGTTTTTTTTTTCGTTGTTTTACATCGTTTTTTTTTGCGATTTTTAGAGGGCTTGGTCTTTCCGTTTTTTCCGTATTTTACAATTTTATTTTTTTACAATTTTTGTTTAAATTTGTTTTCTGTTTTTCTTATTACTAGGATTTTTTTCTGATTTTTTGGAATTTTTCTTTTTACACATTTTTCTGATTTTTTCTCCGTTTTTTTTTTCGATTTTTTCTCATCTTTCCTCATTTTTTCATCATTGTTGTTTTTTTTTCAAATTTTTTCTTATTCCTTTAATTTTTGTTATAATTTGCGATTTTCCTCTTTTTTTTTGGAAGTAAGAAAAAGTTTTTTATAGTTTTTCGTTTTATTTTTCATTTTTATGATTTTTTGTTTCGGTTTTTTTTTTGAATTTTTCAAATTTTTCCTCATTTTTTGCCATTGTTCTGTTTTCTTGAATTTTGTGCGATTTTTTTTTAATTCATTCGATTTTTTTCATTTTTTTTTTTCAATTTTTTGACCGTTACAATTTTTCTGATTTTTTGGTTATTCTTTTTTTTTCTTGGTTTTTTCTGCTTTTTTTGGTTTTTTTGCCATTTTTAGCGCTTGGTCTTTTCATTTTACTATTTTCTTTTTCATTTTTGACAATATTTTTATTTAAATTTGTTTTCTGTTTTTCTTATTACCCCAATATTTTCTGATTTTTTTGGGTTGTTAAATTTTTTTCTCGTCTTTTTCTTATTTTTCTAATTTTTCGTTTTTTTTTTTGTCGATTTTTCTCATTTTTCACATTTTTCATCATTGTTGTGGTTTTTTCTAATCTTATTTTCTATTTTTTCTCATTTTTCTTATTCGTTTAATTTTTTGCGATTATTTGCGATTTTTTTTTTATTGCTATATTTTTCGATTTCTTACGTTTTTCTGCATCGTTTTTGTTGTTGCGATTTTAAACGTTTGATTTTTTCATTTTTTTCCAACTTAACTTCTTTAAAACTACATAAACAAAGTGACTGGTAACCAGTTTCATTTATACAGTAAAGAGTGTATTTTCATCATTTTTTTTTCAAAATTCGAAATGTAAAAATTAGATGGTTTATTTTATTTTCCGATGTACATTATAAACAAATACATCCGATGTACTGCTAGTCACAGTGAAAGCGAAAATAAAAACAATTCAATTTTCTTCTTTTCATATGTTTACACCTGGCCTCTATTTAATAAGGAATTCAATTCGTATATACTGCCATCTCTGAACAGAATTATCAATTAATGTAGATATATTTTTTTTTTTTATTAAATATAGGTTGAAAAAATTTATAAATAATACGTCCCCATTATTATTCTGACCTAGAATGTATAAATAAAAATTTCATTTTTTATAAATGTATTTTCTTTAGAAAACCAGTTGAAACTTAAATTGAAAAAATAATTTTTCTATCATTAAAAAAATAAAAAATGGCATATTTACAAATTATTTTTTTTTGAAAACCAGTTAAAAATCCATTTTAAAAAATATTTCTTTATCAATAAAGCAGAAATATATATTTAATAAAAACGAAATATTTCAATTTATTGAATAAAATAAAATTAAACAAGAACAAAAAATTTGTTATATGCAACTCTAAAAATTTTAAAAGTAAATTAAAGATATTTAATAACTGGTTAATGAAGATTTGCAGAAATTTTGAATTAAAATGAACCTACCCAGTTTTATACCATCCATCGTCGGAAAAATCAGATTTAGAATTGCTGTTCAAATAACTGCTTATTACGGAATATCCTTTTACGCACAAATTACCTACTGTCCCTATAGGTACAATTTTGTCATTTTTATCAACTACTTTTAATTCTACATGGTCAAAACAGTATCCAATTACACTGGATGATTCACCTTCTTCGTAATTTAACCAATTCCATGTATTAATCAGAGCTTCCGAAGAACCATATATTATCTATAGTTGAAGAAAAAAATATTGTTAGAAAATAGTGCAAACGATGGCCCGATCTGATCTCGCCCATTTAAAAAAAAAAACAAAATTTAAATTTTCAAATTTTTTCAACAATACAAATAGCTGCTATCGTGACAAACAAAGAAAAAGAATAGGTCCATAATTATAAATTCTCGTTCGCCATCTTCGAGTTGCAATCTCAATTTATTTATTATGACAAAAAATTCATAATCTCCGACCCCAAAATTCCAATTTGGAATAAAATCGATCTATGATCATAAATCTCGTCCTCCATCTTGGAGTTGCCATCTTGAATTTTTTTTTCATTATACAGGGTCCGGCAAACCTCTGTCATAGTTCTATAACTTTTATTATATAAAACTCACAGATGTATTTGAAAGGTATACAGGGTGTTTTTTTAAAAAGGTTCCACCCCTGATTTAGGCTTGCCCAATAATTTTTGGCGAGACGCGTCGATTTTTGATTTGAGGGGGACAAAATTTTTGATAACAAACATCACTCTAACGTCAACCCCCTTCACCCCTCGCCACTCAACTTTAAAATTTAAATAGGGAACATACCATGTGTGGCACATCAGGGAAAAGGTAATACTTTACTCTCGCACAATAATTTTTGAGAACAATAGTGAGATACGTCGACTTTCGATTTAAAGGAAACGAAATTTTTGACAAAATTTGTCGCTCTACCTTAACCCCCTTCACCCCCACCCCATAACATGAAAATTCAATGCAGAATTCAAATCATACCCTTTGTGCACTGCTATTACAAAAAAACATTACATAATTTGTATCAATAATGTTATCAGTTTATTGTTAGGTATTTAAAAGAAGGTAAGAAAGATAGACTTGACTTTTGTTTAGCACACGATGGACAACATTTTGAGCAATTGCTGTAATTTTTTTTTATTTTTACCTTCTTTTAAATACCTAACAATAAACTGATAACATTATTGATACAAATTATGTAATGTTTTTTTGTCCTAGCAGTGGACAAAGGGTATGATTTGAATTCTGCATTGAATTACCTTTCCTCTGATGTGCCACACATGGTGTATCGCCCATTCAAATTTTCATGTTACTGGGTGGGGGTGAAGGGGGTTAAGGTAGAGCGACAAATTTTGTCAAAAATTTCGTTTCCTTTAAATCAAAAGTCGACGTGTCTCACTATTTTTCTCAAAAATTATTGTGCGAGAGTAAAGTGAGGGTAGGAAAAAACACTCTGTATTTCTGTTCAGGCGGGTAGTAAAAAAATTAAACTTAGTGATTTGAATTCTGCATTGAATTACCTTTTCCCTAATGTGCCCCACATGGTATGTTCCCTATTTAAATTTTAAAGTTGAGTGGCGAGGGGTGAAGGGGGTTGACGTTAGAGTGATGTTTGTTATCAAAAATTTTGTCCCCCTCAAATCAAAAATCGACGTGTCTCGCCATTTTTGCCAAAAATTATTGGGTAGGCCTAAATCGGGGGTGGAAACTTTTTAAAAAAACACCCTGTGTAGAGGGTGATTCATTGGGAAACGGACATACGTTAATTGCGGATGGGGGTCACCGAGGTGATTCTAAAAAACCTCCATACAATGGATATTGCGCTTTTTATAACCAAGATCCAGAGTGTTTTATCCATTTTGCCCTTTTCTTTCTTTGCTAATAACATATGAACCACCCTGTAGATTTTTTGACATTTGGCACACAGGCTTGGAAAAAAATTCACAAATTTTTCCACCCTTAAAACAACACCCTGTATATGTGAGTTTTTAAAATTCGTTTCCATATTTTGTAAGAGTACAAAAAACTGAATTCTGTTTGACAGATGTCGTACAAAAATTAATGAGTTTTTCCGACGGGTAACTCAAAACCATTTACCAAATTTCAGGTCAATCGGTTTAAACCTGTGGCCTCTATCGTGTAAGAATACACACAGACAGACAGACTTTCATCTGGAAATGGTTTTAAACATTTGAGGGGACCTCAAAATGGATATTTCCGTCTTCATCTCGAATTTTTTTTTAGCTCGTTCACAATACTTTGCCTTCTCGTAGGTGGATCGGGAAAGAAAAAATCTCAAATTTCAAAAAATCTCAAATCGCAAAAAATTTCAAAAATCTCAAAATAGGTAAAATACCTCAAAACCACAAAAAATTTCAAAAATCAAAAAATCTTCAAAATATTTTCAAAAAAAATCTCAAAAAACTTTTAGACGGTTTAAAAACATCTCAAAAATCTCCAAAAATTCATTAAAAATCTAAAAATTCACAAAAAATCTCAAAAAATTTAAAACGTCAAATATCAAAAAATTCAAAATAGCAAATGTCTCAGAAACTCAAAAATTTGATCAAAAAATCTCTAAGAATTCAAAGAAGTCAAAAAAATCTCAAAAGCTCAAAAAACCTTAAAAAATTTCAACAAAAAAATCTGTAAAATCTTAAAAAACCTCAAAAAATCAAAAAATATAAAAACATTTCAAAAAACCTAAAAACACAAACTCAACAAATCTCAGAAAAACTTTAAAAATCCCATAAAATCTCTAAGAAATCTCAAGAGATTCAAAGAGTCTTAAAAAACTCGAATGAATTTCAAAAAAAAATCAAAAAATATTAAAAAATCTGAAAAAACCAAAAAATCTCAAAAAATCTTAAAACATTCTCAAAAAAATCTATAATTTTTTAACAAATCTAAAAAGTCCCAAAGAATCTCAAACAAACTCAAAAAATCTCAAAAAACGTCTAAAAATCTCAAAAAACTCAAAAGTATCAAAAAACTTGAAAAAAACTCAAAAAATCTCAGACAAATTGAAAAAAAAAATTGACAAAATTGGAAAAGATTGGAAAAAAATTGCAAAAATTGAAAAAAATCCACGAATTCTTTTTCAGATATTTAATGTTAAAGTTTCAAATTTTGAGATTTTTTTATTTTTGACAGGTGACAGTTGGAGAAATAATTTTGACTGTCCTGTATAGAGTTTTTTATGGGCTTTCAAATGACATATTGCAAGTCGAATTCCGTGACATATTGCATCTGTCGTTTTTTGATAGTGGCACTTCCGTTTGACACATGTCATAAAAAAACTAATGATTTCTTCCAACAGGTAACCCAAAACCCTGTACCAAATTTCAGTCCAATCGGATTAAGACTTTTTAAGATATTTAATGGTAAAATTTCAAATTTTGACATTTTTTTATTTTTGACAAGTGACAGTTGGAGAAATAATTTTAACTGTTCTAAATAGAGTTTTTTAAGTGCTTTCAAATGACATATTGCATGTCCAATTCCGTGACATATTTGATCTGTCATTTTTTGATAGTGATACTTCCGTTTGACAGATGTCGTACAAAAACTAATGGATTCTTCTGAAGGGTAACCCAAAACCCTATACCAAATTTCAGCTCAATTGGATTAAACGTGTGACCTCTATCGTGGAAGAATACACACACAGACCGACAGGCAGACTTCCATCTGGAAATGGTCTTAATCGTCTCAGGGCACTCGAAAATGGATATTTCCGTTTTTATCTCGAAATTTTTTTTTAGCTCGTTCACAATACTTTCCCTTCTAGGAGGTGGGTCGGGAGAGTAAAAAATAATAAAAACTCGTCCTATTCGAATTTGTACCCCGAAAATTCTCAAATAAAATAAATTGACATTAAAATTTAAATAATAAACTCGTCTGACCAAAAATAAAAAATACATCACAGAATTCAGTTTTTTGTGCTCTTTCCAAATATGACGTAAATTTCTCATGAGAATCGATTCCTACGATTTCAAGAATTGGTTAGGTTATGTTGTTAGTTTCTTCAGTTATTCTAATTTTTAAATCTGCAATATTGTTTGGTCTATTAAAATATATTTTTTATTTTAAATAACCTCATAAAAAGTAATTTAGAGCGGTCAAATCCACATATTGGGAAAAACTTCATTTAAATTAATTCAGACTATACGTTTGAAATGCGTCTTATTGGTACCAAATTGATCATCAATTTCATTTGGATGATTAACATCAGGAAAAGTCTTTTTAATGTAAGCACTAAAAAGTTTCAAGGAAGGTCTCATAATTATGAAGGTGTTTCTGGTTTTCTTGATAATATTTTTGATTTAGGGGATAATGAATTTATTCTATAATATACTATGACAACTTTATTTAGTTCCAAGTGTATATCTTTTACATCCTTATAGTCCCCCATTGTCATAATAGACAGGGTGTTGTATTAAAAAAAATATCGACGATGTAATTATTTCCATGTGGATCGCCCTGTATAACACTTATTTTTCTTAGACTATAGAAAATTTAAAATAAGAATCGACTTGTTTCAGGTTTTTCCCAAAAGTACATAATAATACTAAAAATGAATTTATTCCGTACATATGGACCATACTGTATATAATTATAATGGGCGCCATTTTGTTATATTATTTTTTTATATCAATTTATGTTGATTATAATTTAATATGTTTATTTTCTCAATATATTATTTTATTATGTAATAACTAAATATTTTATAACCCAAACATGTTTCTCTTTTCTTTCAAGGTAGTTATCAGATAATTAAGAATGTAACATTTTAACATAACGATTAATATTTATTACCAAACCTGAAATAATTTTATTGATAAAATTAAACTATAAATAAATGAAATTTATCAAATTATTACATTACGAAGAAACTCAACAGAAACTGTGACGAAACATTTTTTTTATCAATTTTATAAATTGTTCCAAATCTGACAGATGTTTAATATAAATTTTCAAATATACAACTTTTAATTATCTGACAAATTCCTGTTATCAAATAATACCTATTGAATATGTTAGACACAAATTACGGTTTCTTCATCATTGATTTACTGAGCTAAATATCGATTTATTTATTTTTTTTTATATTGACTGAATCCTTTATAGAAATTTATTTATTACAATAAATACTACTAATTCACAGTAAACAGAAATATCGAAAATAAATAAAGGTAGACACTTACTCCTATATTTTTGACATTCAATATTTCTTTTATATCCCTCATTAAGTTAACAGGAGACAAAGCAGATCCAGTTAACGTCGATTTTAGAAATAAAGGCATTTTCTTCTCCTTTTGTAAAATAATAACATCTACCAACATTGTCGGAGATCCAATCAAATACGTACATCTAAAATGAATAAACAGAAAAATAAATAACACCAACTTTTGTCATCCGATATTCGTCACTTGTCATTCATCACTTGTCATTCGTTACTTGTCATAAGTCACTTGTCATTAGTCACTTGTCAGTAGTCACTTGTCATTAGTCACTTATCATTCGTCACTTGTTATTCGTCACTTGTCATTCGTTACTTGTCATTAGTCACTTGTCATTAGTCACTTGTCATTGTAGTAGAAAGTCTAGGCGGATTCTAGACTAGCGAGAGAGAAGAAAGAGGCTGCTAACAGGGCAGAAGGATCTGACAGAGCTGAAGACTAGGTCAGCCTGTCTTCAGGTCTGTCAGACCATTCTGTCCTGTCAGGATCCTCTCTGTCTATCACTTTGAATTCCCTATATCACCCTAGAATCCGCCTAGACTATTTACTCATTGTTTTGACTCGTATTTTGTAACTTACTTTTCTTCACTCATGGCTTTTAAATTTTCTTCGGCGTTATAGTAGAGCGAAGGCAATACCATCGTTGTTCCAGATTGTAACGATACTAAAATGGATAATTGACCGAAAAGGTGGAAAAATGGAAAATGAAAAGCGAATCTATGCTTGATATTGTGTAAATCCATTTGTGAAGCTAAAAAATTGCTGCAATTGATCATTTGATACGGTGTCAATCCAAGTGGTTTTGGATTACCGGTAGTGCCCTAAAATAGAAAGCAATTTACACTTGAAACTATATTTTTTTACAATTAATTTAATAATAGGTCAGTCAAAATCTATTTCAGAAAGGAAATAATTCCAGTTACTGGAGAGGTTTCTTTTTGGGTTATAATGAAGGTACAAAAATCTCAAAAAGTATCACTTTTAGGGGAAAAACTGCAAAAGTTGTAGACAATTTCATTGTACACAAAAAAGGTCGTTAAGAAATTTTTATACGAGCACTTGTAGTCGAAGTAGTTTTTTTGTAAGCAAGGACCATTTTTTGAAAAATGTAAAGTCTTGTGCGCGTCATACATTTTTCGTCGAATAAGCAAAAATGGCGCATCGAATCGGAAAATAGTTCAAATAAAAGTCGTAGACAATTTAATTACGAACAACTTCTTTTTTATAGTTTTTTTTTGTGTGATTAATATTTTCAGAGATATAAATTTTTTTAACATTTATTATCGTTTGTCGAATATACTCTGTTCACGTTAAAATCGCTAATAACTCAAAATCTATAGCCCTAACAGAAATTTTACATCTTATAACAGTGAGAGATAATTAAATTTCAAAAATTATAGTATATATAAAATATTATTTTGGAAATATATGATGGGCGATAATGCTGAAAACCAAAAAAATTTCCGCATTTTCGTGTATTATGTAAAAAAAGTTACAAGTGGTAAGTTGTACGTCAAATATTGCTTATATATTTTTTGAAGAGAATTAAATTACCTTTAAATCCTTTTTTTATTCATCTCTAAGTTATTTTGTTTTGGAGATACAGCTGTTTAAAGTTTGTTTTTGAAATGTAATTTGGAGCAACATTAATGATGTATTGTAGAAATATGTACAAAATATTTTTTTAAAAATTGAATTTCACTTATTTTCAATACATTATAAGCATACAAATGTAATGTATAATCATATAAGTTGGTATGCGGAAATGGGAAGTTATTAAAAAACACACTCGAAAAATGGTGTTTTTTGAAGAAATATTTACCGATTTTAGGAAGGAAATGCATTAGAGCAAAATTAAAGGTAATAAAATTTGCTACAAAAACAGTACCTTGGGATTCGATTATTAATAAGCAGTGTTGTGTTTAAAAAAATCTAGCTCAACTACAAGTGCTTGTACAAAAATATTGTAACGACCTTTTTTGCGTACAATTAAATTCTCTACAACTTTTGCATTTTAACTTTTTCCCCTAAAACTGATACTTTTTGACTTATTGACGAAAAACCTATTGTTTGCACCCAATTTGCACTGTAATTTTCATTGTATACACGATATGGGGGTGAGCTTTGTGCACCTTCATTATGACACAAAAATACACCCCTCTAGCAACACCGACAGCCCATCTGGAATTATATTTAGAAAATATTCGTTTATTTGACTGGGCTACAATAGATATAAAAAAAAGAAGAACGCGAAAAGAAACTTGTACTAGTTGAGAAAAAAGAATGCAGGAAAATCGTAAAATATACTTACTGATGTATACAATATCGTGTAAAAATCATGGCAACTGATTTTTTTCTGGTGATTTTTAATATGTTCACTTGGTATTTTCTTTCCTACAGACTTTATATCTTGATACTTAGCAGTACCCCTAAAAAGTTTAAGAAAATTAAAATTTTCACGTCTATCAACTTAGCAAGACAACTTCGGAAAATTACATCCGTATCTTATTAGTAGTTTGCCGCTTTTTTGCCGTTAATTAGTTGTCGAAAAATAAATTTTGCTGTTATTTTTTTATCAAAAATTAAACATCTTTCTAACTTGATATAATGACGATATCAAAAAACTAAAAGCTGCTGAGAATTTGCCGCCTTTTGCCGTTAATTAGTTGTGGGAAAAAATTTGCCGCCCTTTTTAATATTAAAAATTAAACATCTTTCTAACTTGATATAATGACGTTATCAAAAAACTAAAAGCTGGAGAATTTGCCGCCTTTTGCCGTTAATTAGTTGTGGGAAAAAATTTGCCGCCGTTTTTAATATTAAAAATTAAACATCTTGCTAACTTGATATCAAGTTAGCAAGACAACTGCGTAAATAATGACAATGTCAAAAAATTGAAAGCAGGAGTATTTGCCGCTTTTTTGTCGCTAATTAGTTGTAAAAAAAAATTGCTGGGTTTTTAATTTTTTATCTTGCAATTTCGTTTCTAACCATCCATGCAGATATAAAAATAAAAAACTGTACTAAAGAGAGACCACAACAGTAAGGATTTTTTTAGAGTTCTCATTCTGGTCTCTCCCTTTTCTCAAGCTAACAGTTCTTGTTTAAATTTTTTGAAAAAAATACCACTTATAGTGTGTTTTAGTCTCTTTTTAATGGTATTAAGTTAATATTAAAATTTTACGGATAATTTGTCTTTTCTGGCCTTAGAAACAAAATGTGAATTAAAATTTCTAGTTACATTTTGTTTAGGTTCGAAAAAAAACTGTCTACGTTATTAAAAAGTGCTAACTGCAGATAGAAAAAGAAAAAATATACTATATATGTGAATATTTTGAAAAATTTACATAAAAAATTGTGATTGCTAAAATAGGGCGAGACCACAACTGTAAGGATATTTTTAGAGACCTCATTTTTGGTCTCTCCCTTTTCTCAGGCTCACAATTTTTGCTTAAAAATTTTGAAAAAATTCACACTTATAGTACGATTCATTATTTTTTCGATGGTATTATTAAATCTTAAGTTGAACTAATATTTAATAAAATTTTACTGATTTCCTGGTTATTTGACAACTTTTCTGTTTATAATATTTGGTAATTTTCCGGATTTTTCACAATTTTCTTGGTTTCTGACAATGTTTTAGATTTTTTTGATTTCTTGCAATTTTTCTGATTTTTAAGTTTTTCAAAATTTTTCTACTCATTTACCATTTGACTACTAGATATAATTTTACTGATTATTGACAATTTTTTTAATTTTGATAATTTTTCTTATTTTTGAAAATGTTCCTGGTTTTTGGAACATTTTTGCAAATTTTTATGATTATTTTGATAATTTTTCTGGTTTTTTGACAAATTTTCTGATTTTTTGATAATATTTGGTAATTTTCCTGATTTTTAACAATATGCTTGGTTTTGACAAACTTTGATTTTTTTGATAATTTTTTTCAAATTTTTCTGATTTTAACAGTTTTTTTTTAAATAGTTCTAGTTATTTACAGTTTTACTGCTATTTAATAAAATTTTACCGATTATTGACAATTTTTCTAATTTTGACAATCTATCTTATTTTTAACAATATTCTAGGTTTTAACAAACTTTGATATCAAGTTAGTGAGATGTTTAATTTTTAATAAAAAAAAATTGAGCGGCAAAATTTTTTTTCCACAACAAATTAACGGCAAAAAAGCGGCAAATGCTCCAGCTTTTAGTTTTTTCATATCATCATTAATTATGCAGTTGTCTTGCTAACTTGATACACAAGATAGCAAGACGTTTAATTTTTAATAAAAAAAAAGAGCGGCAAAATTAATTTTTCCACAAACACGAAAAAATGGGGTAATGTAGGGGAAATGCGCAAAATTAGAACCAATTGAAAAAATCGAGACATTTAAGAAAATCGAATAAACCCAGAAAAATCTGAAAAAATAAAAAACAACCTTTACAAATTGGAAAAATCGAAAAAAAAGTTGATGAAATCAAGGGAAATCGAAAAATCCAGGAAATATCGGAAAAAATAAAAAAAAAAGTGAAAAGATCTATAAAAAAAATTGAACGAAACGGAAAAAATTGGAAAAAATTAGAAAAAATTGGGAATAATTGGAAAAATGGCAAAATTTTAAACAATTGAAAAAATAGGGAAATTATTAAAAAAATCGGAAAAATGGGAAAATGTAGGGGAGATCGACAAAAATTAGAGAAAATTGGAAAAAGCGAGACATTTAAAATAAGCTGTCTTGCTAAGTTGATAGACTTAAAATTTTCTGTTTCTGTGTAATTTATGATATATATTTAATAATAATTTTTTTCTAAACGTTGTATTTTATCAAATATTGACCACAAATATCAAAAATATTACCCTCAAACGATTATTAATTAATATTTACTTACTTATAATCGTTGTCAGAAATAATAACGATGAGTTTTAATAACGGTAATTTTTTTGATTCTACTGTAATATTCTCCGTTTCTCCTAATTCTGGAATTATCTTTTTCAAAATATCTAGAATACTGTATGTTCTATATTTATCAAGACAAATTATACATTTTATTTCTGCTGATTTTATATAATATTCGAGTTCCCGTGACTGTAATGATGGATTTAAGTTCACCTAAAAAAGTAAAGATTTAATTATAAAATACCCAAATTAATTATTAATTAAAAAATCGGCTGTGTCACCCCAAAACTTTCCCGGCTCGACCGTAGAGAATATGTTATTTATTATTATTATTATTTTAATTACAAAATACTAAGCATTACAATAATTTATGAAACACATTAAAAAATAGGCAAAAGCAAAAAAAATACAAAAAAAAGGAAACAAAAGGGGAAAATAGGAAAATTGGCAAAAATAGGAAAACATGAAAAATAGGACAAAATAGAGAAACGTTACAGATCTAAAATTTTTATTGTCAAAATTTTAACAATTTAAAAAGAAATTGGATTGAACTCTGAGAAAGAGCAAATAGCTGATAAAAAATAGGAAAAAATTGGAAAAAAGAGAAAAAATAGGAAAAAATAGAGGCAAACGGGAAAAACATAAAAAAAATTAGGAAATACAGGAAAAAAGATGGAAAATAAGAAAAAGGGGGAAAATAGGCAAAAATAGAAATAATACAAAAAAATAGGAAATAAAAGGGGAAAAATTAAAATTGGGAAAAATAGAAAAATAGGAAAACGTAAAAAAATAGGACAAAATAGAGAAAAATGGGAAAAATGGACAAAATAGGACAAACCGGAAAAAACAAGGATATATAGGGAAAAAATAAGCAAAATGGAGGAAAATGGAAGAAATAAATAAAAATGGTAAAAAAGTAAAAAATCGGAAAAAATAGGAAAAAACATTAAAAAAACAGAAAAAACAAAGAAAAATTGAGAAAAATAATAAAAAACAGGTATGAAGATAAACTTTTAAATTTCGACCACTGGGTGACCACTAATAAAAATTAATTTGGGGAAGAAATATTTGTCAAAATTTAAGAAAACTGGAATTGTAGTAAGATATTTTTTTTTTATTTTAGTTCATTATTTTATGTAAACAATAAATTACAGATCTGAAATTTTTATTGTCAAAATTTTAAAATAATTTAAAAAAAAATTGGATTGAACTCACCCTGAGAAAGAGCGAATAGTAGATAAGATATAGGATGAAATAGGAAAAAAGAGGAGAATTCGGAAAAAATAGAGGCAAACGGGAAAAACAGGAAAAATAAGAAAATACAGGAAAAATATGGAAAATTATTAAAAATGTGAAAAATAGGCAAAAGTAGAAGAATACAAAAAAAAGGAAATAAAAGGGGAAAATAATAAAATTGGAAAAAATGGAAAAATAGGAAAACAAAAAATAGGACAAAATAGAGAAAAATGGGAAAAATAGACAAAATAGGACAAACAGAAAAAAACAGGGATATATAGGGAAAAATAAGCAAAATGGAGGAAAATAGAAGAAATAATAAAAAAAATGGTAAAAAAGTAAAAAATCGGACAAAAATAGGAAAGAACAAGAAAAAATAGGAAAAGACAAACAAAAATTGAGAAAAATAATAAAAAATAGGTATGAACATAAACTTTAAAATTTCGACCACTAGGTGACCTCTCGTAAAAAATAATTTGGGGAAGAAATATTTGTCAAAATTTAAGAAAATTGGAGTAAGATATTTTTTTTTTATATTTTGGTTCATTATTTTATGTAAACAAAAAATTACAGATCTGAAATTTTTATTGTCAAAATTTTAAATATAATTTAAAAAAAAATTGGATTGAACTCACCCTGAAAAAGAGCGAATAGTACATAAAAATTAGGAAAAAATAGAGGCAAACGGGAAAAATAGAAAAAAAATAAGAAAATACAGAAAAAAATATGGAAAATTAGGAAAAATGGGCCAAAGTAGAAAAATACTTAAAATAGGAAATAAAAGGGGACAATAGGAATATTGGGAAAAGTAGAGAAAATGAGAAGATCAGATAACATAAAATAGAACAAAATAGAGAAAATGGGGAAAAATAGACAAAATAGGAAAAAACAGGGATATACAGGAAAAAATAAGCAAAATGGAGAAAAATAGAGAAGAACAAAAAAAATGGTAAAAAAATAAAAAATCGGAACAAAACAAGAAAAAATAGGAAAAAACAAAGAAAAACTGAGAAAAATAGGTATGAACATAAACTTTAAAACACAATGATTTACTGTCGAATTTCGACCACTGGGCGAGCACTACTAAAAATTAATTTTCGGAAGAAATTTTTGTCAAATTTTAAGAAAACTGGAGTTGTAGTAAGTTATTTTTTTTTTATTTTCGTTCTTTATTTTATGTAAACAATAAATTACAGATATTGTTAAAATTTTAAAACAATTTAGAAAAAATTTTGGATTGAACTTACCTTGAGAAAGTAGATAAAAAATAGCAATAAATAGAAAAAATAAGAAAAAATAGAGGCAAACG
This sequence comes from Neocrepidodera transversa, assembly GCA_963243735.1. Lineage (NCBI taxonomy): Eukaryota > Metazoa > Arthropoda > Insecta > Coleoptera > Chrysomelidae > Neocrepidodera > Neocrepidodera transversa. Next base: position 6,727,872 of record OY725338.1, read on the forward strand.
GGAAAAACAGGAAAAAAAATAAGAAAATACAGGAAAAATATGGAAAATTAGGAACAATGGGAAAAATAGGCATAAGTAGAAAAAATACAAAAAAAAAATAGGAAATAAAAGGGAAAAATAGGAAAATCGGGGAAAAAATAAAAAATAGGAAAACGTAAAAAATAGAACAAAACAGAGAAAAATCTGAAAAGTGGACAAGATAGGACAAACAGGAAAAACAGGAATATGTAGGGAAAAATAATCAAAAGGAAGAAAAATAGAAAAAAAAACAACAAAAATGGTAAAAAAACATTAAAAAAATAGGAAAATACTGGAAAAAAAAATAGAAAAAATAAGAAAAAATAGGAAAAAAACAGGAAAAAAATAGGAAAAAACAAAGAAAAATAATAAAAAATAGGTATGAACATAAACTTCGACCACTGCTAAAAATTAATTTGGGGTAGAAATATTTGTCAAAAATTTTTATATTTTGGTTCATAATTTTATGTAAACAAAAAGTTACTGATCTAAAATTTTTATTGCCAAAATTTTAACTCAATTTTTATAGTGTAATTATTTTCCTCTAGTAAATGAATTTGATTGTTTTTTCATGATAATGTTATTAAAGGAATGTTAAAAATATTTAATTATCTTTTGATTATTAAAAAAATTTTGGATTGAACTTAATCTGAAAAAGAGTGATTAGTAGATAAAAAAAATTTTAAAAAATGGTTCAGTAAGAGGTAACAAAACAGACCAATTTACTATGCGTCAAGATGTTGGACAAAATTAACCCTGTACGCAAGTACCACACATTCTTTTACTGCCCAGCTAACCAGATGTCGAATGATGACGTCAAAAATACGTCATTTTTAGGTCATTATTTGTCTTATTGGTCATCTGTCAAAATATGACGTCGAAAAACCGTCATTTTTGTGATGTTTCCACGACATCATATTTTTACGTCAGATTAACTTCTTTTATCAGTCATTTCATGACCAACGTTTTTGTGCATGTTAGAATAAGTAAGTGTATATAAGAATACATGTTCACAGTCACGAATTACTGAAAATGAATTGAAATTTGAAAACAGGAGACAAATATGACGTGAAATGTACGTCAGTATGACGTTACCAAGAAATTAATATAATAAAGGTCAGCTGACGACATCACGAGGCTGTGATTTTTTCACGTGATTGAGACGTTATGAATACGTCAGTTGCTGACGTCAGCCTGAAACGACGTATTTGTGACGTCATCTGGTCAGCTGGGTGTTACTGAAAAAAGATCTATTCAAATAAAGTTGGGACACCATGTTAATTAGTTATGAAAGGCGGTCTCAGGATTTTTTATTTTTGTTTGAGACAGTTATAAAATATATTGTTAAAATTTGTTTAATTTTTGTATTACACTTACCGATACGAATCCTCCAACAGTACAAGCTAGATTTATCACGAACGCCTCTATACAATTATTAACGATAATTCCAATTTTATCGCCAATTTGTAAACCGAATTGGATCAATCCAAGTGCCAAATTTTCAGCTTCTTCTATGGTTTCTCCAAAAGTAGATGACTTATTTTCATGTCTAGATATAAGAAAAAGGTTGTCCTTTCGTTTCAGTTTTACTTCATCAAAAAATTGAGAAAATGTGGTGGCCGTTAAAGGTGTATCAGTTGAACCTTTTACATAACTCATAGTATCGTCTGTCATCATGTTTCTGGAATTAATGATTCATCTTAAGACTGAATTTAGTAAACAACAATAAAATATTGTTTACATGATATTAAAAATTGATTAGAAAAGACATTAAAGAGTTCAATGTTCTCTGGATTATTTATTTTAAATTTCTTAATATAGATATATTTTTATTGAGTCCATTTATATATTTTTAAGGTACAAATTTTTTTCATAGGGGTTTTTATTATAACTTATTTAAGAATAAAATTAAAAACAAAATGTTGTTTCAAAGTGGTTTTTAAGGTAAATTTAATAAAAAAAACCATTGTCTAAAAGAACATCTACATTTAATGATTGTTATTAATATTCGTCTATTACAGGAAGTGTTAATATTACAAGGATAAAGAAACAATTTACGTCAAAATGGTATCAGTATCACGACAATACTAATTAAACAAATAACATAAATGTAAACAATAATCATTAATACTTTTATTTTTTTCAATTAGTACAAAATAAATGCATTTTCTTTGTAAACATATTTTGTAACTTATATACGTATTAAAATTTAATATACCTAGTTTTAACCTCTATAATAAATAACAGGGCAGATTTATATTATTTCCTTGTTTTGACAAAAAAATATGATTCATTTTTCAAAACTGAAGTAAATAAATATTTTAAAATAATCCTGTAGAATTCTGTAAATTATCTCTTTATATAATTGTGTTTCCAAAAATATTGATTCATATTGTACTTTAATTAATTTAAATTATATATACCTAAGGGGTTATTCATTATCATATCTCAAATGTGGTCAAATTATTCATTAGAAATAAAACTGCAAGTCATGTATCACAATATATTAATAAAACAATAGTTTAAGGGGCAACTAGTTTCGGATGAGCCATCTTCAGGCCTAGAAACAAATTACCCAGTTCGGTAAAACAAATTTTATACATTACAACTGAATTTAACTTACCATATAGATCATTTAACAAGATTATAATAAAAACAAACGTTTAACACAATTACATTATTTAGGGGGTGAGGTTGGGACAGGGTACATGAAAATTAACGTATTTTTTTTAGAATAGATATACTCTTCTTAAAGCTTGATTTGCTAAGCATTTGTCAGCGATCACTTAAAACTGTCCTTTAGCAAGGAAGTGAAGTTTTTAGGTTATATTTGAATTTCTAGTATTTGTTTAATTCTTGCAATTCATAAATTACGTCCCAGGGAAAGTTAGTATACATATATATTAATAATGTAATGGAGTACCTAGAATATTTAAAGGATGACTCAGATTACATTGAAGACGACATAGAACTGGTATAATTGGTTGAAGTAGGTGTATCCAGACAAATTATTTATATACGATCAAATTACTTTGAGGAAATGGATCCTATTGGATTTTTTAGAAGGTTTAGGCTAACAAAAGAAACTGTTTTAAATATTTTGACTCTGATAGAGAAGACCAGCTAAAATATCCACATAATAGGTAAATGAATACTGACAACTGATAAAGGACATTAGCAGCATTATTTCAGTAGGAGTGAAATTAGCACTTCGTTTTTTTCTTTTATTTTTGATACAAATTGTCTCATTTTCACTCATCTTGAACTTGATAAGTTGATAATTAAAAATGAGGGGTAATCCCACCCAACTTTCCGAACACTCATAGTAAAGTAATTGGTTAATCGCTTATTTTAGTTTTACTGCATTAAAATACATTAATTATATTACCTATCGAATGGTATAAATCCCATTTTAATATCTTTAATATTTTTAAAGTTATTCAATTTTTTTTTAAACTTTTATTAAATTTAAAAAAAAAAAATTATGAATTCTACAGTTTTTTGAATAAAATTCTGAAAAAAATCAGAATTATAGAGTTTTTTACTACAAATTTAAGGGTAATTTTTTTTAAATTTCCAATATTAATTTGAACCTTAAAACAAATAAAACCTATTTTTGAATAATTTTAAAATCAATAAATAATTAATATCTCACTCAATTTTATTCAAAATGGGAAACAGACCTGTTTTTTAAGTTTTTGGATTAATAAAGTTAGTTTAAAAAACTAAAAAAAAATCAAGTTTTTTTTCAAAAATTCATTGAATTGTTTTAACTTTTTTCATTTTTTGCTATAACTTTTACAAATACTATGTTAAAATTATGAAATAATTTACACACATAGTACTTTTGGATTATTTTCGGATATGCTATTTAATTTTTTCATTTATTTTATACTTATTGATAAAACGAAATTACAAAAAAAATTAAAAGAATTCTTAATTTTGGCAACAATAATTACAAGTCTAAATTTTAAGAAACTAAAATACATTTAAAATTTAGAGTTTTATATTATCTTTCGAATGGTGAAAATCCCATTTCAATAACTTTAATATTTTAGAAGTTATTCAATTTAGTTTAAAATCGTAATATAATCTTAAATTTCTTGCCAATTTTTTAAAAATTCCAAAATTTTTGTAATAAAATTTTGAAAAAAAATATAATAATAAAATTAATTATTACAAATTTAAAGATATTTTTTTAAAATTTTTAATATAAAAATTTAACTAAAAAATAATAATTTAATAAAGATAAAAATTAAAATAAAAACTAGCGGCGAAACTATGCGCAACTTGAAAAAAAGTCAAGACAAAATTTATAGAAAATTTTATGTTCTACAATTTTGATATCATGTAATTTTTCATAAAAATCCATAATTTTGTCTTAAAATCTAAAAAATGAGGGGGTAATCCCACCCAACTTTCCGAACACTCCTTGTAAAGTAATTGTTTAATCGATTATTTTGGTTTTTCTGCATTAAAATACATTAATTATATTACCTATCGAATGGTATAAATCCCATTTTAGTATCTTTAATATTTTTAAAGTTATTCAATTTTTTTTAAACTTATATTAAATTTCAAAAAAAAAATGAGGAATTCTACAATTTTTTGAATAAAATTTTGAAAAAAATCACAATTATAGAGTTTTTTACTACAAATTTAAGGGTAATTTTTTAAAATTCTTAATATTAATTTTAACCTTAAAACAAATAAAACCTATTTTTGAATAATTTTAAAATCAGTAAATAATTAATATCTCATTCAATTTTATTCAAAATGGGAAACAGACCTTTTTTTTAGGTTTCTGGGTCAAAATGCATTAATAAAGTTAGTTTAAAAAACTAAAAAAAAATTCAAATTTTTTTTCAAAAATTCATGGGTAACCATTGAATTGTTTTAATTTTTTTAATTTTTTGCTATAACTTTTACAAATACCATATTAAAATTATGAAATAATTTACACACATAGTACTTTTGGATCCTTTTCGGATATGCTATTTAATTTTTTCATTTATTTTATACTTATTGATAAAACGAAATTACAAAAAATTTTAAAAAAATTCCTAATTTTGGCTGTAATAATTACAATTCTAAATTTTAAGAAACTAAAATACAATTAAAATTTAGAGTTTTATATTATCTTTCGAATGGTGAAAATCACATTTCAATAACTTTAATATTTTAGAAGTTATTCAATTTAGTTTAAAATCGTAATATAATCTTAAATTTCTTGGCCAATTTTTTAAAAATTCCAAAATTTTTGTAATAAAATTTTGAAAAAAATTACAATTATAAAATTAATTATTACAAATTTAAAGATATTTTTTTTAAGTTTTTAATATAAAAATTTAACTGAAAAATAATAATTTAATAAAGATAAAAATTAAAATAAAAACTAGCGGCGAAACTATGCGCAACATGAAAAAATAGTCAAGACAAAATTTATAGAAAATTTTATGCTCTACAATTTTGATACCATGTAATTTTTCATAAAACTCCATAATTTTGTCTCAAAATCTAAAAAGTCACAAAAATGTCTATATAATTTTTTTTCACGCTCTCTAGCGGCAAAACTATGAGGAATTCAAAAAACCGGTTATAAGAAAATGTGTAGAAAATTTTATGTTCTACAACTTTCTTATCCTGTAATTTTTCATAAAATGCATTATTTTGGTTATTTAAGAAAAATATGAAAAAAAAATACTTTTTGGTAAATCTGGCAACAATGGCAGAAGTTTTTAAAAATTTTAATCATTCGAAATTAAACTATAACGTATAGAAAATATATGTGTAAAACTTTATTGCCATTTTGTTTAGTAAGTTTAGTAATGACGTCATCACTTACAGCAACTGTCACTTCCGGTTGTTCGATTAACTCCAAAATATATACAGGTTGTCTCCTTGATACCCTAAATATGTATATAAAATTTCATCTAAATCGGTCCAGCCGTTTAGACGCTATCGTGTTCACACACACACAGACACACACACACACACACACAGACACACACACAGACAGACATCATGCTAAAAATGGTATAAATGGATTCAGGTGACCTCAAAACGTAAAGATTCGTTAAAATCTGGGTATGGTCAAAATATCATGATCGCAATACTTTCCTTACTCTGTTGTTCGGAAAGTAAAAAGTACTTTCGTTGAAATTACCCTTAAATCTCATTATGAAATCGGTGTACCTATTGTTTCATGTAAATTTATTTCGGAAATTTTAATCTTTCTTTGAATTTGATAATTATTTGTTCTTATAGTATAAAATGTTAGGATTAAAAAAAGATTGTTTTGCTAACATTTATTATAAAATTTATTATAAACATTTATTATTAATAGTCTAGGTAAATCAAATTTTTTTTTATTTATTTCCGATTTTGCCATTCAATCATTAATTATTAATAATATTTATGATTTGAACTTTAACATTTTTAAATAATAACTTAATAATATCATATATTAATAGTTTTATAGTTCTAATTTTAAGCGTGTTCGCAAAGCCCAAGAAAAAGGTACTGTTCGCAAATCCCACGTTAGCAAGTCCCACGGAGCCATAATTCATGGTTTAATTGTTTCCTAATGTATCTGTTCCTAATTTTGTTCATCCGGTTTAAATTGTTAAGTAATTACTTTATTAAATTGTTAGTACTTAAAAATCACGGACAGGATCAGTCTTTGTGATTACTACTTATTTATTTATTATATATTGTATAACTTATATTGTAAATTTTGTGAATAAATTAAATTATTATTATTACATTATTATTGCCACTTTTTCAAATAAATCATATATTGCTACAATTAGTATTTCTACGTACCGATAATGTTTTTTTTCAGGTTTGAAATAATGATTGTTTTTATAAAATAATTATATAGATTACATAATTATTTTTAATTAGAAGGCTTTTCGCTTTGTTAATTTGAATACTTTTTTTAATTTTTTTTTTTGATGTTTTGTATGTGTTCTTTTAATTAAACTTAAATTAGTTCAGAAAAGATGCAAGTTATAGTAAACTAATTAGGAATTTAATTATTTCTCATTATAAAAAAATTACACAAACAGTCTCATTACTGTGGCTGTTTTTTTTAAAACTATTTTGAGTTTTTATAAATATGTCTTAATATTATTATTGTTTTGAATATATTTTAATTTGACCGAAAACAATTGTGAATAATTTTGATGTTTAAATCGGGGAAAATGCGGTAAAAAGAATATTTAAACAGAAACAAAAATAATCTCAACGATCATTAAAAAAATAATAAATTACTCTTTATAGTGTATCACTTTACGTTACACCATAAAGGTTTTTACATTTTTGTTATCTCTTTCTCAACGTGGTTAACAAAAATAAAATTTAAAAATCGAAAATAGTATTTCTCGATTTTCGTTATTATGGACTTTATTCTCTCTAAAAGCCATAATTATATTTTCAAAATAAAACGAAAACATACTCACATTAGCTTTTTGATGTTTCAAATGGCATAACTGAAATTTGGATTTTTTTATTATTTTTTAATAGAATCTTATTTTTACATAAAATATTAATTCGTAAAATTTGAAAAAAAAATAGCAGATCTATTTTTATTTTCTTCCGAGTGGCATAAGTCTTGTTCTGATATTCGTACTCATTTAAAAATATTTAGTCTTATCCAAAGATAAAAGTAATCAAATAATTAGAAAAACAATTTTTTGTATAGATAACCAAGAATTAATTTGCATCAAAAAATTTCTTTTTTAATTTTATTACAACCGTCCTGGTTGACACCTAACTCTTAATGTCCATTCTGACAAAAATAACATTAACTTAAATCTACATTTAAACTACAACGAAGTTTATTTAATTAATACTTAAATAATGGAATGGAATAAATGGAAAAAAAAATTACTTAAAAAATTATTATTTTTTTTATGGTATTGTCCAGGAAGAAACCTTTTAGTACAGAAATATCACTTTCCAGCACACTAATGTCATATTTCAATTATTGTGAAAAAATATCAAGTTTGAAAACTAAAACAATGCAGAAAAACGTGTTTTGAGTAGTGGTTGTAGAAAAAAAAAATTTTTGCGTCAAGGTAATTTATGTGTACGCACAATTTTATAATACGATTTATATATTTAAATTTATCAAAAAAATTCTTACATAATTTCTTCAAAATCTAAATTTGTTTTTACTATATTTTATTCCCTATCTAATAGCTTTTCTGAGTGTTTGCCTTCGTTACATAAAAAAGTAGGACAACTCAGTTTAATAGTATCTTACATAACAAGTGTGGTAAGAAGCCTATTACATACGATTTCGAAGGTTACGATATGAGAGTTAGCGAGTGCCGCAATTCGAAAGAGTTTGGCTTATCACGCTAGTAATATACTATACTTTTTCTACGACTAAATAATTAGTTTAAAATGATAAAAATACTTCGTACTTAACAAATGTTTTTAAAACCAAAATCAAATAAAATGAAAAGCTTGTTAATCAGAGCTGGGAGTAACGAAATTAAAACGTTACTTCTCAGTAACGCGTTACTAAATATAACGCGTTACTAGTAATTTCGTTACTTTTTTAAGTGGGCGAAAAGTTACAGTAATAGCGTTACTTTGTAAAAGTAAAGCAAAATCGTTACTTTGTTACAGTAACGCGATACTGCAAAAGTAACGCGTTACTGCAAAAATAAGGTTTTTAGTGCTGTTTCATGATTTTAATCTGTACGTTTTTTATGTTTATTGGAGTTTGGTAAGTTATACAGTATAATCAAATCATTTTGTATGATTGATGGAAGTTAATTTATTATTATTATTATTATAAATAAGTGTTGTGTTCTAAAAATTATATTTGAAAGGTTTTTATAGTTGTTGGGTCCATATTATCAGAATCGTATTATATCAAACAGTATGTTTAACAAAATGTATTGTTTCAAACCATCATACCAACGAAATCTTACTTTTCCAGAATAATATTTATTCAGAATGTAATAAAGTAGAATGGAGACTGTCAAAATGATAAAAAAACAAATTGATAATCCATATGTTACTCTGCCCCATGCGACAAGTGGAATAGCGGTGTTGCCACGGATGGACTGTTTTCATAGGGCCGCGATGTTGCCTCGAATGATGTTTTTTATATTCATTTATAGTGACAAATTTCCAGAAAAAAATCTAAAACGCTCTGTTTTTAACTTTTTGGATATACTTTTTCGTATTTACGAGTTCCGGGAGAGAAGTGCGGTGTAGTCTTCAATTAATGACGACGGAAATAAAAGTAAATGTCAGAATAAAGATTAGATCATGAGAAAAAATTCGTTTTCATAGAGAGGACCATAGAAAAATGTCAGGAAAAATAAATCAATAGACGGTAAGAAATGTAACAGACGTAAAAAGTATACTTTTACTGCCTCTAAGAGCGGAGAAAGTTTTTACCGGTGATTTTAAAAATGACTGTACTCTAATGTTTAATAAACGTCCCTTTTATAACTTTTTAAAAAAACATATTTTTCGAACCTAAACAAAACGTCTTTTGAACGTTTTTACACTAGTTATGAAAACGACTAACAAAGACATTTAAAAAACGTCCTTTTTATGACTTTTTATGGAAACATACTTTTAGGGACCCAAAGATAACGTTTTTACTTGTGGTTTTAAAAAAGACTAAAATAAAACGTTTAAAAAACGTCCCTTTTATGATTATTTCTCAAAACATACTTTTGCAGACCTAAAAACAACGTCTTTTGGATGTTTATAAAGTTGGTTATAAAACTTACGAAAATGTTTAAAAAACGTAACTTTCTGACTTCTCTCAAAAATTTTGGTTTGTATACCTTCCGCTCGTGCACGATTACTCGGTTATCTCTTAAAAAAATACAATTTTGTTTTTTTTAAAGTAAAGATAAAGGTTAAATTTAGGATTGTATGCATGTAAAATAGTATTATAATTTTTCAGAACCCGCAAAAGTTACCAGGAAATTATAGTATTTTTATAGTTTTTAAATTGTCGTAGTTTTTTCGTCTCTACTTTTTTAAATTTGACTTGCATACAATCCTAGCTTTATGTTTTGTAATGCCAAGAATATTTATAAATAAAGTAAAAAATTAAATATGTTGCTATAATCCAGCACGAGCTAGACCCCTAAATCAGTCCAACAAATCAGCGGACGGTAGAGCCTTAAGTAAACTGTGCGTAAGGGTCCATTTACTAATAAAGGAGTAGAAAAAAATCTATTATTTAACTGTCAAAGTAGACACCGACAAACGATTTCTGATTAATTTCTGATAAATATTAGCGGCAGGTAATAAAGTGCTTGTTTACTACCCCAAATCGGTAAGACGATTAAATAAATAATTGATTTATGGCACCATATAATTCATTCAATTTATACGAAAATAATTAACAAATAAAATATTACTCCTTAACGACAAGGGATATAACTTTGAAAAAAGGTATATTGTTAGCAAAGCAAAAATTTGTCTCTTATTATATGTAGAAAATAATTCAAGTACTTACCCAAAAATTATTGTAAATGTTCAAATATTTACGATTATTATAATATATCTGTTTAAGATCTTTCAAATTTATGTTAAATGGATGATGGTCGTATTAATATATGTATTTTAATTTACAATTCACATTCACATCCTTGAACTTTTTTTTAAATATAATAGTGGAGTCATTCTACGAAAAAATATGATATAGCTAAGCAACAACGATAAAAAGTTTTGGACAAAATTGGTATTTACTGCACTTAGAATTTGAGAATTATGAAAAGAATTTTTAATAAAAATTGACATTAAACATTGGATTCAGGTAATATCCGATTTCATATCTTAAATCTTCGTTGTTTTATTATCTTTATATGCCCATTGTCGTATTCGTTTTGAAATTGTAAGTTACATTTTGACAAAATTAAAACAAATTTAAAAAATAACTACGACAGGACCGTAAATAAAAATTATTATCACTGATGATGTTAGTTGTTTTAGATAAAACGTCGTTAAAATGACAAGTGTGATATCACTGAATTTGGAATTAAATGGTTTATAAATATTTCTAAAAAAACTTGATGGTGGTTGTTAAGACACGAAACGTAGTATCAAAGACTTATTAGTGCATTTCAGATACAATAAAACTTTCCTCTTCTGTTTTTTGAAATTTTTTTAAATAAAAAATGTATGCGCAGAAAACCAAATTCAGCATTTTTAGTTTCCCCTGTATAACTCGAGAAGGGTGAGAGTCCCTGTAGATTTTTTTCGAGTAGTGTAATGTTCTTCAAAATAGTTAACTTTTTGCTTATTTATCATCTTCGTATCTCTTGTGGTTTAGGTTAGCACATGATAAAAGAAACGGCCTGTAAATATATATACCGTAAATGTCCAAAAAATGGGCGAAACTCAAAAGCCGTAGTACAGAGACCTGAACCATATGAAACTATATAAAATAATAACCTTTAATTTAACCCAAGCAGAATACTCTACGACTCGTTGTTTATAATGGGGGTCCACTTCAAAATTAGGGGGTAAATCGGCCAAACTTAGATTTTAACCAAAAATATTGTATATTTTGACTTCATCTTTGGACCACCCATTGTGGTTATCATGTCTTACTTTTTCACCAAATTTCATTCGATTCGGCAGAGATTTGACCAAAATAGCCATATTTCAATTTTTAGCCAAAAAAACGTGTATATATAATAATGTACGAAACAGACTACGATAGAAAAATAAACCACTTACGACAACACGACATATAAGGAACTAAAAAATGATCCAACCAACATAAATCAAAAAAATATCAACGAAATGATACGCCAATGGGAAAATAAACTATACATTTCACCTAAAACCGCCACAACTCTTAAAATTCATAACGCCGTTGCGCTTAGAATATATGGGCAACCCAAGTTACACAGAAAAAACATTCCTCTTAGACCCATTGTATCATGCATTGAATATCTTTTCGAAAATATGTCAAAATTTCTAAAAAACATCCTGCAAAACGTTATATACAAAAACGAATACTACATTAAAGACTCATGGCAGTTCAAAAACAAAATAAAACAGGAAGACCATATGTTAATATCATTGGATGTTGTATCACTCTACACAAATATTCCAACAGACCTTGCAATTTACATAATAAGAAAAAAATGGGATTCAATTAAACCTTTTACAGACATCCCCATAGACAAATTTTTAGAAGCCACTAAACTAACGCTTAACTTACTATCTATATAAAAATAAATACTATAAACAAATTGAGGGATGCGCAATGGGTGCCTGTATTTCAAGTATAATAGCCCAACTAGTAATGGAAGATCTAGAATAAAAAACTATCAATGACCTGAATTTTAACTTACCTTTTTTTTATAGATATGTAGATGACTGTCTTCTAGCTATACCAAAAAACAAAGAAAACTACACACTTGACAGTTTCAACAATTATCAACCAAAAATCAAATTTAACCATCGAAATTTTGAAAAGGAAAACAAAATTAACTTTTTAGACCTTACACTAATACGTAACAACAACAAAATACAAAATTCATGGTACACAAAAGAAACCTGGTCTGGTAGATAACTAAACTTTAAATCCCAACACCCTTTTAGCCAAAAAAAAATCTGTAATAATTGACTAATAGCTGACAGAGCAATTAACTTATCTGATCCAAAATATAGAACAGACGCCATTAATAAAGTAAAAGTCGCTTTGAGATAAAACAACTACCCCATGTCCCTTATTAATTCAATTTTCAAAAAAAGAATTCATAAGTTTTATATAACAGCAAACTAAAACCGAAATCAAATGAAGAAACAAATAATATCTAACTCTACCATTCCCCGCACAAGCCATTGGCTTCTGGGGTTCACTCGTAAGGGGGTGAAATGTAGGGCGAGTATTATTATTATTATTATTATTATTATTATATTATACCAGATTTATCAGAAGAAATACAAAACGTGGTCAAAAATGAAAAAGTCATAGTCAGCCATAAGGGTTACAATCTACTAAACAACAATTTCAGTAAATTAAAAGCACCAATTGAGAAAAACAAAAAGAGTCACATAGTATATGAAATCCCATGCAAAGACTGTGAAGGAGTATATTAAAATGGAGTAGTTTTGGAAGAATTTCGAAGAAGGAATATATAATAAAGGTTGAAGAAATAAATAGATGAAGCTGGTTTAAAAAAGGAAGATTTGAAGAAGGTGGATTTGTCGGTGGGATTTAAAGAAGAGGAAGACACAGGAGAGAGAAGATTCCAACTAGAAGAATTGTAGAGGCGCCCAAAATTTATAATATTTTTTGTTAAATTTTCTGTTTGTAATGTTTATTTTATTTTAAGGAACCCAACCCAAGGGCATAAGAGTTTCATATTAAAAAACACAGCTATTCTAATATAAATTGGTGCCCAACTTGGGCACCAATTTATATTAGGGATCTTCTCTCTCCTGTGTCTTCTTTTTCTTTAAATCCCACCGACAAATCCACCTTCTTCAAATCTTGTAACACTCTTCCTTTTTTAAACCAGCTTCGTCTATTTATTTCTTTAACCTTTATTATATCTTCCTTCTTCGAAATTCTTCCAAAACTCCTCCATTTTAAATCATCTCCAACATATCAATTAACTTTTCAAAAAAAATTCCCTTAAAACTTTTGAATTTTTTTTTTATTTTTAAACTTTTTCCTTATTCCAACATTAACAATATCTTTTGATGGATATAACTTCGTTTTTTACAAAAAATTTTATATCTAACAATTTTTGATCAATTCTATAAATTCTTGTGACATTTTTTTTTAAAACCCTTTTTGACATCTGTTTATTATCCCTTTTCATTTGTTTTTTTTTCCAACTAGATTTTTTGTAAATTTAATAAATAACGAGACTAAGATTTTTTCTTTTACTTATACCACAATTGTAAACTCATTATTAAATCAAAAAAAAATAATCATCTAAACACAAAACATTCTTAAATAAATCTAAACACTTTCAATACATGCAAAAACAGAACTAAAACTACACATATAAATAAAAAACCATATCAATATATAGGCCAAACTTCTTAAAAATAAGACACAAATATGACAAAAAAAATAAAACCGCTCTCAGTTATCACATAACAGAAAAAAATCACATTTGACTATGAAAACACAAAAATTTTGACCACTGAAACAAACACCAGAAAACGAGAGATAATAGAAATGATACAAATCCAGAGAAAAACAAAAATTCAGTAAATTCAAAGACTGACACAAAATTCCACAGTAAAATATATCATAACCTAATTAATTAATATATAAAAAAATCCCTATTAACACTACACAATAACGACACAATATTGCAGAGACAAAGAGACATTAATACAAAATGTGACAACGATAACGATACAGTTTAATTCCTGATTTTGGTATCTAAATATAAATTATTTTCATTTTATTTCAATAATTTTAAAGTTCGTGTTTTTTTTAATGTGCCGACACTAAATATTTTACCAATTTTTATGACAATCTGCGATGTTTTCCACAAATTTTCGTTTAGAATAACAAATTGTATCCCGGTAAGTTTTAGCTTAATTTTTGTTATTTTTATATAAAAAACGAGTGACTTTCGTTGTAGTTTGAGAAAGGCTAGGGTATGTCCAGCCGAAACGTCACAAAAATAAATAAAACAATTTGATTTTTTATTTAATTTTTTATGAAAAAGGACCAAACCCCAAGAAAACCTCTCAAAATAATATATATTCCAGGGGGAGAAATGATCGCACCCACTCCAAATTTAGACTGAAGGTTCCTCAATCATTAACAATAAAAGGGTTCAAATCCCAAATCTTAGCTAGATGTCTAAAGGGTTCAAAAAAAATAAAACTAGTAAATCGACCCAAAAAATACCTCAAAAACCTGTTTTTCGGTTTTTAGGGGTAGTTCCCCCAAACGAATCCTGGCAAAAATCACGACATGTTATTTTTGGGATAATTATAAAACTTTTTGTACTTGTGGCATAGCCATATCAAATTTTTATGAACCTCGTCTTATTTTTCCGTAGAATGACTTCACTATAAATATATTAAGGTTAAATATGAATGATACAGTTAGTCTCAAATAAGAATTTAAAAAAAAAAATCGAGATAAAAACGGAAATATCCATTTTCGAGTGCCCTGAGACGATTAAGACCATTTCCAGATGGAAGTTTGTCTGTCGGTCTGTGTGTGTGTATGTGTGTGTGTATTCTTCCACGATAGAGGTCACACGTTTAATCCAATTGAGCTGAAATTTGGTATAGTTGTTTGGCTTACCCGTCGGAAGAACCCATTAGTTTTTGTACGACATCTGTCAAAGTACCACTATCAAATAATGACAGATGCAATATGTCACGGAATTGGACATGCAATATGTCATTTGAAAGCCCTAGCAAAACTCTATTCAGAACAGTCAAAATTATTTCTCCAACTGTCACCCGTCAAAAATAAAAAAATGTCAAAATTTGAAAGTTCAGCATTAAATATCTGAAGAAGTATTAAGCCGATTGAGCTGAAATTTGGTACATGGTTTTGGGTTACCCGTTGGAAGAAATCATTAGTTTTTGTATGACATGTGTCAAACGGAAGTGCCACTATCAAGAAACGACAGATGCAATATGTCACGGAATTCGACTTGCAATATGTCATTTGAAAGCCCATAAAAAACTCTATACAGGACAGTCAAAATTATTTCTCCAACTGTCACCTGTCAAAAATAAAAAATGTCAAAATTTGAAACTTTAACATTAAATATCTGAAAAAGAATTCGTGGATTTTTTTCAATTTTTGCAATTTTTTTACAATCTTTTCCAATTTTGTCAATTTTTTTTTCAATTTGTCTTTGAGGTTTTTTGAGTTTTTTTCGTTTTTTGATATTTTTCAGTTTTTTTGAGATTTTTGAGATTTTTAGAGGTTTTTTGAGATCTTTTGAGATTGTTTGAGATTCTTTGGGACTTTTTAGATTTTTTAAAAAAATATAAATTTTTTTGAGAATGTTTTAACATTTTTTGAGATTTTTTGGGTTTTTTCAGATTTTTTAATATTTTTTGAATTTTTTTTGAAATTCATTCGAGTTTTTTAAGACTCTTTGAATCTTTTGAGATTTTTTAGAGATTTTATGGGATTTTTAAAGTTTTTCTGAGATTTGTTGAGTTTGTGTTTTTAGGTTTTTTGAAATGTTTTTATATTTTTTGATTTTTTGAGGTTTTTTAAGATTTTACAGATTTTTTTGTTGAAATTTTTTAAGGTTTTTTTAGCTTTTGAGATTTTTTTGACTTCTTTGAATTCTTAGAGATTTTTTGATCAAATTTTTGAGTTTCTGAGACATTTACTATTTTGAATTTTTTGAGATTTGACGTATTAAATTTTTTGAGATTTTTTGTGAATTTTTAGATTTTTAAAGAATTTTTGGAGATTTTTGAGATGTTTTTGAACTAAAAAGTTTTTTGAGATTTGTTTTGAAAATATTTTGAAGATTTTTTGATTTTTGAATTTTTTTGTGGTTTTGAGGTATTTTACCTATTTTGGGAAAGTTTTGGGGCGACACAACCGATTTTTTTTAATGCCTAGGCATACGAAGGCAAAAAGTGATTTTTCTTGCAAATTTTCGTAGCAATGAATTTTGAAATCCCACAATCTGAAATATTTAAAAATAAATTAAAACAATTTTATCGTTAAAGTTTTTTATTTTTGACAATAAATTCAACGATTTTATTTTTTTGTATTTTTCCTGAAGTCGTCGTAGGAAACGATTCCATAATTTTGATCATGCTGGGAATTTTAAAATTTGCAAGTTTTCCCTTACAATACTGATAAATTTCTTCGACATTTAATTGTTTATTATCTTTTGTTTTTAAACAAGCACATACTTCCTCGCCCAGCCGTTCGTGTGGGATACCAATAACCTAAAAAATTATAGAAAACAAATTTTATTTTTATCATAAATTAAACTAAAACTAACTCTTGACTTATTCGCTAATTTAGGTTTATACAAATTTTGCATCTAACGGACCTTTTTATGTGAGATCACTGTAATTAGAAGGTATAAGTGCTAATATCACTTGTGAATTTTTTAGTATTTTCTGATAGCTAATTTTTCTATAATCAGGAAAAAAGTGTGTTCGTGACGTCACGTTCATCAAAATTAAATTTGGCATCGTTGTGTAAGTTGCGCACCATATAACCTCAATTTGCCGTTATATCTGAATTGTGACGTATCAAATTTGTCATTTGACTGAGTTCGGTTTAATGAATTTGGAGCGTTAAGGCCGGTTCTCACTTAAGCTTCGGCTACAGGGTTGTTCAATGTAGCACAATTGTGCCAAAAGTGGCACTTTCATCTATGGAGTGGCACCAGAGCACGCACTATTGAAAAATAGACAAAAACGAGCACTATTTCGTTCTATGACATTTTTGGCCTGCAATGAGTTTTGACCTTCATCGATGACACGACGATGTGAAAGAATTTCTGTAGTCCCGTGTAGAATATACTTTTATTTATGTTATTTGTGAGTTCAGTATTGTTTGAAATCGCGCCATCTGTGGGTCGAACAAAAATTTCAAGTTATTACAATAGAATGGAATCTGCTACTTTATGACATCATAAACCACGCCTCTTTTTTAGCGATGAAAACGTGATCAAGTTGAGTACAGTGTTGCCAATCTGCGGGTAGTTACCCGATTTTTGGGTTTTCCTACTTTGTGGCTATTGTTGCGGGTAATTCAATCTTGCGGGTAAAATTCGGGTATTTCCTTCCATCTTAATTTCATATCAATTATTCACTGTTTTAATGTTTTATGGGAGTGAGGCCACTTCTAATAATCAAAAATATCACCGCTACAGCTACCTTGTTTCACAAAAAATATATAAAAATAGGAATTGGTTTGCAATGAACACACTTGGCAACACTTCCACATAATTTACGTCAGGTGTCAAAGTCCAATAGAAAATAGCCCTGGCAGCTGAGGCCTCAAAAAGGAAAAAGAAGAAGATTATTTATTCTCAATTTAAGCTTTTGTTTTTGTTGCATTTGCATGTTGCAATTTGTGTTGTAATCTGTTGCATACATAAAAAAAAAACGTTATAACTAAACTGACAAACACTTCAAATTGTAAGTAGGTAAAATACGGGTATTTCGGAATTTTGGGGCAAAGTTGACGGTATTTTGATGATTTTTCATTGGCAACACTGGTTGAGTGGCACCATTGGGCACTATTTTATGACCAAATTCAGCACAATCAAAAGTTCATCATGAACAACCCTGTTCGGCTAGCTTACTCCGCTTGACCACCGAACAACCCGAAGGGTAACTCGTCGAAAATACCATTACACTTTAGCAGCAAATTCTGGTGACCTTGAGCCATGTTTTTGGCTACACTCTCAGGACTGGCTTTGCCCATACGTACTGTCCAGAGTCTGCTTTAGCGCGCTAGCGTGTTTCAATAAAAATTGATATTGTTTACAGCGATGTTTCATATATTTGTTCAGTCCAAAAAACTAAGTTATTGAAAATTTTATGATATTTTACAACTGAAATAATCCGGTAAATAAATTTCTACCTCATCGACTTTATTTCTTTATTTACAATCAGACGAAGTAAGTTTTTAAACTAAATAGAGGATAGAAAGCACAAGATAGATTGATATTCCAATGAAAAATAAGAAATATATTTAATAAAATAAATTTATCAATAAAAATATAAAGGTATAAAAAAATGCAAATGAAAAGATGTATAAACATGTATAAAATAGCACAAAAAAAGATAAATCATTGGTGTTTCTAAATAATAAGTTTTGTTTTTCTTTTGTTGATTAACACTAGGCATAGTTTTAAAATTTCTATTTACATATTTTAAGGAATAATACAATCTTAATCTACCTTATAGATTCTTTGGGGAAATCCTTACATGGGTGTACAAAATTGCATTTTCTAAACAAAATAAGTAAATTTTTTAAAACACCATGTTGGAATGAAATTTTTTAAAAATTTTCTTGAAACACACATTCTAAAATTGAAATAAAAAAAAACGAATTGGTTATCGGGCATGTTTAACTTCCCAAAAGTATTTAAATTTTCATTCTCATATGCTTTATAAAAACACACATACACAATTGCCTTTTTTTAAAGAAATATTCTCTATCACTCAAATAGTCAAATATGTACTCTCAGCACTATCACAAGTCAAAATTCCCAATAATATTACAATTAGAAAAAATCCCTAAATACCAAGAACAAAACAACACAACTTGACAACTATGACTCAAAATAAAATGCGGCAACGGCTGAAATGTAGCCTAAAAAATGGCGATTTGGAATGCGCGAGTCAAATGCGTCACCTTATTCGGTGGCTTGACTTCATCGAGCATTAAAATGTCGCTTGAATCAATTTACGTGGTTTCTTATGTAGCGGTTCTCACTTATACCACGCGTCGCTAAACTTCAAGTAGCTTGACGCAGCTTGACTCGTCGAATTGTAGGCAGGTTTTAAAACTACAGAATAAATTGTAGCGTCGCTAGATAAAGTATTTATATAAATATGTGATTCCCCGAAGCGTGATATTTTTATTATTTACAGGACACTTGTTGGTGTGGAAGTAGTAATTTTAACAATGGCGCTTATGGATAACAGAAAAATTGAAAGGTTAATTTTATTAATCCGTGAATACAAAGAGCTCTATGACATCGGTAACAAAAATTATAGAAACCAATTGAGAAAGGACAATTTTTGGAATGATATTAGAAAAAAATTGAAGAAAGTGGTAACTTAGATTATTATTAATTTAAAGCTTATACGTAAATTGGACTGGCAATTTTGTCGCTTCGCCACGACGCCAAGTGAAGTTCAATAAAGTGCAGTAGAGCATATATGAGATCCGGCCTTTAGGAGTAGAGTGAGTATTTGGAGCAACGTCTAAATCGAATTTTTGTTAGTACCCGAACGGATAGATCAAGACCGAGGTAAAACAAGCGAAAAGAGCAACGAAGCCGAACTCAGCTTTAATAGACTCGTTCATTTGAATCACAGAGCAGAATATTATCAATCGTTTTTCTCTCAACATTTATTTTTCTAGCAAATATGCATTTAGATCTGCCGCAAACGAATAAGCCATTCGTGAATATATATTTTTTTTTTGGAAAGTACTGTTCAATGTAATTCGTAATTACCCGATATAAAGGAACTTTGTGACGCTCCAAGGCGAATTACTGAGGATTGATGGTGCCATTTAGTTATAAATGTAGGAAAACCCGGAAAACCTCACCACCGTCATCGGTTCAGTGACACAGGCTGATTGAAAATCTAGGTTCCGCATTAAACATTAATTAAATTAATATTCATTGCGGTGTACCTATTCGAGCCAAGTATCTAACACTGAAATTTTTAAATTAAAATTTCACTGCAAGGCACGAACCGACGTTGGCTCCCCATATAGCACAAGACATCCTGGGGACGTCCATTTTAGGTCCAATTTAGGTCTGAACGTCCTGGACCATTTCAGAACGTACTGAAAATGTTTTGTTTTAACGTATCCAATAGATACGAATTTGACGTACTGGGTACGTCCATCTCTGGACGTTATTTACTTTTGATTGATTTAACATTTTTTTTTTCTTTGTCATTTGTATAATCTGTTTTATCTCGTCATTTGTATAATATTAAAATCTATCTTAAGAAACAAATAGGGATAGATGAATCTCTAAAAGAATACCCTTGCAGATTTGTTGATTTTTCTAGATTTATCTCTAATTTCCCTATTTTATCTTATTTTTTTTTAAATTTTTCCTAATATTTCCATATTTTTCCATGGTTATTCCTATTTTTCACTATTTTTTCCTATTCTTTGCAAATTTTCCTATTTTACTATTTTTTATCCATTTTCCCCATTTTTCCTGTTCCAATTTTTTCTTGTTTTCAACATTTTATCCTTATTGTACCTATTTTCCCTATTTTCCCCATTTTTCTCTATTTTTCAATTTTTTCCAATATGTTTCAATATTCACTATCTAATTGCCCTATATTTTTCCATATTTTTTTCCCATTTTTCTTATTTTTCCTATTTGTCCCCATTTCTCACCATTCTTCCCATATTTCCCTACTTTTCCTTATTTTGCCCTATTTTTGCTCTATTTTTCACTATTTTTCCCAAAACTTTGCTCTATTTGTTCCTAGTTTTCCCTATTTTTCTCCATTTTTTCCATATTTTCCCCTATTTTTTACTATTTTCACTATTATTCCTATTTTTTCCTATATTTCTATTTTTTCTGGTTTTCGATTAGTTTTTCCAATTTTCTTTATTTTTTCTTATTTTCCCCATTTGTCCTTATTTGTATTTATTTTTCCCTAGCTTTACCTATTTTTCTCAATTTTTGTCCATATTTTCCCTATTTTTCATTATTTTCTTTATTTTTCCTATTTTTCTTATATCTTTCTTTTTTCTTCATTATTCCTTCTTTTTATTTTCCCTATATTGTCTTATTTTCCTCATTTTTTCTCATGTTTCCCTATTTTCCCTACTGTTTCCCTATTTTTAACTATTTTTCCCATTTGCACTATTTATTCTCTAATTACCTATTTTTCTATATTTTATCCAGGTTTTTCGTATTTACTCAATTTTACCATAATTTTTTCCTATTTTTCTAATTTTTTACTGTTTTTTCATTCCCTATTTTTCTTGTTTTCAACATATAGATATACTTATTTTATGTAAGCCACCGGTTTTCACCCTTTTCTACCCCTTAAAATCATAATTTCGCAAAATCCTTTCTTAGTTATGAACAGAACATATTCTCAATCTGGACATCCCCAGTACTTGGACGTTCTCTATATTTTGGGGACATAGTTGTGCTATGTGGGTCTATAGCATCTAAACAGCCATAAATGACCGTTATTCAACGATCTATGTCACCAAGACCGATAAAGGATAGGATTTTTTTTAAATGTCCCATTTAAAGAAAATTAGTTTATGTACTTTGAAATGGCGCCATTTTGGTTTTTTCTTAGCAGAAGTTATAATCTCATTTCCGGTATAGCATAATAAAACTTATGGCCCTAAACCCCATTGGGATATCTTTATTATTTCGGAAGATACATACAAGCCCTCAAAATGTGGAATATTTTAGTCACCCGGTATAATAAGAGTGCCTCAAGGCTCAATCTTGAATTATTT
The DNA here is from genome assembly GCA_963243735.1 of Neocrepidodera transversa. Taxonomy (NCBI): domain Eukaryota; kingdom Metazoa; phylum Arthropoda; class Insecta; order Coleoptera; family Chrysomelidae; genus Neocrepidodera; species Neocrepidodera transversa. Next base: position 6,750,067 of record OY725338.1, read on the forward strand.
TATTAGATTTTTATAATTTATTGTTTTAAAATTTGATAACGTTGTGGATTAAAGCACCCTGTGTAAAAATATATAATTTAATAATAATTTGTTATTGTTGAATATATTTATATTATTTTGACGTATATAGTACAGCAGAAATGTCCGAACCCAACCTTTTATTTTTTTAATAGAACCAGTTCATTGTAAGGACGTATTTAAATAATAATAATAAATTTACTTTTATAACTGATAGTATTTTTACGTTTTAACATTTAAAATATGAATATTTATTATTATCTTACTTGTGCGTCTAATATATCTGGATGTGTAATTAAATATTCTTCAATTTCTTTCGGATAAATATTTTCTCCACCTCTTATTATTAAATCTTTTAATCGTCCTACAACTTTCCCATACCCATCTTCGGTTAATATAAAAAGATCACTACAAAACAAAATGTGATTGGATTGTTTTTGAAAGTAAATAGAAAAAAAAATTTTACCCAGTGTGTAACCAACCGTTACTATCTATTATTTCCTTGGTTTTTTCTTCATCTTTGTAATAACCTGACATTAGGGAATATCCACGAACACATAATTCTCCTGGTACTCCATTTGGTACCATATATCCATTTTTATCTATCACTTTAGCTTCTATATGCGGAACAACTTTACCAACAGTAGTAACACCTTGATGTTCGGTATCTTGTTTAGTTGAAAAAAATACAGATGCTGTAGTTTCCGTCAAACCATAAACAGACTATAATAGACATCGTTATTAGTTTTATTATTTTTTTTAACACTATGTATAAACAAACAATCGAACAAATATATATTTAAAAGGCGCCAATATCATATGTTATTTTGCCCGAGCGCTCCGTTATATTACAGATAGGAAGCTGCGGTTTTCACCAATTGATTCTGTATTTAATTCTTAAGAACGCGTCTGTAACACTTTCTTTAAATCATTTTTAGTAAAAATGATGCTGTCAACTTTGTTCTCTAGATAAATTTGAAAAAAGTAGCACAGAAACGCTCTTCTAATAAATGTTTTAAATATCATGAAAAAAACTGCATATTTTTAATTTTTAGTTACTATATTAGGCTTAATCTCGTCCACAAACGAATAATTATGTTTTGTGGGGTCTACACTGTTATGCGCAAAAAAAATTCACCTACAGGGTAGGATTACTTAACATTAACCGGAAAATACTAAAATAATTTTTATACTCAATTTATCCTTTGGTTAGTTGCTTCAGTATATACAGGGTGTAGGTAATTTTAATGTACACTATTGGGATTTCGTTAACCGTTATAGATACAAAGTTGGTTAAATGGGACAAAAATTGCATATTATCAAGACAAATTCACCGGATTTTGAAAAATTTTAATATCAGGTCCGGTTTCAGAGATATTTGGTTAAAACCAAAAACGACGATTTTCGTTTTATTTAATTATTACCTTTATTATTAAAGATAGAAAAAAACTTTTTTAATCTTTTTTATTGAAAACCAAATGCCGTTTCATTTTATTTTTGAAATCTCTATTTTGTTCTCTATCCAACCATGTATCACACTTAATTTTTTTTATTAAATTTCGACATTGAACTGTACTATAGGAAATTTTGTAAGTACGGTCTTGATCATTTTCATCTTGAATATTTATAAATTAAGTTATTGGGCATTATTAAATATTTGAATTACATTTGAATTTTTTTACATAACAATAATCGGAGAATAAAACATATAATTTAATCACATGAGAAATTTTGGAAAAAAAACCAGTAAAATTGTTAAAAATAGGTGAAACTTGTAAAAAATGGTAATAACCTAAATAGGGAAAAGTTGCGACAAATAAGGGAAAATATAAAAAAAAACGAAGATAAATTGAAAACAATTGAGTATAATTGTGAAAAATAGGGGAAACTAGCGAAAAATTATAAAAAAAAGAGAAAAAAAATTCGCAAAAATGATGAAAAATTGGGGAAAATAGTGAAAATAACGAAAAATACTAAAAAATAAGGAAAAAAACAGAGAAAAATTCTGAAAAATATGGCAAAATTGTGAAAAAATGGGGGAAATGGAAGAAAATGGGACAAAATAGTAAAAAAATAGGGAAAAATAAACAAAAATAGAGGAAAATACTGAAAAAATAGAGAAAAACAGGAAAAATTGGGAAAAATAAGGCAAATTTTTGTGATTAAATTGTGATTTTTCTCAACTTTTAAAAAAAAATTTCGAAAATATGTTTAAAAGTTAAGTTATTAAAGATGGTTTAAAAATATTTTCAAAAATAGAATAAAAAGTACAGGTCCGTATTTCAAAAATAAAAATTGAGGAATGCTCTTTAAAGATGAAACGTCGTATGGAAAAACTGACTATGCTATGTTAAAGTGTATTTGGTTTTCAACAAAAAAGATTAAAAAAGTTATATTCTATCTTTAAAAATAAAGGTGATAATTAAATAAAACGAAAATCGTCAATTTTGTTTTTAAGCAAATATCTCTGAAACCGGACCTGATACTAAATTTTTCAAAATCCAGTTAATTTGTTTTGATAATATGCAACTTTTTTCCCATTTAACGAACTTTGTATACATAACGGTTAACGAAATCCCAATAGCGTACATTGAAATATTCAACATCCTGTTTTTCTCACTTTTTCCTTTTTCCCTATTATTCTTTATTTTTCCCCATTTTTTACCATTTCTTCTTATTTTTCCCCATTTATTTCTATTTTCACCTGCTTTTCCATATTTTTTTGTTTTCGGTATTTTTTTATATTTTTCCCTATTTTGTCATTATTTTTCTCTAATTTCCCTATTTTCCTATTTCTTCCTATTTTCCTGTTTTTACTATTTTTGCCTATTTTTCCTGATGTTCTCCATTTATCTCTAATTTCCCTATTTTATCTTTTTGTAATTGTTTCATATTGTTTCGTATTTTTAACTATTTTTCCCCATATTCCTGTTTTCCACTATTTTTCCATATTCTTTCCTGTTTTCCCTATTTTTCGCTATTTTTCCCCATTTATTGCATTTTCCCTATTTCTTCATATTTTTCTTGTTATTCTCCATTTATCTCTATTATTTTCTATGTTCCTTATTTTCCCGTATATTTCCTTATTTTCCACTATTCTCTAATTTTCCTATTTTTATTTATTTTTCCCAATGTTCCCCTACTTTTTAATATTTTTCTCTACTTTTTACTATTGTTCAGAAATTTTTCCATTTTACCCTATTTTGCTCTATTTTTCTTATATTTCCCAATTTTTAAAGATTTTTTCCCATTTTTCTCTATTTTTTTATTATTAATACACGCCATACGGTAATGGGCTATTAACGAATGTCGTGCTGCAATTAAAAAATTTTTTTAAATAATTCCATATTAATAGTCACCAAAAAAAAATAGCGTTTACTAGTTTTAAAATTATCTCGACTTTGCACGATAGTTCGCCATTACTTTTTTTATCCATTTTAAATTTCCTGATTCTTGTAAATGATCTCGAATCCTATACCTAGTAATAAAATCTATAATATAATATAAATATATTTTAAATTATAATCTTACCTTAACTTTTTTAACTTTAAGAACCTGTAATACATCTTTAAATAATTTAGGTGGGCATACCGATCCTCCAGAAAGTGCTATTTCCGCAATTATATTTTCGTTTCTTTTTGTTTGAACTGCAACTAGATCCACGTACATTGTTGGTGTTCCAAAAATAGCTGTACATCTAAAAATTGTACATGATTAACAATTTTACAGTACTAAAATGCTATTATAAAAAAGTTATACGTGTAAAAGAACCACGCACTTTTCTTATGGCAGTTGGGTCCCGGGCCGATTTTTTTAAAATTTGGTACACATATTTCTCGAGTCATGTGGTTCATTTTTACTCATTGCACCATTTCTCTAAAAATACAGGGTGGCTCAAAAAATTGACTTTCAATACATTAACTGTGGTTTACTCTTCTAATTAAATTAGTAATTTTCTATTCATAAATATTTATTTTAAAACATGAAATATAGTCACGCTGGTTTTAAATTGAATTTGCATCAAAGGTATAGTTGATGTAAGCGATATTTGAGACTCATTATAAAGGTCGACTGTAATAAACTACCTACCCTTAACCACATTTAACAATGGTTTATGAGTACGGCCATAAATTCAACCTCAGTCCAAGGTTAGACAGCTCTCTGGTCCGTATTACAAATTTTGTTCTAGTTTTGATCTAGACTTAAATCATATTATATTAACTGTTAAATCTATTATTTTCCAATAAAAAACTGTAATTTTAATTTTCTAAAAAATTAGATAGGGTCGATTATAAAGTAAGTAAAACAGCAGCTATTTGTATCTATCTTCGCTTTATTTTAATAAAAAATAATAACAATTAATGAAACAACTTCAAATTATACTGAAGTACGGTCCATATTTAAATTTTAAAAGAGGTAAAAGATTTATAACAGTTGTATATAAAGCAGTAAAACCCTCATAAACCCTCGTAAAAGATGAATAAGTGAATCTCAAATAATTTTTCCAACGACTATAGCAACGGTGCCGGACACTATCATCAATGGGTTGATGGACGATATACTTCCATATTTAAGATAAGCAAAAATGTTTTAAATAAAAGTTGTAAAGAACATTCAAACTTATCTTACAAAAATAACTACCAGCGTCCGATAAATCTATGACTTATCAAAGTTATGTTGTTTTAAATGAAACACTCTGTATTTTTTGCATTTTTAAATCAGTCCTGAGAAGTTGATTTTCAAAAAGCAGCTGTTGTCCACCCATCGTTGATACACCCTGTATAAAGGTGGACACACTTGAGTTCCTTCAAGTCAATTTTATAATTATTTTTTTTTATCACGTTGTATATACAGTGCAACTCAATAAGTCTGCACCATACGGGAAAATTTTTTATTATTCATTTGACAGAAAATTTTATTCATGATAAAAGTTGGATCATTGTGTAAAACTGCTATTGCGAGCGTCAAATTTTCAAATTTCTAAATGGTATACAGGGGAGGGCAAAAAATATGAATTTTGATCAACAGTAAAGTACCCTTATTTTTGACAAATCAAAAAAAAAATATTTAAGAAAGTTGTTTAGAATTAAAAATTACACTTAGATTCAAAATCACAGCCTCCTACGCAAAAAGCCATTTTTTATGTTTTTAGCCTTCCTTCAATCACTATAAAAATGGTTAAAAAAATTTGGGTTTCTTTGTTATTTTTACACCATTCTCGGCCTTTTTTTAAAATTTTTATGATTTTTGGTTTTTCTTTGTGCAAAGTTTTTATTTTCTTTTTTTTATTTTTATTTTCAAAGCTTCATTTTGTTCAGTTAATTTTAGCCAGATTTTGTTTTACACCATTAAATTGAATAATATTTTTTTGACGTAAGTAAGTGAATATTATTTACATTTTGGTACTAAAAACTTTTGGTTATCATTTTTTTACGCATTTTCTTCAATTAAATCATAATGGTAGTTTTTATGCGCATGTCTACAGGGTGAAATTTCAACTTTGCACCAAGAAAAAACCAAAAATTATATAAATATTAAAAAAATGCCGAGAATGGTGTAAAAATAACGAAGAAAATCAAATTTTTTTAACCATTTTTATAGTGATTGAAGGAAAGCTAAAAACATAAAAAATGGCTCTTTGCGTAGGAGGCTGTGATTTTAAATCTGAGTGTAATTTTTAATTCTAAACAACTTTCTTAAATATTTTTTTTGATTTGTCAAAAATAAGGGTACTTTACTCTTGATCAAAATTCCTATTTTTTGCCTGCCACTGTATACCAATTAGAAATTTTGATGCTCGCAATAGCAGTTTTGCGCAATGCACCAACTTTTATCAAGAATAAAATTTTCTGTCAAATGAATAATAAAAATGTTTCTCATATGGTGCAGACTTTTTGAGTTGCACTGTATATTAAGATATAATTTTTATTAAAAAGTCATTTTATTGGGCCACCGTGTATTTTTAGCGTCATAGTGCAATGAGCAAAAATATGACTAAAGCTATATGTGTACCAAATTAAAAAAAAATCGTTCCGGGACTCAACCGCCATAAGAAAAGTGCATGATCCTTTAGTTAATAAATTACTTACTGTTCTTTAGCGATGACTGTTAAATTAGTATCAGGATTATAACCATCTGATGGTAAAACGATGGTACTACCATAATTTATACAGCTACTGATCGTTATGATTGTACCAAAAACGTGAAAAAATGGATTTTGAAGACATATTTTATGATGTTTTTTATCGAGTTCAATACCTTTGCCTATAAAATAACCATTATTGACAATGTTAAAGTGACTTTGAACTGGGCATTTAGGATTCCCAGTGGTACCCTAAAAAAACACAGATAATAAATATGTTTTCGAAAATAAAAAATTACATATATATGATGAGGTTAAGATATAATCTTGTTGTTTTTGTTACAAGTATTTTAGCCGTAATTCGGTTCTCATAGCCTTGGCTGTATTACATGTTTATAAAAAATAAATAAAATACATTATAAATATTTTAATATATAATTATTTGAGGTAGTTGAAATTCTTTTAAAATAGTTTCTTGTAACATTGAATGATAAGAGGGGGCGGCGACTAGTTTCGGCAATATGCCATCATCAGGCCAAACTAATTACAAATGAGACGAGAATGAGTTACAAAACAAGTTAACGAAGAAAAAATAATTAAATTAGATTAAGTGCGCACAGGTACATATAGGAAACGAAGTGGAATAAGTGGTACTAGGAAACAATTATGGGAATTTTATAAGGGAAAAATTGAGAGAGGTCTAAACCCCAAGCCGATAAATTGGGTTCCTGTTGTTGCGTTTCGCAGACTGTTGTTAATGTTTTTACCATTAATAAGTTTATCTTGTTTGGTACTGGGTTGGCCTCCTACAGGGTTGCCTCAATTTGGTTTACTTACAAATCAAAGTGGTTGGATCCACAAGTGCCGCTCGTTGTCGGGTGCACATGTACGTCCATTGAATGTTCATTGGATGTACACAATGGACATTAAGGACGTCCATTGAACATCCAGTTTTATACAATAATATGTCCAGAAAATATCCAAACGTCACTGGATTTAACATCTTATGGACGTACATATAGGATGTACAGGGTGTCCCAAATTTGTGTGTTTTGCAGTGTATCTCGTAAACTAGCAGAGATCGAAAAAAAGCAGTTAAGATGTTATTACTTCTTTTTTTGTTAAAGTAACGATAGCCTAATTAAATCTTTAGTAGGTCTCTGCATTTGGAAGATACAGGGCGATTATTGGAAACTGTCGAAAACTGCAAGGTTCTATAAATTCTTAATTAAGAAAAATATGAAATAGCTTTATCAAAACTTTTGATAGATTTCTTATTAAAGAGTTCACTGGCGCACAAGAATTTTTTTAGGGGGTCTCACTAAGGAAATATAACGCAAACTTATATTTTTTTAAATGGGACACCCGGTATATTTCGACGTTTTTTGTTTCGTTTCTTAATTCTCATTTACCTGATATGACATATTACATATTTATTTTCAGTGGTTGGAGATAACAGTGCAAACAAACCATATGTCAATGTTATCAGGTGAAAGACCCTTAAAAATTTAAACACTCCGTAAGGAAATTTAACATTTCATTATAAGGATACTGATGTGTGAAAATTTTATTCATCAAAATTATATTTAATAAAAAATACAGATTAAAAAAATTAAAACAATAAACTTATATATTTTACCTCTAACTAATTTTAGTAGAATTTGAAAATTATATTAAATATTAAAAATGCCCTCCATTTTGTTGTAATAATAATTTTCGCCTTTTTCTTGCTGATCTAATTTTTACTATCCTTATAATAAAATGTTAAATTTCGCTACTGAGTGTTCAATTTTTAAGGGTCTTTCACCTGATAACATTGATAAATGGTTTATTTTCACTTTAGCTCCAACTACTGAAAATAAATATATAATATGTCATATCAGGCGAATGAGAATTAAAAAACGAAACAAAAAACGTCGAAATATACAGGGTGTCCCATTTAAAACAATATAAGTTTACATTATATTTCCTTAGTGAGACCCCTAAAAAAAATTCTTGTGCGCCAATCAACTGTTCAATATTATATCTATCAAAAGTTTTTATAAAGTTATTTTATATTTTTCCTAATTAAGAAGTTATAGAACCTTGCAGTTTTCGACAGTTTCCAATAATCGCCCTGTATCTTCCAAATGCAGGGAACTACTAAAGATTTAATTAGACTATCGTTACTTTAACAAAAAAAGAAGTCATAACATCTTAACTACTTTTTTCGATCTCTGCTAGTTTACGAGATACCCTGTAAAACACACCACTTTGGGACACCCAGTATAAAGGACGGTATAATTAGATGTACATGAAAGACGTACAATGGACATTCAAATGACCAGATAAGGTACCCAAAGGTTCAGATTACTACATACAATAGATGTCCATTCGAAGCGTCCAATGAATGGATGTTGGTTCGAGATGGATGTACTTATTCAACAAATATGGATAATTCACATTGATCCAAAGATTTACATCCAATGAGCATACACAAACGTACAATTTCTGAATGTACAAATAATGCCCAATTCTTTACATCCTATGGACATACAAAGATGTACAAAAATGGATAATCCATATTGATCCAATATTTTACATCCAGTGGACATACACAAATGTAAAATTTCTGAATGTATAAATGAGATCCAGTCCTGTACATCCATTGGAAGTCCATTTAAGGTCCATGGTCATTCGGATCTTAAATGGACATCCATTGGACGTCGCCCAAGTAGCAAGCTGACGTGATTTTTCGTTTATTGACGTCTTAGGGTCTATAATGACGTCTGCATATAAATAACAACATCTTGAAGGTGTCTCTATTCGTCATTTAGGAGGACATTTATGTTCGTCATTTAAAATGACATCTAAATTTAGCCATTGAAGATGACGTTTAAAAATTACTTTTTTATATAAAAAGATGTTTGAAAAATTAGGGTGCCATTTTGTATCAGAAAAAATAGTTATTGTAAATACAATATTAACCAAGCAGGAAAATGTAAATATGAATGGCTCTAAAATACTTGAAAATCTTAATTTTTTTCATACATAAGAAATTTCAGAAATATCTTTATTCATAGGACTCCTAAGCCAATCAACTTAAAATGCTTGATCACGTGATAAAAGTTGACTATGCCAACCATCTTCTGCATCGACTAGAGACCGTCTATTAGACGTCACTCTACAACGTCTTTTTATACCGTCTTTCAGACGTCTCGCTGCAGCGTCCTTCAGACCTCTCTCTACGACGTCATTTTGACTGTGACGTCATTTTAAAGTCCTCGGGACGTCATAAAGACGTCACCGCATTCGTCATTTAGACCAAAAATGACCAAGAAGGACGTCGTAAAGACGTTATTTTGCTGCCTGGGCGAGTGATATGTCCACTCATCCTGCACTCCTCACCTTCGCCTACTTCGGCTATGGCCTCTAGCCACACCATTGGGTTTAGACCTCACTCAATTTTTCTTAGTACTTTACTCTTATAAAATTCCCATAATTGTTTTCTAGTACCACTTAATCCACTTCTAATTTAATTTTTATTTCTTCGTTAACTTGTTTGTAATTAGTTTGGTCTGATGATGGCATATTACCGAAACTAGTCGCCGCACCCCTCTTATCATTCAATGTAACTAGAAGCTATTTTAAAAGAATTATATTAAATGTGGTACTGGATTTAATTACCTCGTCGAGAATATGGATAATGTTTTGGAATAAAATTATGTACTTACAGACGTAAATTGAATATTGCAAGGATCATCAATGTCTATGGTATTTTGATTTTGTTTGATTAAGTTAATACTGGTTTGATCGGCCATATTTAAAATGTCGTTATATTTGAATGTGCCCCTGCAATAATAATAACAAAAAGATTGAATTAAGTAAGTAAGTAAGTAAGTAAGTAAGTAAGTAAGTATTTGCAATTGATTATAAGTTTACGTTAACTTAAAATAGTTCTAATTTTTTTTATAGTTCGGATGTTTATTTAAAATTAATGAATATTTCAAAAACATTGAGGATTTCAAACTTTATTTTGTTTATTTCAAAATTTAAATTTTTCATATAAAGCATATTTTAATTAACCTTATTATTATATTTTTGTTGTGTTTGCTTTTTGTTTGTTTGCTTGTTACTTCATTGGTTCGTTCGTTCGTTCGTTCGTTCGTTCGTTCGTTCGTTCGTTCGTTCGTTCGTTCGTTCGTTCGTTCGTTTGAAAAAATTTGAAAACTTGAAAAGTGTGTTCGTTATGGTGTCTAGATATACAGGAGACCAATTTGTAATTTTTTACACTGTGACTAGCCACACGTTAACCTGTGGATAATTTTAGAAATTACCCCCACGTGATTCGTTTAAATAATAAGTATCAACATATTTAACCATAAGCTCTAGTAGCCGCGTGACATAGTGCCCACTAGTGGTGCAGTGGGCCCGGGGATCGATTCCCACATGTCTTTTATTTTTTTTAACACAGGCTAGATTTAGATAGTCAAGACTTCTTTTAATAAAATAAATATTTTTTTAGGTCAGATAACCAAGTTTAACGTTTTAACGTGTGGGTAATTTCTGAAATTATCCACAGATTAACGTGTGTAGTCTCGGCCACTTTTTTATGCTTTTTTTTTGTTTTTGTTGCAATTTGAAAGTTTTTTGTTGTCATTACGCGAGAACAAGCGGCCCATAGATTATATGGTCCGATTCCTTTCAAAATTGGCATGTGGGGATTTTGGGGTCGGAGATTATGTCAAAATTAATAAATTCAAGATGGGGACTCCATGATAGCGGATGAGATTTATAATTATGGATCAATTAATTCGAAATATGTATGTGCGGTTTTTGGGGTAGAAGATTTATGATTACGCACCAATTCTTTATTGTTTGTTACGGTTGTAGCGATTTTGCATTGTTGTTGAAGAAAATTGTTTTAAAGAAATGTTTGTTATGGCGTCTAGATGTGCAGGAAACCAATTTTGAATCTTTTTGTTTCATTTTTTGTTTTCGAAAGTTTTTTGTTCTCATTAGGCGAGCACAGGTGGCCCATCGGGCCGCCCTTCGAACTAGTTTTTATAATTACAAATTTACAAATTTAGAATTTTAGAAACAAAATTTAGTTTCACAGAATTTTTTTATTGGAACTAAGTTCCTTAACGCGGCTTTAAGAATCAGAAATTGTAACATAACGAACAATAGAGATGTTAAAAAAGTAATTATTCGTTTTTAAGTAACGATTATTAATTTAAAATGTGAATAGTTACTTTGATCACTATCGTTATTTTTGCATGGTCGGTGTAATGTAGATGGACTGGATAAAAAATAAAAAAAATGGGGAAAAATAAAATAAATATGGAAAATAAAACAATGAAAAACAGGGAAAATACAAAAAAATTTGGAAAAAGGTGGAAAATTAAAGAAAAAATTGTAAAAAACTGGGAAAAAAACGTCGAAAAATATAGGAAAAAACTGAGAAAACGGGGAAATAAAGTAAAATAGGAAACACCAACGAAAAATAGGAAAAATTACGAGGAAAGGCAAACTTTGGGAAAAATACAGAAAATAGCGAAAACTGAGAAAAAATACAAATAGGGAAAAATAGAGGAAAATAGGAAAAAGCAATGTAAAATGAAGAAAAATGGGAAAAAATTGGAGATATAATGAAAATTGCCAAAAATATGGAAAAATAGGAAAAATGGGGACAAATAAGGAAAATAGGAAATAATAGGGAAAAATAGGGAAGATAGCGAAAAATAGATACGAATAGGGACAAATAGAGAAATATAGGAGGAAATAGAAAAAAATGAAGAACACTGCAAAATAGGAAAAATAGAGAAAACTTCGTTCCTGCCGCACCAACCTTTTTTGGAAGTGGCGTTTTTTATTCACTTTTTTAGAAAAATTTTTGTAAAGGCACAACTTTTTTTTTAATGGAAACGTATATTTTTTGTTAACGACATAATCAAATGCTTTACTTGGTTCATAAACATTTTCACTTGCATCTACTAAATTTGTTAATTTTTTATAAAAATAATAAATTGTGCTCTTTTTGATTATACTTACTTTTTATTATCATCCGTAATAATAACTACATTTTTCAAACTAGGAATATTTTGACTACATATCTTTCCTGGTGTACAATGAGCTAATTCTGGACATATTTCGTTTAAAATACTGTAGTAATTTTGTTTTCTGAATATGTCTCCACATATTAGACCTTTCATATCTGTTTTTTTAATTAAATATTTTATTTCTTGTGATTGATAATACGGATTCATAGGTAACTGAAAATAAATAATAAAAGAAACTAGTAATTAGTAATACATAAAGTTGCATTCAAAAATTATTATAGTAACTAGAGCTGGGAGTAACGAAACTAAAACGTTACTTTTGAGTATCGCGTTATTTTTTTTTCAGTAACTATAAAATTTCACTCCAAACTTAAAGTGTTTTTTAATTTTTAATTGAATTCAAGATATAACTTTATACTTACTGCTACAAATCCTCCTCTAGCCAACGCAACATACGTCACATACCATTCTAACATATTAGGCGCCCATAATCCGATCTTATCCCCTTTTTGAAACCCCATTTTAAGGAAACCGGCTGCTAACCGATCGGCTTCATCCAATACATCTCGAAAATTGATTTTTTTGTCTTGATGACAAGATATCACGGCAATTCGGTCACCGTAATTTTGACTCGCTATCTCGGCTAGTTGGCCCAATGTGACAGCCCGCAATGGTTCTTCTCCTGTTCGATGATAGTAACTTAGTTTGTGGCTGAGATTTCTTACCCTTTAAAGAAAATTTTCACTAGTAAGTCTATATAAAAATGTACTTGATTGGACTTGTTATTGAGCAACAAATATCATTAGTGTATACCCTAATATAGTAAAAAACAGATTTAGAATGCAGTGAACGCAACATAGTACAATTCATTATAAACGGAAGAATGCTCGGCGGAGCAGCTGCTTGATACGGCCCTGGCTTGCTCAACCTTCCGTTTTCTAACGTATCCGACTACCTGACATCGGCGGCAACCCTGCGCTTCATAAGGCATTCTAAATCTGGCTCAGAATATTCGGAGAATGTTCTACCAAAGTTCTATCAAAGTTTAAATGTCCTGATTGTTCCTGGAATATTGCTTTAGGTATGGTTATGGAATATTTCATTAGGATATTCTGTGAATATTCTGGGAAAGTCTAAATTTTCTGGATATAAATTAAATGTTTGAGGATGGTTGAAATTATGAAGTTGAAGGTGCGCGAACCTAGAAATTTATTTCTCTTACCGATTACCAACAATTATTAAATTATTGCTCTTAAAATGTATTTTATATAAAATTTTAAAATCTCCGAGAGATTGAAAACTAATTGGCGTAATTATTATTTATGTTGACCGCGAGGTTTTTGTTTTTTTTTTACTTTGAAGGCTTGTGCGTGTTGACTTGTGTAATTTGTGTCACCCAGAGTTGAAGGCTTCTGTTTAATCGCAAGCATAAAGTTTGGTGTCAAGTGAACATAATTCAAAACACAAAAATCTCAAGAAAATATTTATTCATTAAGAAAATTTACTGAAGAATGATGGCGCCATTTGGCATTAAAGTTATAGGAAAAACCGGACAACCAGAAAACCTTACCTTGTGTTGGCAATAAATAAATTATAAATAGCCATTTTGGAGCTTATAAAAAGTCCATCCAACGAATACCCAAACCCTGGACATTTATTAACGAATATGTACAAAAAGTTCTTAATAAATTTAAGGAAATACCATAAATGCTATTTTAATGGATATCTGAGATATCATCTTTTATTATTGTTGTTTGGATATTAGTGATATTATCTTTTGTATGGACAATCCTACTAGATTGTGACCGGATCAATACCCAAGATGCAACCTTTATGTACAGACTGAATACTCGTTGGACCATACTTTAGAAAAGATAATGCGGTTGACACAGTACGCCTCTGCGTAACACTAACAATATATTTTAGAAAAATATATGATAAAAGTTGTTATTTAGGACAATTAACTGATAAATAACACCCTCCCCCGCGAACCCAAGAAAGATGGAAATCTTATAAGCTGTTTCAGTCGATATGTATTTAACCTTTGGCTCAGGGACTATAAGAAGTTGGCGAATTAAAATATGAAAATTCTTATTCTGATTTATTTTTACGAAGGTAAAATAAATCTAACGAAGTGAAGCAATTGTCGTTTATGATTAGAGATGAAGAAAATGGGTAGACGCCGAAATATTTAGCGCCGGGACGAATAGCGTAGCGACGCTGAATGGACGTCGAATATTGTAACTTCTGCTAATGGCGTTCGTAGGTTAATTTGTGAGTTGGATTATTTTTCAAATGTTCATCCATATAAACATATTATTGATGTTTACATAAAAGTACGAAAATGACAAATTCTTGAAGATTATCCTTAATTAATAAAAAAATCTCACCGATATCCGTTTTCAGTTCCATTTGGTTTAGAGTTTCTTTTGTAAAGGCTTGTAGGAAGCTTTTTTTAATAGTTTTCGTCGGTCATTGTTCGCATTTATTTCAATAAGAGTAAGAACATTTTCATAACATCAGAATCTTCATCGATTTATTGGTGAATTAACTTTCTTATATTTGTTGACCGCTTGTCTAACTTTGTTGCAAACTTTCTGTCTATTCAATTGTCATGATTATGAATTTCATTGATTTTTGAAAATGCACCCCCTAGTACATATAATTTCACATTGCGCCCCCTTTTTGTGCAGCTAGAACATTCCTTCTTAGTTTTCTTAAGCACTTTATAAAAATAGCACTGACACTTTCCGTAATCACCATCTCTTAACAACTTTAACAAAATTAACTGAACTTTACTAAACTCTACAGGCGAACTAATGGCAAATATGAAAAAATTATCTACATTTTCGAACTATATATAAATCCGAAATTCATTGTTAACAGAAAATTATTATCCCAAAAATTAAAAAGTCGTTAAAGGAAAATATTACTTACTTAAAGATTATTATCCGAGAAATCTAAAACTCATTCAAAAGACAATTATTAAACGAAAAGGTACAAAGTCGTAATTTTTAACAAATATAGCAACGTTCCATTTTTCTAATAAATATTTTTTAAGAGACGCCTATGCATATTTAAAATTTTATTTTTATTTAAACTGCAATTTGTATGTTTAATGTACATGGCCAGCGACCCAAAACTTTAGACTGCAATTCGGCATTTGTAAAAATTTTGGGACTGCAGTTTACCGGAACCGGCTTTAGATAGTTACGTATATAAGTTTTTTTTGCAATATCAGATGGTGTTAAAACACTTAAGTTTTGAAAGAGAAAATAAGGTGAGTTTTAGAAAATTTAAAGTTGCTAGTTTTTTTTCTTCGAAAATTCTAAAACTTATACATTTTAGGGCGTCATGCAGCTCCCTTACACATTATGTTTTTTTAGACTTTTTGCATTATTTTAGAATAGAATCTGCTGGCACAGCTTTACGCATTAATTGTGGGACACCCGTATACACATAAATCACGGGATGTTGGCTACAACCCATATTAATCGACTTCAAAAATTAACACGACAGTTAGATGAAAAAATAAAGTGGATTATTTTAAAAACCATTCAAATATTTTTTTTATTTATGAAAGATTTGATCGTATCTAAAATTTACCAAATATTAGTAAATGTTATAAAAACAAAAACTTACGATATGCATCTATTTATAACTAAAACACACTTTCTCCGAAACATGTTTATCTGTAATGCGAATGCACAAATAAATCAGTACTATACAAGCGAACTTATCGGCCTAATAGCTTATAATACAACTACGAGTGGCGTACAGTATTAAGTAGTTATCAGTTAAAAACTATAAGTAATTTCGGATAAATTAAATTTCCAATTAAAAGTCTACTGTTAATTTATCTCATAACAAATTATCCAAAAGGAGCAAAACTAAACTTTAATTATTTTAATATTTTATGTTTTTTCAAATATCCAAACTAAACTTTTATTTTAGAAATTTTCTGGCAATCATTAACGATGTTATATCTGAGATTTTCGACTATCATACATAGTGAAAAAAATTATGTCAAACTATATAAAAGTAATAAAATTTCTTAATTTCATCCGTATACCTAGTCGGAAAGATTATCAATAAAACTTTTTAATAAATAAAAAGTACATTTATGGCATAAAGATAAGATAGTATTTTATTATTAATTAAACAAGTGTAGATATTATTAAATTAGGCGTAAATAGTGTGATATAAAGTAATAAAAAAAATATAATCTTTAATGACAAGTTTGATGGGCTAAATTTTTAAAGGGTCACTGAGCTTACTATCCTTGACGAACCACCACTGCTGTAAACAAATCAAAAATATTTTAATGTTATCTTAATGTTTCTAAACCAATAAGAGTTTAATCTATATTTAATTATTTTCGGAAAAGTACTTATTTTGAAAGATATTTTTTCAAAATGTTAATCATATATTTATTCTGAATAATCAAATAATTATCTTGAAGGTTGTGTTTTATACCTTCAAGTTAATAAATTTTTATAATTATCTCATAAATAAACAACTATATAAATAAAAATAATTACAAAACTTATATAGTATAAACAAATTTTTTCGTCAATGAAATAGTTGGATTACCTAAGGCAGATGTTTAATAATTTTAGATAAGGATAAACATTACATTATATTTTTAAACAACACCGAACTTTATATATAAGCATTCAGTTCTATTTAAAATTATATCCAAAAGGTTATCCATCTCTATTTAAAATTACTTGATCTAATTAACAACCGCATTCATTCAGTAATTGCTTAGTAAGAATTTGGAAAAACCTGCTCTTGTGTTAAAAGTTTATCAATGCGTATAAAATTCCAAACAGTTTTATTAATAAATAATTATGTATATCAAACGTGTATTTAAATATTATATAAAATATAATCCCGGAAAAAAAATACCAAGAAAAAAATATCCGGAAATTAAATCCCAAGGAAAAAAAACCCGGAAAATAAATCCCCAGAAATAATGCTGATTATTGGCATGGTAAATTGAAAGGGAAATGTGTAAAATTTCGAAATAATATTTTGAGACAAAATTTTTGCAAAAAGATTTAATCCCGCCTATTTTTAACGAGATTTAAATCTCTTTAATTATATAGTTGTAAAGCGACTTATTTTCTCTATGAAGATTTTCTCTATAACAAAAATCCCTTTAACTGAATATTGTTAGAAAGATTAAGATTAAATCCTTGTATTTAAAATATTTATTTTGTAGGTAGTTAATAAGATTGTATTGTTACTTTTTATTTGGTTTCATACATATAATTTAGTTTAAAGTACAAACAATTATTTTATTATAGGCTTATAATGTCAACCTTAATACTAGTAATCCCAAAGATAATTCCTTTTAAGAGCGTACTATCGACCTACAAATACTAAATTCCTAATAACTTTTTCGTTTTAAAAAATATTGCAAAACGTAGGCATGAGAAGCCGCCAAAGTCAGCATTTTTTACAAAATTTTGTTCCGAAGTATTTTTTAACTTTCCATTGACCTATGAACTTGAAATTTGGTAATAATGTTTATTGTTACGTATATTTTACCAACAAATACCAATATATTAATAAATATGATTTTTTCATTACCATTCCCTCATTTTTAGGGTTCCGTACGTTTGTATTTATGCGAATTGTGATAATTCGATATTTTATTATTTTTATCTGTGCAATCGTATTAGTTTTATTAAAAATCTTATAATTTTTTTTCTATCTTTGTCGGTTACGCTGATTTTAACAAATTTATTCGTTGCATTTCAAAATTTGTTAATATATCTAAGTATATATGCGGATTGTGATATTCATATTTTTTTCTTCGTCGAACACACATGCGCTAGGTTATTTTTCTTTTCACTTATTTAAATCTTTTTACCAAGTATTTTTGACTTATTAGTTCGATTAAAATTTTAAAGCCCTTTAAGAATCCTGCCTCTGCACAGCTGGCTTATATTCTATACATTTTGTACGGAACCCTAAATGTGCGAAGTCCGACACGCACTTGACCGATTTATTTTTTAATGCGGAACCTATATAACTTTTTTTATTATTTTACTTTATTAAAAAATGTCGGCAAATTATTGTGAAAATTTCACACCCAACATTTTCGACCAATTAAAAGCCTGTATTTTGTATCGTTACCATAGTAACTAAAAAAATTTCCAGAAATTTTTCTCGTCCTTAGAGTAAAGGAACATGAAATTACATTTTTTGACGTTTATAGTAAAATGACATTTACCATCAAAAACAGTCATTTTCATAGTATTTTTTTAATATTTCGGTGTGAAATTTTCTTACCGGATCCCCCACGCGCTTGAATTAATTGCGGGAAATGTGTGTCTCGTCCATTAATTTTTAAAGAAAGTTCATGTACTCAAAAAATTTCCGGCAATAATTCACGCTCTAGGGAGATTATAAGTGACAATTTTTTAAAAGATTATTATTTTTCTTCATCTGTCTTTTCCCCAAATAAAATTTTTCTTATACTTGATTATTCTATCAAGTTTTTTAATCTAATAACTTTTGTATCTCTTATCATTTATTTGTTCTATAATGTTCCAAAATTATATTAGAACTTCAAAGAAACTCATACAGAGAATTTCATTAGAATATATAATAAAATGACAAAACAAGAATGTCTCTAAAAGTACCAAATAGGCAAGAAAAAGGGCGTACTTTGCAATTACTTTCTAGTTAAAAATTCATTGGACAAATTGCCCTTCTTACCAAGAAAGTAAGAATGAAGCGTAGGTATATTTTGCAAAATTATTTTTATAGAAAACCAGTTTAAAATAGATTCGAAAAATTATTTTCCTACCAAGAAAACAGGAATAAATAAAGATGTATTTTGGACGCTGTTTTTTAAAATTAATTTCGTTAAAAAGACAATTTGCATTTTACTAATTTTTCTTCTAACTAGGAATGAAAGCGAACCTTTTTTGATTTACTTTCGATAAAGTATAAGATAAATTTGGACATAAAAATCCATTTTTTTTATCTTCCTAGCAGCGGAGTAGAACCGAGAAAGGTTTTTTTAAAATTTGATTTCCTTAAAAAATAATTTAAAAATCAATTTTTAAATTATTTCTTTCTAGCAAGAGAGCCAGAATCAATAAATGGCTTTTTTAATGTAAAACAATTAAAATTTCTTTTTATAATTTTTTTCTTCCTATAGCAGTAAGAATGAATAAGGATATTTTTTTATTTGATATCGTTAATAAGACTTTAAACTGAATTCAAAACCACTAATATATCGAAATAATTACAAGATTTGAGGGACACTCTTTTATTGGTAAATATTTTCTATTGATTCTTTTATTTCAATTGATATAAACAAATCATGTTATAAGTATTTGAATATTGCATCATTATCAGACATAAAAAAAAGTTTCAGAAAACTCTAGTTCATAGAAGTTAATAAAAAATGAATTAGTAACTATGGAGAGAAATGAGTAAAATATTTACATATAAAACCTATAAGAAAATATCAATATTTAGCATATACATATATTCTTATAATTACACTTTTATTTCTATTTAAATTATCGGATCTAATGCCTTCTTTTTGAAGAACCATATCCATCTTCAAAATCGGATCGTCTCTTTCTATCATGGCTTCTGTTTCTACTTTCCTTCTTGTTTTTATCTTCATCATAATCAGTATTTCTATACTTTTTCTTATCGTTCCCTGAATCTGAGCCGTATTTTTTCTGGTTTTTATATTTCCCTTTTTTTGAAATTTTTCCTCTACCATTTCTTTCATCATCAGATGTATCTTCACTTTCATTTTTATGTTTTTCTTTTTCATCTGGTTCTCGTTCTAGTTTTTCCAGTTTCCGCAGTAAAGCCCGTTTTTGTTTTTTAGTAAGAGACTTTAAGAAGGAAGTCTCAGAATTTGTACCTTCCTCTTCAGCAAGCAAAAGATGTTTGTTAACTTCTACTGTATTAACATGTTGTTTTTTAAGTGCTAAACCATCATCTAACATTTGTTGCACTAAGGAATTCTGGTCCAATACCGTTGTATTTTCTAAAGATCTAGCTGCACTCATGGAAAGACTATACATTGGGCATTCTTTATCTAAAATATTATATATTATTAATAGAATATCAAAAATAAAAGTAGAAAATTACTTACCTGTATTAATATGACCCCATTTATGACATTTAATACATCTAACGTTCCTAACTTGAATACCAAAAGGTTGATCCCTGATTTCTTGATCTCCTTTACAATAACTTTCTCTTGGGGCATTGTACTTTCTTTGCCATTCAAATTTGTATTCTGGTTCATTATCTTCTCGTTCTCTTTCTTTTCTAGCTCCTGGTGGTGGCTCATACATAAAACTAATGCTTAACTTATCTTTACTCTCTTTACTTAGCATAGCTTTGTTGTCGTGGAGATCTTGTTCTTTCTCATACTGCTGTCTTAACTCCTCTTGTTTCTTTTTATAAGCTTCTGCTTTTTGTTCTGCCATCCATACCTGCGATTTAAAAATATTTAAATTAGATATAATATTAATATTAACTTTACATGATATAAATACTCACTCTTTTTAAATTATCTCGTGACGCGGGGTGGAAGAATTTCTTGCACATATAATTATTAAATCCCTTACCCATCTTGATTGTATTTTAAACTAATAATAAATTAAATTCACAAAAAACACTACTAAATTATTATATTGTTACGCAGATTCCACGAACGAAGAATGGAAATGGAAGAGAAAAACGTCATACGTCATTTGTCAATTAAATTAACATTAGGTGCGTTCGATATAGTAAATCTTCATGCTCAAAGAGTTCAAACTTCTCGAAATCAGATCCTAATTGCACTAATTATCACTCTGAAAGTTAAGATTCTGAGTCCGATGTTTGCAATACATTGAAAGTTGAACTTGTCCATTCGCTCCAGAAAGACTGAGCAAACTGAAATGACAACTGACACAGACCGTTATTTCAAATTGTTGTTTTTTGTTTGTAAATAAATAGATGTTAATAAATTTTCTTTGTTGGATTGTATTGTTCAATTACAATTCTGAAAAAAATGGCTGATGACATTACTTTAACTGTTGTTGTCGTTGTTTATGACAATGAGGAAATTTACCAAAATGGAGATTTACACTATTTATTCAAGAAGAATGGCAAACAAATAAAATACCTATACCTTTTACAGGATCTTACTATTTGGTGTAAAGTAATGATTCACACACGTAATGAATTTTATTTTCACAAAATACGTATCTATAAACAGTTGACAACTGATTATTTTGTAAAAGCGAAATGACTCTGTTCGTAACTCACGTGACTACAAATGAGATAGAGCGAGAAGTAATGCCGAACGTACCTATTGTTGGCCATTTGTATTTTTTTAAACACTGGATAAAATTAAAAAACATATTTAAAAAAAATTAATTTAATGATGCAGCAACTTTGATTAAACTTTTTATTATATTTGATAATGAATTATCAATAAAGCAGCTTAATATTTTTATAATTGTAACTATGGTATGCAACCAACATAACAGTTGGTTGCCTATCAATAATTGCTTGAATAGTCTTTCTAGACAAGACCTATAATATTTAATAAATGTATTAAAAAGAAGAACGATATAACCTCATTACCGCACAAATAATAATTAACGATTAAAAAATTAGTGTAAAATTAGAATAAAAGACAATAAAGGTGAGTTTAATAGCAAATAAAATAAGGAATATAATTAGAAAATTAAACATGCACATATCTATGAAAGCGTTTATATTTGAAATAACCTAAAATAAGAAATACCAATTAATACAAAATGATGACCAATTTATATCTTTACCTTATCAGAAATAAGATATAAGGGATGATCAGGATGAAACAGGTAAAAGGTCCAAATATTTTTTTACGGGGTAGGGCGCCCACTACTCTATTTTCTTTTTATTTAAAATTTGTTTATAATGAAACCTTATAAAATTGATTACTAACTACAACTTATTTAGAATGTTTAAACAGTCCCATTTTGATTTTACCGTAGGAAATAAAATAATATCTATAGTTTACTGAATTTAGTACTAGAATTTGATTAAATCAACCTAACAGGCTTTTTATGGACAAACAAATGTTGAAACTTTAACTCTATCTAGTCTACTTTTTGTAAATTCAATGAATTATAATTTGTTATATAATGTTACATTCTATTATCCTCTGTGGTATAGTTATGCATTATAACTGAAATTATACACATATACATGTATTCTTTGACATAAGTATATTATTGTCTACGAATAGGTAGTTTAAGACAATTTTGTTTTATTGGATATTTACCAAGTAATATTGTCTTTGTGAATTAGTAAAAATTATCAAGTTGATGTAATTCAAATGAACTAATATGATATCAAATTAGTATATTTTTCGTACGTATTTTGAAAATTCTAATTGAAAGACTCTAATATTCTTTATTGCCTGTTAAAATATTTTAAAATATTTTATTAAATAGTTCTTTTTATTATTCATTTGACAGAAAATTTATTCTTGATAAAAATTGGTGCATTGCGTAAAACTGCTATTACAAGCGTCAAACTTTCAAATTTCTAAATGGTATACAGGGGCGGGCAAAAATAGGAATTTTGACCAAGAGTAAAGTGCCCTTATTTTGTAATTATTATATTCTTTGTTATTATTTCAATTTTAAAAAGCTTAATCTTGTTTAGTTTGAGTTTGATTTTACACCTTTAAGATTAATAACCATTATTTTGTAATTTTTATTTTTTTTTAATTTTAATTTTCAAAGCTTCAATTTGTTTAGTTAATTACGTACATTTTGGTACTAAATAAGTTTGGGTATCATTTTTTTACCCATTTTCTTCAATTAAATCATAATGGTAGTTTTTATGTACCTGCCTACAGGGTGAAATTTCAACTTTGCACCAAGAAAAAACAAAAAATCATAGAAATTTTAAAAAAAATGCCGAGAATGGTGTGAAAATAACGAAAAAAACTAAATTTTTCAAACCAAAATGTATTATAGTGATTGAAGGAAGGCGCCTAAAGTGCATCCGAAATGATATTATTTTGAGCTAAGCTAAAAACATAAAAAAATGGATTGTTTGCGTAGGAGGCTGTGATTTTAAATCTGAGTGTAATTTTTAATTCTTAACAACTTTCCTAAATACATTTTTTTGATATTGTCAAAAATAAGGGTACTTTACTCTTGGTCAAAATTTGAGTCGCACTGCATATAATTATTTGGCAACAAAATTTTGCAATTTCCGTGAAAAAACTTATTTTAATACTGATAATTGAACTGTCGAATTGATACCAGAGTTTTGTGTAAAATTCTGGAGGAATTTGTTGCATTAAGACTTAATCTTCTTAAACCATATCCAAGACTTGGATTGAATAAAATAAAATTAGTTTTTATCTAAAAAACTATCAACAAACTGGAATAAAAACAGTTTAAGAATTATTAGTGACGATTTTGTATGTTTGAAAAATAAATTCCAGAAAAAATATTAGAGCAATTAAATCCCTCACATTGAATAATTTGGCTATTTGATTTTAATATTAATTAATTTTAGTATGAACATATACTTTTTAAATCCTTTTACATCGACTTAGTTTACAATTAATATTTTCAACACTTAATTCACTACTTTCTGGTGTCTGTTAGTATTTATCTAATTTGAACATTTTAAACACAATGACGCCATTTAACAACTTTTTCAATTTGTTTTCTTTTAATGGACAAAAACAGATTTTGGATGGTAATTACAGTCATCAACCACCAACTTAAGAGGCGCCAATTTCATATGTTATCTCATTACCTCATATGTTCTTGCCTGAAACCATTTTGATTGACGAGACTTATAAATGAAGACGGCATAATGGAATGCGCAGGCGTGAATACGTAGTAAAAGTTAATAAATCAGCTCCCCAACTTGTTTTGGGGATTTGATTTGGTAATAATGTATTAAACAAAGTTCATATTTCATCAATATAAATTAAAAAGCAATTTACAATTTAAATGTATTTATTTTGTTCACATTTATATTAAATAGAAGTACAAATTTTACTCCTAGATCTAAGTATATAAAATAGTTTGTATTAGAGAAATTGTAGGTACGTAGATACATTAATATTAACAATTAGATATATGGAAAATATCATCAATTTTAAAGAATTACTTTTCTGTTGTTAATTGGATACACTGTTTTGTTAAAACACCAGCAAAACTTTCTTGAAGTTAATAATTAATTTTTCTAACCAAAAGAATTTTGTACAGGAACAGTATTACTAGGAGGAGCATCCTCCTCGTCATTTTCCTCATCCTCGTTTGTTTGTTCCTTAGTCTCATCCACTTGCCCCATTAGTGCCCGATACTTCTTAGCTATGGCTTCCCAATCAGTTACGTGTTCGATCCTTGTCGTTTGCATGGAGAAGCTCAACTGAGAACCCAAGGGGCTCATATGAGCCACCGATAGAGCGACAGATTCTTTGGGAGCAATTTGTCTGCCCTTTTTGACTTTCGACAGCCACTTTGCGCCTGCTTTAGAGCGAGGACTGAGTTGGGTGCTACGTTGGAAGGTGCCCATTAGGTGGACAAGACTTTGACGCTTTCTCGTTTTCACTGAAATAAAATCTGTGTTTCGAATTGTTATTATGGGGTTTACTACATGAACTTGATGGATATAGCAATGATTTAATATATAATATCTAAATTAATCAATATTTATTTATATATAAAATATATTAGATATTTAATCTCCAGGTTTTCTACTTTTTGTATTTTGTGTAGGGAAAAAAATGTAGTTTTCGAGTTTAAACCTATAAATGAAATAGTGATACTACATGATAAATCTCACCTCTCTTTTTGCATATATCGACCAAGTAAAACAGCCACGTCGTTATCAAATTAATTGGTGACGGGGCAGTGGTTGTTCTGTGCATCGAACGAATTAATTTGCTCAGTCCAAACTTCCACTCAATGTCAGATTGGGCCTAAATAGAATCAAAATTTTCTCTTAATAATATTAAATATTTAAAATAAATATTCTTTAAAAGAACGAATTTTTCCTTCAAGTTATTTGTATTGCTAAAAAAAAATAAGTCGCAGTGTAAATTCGTTTTTTTTATTTAAGTCTTCTACCAAAAAGCAAGATATATCGTTTTTTTAAATCTTGCTCTTCTCTAAGATTCAATAGATATTTTTTACATTTTTGATAAAATGCTTTAGTATCGAACGCAAAAGGCAACAATAATCCAATATTATTACATTTAGGATTTTTCACGTCCTATATACTTACTCTTGTTATATAAAATTTTATTATTTTTTAAACAAAATATTACACATCAAAGCAAAAACAAAAAAATAAGCAACAGCAAAGTGATTCAGCACAAACAAGAATAACGAAACACAAAAAAGATACAGCGTTTAGGAAAAATTCGTCATACGGAATTATTAATCAGTATTAGTACAAAGATAAAGTATAACGATCACTAATACTATGGTGAAAAATATAATCATCCAGTCCAAGAGAACTGGTGCGCTTAAAGCGACCTAACAAAGGCGTGAGAAACTTTTTTTTACTCTTTGTCAAATACCATTTTATTTTTGTTTAAATCAGTTAATTCAACAAATTATACGTGCTTCTATAACAATACTTTTCTACTGATCTACTGATAATGTGGTATAATAATTCGCATTCTTCTTTATTTTATTCTCACCGTAATATTTACGCCAAGAAAGTCAAACCTGTTACTAGTTTGAAAATATCATTAAAATATTAAATTTAAGAATCCATTTGACTTTCTTGAAACCTATTTACTGGATTTGCGAGTTTAAGAATAATCGGCTTTGTACTGATTCATCCAATTAATTAATTTTTCTGGTTTGTTCGATTCTACTGGTTTAATATGTAAATAACTATTAAATTGAATTCATGGGAATATGTAAATATTCAGGACAATAGAACAAACCAGAATTGTTCTATTCTAATGATAATTTCCACATCTGCATTTGTATCAATTTAGTTATTTACTTATTAAGGATATTTAGAAAACAGAGATATGGGAATTTACATGTTAAAAACTGAATTCCCAATCTTAGTTTTCTCCCTCACCTTTGTACCGATATCATATACCAAAATGTAGACCAGCCTTTCCTATGTATGTTAACGTTACTCTTCTCCAACGGCCCTTAAGGTTAAAATGGTGACCACTATTTAAATTCGCTAAAGTTTGAGAAGAAATAGGGGGGACTTGAAATTCCAATTTGCTAGCGGAAAAATATACACAAAATATGTATATTGGTCAATATACCTGTTGGACTGAATCTAATAATACGTATGCTAATACAAATGATAAAAAACAATTTTCCAAAGAAAATTTGTGACCCATACTTTGGCCAGCAAATTGGAATTTCAAGTCCCTCCTATTTCATCTCAAACTTTAGTCTCGAGATTCAACGTTGTTTGCAATACAATGCTATAAAAGTAAATTTAGAGAGGGGTCACCATTTTTACCTTTAGGGATCTTTAGAGGACGAATGTTAAGAATAATGTTAGCATACGTAGGAAAGTCTGGTATACATTTTGGTATATGATATATCATGAATCGGTACAAAGGTGACGAAGAAAACTTAAGATCGGAAATTCAGTTTTTAACATGTAAATTCCCATATTTCAATTTTCTAAGAAAGTCCTTAAATATTGAATTATGTTTGTGTACTTCGTTAGCTTTAGTTTTTAATATTTTATTATTGTATAACATACATAAATAATCTGAGATACCTGAATTAGAAAATATAGAACAAAAGAGAAGGAAAGAACCAAACAAATCGTAGTCCATCCAGAAGATTTTAAATTCGCCGAAAAAATATAGAATAGACAGTTATATTATATAGGGGTAACTAACGAAATAATACTATTTAATTAAATTTTTTTATAAAAGACTAGCGGATAACAAATAATAAAAACATGCCACAAATAATTGTACCTACGACATATCATGCTTTCTTATATTTTGATGTATTAACATTTGAAAATGTATTAAACGCATCATTTTATTAGAATTATTCTTTTAACATTTTCGACAAAATCTAAGTATACTGATTTAGAAAGAGAACCATACGGAAGGTCCTGCAGTTTATCTCTGTTTAATTAGTTTGAAGAGATATCAATTTTTCTAATATAAGTAGTCCTACAGGTATCCATAGGACGTCTTCTTCGGACATTATGGACATCCTTAGGCCATCCTTTTCTGATACAGTGGACGTTCGAAGGACTCATGTCACAACTATGAACTGAATTCAAATGTCCACCGCGGACATCCACTGGATATGTCCATGGGACTGGATATCATTATGGACATTCACATAACGTCCTATTTTCGTACAGAGGACGTCAGAGAAAGTGATTTTTTTGTTATTTACACCAGTTCAATTTCTTCCACTTCATCTACGTGAATAATCCACCGTTTACGCTCGTTGAAGAATGTACTGAGGGAGCTTGAAGTAGGCTCAATAGGTTGTTTTAAATCGCGATGTACCATACTATCCATGGCGTCTAAGAAGCACCAGCGCAAGTGTCTCCATCTTTCAGACGGAGCTTTACTTTTGGTCCATGTCGAGTGAGGACCACTCTTAGGTGTCTGTCTCGGACATTTTTTTAACATTACCTGTATTAAGTCGGCCAGGGACTGTTTTAAGACTACTTGATATGGATACATGTTATATAGTCCGTATTATATCCATCACGGACACCTACTGGACATCCGGTATGTACATTGTATATAAATTGTACAATGGATATATATCATGGACGTGTTAATACTGTCCAAAAACAAACATCCGAAGGACATACATACCAAGTCCATGGACGTTTCGACAATAAATGGAAATAAATTGTACGTCCCAACGACGTTGTGTGCTATTAGAGATGATTAGTTGTTTGTATTTTTTTAAATTGTATCAATTTGAACCAAACTGATATCTCCATATTAATAAACGTAAATGGAGGAAATAAAAGAAGATAAATTACTAATTTACTAGTAATAATAATGTTTGATTAGATAAAAGAAAATCTAAATCAACATACTTAGATTTAACCGTTCAAAGGTATCGATAAGATAAGAGAGGTAAAACGTAACAAAGATGCCGATTGAAAAGACAAAGGGTAAAAAAATGTAGTAAAGAAAGCGTGTGGTAGCACGAGATCTAATTTTAGCTACCTTGCTATTACCTGAATGCGTTGGTAGGTATCAGTCATCATAGCAATGAGCAGATTAATCAGCACAACGACAGAGACCAACATGTAAACTCCAAAAACGAATTTAAAAAGTACCTCCGTCCAAGGGGGTTGATTATTAGAGCGATTAATGGAGTTCGGGCCGTAGCTTTTCAGTTGTTCGGTCGAAGTTTGGCCGAACACCGCGAAAAACAGCAACTCGAAAGCGCTGATAGGATTCTTTTGGACTGGAATCACAAAAACAAAAAGCGAAATTACCTGTATGCGCTGGTACGTGTCCGACATCATGGCAATGAGTAGGTTTATGAGCACAACCACCGAAACCAACATGTAGATGCCGAATACCACTTTGAAGAGGTTGTCAGTCCACAACGGTCTGAATTGTGGCACTTTTGGATCCCTGTGTTTCACCGTCAGTTCGTCGTAGGTTGTTTGGCCGAAGACTGCGAAAAATAACAGCTCGAACGCCAAAAGAGGATTCATTATCACTGAGAAAATTAGGATAGTAAATTTCAACCCCACGTCGCCTTTTATTGAAGGCATGCCACAGATTTTTGAACGCACACAATTTGCGAAAAACATGCCAAATATTTATAGCGGCTATATACAGCGAAAAGAAAAGAAATGAAATTTCCAGCACAGCTGGAGCACAGATTATTTTTTTTAACAACAAATTACATACCTGTAATAGCTCAATTTATTATGTACAGTGATCAAAAATAACACGTTTAGTTTCTCAAAAAAAAAACCCATTTATTATCCTTTGCTGTCTCTCTGCCACTCTGATTGTTATTAAACAATGTAAATTATTTATATTTTCAGTATTATGTATCATAATTTTAGTACCCTTAGACGACATTTGACGACAAATAATGTGTCGGCTGCTCTCAGAAAATTAGGGTAGATATATCATTTAGACTGGTAAAAAAATTAAAAATTTAAATAATGATGATAATAGGAGATATATAATTACACTAGTTTTGGAAATTACGAAATTTTTTTCCCGCTACCGTTCTTTATCACAGCAGCCTCCTGGGCTTAGGAAATTACTATATAATCTAGGTTTTATAATCAATTAATCAAAGTATTGAAATATCGATGATTAAACTACAAAATCTTACAAGTCACATCATTTTATTTCAACTTTTATTTTTGAAATTACAGATTGTATAGTGAATCATTATGTTTTACCATTTAATTTGGGTTTATTACTTCAAAATTTAATGTTTTCTATATTTTCTTTTAATTTTTCTAAATTTTATATTAAAAAATATGGTTTTTTCCTTTTTTCCATATCTTTTTTAACTGTTTAAAATTCCAGACTTGCACATTTTTCAAATGAGACCAAACAAGGTTTAATTAAATGGACCAAAAGAGTTTATAACTCTGCAAGTGTTTTACATGAACAATAAAAAATCTGTGTTTGGTGCATACTAACAGTAATAATCTATTGTAGATAAGCGCTGATGATGACCTACAATGCATCGTAATTTCATTAAATAATAAATAGGGGAGACCGGAGCTATGAGGCGACCCGAGGCAATCAGGTCACCCCCAAAATTTCAAAAGCCTCTCTTTAATATGCCTCAATCCTAGTGTTGTTGCCTTTTTACGTATAACGTGGTTATGTTAACACCAGTGACTGTTTTATGAACGAAATTTCAAAATATCTTCCGATCTAATTTTTGCTGCATACAAAAGTAAGTATAAAATATATTTGCTTTGATATATGGAAGCGAGCATTGTTGTGTCTAATAAACAGGACTTTAGGTATGGAGCAATGAGGCCAGGGGCGGGGGCAGCTCATCATCAGACAGATCAAGGGAAGACGTGGAGATTGGCGAAGAATGGGTAAAGGATCCAGAATCGTCCGATGATGAGGAAGTTTGTCTTTCGTGGAAAAGTTCAAGAGACATGGTGGAAATTGGGCACACAAAAAATGTAGTGAGGTCAATGGGCGTAGAGGATATATTTTTGATTTTTGTGATGCTAAATAGACAAATGTAACTTAATAAACTTCTCTTAATATGTACTTCAATTATTTTCATTGCTTTTTGAGTAATCTGGTCAGGGATGGTCTCATTTCCCCAGACCCCTGTTGTAATGAGGCCATCTACAGGATTCACATTTTCAAGGTACCAACTATGAGCTCTTTAAAATTGGCCGCATGTACGATGCATGTATATATTATAGAATAACTTATTTGAGTATAAGCGGAATCGAAATTCCTCATAATGAGAATAAAATTCAAGATATCCCTTAAGGTGGACTCATAGGTCTCCCCTATGCACGAAATCCTTTTCTTAGTGCCAAAATATTTTAATACTTAATTTAAAAACATGAAATATTTAATAAATCATATTTAATCCCAATACACACTTAACACATTTTATAGTTTAATCATTAACATTTTAAAACTGTGATTCTTTTTATTTCGCCAAATATTGATTATAATTAACAACTTAAACAAGCAAAAATATTTAGCATAAAAGTATTTGAAATACTGCCTTTTCGATTTAGATAAATTATGGTAACAGTTTCAATGAACCAAATTGGTACTTACAATAAGGACCTATAAAAACAGCAAACAAAAACTATCGAAATAAAATGTTGCTATTAAAGCGGTACTATTTTTAAAACAAAATAATTATTTGTGCATATTTTTGTTAGTAAAAAATATAAGCAAAAATAGATTATTTGGCATATTCTTCTCTAAAACGATCAGGACACTAATTACGAAAACAGAACTAAATTAAGACGCACACAAATGACAAAACAGACGTGGACACATCTATATAGGTATTTCGGACAGGAACAAACACTGATTATGGGTTATAGCACGTTTGATTAATTAATTATCCTCTATAATTTAGATTCATCTAACATATTAATTATTTGTTAGGTTAATCCATATAATAGAGGATAAAGCGCGCTACAACCCATTCTAAAGCTCATGGTACACACACCTAGGACAATTACCTAAAACGCTGGCTAAACATCATAGAGTAAACGTATACATTAAGGTATCTTGACAAGAAGTAGACAAAAGACAGAGAGTCACAGCACTAAAAGACCACACACTTATGACTTACTCCCAGTTACCGGTTGACGTTTTTTACGGAGGTTGGCTCTTGGTATCGGCTGGTTGTAACTCAAATTCTCTATCCATTCGGCATCGTTATACATAGGTTCTCGGTCTGAGTTATAAAAATATTTCAAAAAAAGTATAATACAAAATGTACAAAGTTATATTGTATAAAGTAACGGTTTAGTTTGGTAAAGCTTTAGGGTGATAAGTAGAAATAACAACTAAGTACGAAAATTATTTTTTAATAATTAGAGAAATTTAATTATACTTTAAGTCGTTTTTTCTTGATAAAATATTTACTGTCGAATAGTTTATTTACATATAGATAATACATTGTCGTATGTAATACCATAAGATATTGAAGAATATCGTTACCACTAATCAAAACTACATTTAACACTCAACTCCTGATGATGCTAACATAGTTAAGGAAACGTACTTGGAGTGTTAAAAAGTGTACCCAGTTTTGTTAGTGTGCTACCTACCAAATTCTCCCGGTGGGGAATTTAGGTATTTTTCTGTGGCGGAAATGGTAAAGAGAAAACAGTAACAATTCTTTTCTGTTTGTTATAACTTTTCAGGTAAATGGTGTTGTATAAAATTTCACACAATATTGCGTGATTAGTCCCAATCAATAATTAATAGTAAGTCCGTAATAAAAAACAAGTGATTGAATTCCCGGGTTAAAGTTTATTTTCACTAATAATCTTGATAGCTACAAAGAGGCGGACTAAATAACTTCTAGAAGTTTCACAGCAGTATTTTTAAATTTTATTGAAGATTATCGGACTGTTTACGTATATTTTAATTTTTGTATTGAAAGTGTGTAAGAGGCTTGTCTGATTTGGCGATATTTCGTGAATACAGTGACGTGTGTTTGATTTTTGCCGAGTGGCTACCACTCTCATTCCCTGGAGTCCCAGTTGGTAGGGTGGACCGGCGTTTCAGGCGAGTCCTGTCCCGATAGTGTCCCAGAGATGGAAGGAGCTCCAAATGAAACGTTGAGTCGAAAGCCATAAGTCGTTTAGTGAAACATATATCGAATTATTCGTTGAAAAAAGATAAGAATGGAGGCCTAAAAGAGAGTATGAAGATTAGGGAAGAGATCCATTGGATTTTATTAATGAAGAGTGATTTATTTTAGATACCCGAGAGTCTCGTTTCTGGTCTGGTTCAAATTAATTCAGATTTTTTTTCTGAATTTACGAGAAAAATAAACTAGCAAGCAGTATAAACATTTAATTTTTTTATAATAAAAAAAGGTCTGCATAGGTTAAGATACATTTACGAAATATTTTATTTTATAATTTTGGACTTCAGGTTCTAGTAATATTAATCCTAATAAAAAGCCAATATTAGATGAAAGTGATGTTAAGTGAAATTGAAGCAGTTAATAAATTGTGTTTAATAAAAACATTTAAATTTATAATAATTAAAGATGAGAAAAAAGCAATATGTTTAGTGTGTGAAAATCTAGAATTAAAAAAAAAATAGCAGAAAACACAATAATCCGACAGGATTGAAAAGACATTTATTATCCTCGTTTTTGTACTATCTTAGAAATAAATTCTAGCAATAACGAGATTTGGCGAGACGAGACGAGACAAACGGTTACGATACGAGACCGAGACTGAAACGAGATTTATTCTTTTCTTTAATTTTCCTGAATAGTAAATTCAGACCACTTTTTAGGCGGTAAAACTTAGTGCTGAAATATTTTATGAGATTTTCATTATTTGAAATCCAATGACGTTATTTTTAACGATTCTTAATATAGATCATTAGATGTAACAGAGCAAAGGATTGATTGAAACAAGACACTTTTCATCAAGAAAAGAAGAGAGCATAAAAAAGTTATATTTACCTTATTCTAGGATATAATTAAATTGTATTTGAATTTTAGGTATATACCAAGAATTCAAAAGATTACGGACATGGAAGAGAGGAGAAGGGGTAGCGACTCACCGATTTCGAAGCTTCCTAATAAAAGCTTTGCTGGGGTTTATTAAACGAATGATAAAAGTGAAAATATTTGTTTATACTAAGTAAAACTGAATTAAGTTTACTGTGGCCTTTTGTTTAAATGTTAAAATTATTTGGTGATTATTTTAACCCGTAACAAGTGGTGACGATATTCTTCAACATTGTTGAAAACCAAAGATTCCAAATTCCCAATTTAAGTTAAATACCATAATTAATTTATTGACAAAATATATTTCTATAATTACAAACAATAATTTAATCTAACCTAATTACTATAATTATGAGAAAGGGTGAATAATTTCGTTAAAATAAATGACCACTAAGATTTTTTAAATTTTTAAGCTCTCACATACGCCAACTTTTTTTTGACCAATTTCAGCTACATAAAGAAAAACCTTCAAATATTAAATATAAGATTAATTCAATTTTATATTTTTAATAAACAAATAATGGAAAATAATTTTATTTAAAAAACGACTTAAATAAAATGAATCGATTTTTGTACTTAAATTTGTATGTGTTAAATAAAGTAGAAGGAAATTTGGTGTGCTATAAGTTGGTGCTGGTAAATTATTCTAATTATGTAATTATATGTTATGTTGAAAGGTCGCTGAAAAAAATTCAAAGCAAAATTTGTTGAAACTGGATTTGTAGCCGAGGCTATTTACAAAATTTATAAAGATGAACATGTTCCCATAGATTAAAATTATAGTTAATAATTTGAAGAAAAAATTGAGAGGGTTTTGACAAAAAATGTTCATTTAAAGACAAAATGGAAAATGGAAAACCAAAAATGAGTATTATTTATTTTTAAATGTTAAGGAACCTTTTAAATTGAAGTGATACCTACTGTAATCATATGGTAGCAATTTTTCTATACTAAGTTTCGTTTCTTTTAGTTAACAATCTGCATTTTGCTTTTATAATAAATTAAAAAGTATTTGATTTTAAATTCAAAGGCATTTCATACTTATACCAAAAAAATGAGATAAAAGTAAAAATAAATGAAAAATATATAGAGAAACATTGTAATAAATAAATATAAAAAATTAAAACAAATGAAAACAAATTAAAACGAATGAAAATAAGTGAAAACAAATGAAAATAAGTGAAAACAAATAAAAACAAATGAAAAGAAGTGAAAACAAATGAATACAAATGAAAAATAAAAACAATTGAAAACAAGTGAAAACTAATGAAAACAAATGAAAACAAATAAACACAAGTAAAAACAAATGAAAACGAATGGAAACGAATAGAAACAAATGAAAACAAATGAAAGCGAATGAAAAGAAATGAAAATAACAAAAAATGTAGGTTTGTTTGTAAAATAAGAAGTTGTTGGAAAGGAAGAAACATCGTGTAGAAAATTTGATATTACAAAATTAAATTTTTGCAGCATTATTACATCTAAAAGTAATTGTACTATAACAAAAAATAAACAATATCCGTTCTTTTTTTGGAAAATTCTGTATATTAAATAAGAAAATGTTTTTTTTTTTTGGGTTTTTGACATAAATAATTGTTGATAATGAGTCAAAATACATCTATGAAAAAATAAAAGCAATTTTCTGTTTAATCTGTTGACTTCTAACAAGAACGTAAGAAAAATCAAAATATGCCCTATAAGTAGAAATTTTGTCACAATTTTGAAAAAGAAGAATTGAAAATCGATATTTTGACACAGAAATTTTGTTATAAAAACGAAAATAATTAATATTAATGGTTATGTAAAAAATTATAATCGGTTTCTATATCGGGTATATGTATTTTTGACATATGATAAAAAATAATTTTGGTCAATCAAGTTCATCTCTATAAAAAACAAATTGAGCTTATTAAAAAAAAATTGAATTAAAAATTTAAATGTAGTAAAAGAAAATTTAACTCACCATCTACGAAGTATCCTGGTTTTAAAACGCCCTGTCTGTTAAGCCTGACCACATCGGCTGCGCTTAAATTAGCAAACGGTTGATTCAGGGCGACAAATTGCATGGAAAATCCAAACACGAATATCGCTAAAACAGCTAAAAATCTAGCTAAATCTTTCATCAGGTTACCAATGATAATGGCCCACGGACCAAATAAGTGATGAAACGAGAGAAAGTCCAAAATTTGAACACACGCTAGTACAAAACTCAAAGCGAACAACTGGTTTCTACAGTATAAAAGTGTAGGCCAGTAAATTTTTTCTATAAACAAAAACGCTAATAAATGTACACCAACACCGAATATACTAAATAAGAGTACAGATATTTTGATCCAACCCAAGCCGGATTTGTCACTGGGATTCGTCAGTTCGAATAGCAACAATCCACTCAACCACACTAAAAGGATCCACTCGTAGGAATAAGGAAGCAAACTTCTTCTCAACACCGGATAGGGCGGCGTAATACCAACGACCAGCAGCCAAATCATCAAGTAAACGTGCGACGTCAGGTACGACATAAATTTTATTATGGGGACTTTATAGTATTTGTGGCCGAGAGGAAGAGTGAACACTATCCATACCGGAGGACAAATTATGAAAAACACGAACAGCAGGAGTGTACGCCACGCCGCCCAGTTAAGCGCTCCTCGCCATAATTCCTAAAACAAAAATTTTAATTCTATTAATACATTTAAGACAAACACACACTGAACAATTTCTTTCCCTGATCCTGTTTGTTGTTTTAAATTTATTATAATTTGCCCCCCTCCCTTTAATTAGTAGTTCATTAGCACTTTGATATATTTTTTTTAATAAAAAATGTGCTTTGGGCAATCATTGTCATTATAGTATTCGGTAATATATGAAATTAAGAATTTAGATGTTCCAAAATTTGTTTATTCATTGGAAAAAACATGTTGTTAACAACTATTAATTATTATTACTCATTAAGTAAATATATTTGAAATTAAAAATCTTAAGCGCTACTATAATTTACCTATCGTTTACCTGAAGGTATCGCTGTACGACTGTATGCGCTATGACTTCCTTTTGTTCATTTTCGATGAGTACATCTAAAAATTCAACGCTTCTTCTATCAGTCGCAGTAAGAATTTTCCCAGCTGAATCAGCACCGGCTGCCAATGCCAAAAGTTCAGTGGCCATCCCTTCACAATACTTTCCCGCCGCTATCAAATCTTTCGCCCTTTCTTTCTCTTTATTCGACAAGACAATCAGGATATTTGACAACTTGGCGGCAGTATCTACAGGAGCTGGAGAAACTAAAATGAACTCTTCTATGGGTTTGTTATTGTGGTTTTTCGAGCACACCATCAGGTTATAGACAAACCTAAAATATAAAACATTTTTACAGAGGCGACACATAATTATGCATATTGCTACCTTCTATCTTCCATTAAAGCATAAGTATCATGCTCTTTTGTCATTAAATACTCCAAGACAGAGTGATGACCTTCCGAAGCGGCAAACCAAATCGGTGCGGCTCCAAGGTTAGTTTCTGCTTTAGGGGAAGCCCCCGATTCTACTAATAATTTTACCACGTCGAAACAACCCGCGCGAGCCGCACAGTGCAATGGTGTCCATCCGTTTCTGTCTTGGGCATTTATTTCCGCACCCTGACCTAAAAAAAAAAATCAATATAAATTTAAAATCCATCAAGGATCCTAGATATGTTATATGTACCTAATAGAACTTCAACCATTTGAATGTGTCCGTGTTGAGCTGCTATATGAAGTCCCGTTTTTCCATGTTTATCGTGACTCTGTAGAAGTTCAGCAGATCTACTTAAAAGTAAACCAACCACTGTGCTATGTCCTCCATAACAAGCCAAATGCATAGGATTGTAACCCTAAAATCACTAAAATTAAAATATTTATAAATATAAAAAAATAGTAACATACGTTTTCATGAGTAGCTGCATCTACTTGTACACCAGCAGAATTAAGAAGTAATCTAACAACGTTTTCATTCCCGGAAAAAGCCGCAAGATGTAGTGGAGTCATTCCAGATTCGTTTCCCAAAGCCGGAACCAATGAAGCACCGTTGGGTGCGTCCGATTTAACCGTACCAGGTACGTGGGTTAATAATTCTCTGACAGTGTCCGCTTGTCCAAAATATGCTGCTACGTGCAAAGGAGTGACTCCAAGTTTTTTGCTTGTTATTCTGAGTGTATTGGAAGAACGTAAAACTTCTAGTACTTGCTGATGTCCATATTGTGCTGCTAAATGTACAGCAGTGAAACCACCTTTATTTTCATCTGTTATATTAGCTCCAGCTCTGACTAAAGCCTTAACCACTTCGGCGTGCCCACCTTCGGCAGCCATTTGTAGAGGCGTTGCGTCTGTTAGTTTATTTCTAGCCGAGATAACTCCTTGTCTATCGAATTTCATGAGTTCTTCTATTACGGTAACGCTTCCTTGCGCTGCTGCAATATGCGCACAAGTGTTTCCGTCTTTCGTGGTAGCCATTACAAGACTGGGGTGTTGTTGTAGAAATAATTTGGCAACTTCGGAAAAGTTATTTTGACAAGCTGCGTGGATAGGCTTTTGTCCGTGTTCATCGGTAGCGTCAATATCCGCTCCTAATTCCAATAATAGTTTGCAAACTTCTATTTGTCCAGCTGCAGCTGCTAAATGCAGTGGAGTTTGTTTCTTCAAAGTTAAGATGTCGATTACGGCGTTATGATCTTTTATTAAAAATTTTACAAGATGGACGTAGCCGTGCATGGCTGCTAAATGCAGTGCTGTACGTCCATTTCGAGATTTTGAATTTATAAATGCTTTATTGGTAAGAAGGGAATCGCATACTTGTAAGTAACCTTGTTCGGCTGCTAAATGTAAAGCAGAACGACCTTCTAAATCAAATACGTCTACTCTTGCGTGGTTGGCTAGCAAGTTGTTTACCAATTCTATGTGACCTAAAAATCAAGTTAATATGAAAATGCTGCTAGTCAATAGATTAAAGAATATATAAATTGCCGTACGTACCTTTTCGAGACGCAATCAAAAGAGGTGTCCAACCATGATCGTTTTGTCTATTAAGAGCTTTTTGCGCATCGGTAGGAGACATATGCGCTAACATTTCCATAATAACATCGTTATTACCAGCAACGGCGACATAATGAAACACAGATTCATGTTTGCTGGTCATTAATTTGATATCGGCACCGTTTTCCAGCAAAATTTTTGCTGTTTCCCTATCTGAATTTGGCACTTCGACTTCTTCTTTAGTTACGGTACATACATAATGTAGGGCGCTTTCATCGTTATCGTTGACTCCGTTAACATAAGCGGCCGCTTTATCTTCTCCTTTTTTTTCTTTAACGAAGTTGATTAGAAGTCGTGCGACTTCTGCTTGACAACCACGCGCTGCCAGGTGAAGAGGCGTTTCTCCTTTCTATAACATTATATTTTAATAATTTCTATATAGAATTAAAAATACAATTTATCAAAAAATCAAGTGACCAGAAAAATTAAGTCAATGTCAATCAGTCACTAAAAATTTCAATAAGATTTCTGCAGTATTTTAACTATTTAGGTTATTAGTTACGCGACAACTGACAGTAAGTAAGAACTGTTAAAATTTACATATTCGATCACAAGTGTTGTCTCACCTTTTTGTGAACCGCAGTGAACATTTTTAAGTGTAGAAAATCAACAAAACCAAATTTAGTGTGTATAAATTAGTTGCAAATTTTCTGTGATGTTGTGATAAAAAAAACAACGCAATATCCTAAAAAAAATATTTGTACTTGACATTAAATTATTTTTTTTTCAGGTCTCATCATTGAAAAACCAGCACCTAAATCGCATTTTTTTTCAAAAATAATTATAAACGTATTTCACTTTTTACCTTGTTTTTATATTGTGGATCTCCGCCGTCTTCTAGCAGAAGTAGCAAAGTTTGTAGGTTGCCGTATTTTGCGGCGACGTGGACGGGCGTTTGGCCATCGTGAGTAGCTAAATTTGGGCCAGCACCAGATTTGAGTAACATCAAAGCACATTTTTCCCCGTCTTTTACACGAGCCGCTATATGCAATGCTGTTTCTTTCAATTTTCCACCTAAAAACAGGTTTCAAATATTTATTCAAATAAACGACATCAAAATGTTTAAATTTTATGATTTTCTTCAGTATTTATAGTAGGGGAGGCCACGATGCTAAATGGGGATTTACTCAAGCGTCGTGAGGACCTATTAGATTTTGAAGCTGAGATGATGTATACCCGTTCATCGGTTGGGGGGAGTGTTCATAGAATTTCAAAAATGTAAAAAAAAACCGTTAGACATTGATATGATGTATGCTCAACGTATCTTTAATAATGGAGGTTGCTTAATCTGACGGTTTGCACTGTGGGCGTGGCTGTACGGAAGGGTTGAAAATAGACAAAAAAAATTAATCGAGCGTGTCAGATATTTTAAGGGAGTGGCAAGTATACCCAAAGAAAGTTCTCATTTAATATTCTGACGATTTGGACGTAAAGCAAACTCTGGGTGATTTTTGAATGCATAAAAAAATCGTTTTGAAATACTCGAGCGCATCAGATTAAGATATATACGGTTCATCTTAATGTCCTAGACGTTCTGACCAATAATCTGACCATTATTAGGAGGAATTTCATAAATCACACTTCCTTACGTCACACTGAAATCGTCAGATTATTGGAATGTACATCTTTTAGGATGTAATTAACTCATCCTACCTTAATCTGACGCGCTCGAGAATTTCTAATGATCAACTTTTACTTTCCCGACCCACCTCCTAGAAGGGAAAGTATTGTGAACGAGCTAAAAAAAATTCGAGACAAAAACGGAAATATCCATTTTCGGGTCCCCTGAGACGATTAAGACCATTTCCAGATCGAAATCTGTCTGTCGGTCTGTATGTGTGTGTGTGTGTATTCTTCCACGATAGAGGCCACACGTTTAATCCGATTAAGCTGAAATTTGGTATAGGGGTTTGGGTTACCCGTCGGAAGAACCCATTAGATTTTGTACGACATCTGTCAAATGGAAGTACCACTATCAAAAAATGACAGATGCAATATGTCACGGAATTGGACATTCAATATGTCATTTGAAAGCCCTAGAAAAACTCTATTCAGAACACTTAAAATTATTTCTGCAACTGTCACCTGTCACAAATAAAAAAATGTCAAAATTTTGAATTTCAGCATTACATATCGGAAGAAGTATTAATCCGATTGAGCTGAAATTTGGTACATTTGTTTGGATTATCTGTCGGAAGAACCCATTAGTTTTTGTACGAGATCTGTCAAACGGAAGTATCACTATCAAAAAATGACAGATGAAATATGTCACGGAATTGGACATGCAATATGTCGTTTGAAAGCCCTTGAAAAACTCTATTCAGAACAGTCAAAATTATTTCTCCAACTGTCACCTGTCAAAAATAAAAAATGTCAAAATTTGAAACTTCAGCATTAAATATCTGTCACCTGTCAAAAATAAAAAATGTCAAAATTTGAAACTTTAACATTAAATATCTGAAAAAGTATTCGTGGATACTCGTCGGGAAAGTTTTGGGGCGACACAACCGATTTTTTTTTACTATTCTGATCCTTTATCCTAGACGAACGGGTACATAGCCGATAAATGTACTCAACTGGGTGCAAGGTATCCCCCCCCCCCCCATATATTAATTTGCCCTTCAGTAAATCCCCAAATTCCCTCTTGACCTCCCCTATTATTAGAAGCATATTAAAATTAACCCATTTTTAAGGTAGTATTTATCACCTTTCAGAAATTATTAATAAGCAAATGAGCAAAACAAGATCAAGTATTTTTATATATAGATTCAAACATACTCAAAAATTTTAAAGGTTAAAAAAAACGCTTCTTTTAGAATGACTAGACCGAAATTTTTGAAATGTAACAAAAGGTCTTCAAGTACTTTAAAGTTGTCGATGTTGAAATCCATTTCAAAGAATTTATTCTAATTTCATATTACAGATAATAATAGTTTACGATTAAAGCAGTCAAATACTCGACTGTCTCAACAAGTTCAATAATCTATTAAAAAAATTAAATCATTTATTTCTTATCGACTTTTATGATCTATAAAAATATTTTATCTTAAAAATTTGATAAATATTTCAAATTTTATATACCTCGAACGTGAACATCGGCTCCATAACCCAATAAAGTTTCCACCACTAAAGGTTTGCAAGATTCAACTGCGATATGCAGGGCCGTATAATTATCCTAAAATAAAAAAACAACAAACATCGATTTTTCAATCAGCATCGTGATAAACTTACATTTGTTGTTACGTCGACTTTTTCTCCTTTTTGCAGTAAAGTATTGATTATGCCAACATGGCCGTATCTTGCGGCAGTGTGTATACTCCTGGCACCATCCTGGAAATTATAAAAAAATATATGCTACTCTCGAATTATTATTAACAGATTATTTACTGTTTCTGTATATATGTCAAAACTTATATAACCCAAATTCAATTTTAATTTCGGACAAACTGTATAATGCATAATCATTATAAATCAATTCATAAAAGTGTTTTAAATTGAAGTTAACAAAGTGGGTTGGTTTACTTTACTCATTAATATTCATGTGAATTTTCTTAGTGTGCTATTTCTTGCCACAGCGAAAGTAAAGCATATAAAAATGTCAACATTGAGGACATAACAACCAAAATTTACATATGAAACGTACAACTCCTTTTTATCTACCAGCAAAATCTTTTTGTTGTATTAATGTATGAATGATCAAATTAAACATAACAAGTAGATGGCTTATACCAAAAATCGTAGTAAAAAACAATTATACTTACTTTATTTGGCATGTGTAGATAAACTCCTTTTTTGAACAACATCATTGCACAGTCGGCATGGCCGTTCAATGACGCAATGTGCATCAGGGTTGATCCATCTTTAGTTCTTTCTAAAATACTGGCTTTAAATTTGTCAGCCAGTAATTCTATGATATTAGCGTGGCCATTTTCCGCAGCTACAATAAAACATTTAAATCATTTGCATTTGTTTATATTAAATCCTTCGCAAAATGAAACTATGAATTTTGGAATGTAATAGACATTATTATATAATTTATTATTCGAATGTCTCTCGCCAAGGGAACCACTACTGTAGACATGAAAGTACAAAAAGGTGTCTAGATGCTGATATTGAAAAGATGTGGAACCTATTCAAACAGAAATACCCTGATATTAAAAGTGGTTAGCACTATTATATTCAATACAAAATTTAATCTCAAATTCGGGCTTCCACGGTCAGATACGTGTGACAGCTTGTACAACAAGGTGAGATCCGTAAATGATCCTATACAGAGGCAAATAGAAATTGAAAGCCAAATTCATCATGCTAGAGCTGATAGTGGCTATAAATCATTGGGCCAAGACTCAAAGGTAGCGGAAGAAAAAAAAGATGATACTATTATCATTTGTGTTGAGCTTGAGCCAAGTACTTTATTGTCCCACTTTGACTCATGGTAACATATTTTACTAAAGACAGTTATCTTGCTACAACTTCTGCAATCAAGACTAGGAATAAAAGGAAAACGAGGATCAGCTGAAATTGCTTCTGCTATCCTTTCATTTGTGACTCATAAGTTCCAACCACTGAATGAAAACTAAAAACGAGATTTGATATCGTGTTCTGACCAGTGTGTAGGTCAAAAGAACAATTTGAAAATGACAGCGCTCATTCAACATTTACTTGTTAACAACTATTTTGAAAAAAGTTTATGACCACTGGTCATAGCTTTTTGCTCTGTGATAGGGAGTTTGCCTTAAGTGGAAAAAAAGGTTGCAATGTTTATGTATGTACCCGATCAATGGTGATTGAAAATACTGCTGCTAAGTTCGAATGTTAATGGCCTTCGATTGTGGAACAGTCCTTGAACAGAGGAGATTTCCGAATGAGTCAATACGTGTGGCTCGTGACTGAGCACGATGATCCAATACATTGCAAGCTAGGACTTTATATAATATCTTGAAACCATGGACAAGCCACTGTATTGCAAAGAACATGAAAAGGAGGAGTTAACTTAACCTTCCACCAGTTAAAGTTGGTCAATTTCCCAAGCTGTATGAGTGGCCTCTTCCTATCCAACCGGCAAAGAAAAAGGATCTGTCAAAGAAAAAGGATCTTACATTTCAGATGTGTTCCGGCCTTTTTATGAAGCAATTACACTGAAAGCACATTTACAGTGAGTTACTTATTTTCTTGACAATAGGATGAAACATTATCAAATGGCAAACAGTAGTAGTATGAACATATTATTTTTTGGTCCAAATATCAAACTTTAGACAAAATATCATTTCCTGAAAAATTAACGTTTTTGGCGGGAGCCATTCATTTATCTTTTTAAAATCCATAATTATATTGAATAGATGATGAGTCTTTTACGAAGATCCATACTAAACGATGAAATAAAACAATTTAATTTGTTTAAATCTTCATTATATATTTGAACTAAGTTCAATATACAATCGTGACGCGTTTCGCTAATACAGTAGGTTTCTCAAACGAGTGAGAAAGCTAC
The DNA here is from genome assembly GCA_963243735.1 of Neocrepidodera transversa. NCBI lineage: Eukaryota > Metazoa > Arthropoda > Insecta > Coleoptera > Chrysomelidae > Neocrepidodera > Neocrepidodera transversa. The sequence goes on from OY725338.1 coordinate 6,793,995, forward strand.
TGTGTTAGCGAAACGCGTCACGAATGTATATTGAACTTAGTTCAAATATATAATGAAGATTTAAACAAATTAAATTGTTTTATTTTATAGTTTCCATAATTATATTTCATTTAAAATCTTTAGCATAATAAATAAATTTTATTAGATTAGATTTGATATTTTTATTCTAGAAAAATTACAATTATTTCGTTGAAGTTTGAAATTATAGTTAATGAGATAATTTTTCTGACACACTTTTCTTTCCCAGTTTCTGAAAAATTACCATACTTATTTGATTTTTGCGTGCTCAACTTTTTTCTAATGACTCTCTTATTAGGTATATCGATTAAAGTTGTAGTTCAAAAAGAAAAATAATCTTGATTGTAACTCTTGCTTAGGTCACTTTTATATTTATCGCATTAAAGTCTATTTTTGTAGTTTTGGGACTGATTTACTCAAAAAAATTTGACGTTCGCCATTATTCCGCTGTTTAATATTTTTAACACGTGCGCTACGTTACGAGTCTCGCATGATATTTTAATTCACATATACAATAGCAAATAATTTATTTTGTATTGTGCAAAAATACTTTAAACTGTAGAAGAGCAGTTGAATCACTTTTAGCAGCAATTTTACACCGAATAAAATCTAAACAATATTTAATAAACAATCTGCATGTTTAATTTACCTAAATGCATTGGGGTTCTATCTTGATTATCAATAACGCCAGCCGTAGCTCGAACTCCATAAAAATATTTGACCAGTACTTCGTCCCCTTCAGCTGCAGCAATATGCAACGGCGTCTGACCTTCTCCATTTCTAATATCCACACTCGTTCCATAATCCACCAATATTCTAACCTTCAAACATTGATTAATTTATCTTGTTTTGGGCACGTTAAAATAACTTACCATATCGATATCTTTCCGTCGAACTGCTAAGTGGAGAGCCGTGTCTCCATTAGCAGATTGCGCTTTGAGTTGTTCCGCCGTTTGAGCACTCAACAGTTCTCTGCACATAGATTGGTTACCAGCTTCTACTGCTAGCAATAATGGGATTTTTCCTCTCTGAAAAAATTAATAATCATTACGGTGTTATAAGAACACACCAGTGGAACTTTAGGTAAGCTATAACCAACAATATTATATTTCTCTTTAGGAAGTAAGTCTTCATTGTTTAATTGTTTTTTTAACTTCCTAAATAATGGAATTGATTAAAATATATTTATATTTTCACATATTATTGGTCACCATCACATTTTTACTAAAACCTACATTGAATTCACTACAAACTTGTTTCCCTTTCTGGATAAATTTAATGGAAATTTTGCCTAGAGTTCTTATTAAAATCACACTAATTTCTTAAATTTAAGTTTATATCATATTTTCAATAACTATAATAAAAAAGAATGTAAAATAAATCATCCCAACATGCCTTGACTTGTATATTATGACATTGAAAAGATAGATCTAACCAATGATTATGCAATAGTAGCTATTCTATATCAATCCTACACCATCCGGTGATAAGGGATTCTGGGCGTTTCCGGTGTTAGTGATAACGGTCCGTAACCAGGGACGTCAGGGTGCATTAATCATAGAAAGATCAAGGTCATGTGGGCGTGTGTGTTAGTGATAACTGACCGTAACCAGTGACGTCAGGGCGCTTTTATCATGGGGTTAAGGTAAAGGTTAGTGATAATGAGGTGTGTTGCCAGTGAAGTTCTGATCAAGGTTAAAGAAAGCTACTGGGTCACCACAGTGACGTGAGCAGTAGAGTATCGTGGGCGCTTATCTATTCATATTTCTCTATAAAAGCAGTGTAGAACTTGGTGTTGTATCAATAAGTAATTGAGTGAAATGGGTGTTCATAATATTGAAATTAAACATAAATTACGAAGTTTTAAGGAAATTACACATAAGTTGTGGCTCGCTATCTAACCGTACCGCCTACTGCAATTCTAGAACTGTATGGGTCCTATGAAGAACTGGACGGACCAGTTGATAACAGCGATAACCACAAAGACTACAACGACGCCGATCGACTGTATGTGCCCAATGACGAACTCGAGGAAGGATTACCAATCTACCAATTATAAGTTTGACGACGCCGATCAACTATATAGATCCTACGAAGAACTCGACGGACCAGTTAACGACATCGATGATTACCAATACTTTAATGTGTTTGGAAACAATTCCTCCAAATCCATGGCCGCCAGCGATGTCAGCAAGTCTATGGCCGCTAACGATGTCAGCAACATCGATGAACGAATGTTGGGAATGTGGCAATATTTTTGCTATTGTTTTATAAATAATAGAAAATAAAAATTGTTTAGTTCTGATGACGTGCAAGGTATGAATTTATTTTGCTATTTACTACACTATGAAATTTTATTAATTCAGTGAGTAAATAAAAAAAACTATAACTAATATATTACTTTTTATTAAAAGTAGATTATAATTTTGAGATATAATTGATTTCTTATAATATTTTATTTATGTGTTCTAAAGCTTGTAGTTGGAAAATTTTTTCCTCGTTACATTTCTTTAATTTCTGATTCTAATCTTTGGTATATGGTGAGTTAGTTGTTGCAAATTTTGAGAATAAAAATTTAGCCCCATTTGTAGTTTCTGCCTTAGGCTTGAAACGTCGGATGATGATTATGTTTGGTGTTGGGGGTGTTGGTTGGAGTTGTTCATTGAGCGTCTCGAGAAAATCCTCCATATCACTGAGATCAATTATTGGTGGTGTTTAATTTTAATTTGATCGAAAGAAACAAAAAAAAAATTATTAAGGTACTAAAACAAAAAAAAATCCACAATGGTAGGATTAAAAAAAGTACTTACCGACGATTTTTCATTATCTAAATTCTCAAAATTTAGTTCTTTAGTCGTCTCCAAGCGCTTCAATGCTGGAATATTTTTCTTTTGTTTTTTCGAAATTAAAACATTTGAATGAACGTGAATTCTCTTTTAACGCATGTATAATATTTTTTCATCAGCTTCAACTTTAACAATTTAATAATGTATAAAGCAAAAACAATGCAGAAATTGAATTTTATAAAAATCATAAAGGAAACCGATAAGAAAGTTGTAATTCTGGTTTTGATTTTCTCCCCCGCATTTTGATAAGCACATCGTAATTAGTAGTGACTGTAAAATTACAATAAAGAATTATGTTGCAATGCAATATATTAATTAGCCAACAAGCTAGGTCAAGTTCAAGGGCAAGAATAACTAGGTACTCGCAATATTTTCCCTCTTGTACGCTGCAGTAAATAGTATATCTAAAATGGTGCATATTACGAAGCGTAACCTACATAAGTCTCTAAAATATGTCGCCCCATTTTTGTTAGCCAATCAAATTATTTTACTTATCTCCAGACACTCATCGGTTTTTCTAGAAGTGGTGGTTAAAATAAAAGACCGCTAAAAAGTTAATTCATCATTAGGTCTGAAAGATTGAGAAAACTATGCATTAACAAAGAGCCGGTAATATGTAAATTTTCTAAGATCAAAATGTAATTAAATTGTACCAATGTGATTTATTCAATAAGTTGGATCATTGAAATTGTGTTAAAAATAATTTGTAGTGATTTCCAAATTGAATACGTTTAAAATTGATTTCGTTAACATTTCTATTTTGGTCGTTTCAATGTCTCTAATCTGTTTATAACACAATGTTTTATGCTTAATAAATGATTAAAGCTCTTCAGAATTAAAACAGTTGCATCTTCATTTAAAAACAAGTCTCGCAGTTCTATATAAACTGCGTCGTCCTTCTTCATTAGATTAGATTAACTAACCATAATTCTTGGCTGCTAACCCCATTAAAAATTACACTTTCTTGAATAAAGGATAATGGACAAAAATAATAAAATAAATTCTATTGTTAATTTGGGATTTAACAAATAGAAAACGAATCGAACCAAATTTTAATGGAATAAAGGAAAAATGACAAAGCGAAATTAAGAAAAACTGGACAATTATTTCTAAGAAAAGTTACTTTTAATAAAAAATAAAGGAAAACCACGAATTTTAAATAGATTCGAAATAAAGGAATGCATTAAAATCCGAAAACGAACACAATATCAATAAACTTTTTAGGTATGTCTATAGGCTGACAATCGTAATGTCTTTTTATTGAAGTATAAGTTTGTAGGTACCAGGCGGCGGCATTTTAGACACGCAACGGAAAAGTAAATTCCGACTATGTTTGGAGGGAGAATTTTTTCAACCCTACGTGGTTTATTTTAACCGATTTTTGTCTAAACACTTCAACGAATATTTTTGGATTATGTTGGGTGTAACTCAAGTAGAGTAAAACTTTATTACATATTTTATTTATGAAAATTTCATTGATATCGATTTCACAATTTTATCTAATTTCACGATACGTGGTTTTGCTCATTTCGTCAAAACATGTGCATGTGTTTGGGTAAATAATCTGGTTCGGAAAGCACAACGATCTGTTCGAATCTAATTTTCATTTTAGCTTTTCGTGACTATCGCAAATAGGCACTCTCAAAAAATGAAATGCAGACAAAGAAATACACATACATTTCATCATTGCTATTAATGATGTTAACATTTTATTTATATGTAGGAAAAATAATTCCAAATATTTATAATCTGTATATCTCAAAAAGTAATATTTTATTTTCGAAATAATAATTGAAATTAAAAACCATTAATTGGGAAATTAATAATTATTTTAATAACAAATTTTATTGGCATTTCTTATCAGATATCGTTATTAAAATTACAATTTTGACTCTATAAAATTGAAAATGAACAAACACTCATTCATTACCTCACGATGTTAAGTTTATGATCACAAACGAATGAACTCTTTCCCAATTTCAGGATAAAACGTAAGAAAAATTTACAAAACAAATTACAATACTATTCCCGACAAAGTAGATATTTTTTGAGATGTTTCTTCCTTTATTATAGGTAACCAAGATCGGCTACATTCGGCATTGAGATCCCAGTCACGCATTTTCATTATTTAACAAAATTAACGTTTAAGTTTACCTAAATTGAATTTTTTGTACGCAAGAGGGCTCTGCTTTTAGTGATACAGAATACTGTGGACATAACTTCTAGATCCGAAAATCTTTCGCTAATGCTCACTAGATTATGTGCTCAAAGAAAAATTCTCTTATGCGACATTGCCATGCACCTTTAAATTTCATATGATTAGAAATTATTTTTATCTGCGTTACTGTCTAATGGTATTGATTTTGTGAGTTTGAGTATTTTTGATAAATTAATAATTATATTCTTGTTTTTGCTACCTTTAAAATAATGTGACCATCTATGACAACTAGAGAAAAGGGCTCCTTACCCATTGAGCACAGAGTAAATAACTACAGAGGCGACAGTGATGTTACTTTTTGTTCTGTGCCACCCTGTATTCTTCTGCTCCGTATATTTTAATGTCAGACTATTCCTTCTTAATTTCCTCGTGTCGCGTCTCAAGATCTCCGTCTCTTCTTGGTATTACTATAAAATGTCTTTCCCATATTAACAATTCTCTCTCTTTGCCTTTTCAGTAAAAACAATTATGTCGCTTATTGAAAATTTCTTTTTTATAATTATTTAATTTTTTCGTATAGTGTTATAATTATTTGGTAAGTTTCTTTATACTGTTACCCCAAGCTTTTGGTTACTCATGTTGAACATTGTATTATAAGCCTGATGATGGCATTAGTATGCCAAAACTAGTTGCCAACCTTTACCTTCAATAAAATTTATGTGAATTTTTTATTCTTGAATTATAATAGCTATTTCTACTTATGTATATGAAAATTATCGTTTCACCGGCTACTCTACATGAAAGTGATATTTTGATATGAAAGGGATGAAATTTTTTTCACTTCTAGAGATGAAAATGAAACACATGTATAATGACAGTTAATAAGACCATTGAGCATAGTTCAACCCATCGACATACAGTGAGCATCATAAGTGTTACCCCTTTTCTAACTCGTTACTGGACTCTTGTTAGGAAAACCTCGACACCTCGAACTACATTTTTGTACGAATATTTTACCTCTAATTGGGGTGATGAGTGACAGCTCATTTGAAAGGGGGTTTTATTCTCATGCCTTGTTTACATTTTTATATACAATATTTTGAAGTCGATACATCTTGTCTCTTTCTATGACATTTCTCACGGTGGGGGGATCCGGTGTGTGCGGGGAAGTGGTTTAGAAGCATCAATAGAAGTGGCGTACGCCAATGGAACTTACCACAAATATCGTGGTTCCTCACACTCGCTTTCGCTCGCGTTCGGAATTTTCCACTCGTGTCGAATTTTTCATTCTAACCTTGTTACAGAATCTACTATTTCGTTCGTGAAATTGCCTCACTCGCTTCGCTCGTGGACAAATTTTCACTAACGAAAAAAACAATATTTTCATCTCTTGTAAAATATACTATTTTCTTATTTTGTATATAATTAAATTAAAATAATATAAAATATTATACAATTGTCAACCTCTAAAGGACGTTACTTATAATACATTTTCTCAATAGCTGTGACTTTAAATTTCAATATATATTCTTACGGACAACTTGTTAAGATCGTAGCCCATAAGAAAAGGTAATATATTTATCTTCTTACACAGATAAGTAATTTTTAAATATTTTGTAGTAATAAAAAACTATAAATTTATAAACTTACCCCGTCAGTTTTTAATCTGATATCTTTTCCTGCTGCTTGAAGAAGTGCTCTGAGAATAGCTGTAGCCGTACCAGTCTGTCTAGATGCTACAAGATGTACAGCCGTTTGAGTTCGACTCTAGAATCAAATTAAACTAAATTTTATCGTCTAGATATATAAAAAATTGTACTGTAAGAGAGAAAATATTCCTACCTACCAACAATGTTGTATGCAAATATTAAAATGGTAGTTTAAACTTTAATAAGGTTTCACCTTCGTGATACTTCCGGAAGTTGTCATGACGATTTTCAAACAATTATCGCTTTGATATAGACAATAAAATTTTAACTTTCTACGAGTTAATCAAACAAATGGAACTATAAATTTGAACCTTTATTAATATTTTTAATCAAAAATCTAATAAAACTTCTTTTATTAATTAATATAGTTATTTTTTTAATTTATTAACTTACCCCTCCTGTAGAATAAGGATCGACACCTCTTTTTGTAAGCAGCAATTTGACAACATCTTCTCTTGAGTGCATAGCAGATATATGGAGAACATTGTAGTTGTCCTATAACAATTAACAGAGCTTAATATTGCTTTGTGAGTTTGTCCGACAATGTTACAAAAAAATTATCACAAATTTGTAAAGTTTTTATGTAATCTCCAAGCAGATCAATTCAAAATTGGCTTAGATATTTTATGCTTTGATGTAAAAAAACTTTAAAACTACGCTAACGTAACCCAAATGACATAATAATTGCATGTAGCGAAGTTTTATTATTTTAACAATTTTTAGGAACTTATTTGTGGACTTTTGCAAATCATTAAACTTTCTATTAAGAGCATGATTTACTTGACGAACAGATACACCTGAGGGGTAACAGTGTGGTCGGAGGAAGCAGATTTTATGATTAGGGGCGTGGTTTATCCCTTTTGACTATGTTTCTCGGTCTCTACCAGGGTAGCTATAAAAGTTGGTCAAATTCTATCGACTGTATTCACCTCTACGATTCCCCTTTAAAACTGAAGCTTATTTTTACTTAATCCTATGTACATTTTGCGCCTCGGCCCTAACTGCCAGGTAACTGGGAAATCCCATAATTAGTGATTGTTTAGCATTTGATTTATTTGAGAAGTTACCAAAAAACAAAAATATTGTGATTATTTAGTAGAAAACTTATATTAGTGCCTCATCCACCTTCTTTGTGGGTTCAAGCAACTGAATCGATTTTAAGGACAACCAATTTATGTGAATCCTTCCATTCACATTTTAAGTAGCCTTTTATAAGTCTCCTCCTATTCTATTAAAATTTATAGATGTGTTAAAAGAGAGTATAAAAAGATTAATAATTCAGTATAAAAATAATGTTAAGACATGAGTGAAAAATAAGTTATAAGACCTGATTCGATTTTTTTAAATACATTTTGTATATACCTCGTAAAGTAAAAGTAAAACAGATAGAATTTTATTTTCACTCATAAAACTCGATTTTGTTAACATTCCGTGAGGGTGCTACTTCCTAAACAGAAACGAGACTCGTTCTAGTAAATGTAAGGATTTCGTAGTACCCCGATTTTGTTTCTTATTTTTGATTAAAAAAAAATAAAAAAATATTTATGTGTAGATAAAGGTTAAATCTTTGCTTCTGCTATCCCAAATTTGAAAAATTTTATCTGCTTTTTTTGAAAAAAAAATCGCAATCTTGTTGAATATTTTTAGGTTTTTAATGATTTTCACGATTTTTTTCAGAAAAATCTGAAACATATTTTCAAAATTTTCGAGAGTAGGAGCCACGATTGAACCTTTATCTCTTCATCTATATTTTTTTGATTTCTTAAAATTATAAAATAATCGGGCGACTACGAAACTACTCTTGACACTACTTATAGCTTTCTGTTCATAAAGTAAATCACGCTCTTAATTTATGAAAACGTTTCGGGATCGTGAGTTTACTGGTATAGTAGTTGGAAGAGATATTTGGCACTCATTAAAATACGGGCTAAATGGTCGGTTGTAAAAAATTACCTACCCTTACAACATTTAGCAAAAGTTTATGGTTACGGTCATAAATTATATGGACTTCAACTTCGGTCCAAAGCTTGGACAGCTCTATGGTCCGTATTACAAATTTTGTTTTTAAAATAATAGGTATTGAACTACTAAATCATATTGTATTAAGTATTAAGTTATCTATTATTTTACAACGAAAAACTAATTTTGATTTAATTCCTACGTTTTTTAGAAAATTAGATAGTGTACGATTATCAAGCTGTGTCATTTTTTTTAGATGATAGTCTATGAACTTTCGTCCCCGTCCATTAGCTTAACTCATATTTCTCTGAAATGGTCTTAGCATTTATAATAACAATAAACAAATGTTCATTGATTAGTTACACTAAATTTCAGAGAATAATGAATAATTTAGATTAATTCCATAAAATTCCATGAATACACCGAATAGCATTAATATAAAGGAGAATAATCATACAGTTTTAACCGTTATTTTGAAGATTCTTATTCAAAGAAAGAATGGAGAAGTTTCATGGTAGTGATAATATAATATGTTTAACTAAAATATAGACAAAAACTAATAAATTGCTAAAAAAATTTTTGAGTCCGGTCAATAAATAACGAAGAAATATAATATTATATATTATTGCTTTTTCTCGCGGATTGTGGAGCGTATGACGTCACGTATCCGTATAGCCAAAGCGCCTTACTATAAGCCAAACTCTTTTTCTATGCCACGACAAGGTTGATGCATGTCTGACTTTAATGTTATTTTATTTCTGTCATCGTAATTTATTAACTGTCACACAACAAAATATAGTCCAAGATCCAGGTACTTTTTCTGCGATCTTCTATAGAAGAGATATTATTGTTGGAACATGTTCAGGTTTGTCCTCTAAAATTAACTTCAAGTTGACGGGATGGGGGACCGCGAGGGTCAGCCACTATCTTGACAAATACGTTTTGTGAAATATCTTGTGTATCTCGTACGAGAAAAATAGTAGAACCTACTTATTTTGCTCTGGCTCTTAGACTAATATATGCGAAGAATGAGAATAAAGAAGCGCAATTACGTCGCTTTGTTTACAATCCTGTCTCGTACACTAGTTAGGATAAATGACGTCAGGCCACCGAATCAGACGCAACTTTAAAATGTTATAATTGTGTTAGTTTTTGAGATATCTTAATTTAACTTTCACACTTTTGTTCAGTTTTGCTTAAATTTTCAGTTTCATTCATAAAAAAAATGGTAAACTTCTCCATTGGAACAAAAATGTTCGCGGGGAAACACAAAATTGATATTCTTGCCGCACAATCAGTGCATGATGTGTTGCGTTTGCCCCCCTATCATTGTATATTCAACCCAATTGAACTGATTGATATTGGGTCATCTTAAACAACAACTAAATCGTGGAAATTACAACCCCAATTTCAGCCACGAACCCCTGCAAAAAGTTCGGAATGTTTTTGAAATGATCAGTGCTGATTTCTGGAAAAATTCAGTACCAGTGGCGGCTCCTCGAAGGAGGCTAAGGAGGCTCAGCCTACTCATCAATTTATCCAGCAAATAGCACCAGAAATATTTTGTTGATCATTCTTCATTTTATTTCCTGTTTCTCTAATAATTTTTTAAATTTTATTAATTTCCTGTTCTCAGTAATTATTTTTGAATCTGATAACAGTGCTTAAAGTTGAACTTTACGCACAACAAAGTATGTATAAATTTAGTAATTTATAGTAGAAAATTTTTTTAAGAATCTACCAAATTTTCCCATCAAAAACACCCACCTTTACGTATCACTAAAGTCAATATATAATATAATATAATTTTTAGTAAACAATGACTTAAAAATTTAAAAAATTTATCAAAAATTTGAAAAATGTCAAAAATGTCAAGAATTTCATTAATTTTAATTCCATAAAAAATTCAAAGAACTTAATCCAAAATTTCAAATGTTCCCGGAAATATAAAATCAGAAACAAGTTTTATCGGAAGGAAAAAAATACCGAACACGCTGTATATAATGTACCAAGACAGTTACGACTTTTTGAGCATAATAAAAATTATAAAACCAAATGGAAAAAAACTGTGAATCTGAAACTAGAAGAACAAGCAGCTAAAATAGATGAGCAATAGTTAAAATATTTATATTAATAAATAAATGAAAAAAAACTGTATATTCCATTTATTGATCTTTCGACTCAGTTGAAAGGAAAGTAATATGAAAAAGTTTATAAAAATGCCGATACCCAAAAGCAACATATGATAACTTCATATGTCTATATGGCACATATTACATTTATACAGTACAAAAATATTTATTAATGTTAAAAATAAAAGAGTTTCATTTTTAATATTGTCATGCTGACTTCTAGCCGTTCTTTTTAGATCAAAATCTTCGACCCATATTTTTATTGTAACAACCTCCGACTATATACCGTTGCGTGTTTAATAGTAAGACACAATGCGTCACGCAACGGTGTTAAATTTTCTTAGAAAAGTTTCAAATTAGCATGTCCAGTGTAAAACTGATTTCCACCAATTTTTCAGGAACGACCGGAAAAGTTAATTCATCATATTTTAACTCTAAATTATCGTCGACAAATATAGAAAGACATTTTTTTGAATAAGTGTCATAAGTTCAAGGTAAATTAGATTCTATAAGTACATATAAGAAATGAAAAGTGGGTAATACCACCTCAGCGAGTATATTTATTATACAGGGTGTCCGCGAAAATAGTGAACTTATTAAATTCTTATTAAGTTTTTTCTTGTTATGAAAAAAATAACGCCGCTTTATCTGTTATTTATCATTATCATTTATCATTATTTACATACTGGTGCACTATGATTAAATTTTTTATTGCAATTGCTTATATTTAAGTTCGCGCATATCATACTATGTTGATGGTTTATGGTTAAACTCGTGGTAATAGTAACGGGGCTGAAACACTTTATTGTGAACGATATTCACAATGACGACAGCAGGAAGTTTCGTCAATTTGTCCTAAATTTTAAACTGGTTGTTTTATACCAGTGAAATTAAGTGGTAGAATTCTTCCTGATCGTGTGTTTAAAGAATGCAAACGAAGTATAAATAGTTGAAAAACGGCAATATTTTTACCATAATTTTTTCGAGTTTTCCGTAGTTTAAAGTTACGTATACAAATGTCTATATATTGTAATGAAATGTATTACACCCTGTATATTAATGGTTAAATAAATAATTTTCAAATAATTGGTATACACGGACTGACATATTATAAAAGGCAATATTTATGATGTGATATCTACAGTATGTCTAAAAAAATTGGCCACATATGGGAAACTTTTTTTATTTTAAGTTTTACGAAAAAAGTTATTCTTTATGAAAATCTATGATATTTCTCTTACCGAAAGTCAGTATAGTAAAAGATTTCGAGAAGTTTTCGATATTGTAAAAAATAAAGGTAATTTACTCTTGTATAAAATTCATATTTTTTGACAAACCTCGTATACAATTTAAAAAATTGACATCTGATATTTGAGGTTTTCCTTTATGGGCCATGCAGAACTTTTTATAAAGAATAACTTTTTTTCGCAACATTACAAATAAAAAAGTTTATCATATTTTGCCAACTTTTACAGACATACTGTATATGTGAATGATAATATTATTTCAAAATTATAGAGAATATAAACTGGGAGGAAAATATAAAAAATTATAAAAAAATTATAAGTAAAGTTAAAACATGAAAATTTTGAAAATTTATAAGGGAATAGAGGAAAATATGGATAGTAAATATAGTAACAGGCATTAATAATATTTTTTTAAAAATCTGGTAGTTAAAAAAAAATTGGAAGGTAAGAAAAATAATAAACAAGAAAGTTAATCTTTAAATTTTTTATGTCCTACCACATTATTGTGTTTTAGATACCAACTACATAAAAGTGTACTTTATGACCAGCGTGAGCATAAAAAAAAAATTATGTTGAAGAATATCGTCACCACTAACCAAAACTACACTTTTTTAATACTCTACATTCGTTTCGCTAACTCTGTTAGCATCATCAGGAGTTGATGATAAACATTGTTGAAAACCAAAAGGTTCCAAATTACCAATTCAAGTTTTTATTAATAAATGTACAAATTATGAAATAAAATTATTATGTCATTGAAATAAAATTTAAGATATTTTTAAAATGTTTATATTGTAGATGCAATACTATGAGATAAAATTTTGTATGCACCGCAGGTATCAAATCCTTAGTGCCTAAAATAACAATTGTAATATAAAAAAATAAGGTTTTATTGAAAGCTTCATGTAAGGAAATATAAAATGAAGATTATATACCAATTATACTAACGTCAATTTAAAAATTAAGTCAAAAAACAAGAAAGTAGAAAATTTGAGTCAAAAAGATTATTACTGGGAGAAATTAATTTATAGGAAGTATGGAGAAGCGGTAAATAGAACAAAGTAGGAAGATATTTGAAAGAAGATCATGATTTAGAAGTAAATTTATATAAAAGAAAATACCAGAAGAGGCATAACTTTGTTAATAATTAATATATCGGGACATTTTTTTTTGAAAGATCGCTAAAAGTTGTTTTTCATGCGATAGTCAAATAAATAATTTAATGTAGCATACTTATGCCAAAGATAGCAAAAATTTCATTTAAATTATAAAAAAAGAGGGGTTGTCATTTAGTAATCGACCCAAAAATGACTTTTTGTGTTGTTTCCGAGAAAACCGGAAATGAAAAGTGACGTCATCGTATATTGACAGCCGCATGAAAAATGCTTCAGGCGATCTTTCAAACAAAAAAAAAGTTGTTTCAATATCTTAATTATTAATAAAGTTAGAAGGGGTGGAACTACATGAAACAGACTATATATAGCATATGTTAGAAGTAGCGGGAAAGTAAAAATAGGTCAAAAATTAATATTATTTTAGGAGTTTTTAACGATTCTTAGTTTTTCTATTATTAAAAATAAACCTTGACAGTCCTTCGAATCGGATTTCTTTACAACCCTTAATTAAAGGGAATTGAAAGAAATCGAGAAAAATCGACAAGAAACGACAAATAGATCAGATCAATAAGAAAAAAATGGAAAAAAACCGAAAAATTTGAAAAAAATCAAAATCGTTAAGAGCTAGAGAAAAACTATAGGTTTTTTGCAATCTACTCCTTAAAGACCACCTTTCCACCAATTTTCATCGAAATCGGAGCTATAAAACTATTTGACGTTTTTTGAAGAATGTGTTTTTTTTTCGAAAACTCTAAAAAAGATCAGTTAGTTTATATGATAAATGTAAGTAACATTTTTTTTGTTGAACATTTATATCGCAGAACGTAAAAATTAAACCCTTATGTCACATTTGCAGTGTTTTTAAATTTGTAAATTATCCTAGATTTTAAACGCAATTTCCAAAAATTCGATTAAAATTATTTTTGATATTTTTTTTTAATATTATTTTTTGTTTGAAATAATAGAGAGTTTTAGTACCTCGCCCGCTAACGCTAACGTTAACGCTAAATTTGATTAGTGTATAAAATAACGGAATGTAAAAAATAGAGTTTTAGCAACAATTTAGGATAATTAATTTAAATGTATTTCAGAAAATTTCAGAAAATTTACGCTATTTTTATTTTTACGTAAACATGCGCAGTTTGCTCGAAATTAGGATTAGCGTTAGCGTTAACGTTAGCGTGTGAGTTGCTAAAACTCTTTAATATCTTCTGCCTGGTCCTTTAATAAGTGCACTATTTTCGAGGACACCTTGTATAAATAGTTTTCTGTGAAAAATATGGTTTACTTTTATACTGTTTCTGAATGTTTCCCGTTTTTGGTGGTTTTATGAAAGACGTGTAATAAATTTGATTCAAGTGCGACAAATTATAAAAAAAAAATAAATATCCGTAATTTCATGTCCTCACTTACATACCTCATATCGTGTTGCAGAACCTTCAATCAAACCTTATATTTAGAAATAATCGATTGTTGAACTAGCAATTTATGAAATACGGGTTTATTTGCAAATTAATGCAGGGGAAGTCAATAATAGCCATTTTAAACGAATTGGAAAATTAGGAAAATTATAAGGGAGTGGTAGCGGTGCAACACACTGTAGATACGTCACGTCTAACTTGATTAAACTATAAAAAGAACATCTTTTATCGGATGATTTAGTATTTTTACCCTATTAGGAAACTTCCTTTATGCTTTTAATAAAATTAAAATCCGTAATCGGTGGATTTGATATTTAGAAAATACGATGGTAGTGATGATTGGTTTTTCAAAATATTTAATCCATTTGCAACAGTTTATTTTTATTTTGTATATAATAAAAGAAAAATTATAGTATATATATTATATTATTAAATGCAAACTTTCATGCTCTTGGGTTGGGTTCCTTCAAAAAATATAATAAACAATACAAAAAAATTTTTTTTAAAAAATTATAATTTTGGGCGCCTTAAAATTCTTCTGGTTCTTCTCTCTCCTGTGTCTTCCTTTAAACAGTTTCTTTCTTTTATTTTTCTGTATCACCTCCTAGTTAATTTCCTCTTCTGTTTTCGGTATTCTTTAATCTCCACCACCCCCGTTTTCCTATAGACCAATTTGTTCTTTGTCGTCTTTGTTATATTTTTTTATATACTTGTAATATTTTCTTTATATTTTTTTTCATAATTTCTTTTATTTTTCTAAACTATAACTTCTATTACTTAAAAAAACTATTCAATAAAATCATTCTTTTAACATTTCATTCTTTTATGATATTTTTTTTTCTATCAAAAAACCAAACTGTTTATTATTTTTTTCTTTTGTTTTTTTTTCCAACTAGATTTTCCTAAATTTATTGAATAATGATACTAATTTTTTTTTGTTTTATATGTACCACAATTGTTGTAAGTTATTAATGAACTCATTATAAAATCAAAAAAAAAAATCATCTAAACACAAAACACTCTTAAAAAAATCCTAAACACATCCATGCACACCTTAAACTTCTTATCAGTCAACCACAAAACATACAAAAACAAGAACTAAAACTACACATATGAAAACAACCATATCAATATATATATTGTTATGATTTTTTCAATTTTGGCTTGAGTTCTATATAGAGAAAAAAAACATTACAAAAAATATAAATTTTAGTTATATCCTGTTTATGTCTCTACTGGTGTTTTCTTTTCTTCTAAACCATCATCTTCTTATCTTTTCCTTTTACTTATTATATTTACTGCTTTTCCATATTTGTTACAACTTAATTTCTTTCAGTAGTAACCTTTTTATCCAAATTTCTTCTTTAATAACTTATTTTTTTTTTAATTTGTAATTTTTAAATTGACGAAATAAAATGTATACGTTAGTATAATTGGTATATAATAATCTCCATGTATAATTTTTTACATTTCTTCAATAATCTTCAAAAATTGATATTGACCAATATAAATTTTCAAATTCATTTCTTGTTTATTTGTCTTTCAACTGTCGTCTCCCAAAATTTTTTTGTTACTTGATTAATGAATAAAAATTTTTAATCACTTTTGACAAACTTGCCATTTCCTTTTTAATTATACAGCAAAAATTTACTTTATTATTCTTAACAAAAATTTAACTTTCTCTATTAAATTATTATACAACTAATACATTCATATTATAATAATGATATGATAATACCAATAAGATTTTTTTTATACTCATCCAAAATTGTTAAATTTAAATCTTTTATACACCAATTATTATCAATAAATGCTTTAAAATTAAACTTTTAACAATAAATTCTGTTTATAACAATAAAAACAACATAAAACTATTTATGCTATTCAAATCTTTTACCAAATGAATAATAATTAACTTATAGAAACAACTCTTACAGGGTATTTCATTACAATATATATATTAAAAAAGCACCGCAATGTAAGATGTTAAAAATTATTTAAAAAATTTCCAAAAACTCTTCATATCAATTCTTTATTTCAAATATATCTCGGTAATTCTAATTTTTTTAAAAATTAATTGACACGTGAGAAATTATAATACAAAAATAATTTTTTTTTGACATTTTGTTAGAAATTAGGTTATAATTAATTTTGTTGTAATTGGTTTTCATTATTCTTTCTTTTTTTTTGACTAATAATGAATTACGAGGTGTGGAAGAGGGCAGTTAAAGGTGTTACCTAAAAAAGTAAATCCACAAAATTATAAAGACCCAATAAGTTTGCATTCAAGTTTGTCTAAAATATCGGAGAGAGCAAAAAGTATGTTGAAACTCATTCGCAAGGCCAGGGCCGCCTAGAGCCCATGTCAGACAAGTCTGAAACTAGCGGCCCGGGGTCCGGGGAAGTCCGGGCTCAAGGATTTTTATGATAGTTTGTACATCCAACAAACGAAGAAATCATGTGAACAACATCTATTTTTAACTGATGTCCAGTTACTAAAGTGAATAGAAAAGTCGGGTCCGGACTCATATATTATTTATATTTAGCAATGTAAAATTTACGAAGTCAAAACTGCACCCCACACCGGTCACCCACTAGCCATCCCATCCCACTCACCATCCCATCCCCCTCGCTACCCGTCTTATCGGACCCTTGTTGTTTACTTTTTTACCCCATTTCTCCATTTCAGTCGATCACTGTGTTTTTGTGTTATTTTTATTGTTTTTTTCGTTTCTCGATTAACGTTTTATTCCCTGTAAGTTATTAATAGTGATAAGGTGATCAAGTTTATTTAAAATTTTATTTCTTGATACAAAACAATGTTAGGTCTAACGTTGGAAAATCATGAATTATCTGCAGAAATCTGGGGTAAAGAAAAGAAAGGAAAAAACAAGAGAAACGCGGAATCACGAAAAGAACAACAAAAATTTGATAAATTTTGGGTCAAAACGACCTGTACTACTCCTAGTACGTCTACTTATAATCTGACGTTGAAATTGAAACAGAAAAAGAAAAAGAAAAAATGTACCTAGTTTAAAGTCCTTTCTTAAGTGATAGTGTAAATATTAATGAAGATGAATTCGAAGTTAAAAGGGAGGAGCACACTGTTGATATTGATAAAGGAAAAGTATTGAAACCTTACAAGACTGCGAAGCCTACTCCGCACACTTATGACATTGGAACAAAGGAATCCCTAAAATTTTCGGAAAAAGATATTACTGAAGCAATTCTCAGTGGCCCGCCAAAACTTCCCTCTAGAATTTGAGGGAAATAATTTTCCTTATTCAGAACTTAAGTCTACTTTACTAAACGGAGAAAAAGTTGAGAGAGATTGGTTGAGTTGGAGCCCCAGTAAAAATGTATTGTATTGCTTTCCATGCTGCTTGTTTAGTAAGCTACCATTGCCATCCAGATCTGTGTTGACTTGCAGTGAAGGGTATAGTGGAAACGAACACTCCTAGGTGGCTATTCTTGGGCTCATAGGAGGTGAAGTTTCTATCAAGAGAAGACAGTTCTCGTGAGAGCGATCTCGATCGAGCAGTTTCCTCTCGGTGCAGTCATATCGTATTTTCGGTACATATTAACTAAATTCTGGATTCAATTTACCCAAATAGCATTTGTTTTTGATAATTGACAACGATAACGGAATTGGGAAATTGAAATGACATTTAATATTTTTTTTTTGGAGGGAAGTTAAGCATGGTTATTTTCGAAGTTTTAAGGTTAAGTTTTTTTTTATATTTTGTGTAATGGAAGACCAAAAGAAAAAGTTAAAACCTTTAAATGAACAACAAAAAGTGCGGAATGAGTTTGTGCGCAAACAACCGGACGGTTTAGTGAAAACACCTTAATATTTTTACCTTTTTTTCACAACAGTTTTAACATAAAGCAAGCAAGTTTTTTCAAAGTCTAATGCCAATTTTCAATGCAACCATTATGTACATAATATTATCAAGATTTAATTTGTAGTGGATAGTTAAATACCGACAAAAAATTAAAGAAACTTACTTTGGATGCAATAGTTAAGTCGGACTGTCTTAACGGAGGATTTATAAAAGTGGTTACCCTATTTATCATCAGCCGAGCCAAGTCCTTAAAAAGCCTAAATTTTTTTTCTGTTATTACCGCGAAGGCGTCAACTTGTCCTTGAAAGCGCACTCCGTCATTTTCATTATCTTCAACTGCCTCCTCAGCCTCTATCAGATCATGAAAAATTTGATTGATCTAAAACTTCATCTTCGTTCATTATAAATCCTCCAACAAAATTAATACCATAAAAAATAAATATATGTTTACCTGGCTATTATTTTTTGGTTAAAATCAAGCCAAAGACCAGACAATTAATTGTGCCAAGGTGCGTTATGTTTTGTGATTTTGATGAGTCTGTACTCTGAACTTATATTGAAATGACCTGCAATCTACTGGGTCTGGTCGTCAGAGTTGACTCTCTCAAGTCTTAGTAGAAGTGAAGGTGATGTGATCGTCTCAAGAATACGGCTCGTTCGATTTTAAGAGAGCTCTCTACTAAAAGTCAGACGATGTAAGCGTTCTATTGACTCAAGAATAGCCACCCTGGAAGAAAGTTCATGATAACTTAAAGCCACACGGAAAAAGTGTGACACATACAGCGTGCTACCTTGAGTGGTGAAACTTAGAATCCTGCTTAATTAAGAATAGCCCTTCTATAGATACTACCCTCTATACAAAAAGTACAGCAGGTTGCTTTACCCTTAAAAAAAAAAAAACAAAAAACCAACAAAAATCATCTACACACTATTCCGAATCGTTCATATTTTTCGGAGGCGGAGAAAAAACTTTGACCCAAAAAGCAATTGTTGACGAGACGATAGACAAGACGTTGAATTCCAGGTAGTGAATAAATAATTTAATATTAAAAGGTGAAGAATTTTGATTATTTAATAATTTTTATAATAAACGGTTAGTAAAATTAGACACAATTTTTTCCAAGAATACTGAGAATAATAAACTAATTATAGGAAATACTAGTAATCAATAGAATTTTTGATATTTATTGCTAAATTTAATTTTAATATTTCGTTCTAAATTTAATATCAAATTAACATCAAAATTTTATTAACTCAACCCTAAAAGAAACTCAATTTGCATCACTGTCAGTTCATCATCAACTCCTGATGATACGAACATAGTTAGCGAAACGTAAAAAGTGTATTTTTGGTTAGTGGTGACGATATTCTTCAACATATTATTGAAAAATAACAAATAATACAGTTATAGAAAAAATATAGCATAAAAATTAACATATTTTTTCACAATATTCTATTTTTTTATTACCCATACTTACATTATTTCTGGCTCCAACATCGGAACCAAGGTCAACCATCCTATCAATGAGCGACGTCCTGTTGTCTTTGACTGCATACATGAGAGGTGTCATCCCCGTCGCCTGGAAACAACAAATCACTCAACATCTGTTTGTTCAATATCCAGAAACTCGACTTTTCCATTAATATGATTAATTTATTCTTTAGCGACAAGAAAAATTCAACGCGACATCGACAGCGGGGTTAGCATTGATAACAAAGGAAACATTATTCCTAGGCAACGATTAATAAAGGAAAAAAGGATTTTGATAAATAATACAGATAATGGAATCGTTATAGTCGGAAAATATGAATTAGAATTAAATTAATAAAAATAACTGTTGTTGTGAATTTTATGGGTTGTCAAGTTTCATTTTTGATTAATGAAAAGGTGAATTAAACGAAAAAATCTTGTTAATTTGTACACAAAAAGAAAGGTTAAGTAGGGTTCAAGTTTATTTAAGGTTTACTTATTGAATTAATATGCCTCGTCTATAAAAGTTTTTTATAACATAACCGTTCAAATTTCGTATATATGTTCTTTATATCGAGTGGGACAAATGTGAAATTTTCTTACCGAATACCACTCAAGCTTCAATTAAAAACAGAAAATTTTTTTTCGAACACGAATATTTAGAAAATTCGTGTTCTTCCTCGTTTTCGACTCGGGAGAAATATCAAAATATTCGTGTTCGAGAAAAACTTCAACTAATAATTGAAGTTCTAGTAGTATTACTATTGAAAATTTTGGGTAGAAGGCGTTTTTTTCTGGTCTCTCATAAACTCATTGCTTTAATACACAAGGAAAATTAATGACCTAAACATTGTTTTTCTTTTAATCGGAAGCTTTTTTTAACTTAAAAGCGAACAAATATTGTCGGACAAATATTTTTGACACCCCAAACATGGCAAAGTGTTATGACGTCATAAAATTTAGTACCTCGCAGCTGATTTTTGCAGAATCGTCTAATGAAAATATTAAAAATTAACTGGTAACCTTGTTCGAGAAATTTTTGGAGGGGTACTTATTGTAGGACGCGCTAAAGTTAAGAGTTTCATGCAAAAAAAACGCTCCCCTGCCCAGATCTTTCCAAATAAAACATTTGTCCGACTCGACATAAAGAACATACCAAGTGATGTTATTTATACCTTATTGGCCTGAATATGGCTTTAATAAGCTGTAATTTTTCATTATTATAGTTTAATTCCCTGTAGGTATGTTACCCAACCCAAATTTGAGATATAAATAATCATTTGTATTGAATTAAGTAATAGGCCCAGTAAAGTTAGCAAACGGCCCGATAGTATCCATCAAAATTTTCTCGTATAACATCGGCCATCTTAGAAAACGCGTTTTCCTCTTTCTCCGTCTTATTGGTTCGATTTTCTTTTTTTAGAATTGTGGGGAAAACGATTTCCCATCTTCCCATCATATTTATTCAGAAACATTTTCTACAGCTATAATCTGATTTTGACCAACGCCTTAGATTATTTATTAACAATTCCCGGCTTCCCTAATCAAGTTATTGAAAAACGCTTCGATTAAAAGTGTGTTCGGTTACTTAAAATTTTTTTCCTATTACAGCTACAGAAAATGTTTCTTATTCCCACAGTCATAAAAAATATAAAAACAGACCAATACGATCAGAGATAGAGAGGAAAACGCGTTTTCCAAGATGGCTGATGTTACACAGGGAAATTTGGTGGATTCCGGCGCTTCTATACTTCGTACTCCATGGTCCTTTAACGATTAAAAAATAAAATAGCTTACTGCTCGTTTTGCCATCCGAATGTCTAATTTCACTGGACTAAAATGTTGAATATAGGAAAAATATAATTACTTACCACATCCAAAACTCCAGCCAATGGAACACTATTAGCTTCTTCGCCGGCATTCGCGATGGCTTTCTCCATGGATTTGAGGACCTGATCCACAGGACCCCATTCTCCTTTTTGGCACAGCACCAGGATTCTTTGAGCTGCATCTCGGGTGTTAGCTCCCGCACTTTGTGGTTTCGATGTAGTTCCTTCTTCTCCTTCGGGATTACTTCCAGTTTCTTCTTTTTCCTTTTCTTTGGGTTCCTTGATGGCACCTGGAAAAGAAATTATTTTCTTCAAGGACCAATCTATGACTGAGCCAGTTTTATAATATTTTTGATAAATTAAAATCTCAAAAATATTTAAACAATTAATGGTTTGAAATGATTAAATTTTGACTTACACATTGTTTCGTATATGCTTAAAGTAAATAGAAGAAAGTTAATAAAAATTTCGGGTCTTTTTATAAAAACAGACCGAAAGCTCAAAGTATTTTGTATATTGTTTCAGTGTAATTCCAGAAAATTGTAACAGTAATCTAATTACGTACTTGTTGATACTTTCATCAGAAAGCGAACCGTAGTTGAGCTTTCTTTGTCATGAATCGGATTAAAAATTTTGTTCTCTAAATTAAACTGATTCGAGTGATTCTATGAAAATGAAAATTTTACTGCAGTTAACTGACCACATAAACCGGGTTGTGACGAAGCCGAAATTTTTTAATTTGACCTAGTTTACCAGTTAAAAAAGAAATCTAATAAATAAAAACAAAGCTTGACTATTAAATAAATGAAGCTCTTCGAAACAAAGAAATTAGTAAAAAATTTTAGCCACTATCAATCAATCAAACAAACTTTTTTTACTAGTTTCTTTATTTTGAAGAGTTTCATTTATTTAATAGTCACGCTTCGTTTTCTTTGCTCTAAATACAACTATTTAAAAAAATAGTTGACATGTCTATGAATCAACAATGTTTTATTACTTTAATACTCTCTTATACATAAAAATAAAATTTTCTTTAATTGATTTTTTTGTCTTATTCACAAAATATATCTGAAACAAAAAATCTTGAGTTGAGTTTAAATTGTACTGCCAGCGTCTATTTCATATTATACAGTTGAAAAAATTGTTTTGTAGAATATGTTTTCTATCTAAATTTCGAAGTAGATCATGGAGAACTTTCGAAATTTACCGTGCTGTAAATCGTTTCAAGAAACAGATATAGCGTAATAAAACAGTTGAGAATGCGCAAGTTTGCATTGCCAGACGAACTCCCAAATTAAAAGGAGTTGAAGAAAAAATAACCAATATTAAACACACATTTTAGACTAGTTAAAATATAAAAAAATTGTTTTCAAAAATTTGTCCGTCATTTTGTGCATAAGAGATGGGAGGTTGGTTTATTAGACATTCCTATTCCATTTGACGCTTAAACTGAATCTGAAGTCAAAATTTAAAAATTCTAAAATTTTCAAAACAAACGAAGCATTGACGGACATAACGAATCAATATACGAACGGAGTTCGTGAAAATAAAGTAATGTCATCAAAATTATAATTTTCTGATTTTTTTGTTGATTACTATAAAAATAACTCCAGTGGTAATAATTATAACTCAATCCTTCTGGAACATAAACGCACTTCTAAGTCTTTAAAAAATTTCCAATAGTAAACACAAAGAACTTTCTAAATGTTGCGATAACTTTTGAGGAACTTAAAGAATGTATAATCTCATCAAAAAGTACAATTCCGCTAATCCAGACGACATTTCTCTAAACTTTTTTATCAGACTTCCTTTTCAAGTCAAATTGATCGTTCTCGACTTATTTAACAATATCTTTCAACAACATATTTGCTCCGAAGACATCGTCAAAAAACAACATAAGCAAAATAAAGCCATAGAAATGAGGCGCCCAGAAAGATATAAAATATAGACGGAATTAGGGCAGCCACGTAAGTTGTAAGTGCCAAGGGCGAGATTTTGACAGGCGCCTCTACTACAGTAGGTTTTTCCTAATGTTATTCTTTGCCGACGGCCGTGGTGTACTGACTGACTAACCTCCTATACCAAGATTGTAAGACCCATCATGGCTTACGCTTCCGTCATATGAACTCAGGAAATACATGCATTCTAAACCTAGGATCTATGGCAACGGTCTTTCAAGCGAAAATTACTGCCATAAATGCTTGCATAAATGTGATGTTACGCGTTGATCTTTGAAATACGAGGATCCGCATACTCACAGATAGTCAAACATTTCTTAAAGCAGTGAAAAGGGTAGAATACAGTAAAAACTAAATTTCCTAGCAGAATATAACAAGATAAATCTTGAATGAGTGCCTGGCCTGGACGTGAGTGCATAGAAGAAAATGAAGAGGCAGACCCCGCCTGACTAGTAAAGGAGCAAAAAAATCTTTAATTGGACCACAATCCAGATGTGGCATTTCCTACCAATATGTAAAGAGGATGCTAGACAAACAATTAAAAGACAAATACAGGGAAAACTGGATGCAACTTCTGGAACTAAGACAGTCCAAAGACACATAGACGGTACATCCAAGAGCAGAGATAATCTGCTGTTATGCTGTTGCATTTTTGTTTCGTTCTTAACTTTATCGATCTTTGGCAAGTAATTTCATCTTCACCATTTCACTGGTTATTTTCTGACCACTACTTTTTAGAACCATAACCATAAGATCATGTGATGAAGGAAAACCAGTCAACATGTTAATTCTCAACTGACTCGTTCATATCAGATAACTGTGTCAGCAAAACAATTTCCAGAAATATATGATGTCATATCTTTGAAATCTTGAAGTTTACATGCTACTAGTTGTCTATTAAGATTTAGCCGTACTACTATTCCAGACTCTTCAAATATGTCAAGTTTCTTTTGCACTCTTACATCCAATAATGTGCATGTAAAGTTGAGGTTCTATCATCAAAGTGATTTTTTATCTTACCTTACGACCTTCATCTTTGTCATAATTTGAAGACTGTGCTTCGAATGTACCATCAACATGGAAGCAATCATCAGCAGACAGGTACAACTTCATGGTAAATTTCCACGTCTTATAGTTCTTGCTTCCTTTTAATTTTTCAAAATAAGGAAAAGCTTGTAACTTGTGCTGTAGCCATATTTAAGTACGCACTTGATAAATATTTCCAAACATTTTACAAAAATTCTGAAAGTTCCTTTTTAAAAATGCAGCTAGATTCCTTTTCAGAATGCTGCTGGGCCAAAAACCTATTGAAACTTGAGGATCATTTGAAAATTCTCTTGTAAAAAAAGGCTCAAGCTTCATCAATTGCCGAGACCTGAACAGGGAATCGCACCTTAGAGTATAATATCCTGAACCCAAAGATGTAGTGAAAGTTAACAGCACAACCATTCTGGACTTTGTCAAGAGTTCTGGTCTAATCTGAAACTGGCAGGGTACAATAGACCATTACAGATTCAGCTAGAACAGAACCTCCATGAAAAAGTCAATTAATGAATATCGAACCATTACTAATACCAAAAGCATAATCACCTTCATCTAACAGTTTTCGCTTATAAAAATTGTTTCATTTTATTTTAGAAAAAGAAATTAGATGCGTACAGAGTAATATGCGTTAATATTGATGGTAACAACATAAATTTCACGATGTTCTAACTTCTAATTTTTACAATTTGTTAACAAGTACAAAAAATTGATAAGATTTAA
Source organism: Neocrepidodera transversa (assembly GCA_963243735.1). Classification (NCBI taxonomy): domain Eukaryota; kingdom Metazoa; phylum Arthropoda; class Insecta; order Coleoptera; family Chrysomelidae; genus Neocrepidodera; species Neocrepidodera transversa. The sequence continues at coordinate 6,819,467 of OY725338.1, forward strand.
AACGTACAAAAAAATATTTTTTCAAGCCGCGGCACCCCCTTGGATGGGGCGCCCATGGCGATCGCACCGGTCTCCCCGCCCACTGGATGAAATGACAAATATGATAAATCTATGAAACTAGAACAAGAGGAAAAATTAAGATAGGGAGACTAAGAATAAGATAAGATAAACAAGTTTAATAGGTAGCTGAAAAAAGAAGAAAACATGAACCCAACGAAAATTAAAGAAAGTGTTACGTTTTTCAATAAATCCCCAATTAAAGGGAGGCTTAAACATGTTAACAATTCTCTATCTTTGAGTCTTCAGTCAAAACAATTGACTTCTACATCGTCTGTGTCGCTTATTGAAAATTTCTTCTCTTCCACTCGTTATATAGATAGGGGTTTTTTGGTACAAGTTTTTTTGGAACAATTTTTTTTTGGACAAATCTTTTTTTTTTGAACAAGTTTTTTTGGATCAAACGGTTTTTTTTTGGTAGAATTTTTTAGAACCATTTTTTTTGGACCAAAAATTTTATTTTTTTTTTGGACCAAACGTTTTATTTTTTTTTTGGAACAAGTTTAAGGACTGAACAAGTTTTTTTTTGGAACGAGCAAGTTTTTTTTTATCCTTTGGGACCAATCTACTGCCGGATCCAGGAAATTTTTAGAAGAAACTCGAATACAAGCCAAAAACCAAGCTAAGTCACATTTCTACAAAAAAAGAAAGTCTCTGAAAGATTTAAATTTTTCTTATAAAATAAAAAAAATATAACGGTTTAATTTGAGTTTAATTTCCTTAAACCCACAAAAAGAAAGAAAAGGACGGATTTTAAAATATATCATAATTTTTTTGTCAATTGTTTCTAAATACATCAAAAAATCAATTAGACTGGCGTCCAATTTTATTTATAATTTAATATTTTACAATTCTATTCATGGAACGAACCCATAATAAAAAGAATTGAGCTTAAATCACATTTATTACTATTTATCAACAAATTAAAATAACTTTTCAAAAGGACAATTTCAAATATAAATTATTCCAACTCCTATAAATTATAATTTATTCCTAAAAATATTCCTATCAATATGTTAATAAGAAAAGACAACAATTTAACTAATTAGATATTGTTTATATTTTAAATTTTACAAACTAGGTACATTACTAATTTTTTTAAACTGCCACACATATAAAGAATAAAATTTAATTCTATATATTTTTTTTCAAAAATTGTCGATGAAACTGAAAACTACCAATTAATTAAAAAATAAAACTGATTATTCAAATTTCGTTTATTAATACTCTAATAGACAACAATAATAATTTATATTCTTCTACTTATAATTATAAAAAAACATATTTACAATTTTATCTTTATTTTTAAATACTCAAAGTAAGTTTGATTATTGATAGGGAATAAAATTTTACCTGGTTTGGCATTAGTATCCTTAATCTCGTCATTTTGTTTATCCTTTGCTGGACCTTTGCCTTTTTTCCCGCCTGATTGTGACATCCTACTAATCTTTCACTAGCATTATTTTAAAACACTTTTTAGTTTATTTCATTTACATGATTAATAATTTTATGTATGTAAAACTTTCTTGAATAACAAAACAAGCAACAAATAAATACATTTAAGAAGAATTTCGCCACTGGACAACATTTTAAGCTAATCAAAACGACTTTCAAACTGAAGAAGTTGATGGTTTCAATAAATCTGTTATACTAACTCCAGAAGTTAAATTCTTTCTCCATCCAATGAGGGGTGTTGTTTTATCCCCTCCTATAATCTCTGCAAGGGGTGCTGTGCTTCGTGATTCAACAATATCGTGTAGACACATTGACCTAGTGTTGTAGCTATGCTAAATTCTCTGATTATAGATTACTTTCTTAGGATATGCAAAGTTATGGGATTTCCGAGGAAATAAAGCTACGGGGAGATCCAAGTAGCATGCAAATGGAACTACATACACACAAAAACAAAATTTTTAAAAATGTTAAGCAACCTCTTTTAATTTTTGTTAAAAGCTTCTCTAAAAAATAAAATGCAGGATCTGACTCTCAGAAAATTTTTTGACATTTTATAACTAATATTTCTACTTTTATTTTTAAAGTGTTAAGCTAGAAAAAAATCAATGTTGGGTAATTATCGGCAGTAAAATATGAAATTTCACGAGATTTTGCAAAAAATAAGAAGGAAGTACTAAACATATAGCAAAAACGCATGCGCAGCAATTCACAATGTATTGGAAAAATTTATAAATATAATATATAAAATAGTGAATATTTTTTTTCCAAATTATACTAATATTTTCTAGTGTGAATTCAAAAATGTTCATGAACGGGCTTAGTGCTTAGTGCTCGCGATACTTTTGAAGTGCTCTGGAGCTTTTTCGAGTGCTCGCGAGCCTTTTGAAGTGCTCAGGTGCACTTTTGACTAGCACTACCTTTGATAAAGTGTTTTAAGCATTAAGCACCGATTTCAAAAAGTTCTCGTAAGCACTTGGCTCCCGAGTACAAAAGTGCTTAGAGTGCTTGGAAAAGCACTAATCACAGTGCTTAGGGCCAGCTCTGATCTCCAGGGAAGGACTGGTGCGCCCTGGCCGGTGAAAAAAAACCAGTACTTGCGCCCACACGACAATTTTTTTCATACATATTTTGTAAACATTGTTTTATCGTAAGCAAAAAAATACATGCATTACTATTCTTTCTTCACTTGTACGTCATATTAATAGTAGATTACATACGGAGGCTGGAAATGCATCATTACTGTCGAGGGCAAATATAGATCACCGAGGCGCTCGCGCCGAGGTGATCTATTGCCCTAGACGGGAATGATAATTTTCGCCATGGTTTGTATACTATTTTATTCACAATCATTTTATTTTAATCCACAATTTGACATGAATATATAGTTATTAATTTTAAAAGTGACTATGTGACATGTGTATTAAAATACTCTAGTTAAGTTTTCTTTGGAATCAAAATACTTTGGCATTTAGATAATACATGACATTTTATTTTTGTACTATCAATTTAAAAAAAATTAAAAAGAAAAATGACAAATTAAAGTCACAAAACATTACGATTAACATTAAAACAAATAAAATAGGTTTTGGAAATTCGTATAGTTTATTAAAGTCTGTAACTTTATTGCTGTACTAATAATACCTTGTATCGCTTTCTGCTGATATGATAGGTATATAGAGAAATTTATCCGGATCACAGGCGGGAAGTGACAAATATCACTTCCCACCCGTGGGCAGGAAGTAAAGTTTGTAATAGCTTATTTCCCGACCTTTAAAATGTGTGTAATTAAGCTATTATACATATACGATTGTGAATAAAAATAATTAAGTTATTGCAGTGGTGGAGTAACTGGAGTCAACAGCAGAGGGCGCTTGTTACAGATGAGATGTATGAAACGAATAACGCAGACTGGCAGAAAGTGACAAACTACATGCAAGGTGCAGTGTGCTTCGTCTTGTTTCGTCGACAAAAATTTTTGAATCTTCTACTATTTGGTTTCCAAAAGCATCTACCCAGACTTGTTCTCAGCTCTCAGCAACATATGCAGTTTCATGGAATTTAACTCAAAGACTAGAAGCGACGTTAGTGCACTTCTTTCTATGTTTCTCTCTTTTAGTCGCAATGATGTTTTTGAAAATATTTAGCTCAACAACTCCATTATCTGACTGTCTACAGACAAAGAACATTAGACATTAATCAAGCTTGGTCATTTGTAGTAAATACACACAAGACCATTTCTTAGATGCTGACAAACTAAGTATTAAATCGGAGAACTTCCCAAAATTGCCAAAAAAAATCATGGTCAATCTACAAAAGCTCTAATGAACTCAAGTGAAGAAGATCAATTTAAGATAAGAGTGTTTTATGCTGTCATGGATAAAATAAATTGGACAATAAACATGAGGTTTTCAAATCAAAAGAAACTATATTTGGACTTGCATGTTTGGCATAGAAGATTTCCAGATCTGAAGAAAAAGGGCTGCCTATTAATGCGCTTGGCAGAGTTTGTTCAGTTATAAAAGAAGTTGATAAGGAGAAGCTAAAAGAAGAGTTACTATCACTAGTTGACGTTTGTGCAGATAAAAAGTATTCCATAGATGAAAAGTTTGAAGAAGAGAAGATTTAAATCCTGAATGTGATGATTCTGTATCTGAATCCGAAGAAGACTAAAAAAGGGTTTGTAAAATAGGAAAAGAATGCAGTGATTATACAAGTTTATTTTGAGAATCCCCCGACAATCCCCTTAACACAAATAAGTTGTGATTCAGCTAACCACATTTTGAATATCTTCTAATGATGCAAATTCAACGAGAAAAAGTTGCTTCAATAGACAATGATTTAATTATTATCAAGCTTTCTGAACAAAGCGCAAAGTTTTAAGAATCTTAGTGGTTTAGGTAAATATTTGTTTTGAGATTTAAATCAAAACCATTAAGATATTAAACTCATTTTAGTAGTTTCGTTTTCCAAAGTAAATGTACAATATAAAAACCCCTTTTATTTTTGGGGGCAGAACACTCGGTTGATATGCGCCTTCTAAAAGTCCCAAGATTTGCGGCTTTTTCATGAAGCCAATCCGCCACTGTATGTCTCTATGTCCGGTACGATTTAGTTACTGCAGATTGAAATTACTATGTACAGTAATATGAGCAGTATTGTAGAATGTCAGTTTTCACTTAGCACAATTTTGGTACGAAAACTAAAAGAAGACAAGAATACTGGAAATATGGCACTCTGATATAATTTATTTTTCACTCCAAAAATAGCAGCACAAGAAATGGTTGAATTATTTAAAAATTTAGATTAATTAAACGAATTATAATTATAATTCATTTTGAAATGCACCTTAAGTGTGACATGTGACAAATCTGGAATAATATTTGTCGTTTATAAAATTCAATTTGCAAATGGTCAATGTTTGAGTAGATAAAAAGTTTAAAGGCGCCAATATCATACAATGTTATCTTGCATAAAATGGTTTTTGGACGTGCGCTCCCTTAATAGTAAAGATAGGAAGCTGTGGTTTTCACGAATCGATTCTTCAAATTCTTTAGAGCCCACCTGTATGTGACATTTTTTTAAATTATTCTTAGTAAAAGAGATACGACTGTCAACTTTTTCTCTAAATAAATTTGAAGAAGTAGGAGCTTTATTAGGCGATATCTCGTCCAAAATCGAATAATTATGTTTTGTGTAGCACTACCCTGTTCGGCACTCAAAAAATTGGACTATAGGATAGGAACACTTATCATTAACTGGAAAATAAAAAAAACGTGGTGTGCGGACCTCTTTTAACTGCTATTTATCGGAATATTAAAGGTGTTTTTAATATTTAGTAGTTTTATACTTGTGTTAAAGTTTTGATATATAATAAGATATTCAGGGCAGCAGCTACCACCGGGGCAACTTGGGCAGTGCCCCGGGGCCCCTAAGGACAAGTGGTCCCGAATGAGGGGCTTTGCTTTCAATTGAAAATGATAGAGCTTAAGAAATCAACTTTGACAAAATAATGTCTTTTCTTCTAAAAAAGTTAGGAAACAGAAGTTCATGTAAATTAAACCCTTTCACTGAAAACTTTTAAGTTAAAACTCATCTAGTGCAGTAATTTATAAATTGTTAAGTTTTTAAACAAATTTATGTTTTCTCTTTAAAATTTGTTTACTTTAAACTTATATTATTTTAATTATAACTTTTAAGATAAACTCTACAATTCTTCATATGAGTCGTAAAATTATTTTTCTGTTTTTTTTTGTTTCTTTTTGGTCCACTCTAATAAACAATTCATAATTTGATTTTATAATTCAATTTACTGTAACGAAAACTCAAGGTGTTCTTTGTCTGTTTTAAATGTCCCTTCTTTTTCAATTATCAAGAGAAAAAAACAAATAGCAACGCTATTAAAAAAAGGATTACTAAATAAAAGTGGTGTACAGGTAAGGGGGTCCCCATAATCACTTGCTGCCCCGGGACCCCAAGCCTATAGCTGAAGATATTCGATAATATTTGGAAAATAAATTATATTTACGTTTCCTATTTTAATATAAACAGGGTGTTTCACGAATAAAGTTACAAACTTCACTGGGTGACAATGGCCTGACTTTAGAACACCTCCATATACTGGGAAATATTATTCGTTTACAATGTACCACACACATTTTAATATTTAAGTATTTTCTTTACTACAAAATGTAAAAACAGCTAAGGGCGTAGATAACTTTTCCTGTGGGGTACTTTTTTTCTGATTATCAAACTTTTAGACAAATATGTTTTTCATATATTTTATTTCTCCTTTTCGTGGTATTTTTTGGTATTCTGGGGGTAAGTACCCATTTAACCCCCATATCTACGACCTTGAAAACAGCAATTTATTACTAAATCGTTGCGATTGTTATTTACGCGTCATATTCAGTTTTTGATGCTGATTCCAAATCTGCAATTAGATTCAGAAAATTCATTATATAGGCTGAACTATTTAGTTAGAAAACAAAGAAATATATTTTTTTCTAAATCCGGTCCTAATATTGAATTTCTTGTAATGTAGTTATAATGCACTATATTGGTTTAGTAGGTATGCCTAGCAAATTTAAATGAAATCGGTTTGGTAGTAGGCTTAAACTTTTGGCTTAAACTTAGGCTTAAACGTTTGGCGAAAAACAATAAAATACTCTGTACATTATAATCGAATAATATTTGATCCAGTATTAGATATGATTAGAGCTGAATGCCTAAAAGACATCGCCTTTGAGATTTGTGCACCTCTGAAGCATGTTATTAATTTAGAATTCGAAACTGGTATATGCCCATCCACATTTAAAGTTGCAGTGGTTAGTCCTATATTTAAAAGTGGACAAAAACTAGATGTGACTAATTATCGTCCATCACTTGTGTCAACTTTTGCCAATATATTTGAGAAAGCCTTAAAAAACGAATTACACATTTCATTACCAAAAACAAAATACTGTCTACCAAATAGTTTGGCTTTGTCCCGGGGAAGTGAACACAAAATGCAATATTATCATTAACTAATGAAATTAATAAAAATTTAGACAAAAGCACACCTACATTATGTGTTTTTATAGACCTAAAAAAAGCATTTGATACGGTTAGTCATACTCAGCTTCTGGACGTGCTGGAGGGAATTGGTTTTAGAGAGACTCCTTATCATCAAATGAAAAGTTATATAAACAGAAAAACACATTGTGTGAAAATTGATAATCATATTAGTGATCCATTGACTGGTGAATATGGTGTTCCACAAGGAACAGTTTTAGGGCTGATCCTATTCAATCTATATTTAAATGACCTTTTCCAAATAGACACTCAAGGGACAATAGTTAGCTTCTATATAAACTAAGATTCTTAGTAACTAACAGTACCTACCACAAAAATAAAAACTATATTCAAACTCTTTAATAGAAAGTCACTTAACATATAGTATTACTTCATATATGGAAATCTACCTAAAAATTAGAAATAATCCAAAACCAAATTTTAAAAGTTATTTTTAAAAAACCACTAAGCTATTCTTCTAAAAAATTACATTATGAATCAAATATATTCGATGTAAAACAACTCTTACTTTTTAAAAACTATTTTTTACCAACATGCAAATAAATCCGAGTTGGACATAGTTGATAATATTTAACATACAAGATATACATACAAATAAGTTTACTGTTATGAAATATGAAAAGAGTTCAATTCAGAGAACCTACCTTTATATGGGCCTAAAAAGTTACAATGTTGTGCCACGAGAACTAAAAGAAAATTCTAACAAATTATTTTTAACCCGTCTTAAAAAATGAATTTCTAGCATACCTAGAGTACAGTTAAATAACTTCATTAATCAACCTATTCTAATAGTTTTAATGTTGTGATGTATATTCCAAAGAGAGAAAAAAAAGAACTTTATTGTATAGTATAGTATCACACAGACAGACCTGCTCTTCTATGGGATTACCAGATTTATTTATCTAATTCTGTTACTGCATTCTTTTTTTTTTCATAGATTTATTTATATAGATTTTTGATAAATAAATATTATTATTCAGTGAAGTTTATTATTAATCATTAAAGATTCAAAATTTATATGATTAAGATATACTCAAATAAAATAAAACAACAATTATTAATAATAATTACTTAATATTTAATCAATAGAATACATGTACAAATAGCATCAAAATTGTATAACATTTTTGTGATTTTTGGTGAAAGGCCTTCATTACAAATCGACCGGCCATGTTCTACAAATATTTCGAAAATAAAATAACATTTTTTTTATATCATAACATACATTAATATATATATAAAAGATGTGTAAAGAGTATAGGTGAAAATTGTGCTAATATATTTATTCGTTGAGAACGCAAGTTCTAACTATAGCTTCAGTTACTGAGTATGGATCACAATTTGAGGCAGGTCTTCTGTCTTCCAAGTAACCTTTTTTCTCTTCGGCGCAACCTCTTGGAATTCTTACGCTAGCTCCGCGATTCGCCACACCTATAACAACAATATTATATTACTAAACAGAACTGTCAGAAAGTTTTAATAAACAATTGTCAAAAAAGAAATTAGTTTAGGGATTTGTCAGACAATAAAATTATGTTATGAACTGTAAAAGCAGCTAAAGGTTCGGAATCTAAGGAATAAACTAGATAATAATGTTACCACTTACCAAAACTATATTTTTTTTAACAATCCACGTACGTTTCGCTAAATATGTTAAAATTATCAGGAGTTGAAAATACAATATCATCAAATATCATAAACTGTCATCAACTCCTGATGATGCTAACATAGTTAGCGAAACGTACGTAGATCGTAGTAAAATTGTAGTTTTGATTATTCTTCAAGATAATTGAAAATCAAAGGTTCCAAATTTCCCAATTCAAAAAAAAACTAGTTAATAAAAACAAGTGAAAAAAATTTTTTGCCGTAATTTTTCGATTTTTCGAATTTTCTAAAATGATCTTGAGGTCCAGCAAACCTCTGTCTCAGTTCTATAATTCTTTGTGTCAAACATACAGATTTATGTGAAAATGGTGGTTAAAAGCAAACATTTTAAAATTATGTTCATATAAACAGAGTGATCCATTATAGTAAAACAAATGACTCATTTTTTTCAAATCTAACGCCATACTTTTACATTTTTAGAACCGACAACCCCCAATTTTTTTTAATCCTCACGGCCAACTCGGAGAAAACAAGATTTTTTCCCAAAAATATTTGAATTTGCACATAATTTTAAAAAATCTCAAGTTTTTCAGATTCAACGCTAATGCTTTACCAATGAACAAGACAAAAAAAGATTTTTTAAGGTCAGTTTGAAATTTTTATTTTGTATGGGGTGTTCTAAAATAAATATTGAATTTTTTTTCAAAATAAGTAATCATCAATGGATACTGAATTTTATCCCCTTTAACTTTGCCATTTACTCTCCGTTCCTATTTTTCGTCGTTTAAAAGTTATTTAGAAAAAACCCATTTCTGGTAAAAATCTAAGTAGGCTGTTCTCACTTTGGATCAAGTATCCTTGTCTTAATGAACAATATTTATTTATCCCGGTGATCGATCTGGCCATTTTTTTGGATCGTTCCTGCCTCATTTTTATTAAGGTTGAGTGGAAGAATAGGATCTAGTTACCACGTATAACTAGAAACTAAACTCTGCCTTATTGGCTATAGTTTTTATTGTAATATATCAACTGTATTTTTATGCCAATAAAAAACATTATTATTATAATTATACCCCACATTTCAAGTGTCGTTAAAGCGGGTAAGCAATTTTTCAGAACTCTTTTTACCTGGAACGCATCGCTCAGGATATTATTGATTTTAAATTGTTTCTGTCCGACAAAAATCGTGTCAATTAATTCATTTGTAGTAAAATTCATTATTACTTCAATGGAAGTTTTCGGTAAAATTAATTTTAGAGCACCCTGTACAAAATAAAAATTTCAAACTGAGTCTAAAAAATCTTCAGTTCTTTGTACATTGGTAATTTTAAAATTTTAGCGTTAAATCTGAAAAAGTTGCGATTTTTTAAAAAAAATTTTTTTGGGAAAAAGATTATTTTCTCCGAGATGGCTGGGAGGTTTGCAAAAAAGTTTTGGGGGTTTGTAGTACTGACTATATCGGTTCTTAAAGTGTAAAAAAGTATGGCAGTCCATGTGAAAAAAATCAAGTCTTCTATCTAGTTTAATAATTCACCTACTACATGAAAATAATTTTAAAAGGTTTGCTTTTAACCACCATTAATAGATACCTTACACAATAAGAACTACGACAGAAGTTTAGAAACTGGGTAAAATTATACATATACAAATTCAGGAAGAAGAAATATTTCTTGATTAATATAAAACTTATATTGAAAGAAAGAAAAGAAGGATATGTAAATTAGATGAAAATAATACAGTAAAAATAAAATACTTACCGGCACTAAAATCATGGATAGAAGACGTTTCGTGTCTTCCAGTAAGACGACGTTCGTTGTCTTTTCCTCCTTTAGGATCATAGGCTTGGATGTGCCTAAGGTGGTTCCTACTGAGTTTGTCAATGGCTTTTTCAATTTCGCTGAAATATAAAATGATTATTAAATCACAAAATAGTTTTAAATCGCTTTATAAAACAACATTTTATTCTATTTTTTTTAACTAATTTAAGTGCAGTAAAATAATTGTTAATTAACAAACACGTAAGGAAATCAAAAACAGAGAGAGTAAGTTTTTGAAACTATACACTCCGACCTTTACCATAAATGTTTCATCCTTCTAGGAATCACCAGTGGTACTTTGTCGGAATGCATAATTTCAAAAACCTACTCTGTATATCCCAAGTATTTCTATGTACTATAAAAATGATAGATGAGTACCAACCGGACATCATCTACCGGCACCAAGTTGTACTCGATTAGTCGCTTTTACAGAGGATTTTATTCTATTAAGTGACTATGTCCGGTTGGTACCCATCAACCTACGATAGATGTCGTGACTATCTATCATTTTTACCTAGTTTAACATATATGTTTTAAAGAAAAAAAACTTTTTTTTTCAAGAAGATGATATATGAGCGTGGGAAGACAGCTGATGGAAAGTTATACAATAATTAGATGCACGAATTTCTCGAGTGGTGAGCTTTCTTCTAATTTAGAAGAAAATTCTCTATAATGAGTGAAAATTTTTTATTTCCAGCAGCTCAACTAGAAGATTGCTGCACTAATAGATCGTGGTTAAAGTTCCCTAATCAAGGTACTCTACATTTTTTTATATTCTATGCAAAATGATAAAACTATTTCACTTTTTTTTTGTCATTAATACTAGTTATATGATAATTAAAACCGACCATACGATAATTTAACGAATACCTATATTAAGAAGTCATGAAAATTAATAAGGTTTTGTAATGAGGATGTTTATGATAAAAAGCAATTTAGTTTATAGTGGCTTAATGAATACGTTTTGGTGACCTATCATGCTTTTCATACGTGTCATTGGATTGGCAGCATCCTTTTTCGTTTTAAATTAATATTTTAATTATTTCGTGACTGGAAATATGGGTATTAGATAGTATGTTGTGAAAACGTTAATTTCGATTCGTTATTTAAGTAAATATAAAATGTCAGTAACTCAGTAGTTAGTACTAACTATTTTTTTATTTATAATGTGGAAAAACAATTCTAATGACAGAAATTATAAAGAAATTCATAAATAATTAAAAAAATTCTCAAATAAATCTGACAAAATAATTGTGAATTTATACATAAAAATTGAATAATGTAAAGCCAGTATAGATGACCACCAATTTTTTTTTTAATTTTTAAACTTTCGGAAACATAAACTACAACATATACCAAACATTTTGGTGATATGCGGATTTCTCCTTAAACTGCATTTTCACCAAATTACTTAAAAATGTCAGTATTGACACTTCTATAATTTATTTTGACAAATGTACAGTATTGGTTTAAGCATGGATTTAACAGAGAGTACGGGGAGGCACGAAAATAAAAAAATTAAACACATTAAACTGCTCCATTTTTACAACGATACAACATTTTTTGTGGTCAACACTGCTACGCATGTGCATTACAATTTCCCTGAATCGACTCCCCCCCTCCAATTAAGCGCCTGGATCCGTACCTGTGTTGGCTAAAGGTACATTAAATTATTTTCAAGAATTTAAACTATACATTTTAACATTATTTTGAAATAAAAAGTCAAACCATAATATCTAAAGGCGGTACTCCACCAAACTGGGCTAGCCTGGCGGCACTTGCGGCCTTGCCGCGGAATTAAATTTGGCTCCACCAAACCGGCATTTTAAATATGTAGATTTAAATTGTTTCTAGTGTTCCATGAATTTACTTTCATTTTAGAATAATAATATCAATAATAAGACTTTTTTTCAGTCTATTTGGTAGAAAAATAATCATCTTGAGTATTTTCCGCAATCGAATCTTAGCTATCCATTTTAAAGTCAGTTGAATATCCAAAGTTAGTTATTGTGTATATAAAACAAAAAAAAAATCTAACGTACCATTCAGTAAAACATTCAAATCTGATTGAAATTCCTTTGATCTTTACCGACATTTGGCCGCTAGCAAAATTATACCGGAGGCTCATGCCAGAGGCCGCAAGAGATGTTTTTACTTTAATTTTTACTCCGTCAAAGCTGATGCCGTGCCGCCGGGCTAGCCCAGTATGGTGGAGCCTCGACTTAAGTTATGCTCTTTTTAAATCTGTAAATTATTTTTGAATTGTGCACACTTTTTACATATTAGCATGGTAGTAATTTGCAAATTACAGTTTAGTAAAAATTGATGTATTGTAGAATATAGAAAACGATATTTTAGAATCCGGGTGACTGACTGATTATCTAGTATTTCGTAGGCTAAAGTATCGAGGACCGTATCGAATTTCAATTCAATTTTAATAAATTATACAGAGTATTTTTAAAGATGGGAAAGTTTGTAATTTATAACAGAAAGAACAGAATTTTTATTATTTCAAAATAACGAGACCTGGTCATGAATAGAAAAGTATGGTCTAAAATAAGAAGAATTTGTACATTTATCAACTTTCTCAATTTCAATAGCACCATTTTTTAATACCTACTTAAAATACGAATAACCTTGAGTATAAGTGTTCACTCGCATATCAAGTGGTAGGTAAATGTTCTAAAAATTGCAACAATTACATACTATTTTCTAACTGGTCTTAACCAGATTAATCTTTTTACAACACTTAATTTTATTAAATATTAGATAATATAATAATTCTAATATTTTTTGCAAGTTATCTAATTTTTTATAAATTATATAATGAATAAATAAATATAAATAATACATGCTAAAGTCTATTAAATATGCTTTTTTATGATTACAAAACAGATGTATTTACAGGGTGTCCCAAAATTCTGATAAATATAAATCAACGTAAAATTTAGTTTTTAAAATTGCTGAAATATAAGAATTGAGCTACATATTTAGAATTTTAAAAATGTGCATGTAGGTTTTCTCTAGTTTTTCTTGATTTTGAGGACAAACAATACACTTTGGTGCAAAATGTTGTAGTACAAAGTTTTAGAGCATAAAATTCCCTATAACTTTTGTTTTAAACTTTTTCTAGAATTTCCAATAGTTGCGCCACTAGAGGGCGCGTAAAAAATGTGCATGTAGGTTTTATCTAATTTTTCTTGCTTTTTAGGACAAACAATGCATTTTAGTGCAAAATTTTCTGATGCAAAGTTGTAAAGCATCAAATTTTCTTTAAATTTTATGTTTAACTTTTTATCGAATTGTTCATAGTTTCGCCGCTAGATGGCGAGAAAAATACACATTTAGGATTTTCCATTTTTTTTAAATTATGCTTTTTAGTGCAAAATGTTTCAGTGCAAAAGTTGTAAAGCATAAAATTCCCTACAACTATTGTATGAAAATTTTTCCCGATTTCCCAATAGTTTTCACACATGAATTTAGGAGATCCTAATTGTAGCAGTATGATATACAACGTGCGCATGCGCAGCTTATGTCATTATCAACATTATCGCTATTTTTAATGTGTTCCATAAATTAATGTAATGCTTAGTATTTTGTAATTAAAATAATAATAATAAATAATATATTCTCTACGGTCGAGCCGGGAAAGTTCTGGGGTGACACAGCCGATTTTTTTTAAAAATAAATATTGTTTAACGAAACTTTACAGCTGATTTTCTAGACAAACGACCCTGAATGTGACAATACATTTTTTTCAAAGTCTTTTGATTGTACTTTAAACAATATTGGCCTTACCGCTTATTGTTCATTATAAAAGTTGCCAGTACGCCTCTTTTAATAGTTTATCATATTTAACAAATTCTTGGATTTTTACTGCAATTTAATACTAATTCGGTGACTACTACTAACTACTTTGTTTATTTTACTATTTCTAATCGTAGTAATTTTTACCTTGAAAATTTACCGTTAGTATTCAAATTAAATAATAGAAATATTGTTAATTTGTCGAACTATTCCAGTCCAAAGTTGACTGTGGTCAATAATTTAAAATAAATTATAAAAATCATTTATCTATTCGACAAATCCACTATATTTCAAAAATTGAGACGAGTTATTTAAAATTAAAACAAATGATGACAAAGAAGAAGAAAAATATAAAATACAAATAAGATTCAATAAATAAGAATAAAAAGTGGAAAACTAGAACAAAGCAGGACGTATCATAACTGCATCAAAGGAAATAAGAGCTAAGAGATATCTGACTAGAGCAAAAAATAGATGGCCAAAAGAAGTAGTAGAAAAATGCAAAAAACTGGAAAAAGTAGTCAAGAATAATACAAACTATAATAAAAATCTAATATTCCATGGCATTATTTATGTAGGTATATTTTAAAAAAACCGAAATAATTATAATATATCAACTTTCAAAAGATTATTATTAGAAATATAAAATTCTACTTACACTATGCCATTTTCTTCTCTCATAGCTTTGGTGGAAAAGTTGGTGTGAGCACCAGCACCATTCCAATCGCCTTCCATCGGTTTGGGATCAAATGTCACTATGACACCATAATCTTCCGCTACCCTATGCAATATATACCTGGATACCCACAATTGATCACCTATCGAGATACCTTCGCAAGGTCCTACTTGGTATTCCCACTGAAATAATTTATTTACTCAAAAAAATGTAAAAGATGAATTTTTAATATTTTTAAAATAATATTAATATCGCTTTTTATTAAAGATAAAGGCTAAGTGTTAACTCACCTGAGCAGGCATAACCTCTGCATTAGTCCCGGAAATATTAATTCCAGCATACAAACAACATCTATAATGCGCTTCTACAATATCACGTGCATATACTTTATTAGCACCAACACCACAGTAATAGGGTCCTTGTGGACCTGGGAAACCGTTTTTGGGCCAACCGAGAGGCCTCAAATCCATATCCAATAAGGTATATTCCTGTTCGATTCCGAACCACGGTATAGTGTCTTTTCCTGCTTCCATCGCCTGAAGGCATGTTAATCTTCTATTTGTTGATGTAGGTTTTTTGTTATGTCTATACGTATCGCAAAGAACTAGTCTATTGTTTCCTCTGAGGAATGGATCTTTATAGATAGCTACTGGGTAAAGGTACACATCTGAATTACTTCCTTCAGCTTGGTTTGTAGAGCTGCCATCGAAGTTCCATATTGGAAGCTCTGTAAACAAAAATTATACATAAACAATTGCGAATTATTATAAGTTAATGTCCTAACTATGCAATTATAACGTTTATAATTTCGTTACAATCTCTGCTAAAAATAGAAATGCATGTATTAACTGTGTAGTGAGTTATTACAAATAAAGTAAATGTATTGATTTAAATAATAAATATAAGGATGGCTCTTGGGGTATTCTAGAATATTATGAAAGTCCTATTATATCCACGGACATAATGCCGTGGGTTTTTAGATGATCGAATGCAAATCAATATATTGAATGCCAAATAATTAGACAACTAACAACCAATTTCACAATCGGTGGTAAACTCTTATGGTTAAGTTACCTTTATTGAGACATTTACCATGACAAAAAACGTTATCTGTTTTGTGACCATTGGGTAAATTTTACTTTATCAACTTTAATAAAAATTTGTGGTACTCGAGTTTTATTACTGCATCAACGAACCACATTTGAGACCACATTTTTATTCATTGGGCTCAATGGATAATTTGTTGAATTTAATAATAAATATTTAAAATCATATTAAAAAACGTTATTATTTTGCAACTACGTTTTTTTTAAACGGCTGATATTTTTCTTCAAGTTATTCCAATTCCTATAAAGATCCAACATGCTCTTCCCTCTCGGTCGCTCTCATACGAGACGAGAAATATTTGTTGAATTCTACCACAATGTATTCTACTACAATTTAATTATTTAGTTCTAAGCTTAGACCATTTACTATTAGACATCAATTTTCCATCCTTCTCTTGAAGTCGATATATAAGCATAGCAGGTTGTGATATGACAGTTTGTTTGTATACAAACACGTAAACAAACAGTATCGCAAGTAACTCATCGAGGGTTTAAATAAATGTTAGAGCCATTTACTAGATTTTTATTGAGTTCTTTAAATTGTAAACGATACTTGTAGTAAGTTCCATGGGCGTACGCCACTTCTATTGATGTTTGTCAACACTCCCCCCGCACACACCGGATCCCCCTCACCATGAGAAATGTCATAGAAAGAGACAAGATGTATCGGCTTCAAAATATTGTATATAAAAATCTAAACAAGGCATATCTAATAGTAAATGGTCTAAGGTTCTAAGTTGGTACACAAGTTGTTGTTAAGGCTTCCTGTTTTGTGTGACATTAATAAAGGAAATAAAATGTATTTCTGAATTATAAGTTTTTGAATGAACTATTGAATTGTCTGGCAGCATTTTACAATATTTTATTCTATATTTGTTAATGTGTCAAATCTACAGTTATACAAAATCACACCGCTAAATCTTAACCAATGAGATTCGTTCAATTTCTCACCAGACGCATCGTTAACCCGCCACAATTTTCACAGTTTCATTAACTATCGAAGAGAGCAGTCGCTTTTTGAAATACGGCTGTGCTTGTCTTACTATTGACTTCAACAAGCATTTCTTGCTGTAGTTATATTTGTTCATATTCCTTTATCATAATATTTTCTGTGATTTCAAAAAATTATTGTACTTATAACAGTGAATTAACCTGATCATTGTTAAAGTGTTTACAGTGTTGTACAAATAATGTACCTGTTATAATTTCTTTTTATTACAAATAAATGTGTGAGAAAATAACCTTACATTTCACTTCAATACATGTGTTTTTGTTTATATAAATAATATATAATAATCTAAAATATTAAAAAATCAATTTTTTATGGTTGGTCCTTCGATGATTGTACAATGTTTACACGTCGACTACCGTAGTAAATTTAATCATATTTGTTCAACCATGATGACCAGTTTATAATGTAAAATTACTTAAAAATGTACCTAAAAAAAGGTTGTTGGATGTATTTGAAAATGTTGAAATAATTAAATATAAAAATAGTTTAAATAAAGACAAAGGACCTATTCCATTTAATCCACCATACA
Source organism: Neocrepidodera transversa (assembly GCA_963243735.1). Classification (NCBI taxonomy): domain Eukaryota; kingdom Metazoa; phylum Arthropoda; class Insecta; order Coleoptera; family Chrysomelidae; genus Neocrepidodera; species Neocrepidodera transversa. The sequence continues at coordinate 6,837,102 of OY725338.1, forward strand.
GTTTAATTAGATAAGGTTGGCGGGCTTTTTCCAAATTATTGGAGAAAGCCGGATCGCATTCCTGCGTGAAGGTGGTAGGTATAAATAGCTAGATCGTAGGTTTAATATTTAGTTTATCATCAAATCCTTATGATGCTAACATAGTTAGCGAAACGTACGTAGAGTATTTTAAAAAGTGTAGTTTTGGTTAGTGGTGACTATATTCTTTAACCTCATATGATATTTTTTTACCTTTTCTGAAGTTATATTCTTCCAATTTATATATTGAAAATAGGAAATTTTTAATCACTGAATCAAACAACACATATAATTATAATAGTCCTTACAGCATTGTCTAAATTGTATCAATAATATTCTTTGAAAGAAATTATAGTGTTATACATGGACTTTATATATTTTAAATACAAATTTAAATCTTGTATTTAAACCGAAAACGGAATATTACCATGAGGTAATTTTCTTTTATATTTATTCCTCTACACCAATTCTTATTCGATTTAATACGTAACTGAACCTTGAAAATTGGCTTTTCTTGTTTTTATGTGATGAGAAACCTTGCATGTATGCACATTTATTAATAATTGTCAACTTATATTTATTTACCAACACAAGTATGTAATTTTCCTATAATTATAGTTTTAACTTGAAGCTAATTTTTCCGTTAATAACACTGATGCTCTCATACTGGTTTTATTATTTTCTAGAAAAATGTTCATTTAGTTGTTTAATAAAACGAATCATATTATTTATTTTACCGATGATTTTTATTATTTTCTGGAAAAACACGGAATGCCAACTAACTGTGCTATTAAATGATCCACGTGAGAAGCACGTGCTTTTTGTGTATATATTTAATTTAATATGAGAATGTTTATTGTTTGAATACACTGGAACGAATTGCCAAGTTGGAAGAAGGCCAACATTTTCAAGACCATGAAATTAAAAAACGAATGTGTAATGTGTGAACCTGGCATAAAAGTAAACTTATTAGCTAGTCATTAATTGGTGTTTTTTTTTTAATTACCTGATGGATTAGTAGGAACGAAATCTAAAGTTCTGGTTTTACACCTAACATTCTCTCCAGATCCATCGATCCAAATATACGTGGCCTGGCATTTCCCGTCTGGAATTGGTAAAGTTAAATAATGCTGAATCAGGGACTTGTCCAAAGCAGCGTTTGGAGAACTCTCCAACATTTTAGCCATTTGTAACTGAAAATAAAAAAAAATGGTTATTATGTAAAATTACAATCAAGACTCCTTTGGTGTTTATAGTTCATACTTGACATTTAAGTTGATGCGCAAATTCAGTTAGACGAACGAGGCGAAGCGGAGTTCTAATATATTTTGCGTGCGGAAAAGGTACTTTGCTCTGCTAGGAACAAAATTTTTCCTAAGAGCTTCATATCAAATAACAACAAAAATAAGAAAATGAAAACTTAAATTAATAATTTTTAATTAAATTTGAACGAAAGAACTATACAGATTCTTGCTGACAGAAAAATTTGACATCAAATGTCAAAGTTGACATATGCAATTATTATTGTTTGATAATATAACCATTTATTACAAGGTACTTAAAAAATATTAGTTTTTTCTTGTTTTGAGCTGAAATTAAAATACACTTGCAACAGCTTCTCACATTGCATAAGCTAATAAAATAAATATAAATTTCAACCAATGAGATTTTTGAGTAGTTTCGTATCCGCACGGCGTGCGGAAAAGTGTAACTTTACGCACACAAATGCGTGTGGAAAAGTACTACTTTGCGCATGCTCGTAGGAAAATGTATTGCTGAACATTAAATGATGTGCCACACAAATTTGGGTTCTAAATCTCAAAATTTTCTTCGTTCAACATTTGGGTTTATTATTTTAAAATTTCAAAATATTATTTTTGAATTAAGATTTTTTTTACATATTAATAACAAAATAAAATAATTTATAGTTTTTTATTCAAGTTATAAATGTTTTTTCTAATGTTAGATTTTTTTTAAACTGAAAAAATGATTTTTTCAAAAATTTAATAAATCTACTATTATATTTTTGAACTTTTTTAAATTCATTTAAAATTAAAATATTATCGATATGTGGATTTTTCGAAATTCAAAATTTTTCTTAATTTTATTTTTAATAAATATGTTTTTAGTTCAAAAGTCTTTATTTTTCGAGAAAATTATTTAAATTTTTTTATTAAAAAAAAAATTAACCTTTTTTTATTTCAATTAAAATGTTTTAAATTGGTTTTTTAAACTAGTATAGTAATTTAAAAATATCGATAATTACTAGAAAATAGATATCGGATTATCAAGTTGGTTTTAACAAAAAAACACTAATTATAAAATAGAAAATATATTCCAAGTCATGGAGTATCTAAAAAAAAAACGACTGTGTCACCCCAGAACTTTCCCGACTCGGCTGTAGAGATTAGGATTATTTAAATTACAAAAGACTAAGCATTACATTAATTTATGGAACACATAAATATCAGAAGCGCCACTGTTCCACCCAAATTGATGTACGCCCCTTAGCATTGGGTAATTTGAGGTGATTTTTTTTTTAAATATTCGTCATAAAATTTGCTATCGATCAGTCTTTCTCGATTTTCGCTTCGGGTCTTCATTTTTGTGGAATTTGACTCCAAAAATGGGTTTACATGGAAAAAACTAGATTTTTCGCACAAAAATGACCCTACGGAAAGCGAGATTGAGATTTTGCCGGACTTTTTTATGGGGAAATGCTCGTCTTGAAAAAACTACAAGACTGTCCACTTGGAATTCGGGGAGAAATTTTCCGTTGCCCTTAAAATAGCCACAATCATCCAAAAATTTTCACATATCAGAAATCGTTCTACTGAAAACTGGAAAAGTATTGGAAAACTATTTGTACACATTCAGGGAATACGCAAAAATTTTTCTAGATCTTTTGGGCACATTTTTGGACATTCAAAAAAATGGCCACATACAGAGATTTTCCGAATTTTCCCGTAATTCTGAAAAAGGTCAGAAAGGTTCCATAAATGATTTTGAACACTTTTTTCTGAATTCAATTTTTTGACAAAAGTGTTGTTGTTGTTGTTGAAAGGAGGGTTGGCATTGGAGAATCTGACAAAAGTGTCTATTTTGGATACTATAGTTCATTATTAATGAGAAATGATTGATTTTTTCTCATGAAAATATACGAATTGTAAGTGGATAGTCTTGTAGGGTTTTCCAAGACGTGTATTTCCCCATAAAAAGATCTGGAAAAATATCAATCTCATGTTCCGTAGGGTCATTTTTGTGCAAAAAATCTAGTTTTTTCTATGCAAACCCATTTTTGGAGTCAAATTCCGCGAAAATGAAGACCTGGCGCAAAAATCGAGTAAGAGGAATCGATAGGGAATTTTATGACGAACATTTTAAAAAAAAATCACCTTAAATGGCCCAACCCTAAGGGACGTACATCAATTGGGTGGCACAGTGGCGCGAAGTGACTTCAAAATTTGTATATTTTTCGCCCTCTAGCGGGGCGAAACTATGAGGAATTTGAAAAAAGTTAAAGGAAATTTGGTGCTCTACAACTTTGCATCTAATAAACTAATTTTTAATATTAATGAAATTTTTATTCTGAGACCGATACAATGGTATTTAATACAACAAAAAATAATTTTGTCTCGGTTCACACCCTTCATAGTAATACTGTGACTAATTACAATATTTCGATTAATAATTCAAATATTTTAAAAAGGAAAAAAGTGAAATTTCAAAAGTCATTGTTTGAATTTATATAACCTACTAAATTATAAATGTTATCGAATAACAATTGAAAATAAACTCTCATGTTACATCATATACTTTAAGTCAAATATAATCTCGAACTAATTACGATATTATCGTTTTAAGTGCAACATTTACTTTTAACTACAAAAAAAAATAAAACAATTTTATAAATTACGTTACTGAAAGTTCGATTTCTTCTAATTTTTAATTAAATGTTTTAAAAATCAATATTAATTTGTTATGGTGCCTATAATTTTAATATAAAAAATCTAAAAAAATTATCATATTAATAAATTTGTTATTTCCTTTCCTATGATAAAATTTAATGCTTGGCTTATAACTTTAGCAGTTTCGTTAAATAAAAAACCACAATAATATATTTGTTGAAAAAAGTTGGTTTAGTGAAATTGGCAACTAGTTTCGGCTTCCGTCATCATCAGAGGCCATAAACATCATGGAGCAAATGGTAGATAAACGATAAAAATTATTAGCAACATAAATTTTAAAGACTATACATGGTACTGATAAAATAAATTATTAAAATACAAAATTAAAATTAAACCAGACATTCAGAGGGCACAAAGTGTGTCTCGTTAATGGTGTCTGATAGAACAGAAAATTACATGTATAGTCTTTAAAATTTATACTGCTAATAATTTTTATAGTTTAACTAAAATTATACCCACCGTTTGCTCCATGATGTTTATGGCCTGATGATGGCGGAAGCCGAAACTAGTTGCCAATTTTAGTAAACCAACTTTTTCAATAAATATATTATTGTGGTACTGGACTTTGTGTGTTTCATTACTCATTGGTTGACCACATTTGATAAATTTAATTAAAAATAAATTATCAAAAAAGAATGTAGAAAAAATGTTGGAAACTGTATTAAGTGCATTGGATGAAGCAGGTCTTAAATTAAGTATTAATAAATGTAAATTTTATAAAAAAAGAGGTAATTTATTTGGGTTACAAGATTATTGATCAACTTGGAATAAAAATGGACCCAGAAAGAATTAAATTGATTAAAGAATATAAAAACCTAATGATCTTAAAATAGTTAGAGAAGATTCTTATGAATGTTAAATTATTTTAAAAGAAATTCCAGATATCACACATCAAGAAATACCATTAATTGAGCTGTTAAAAAAAGGAGTAAATTGAAGATGGACACCAGAAAGAGAAGAGACATTTAATAGTTATTTATGTACCAAGGGTATACATAGATATTTATGCCCTGAGGGCGACGATCTTACAAACCCGAGGGCATAATCATCTGTTTATACCCGCGGTGCATACAAACTTTTATATCATACTAGTTCAATATTGCGTACACAGTATGAAAATTTAAAAAAATCGTGGGACATAAAGTGCACTTTGCGGGCTATAAAGTACACTTTGCGGGTTGTAAAGTGCACTTTATGTAAGCGCGGGCCATAAAGTCACTTTATGGCCCGCACGGGCATAAAGTACACCTTTAAGTAGTTGGTAAATAAGCAATAAAAACATAATATTGAACTAGTATGACATAAAAAAATAAAAGAATTATGGATAATCTCCTGCTTTTTTTTATAAAAGAAAGTTTTGAAAGAAAAATTTTAATTTTCCATCATGATTACATTTTAAGAATAGATGTATCTATTTACAGATTGGCAGAGTATTAATACAAATTCAAAATCAAATAGAAGGTACAATATGTTTTGTTTCTAGAACAACTAAAAAATACAAAAAAATTACAGTGAATTATAATTAGCAAGTATATTTTTTTTATTACTAAATTAAGATTTTATTTATTAGGTAATAAATTAATTTTAGAAACTGATAATATGGATTTAATAACAATTTTAAATAATAAATTTGGAAATAGCCGTATGGGCAATATATTTGAAATTCGTTATATATCAGGAAAATTAAATGTCATAGTAGATGCCATAACAAGAATGGATGGAAAAGATGAAAATGTAAGAAAAAAGGCTAGGATAGGGATAAATATTTTGAAAGAAAAATATGGAATTTTCATGAAATTTTAAACGATCAGATGTAACTGACAGAAAAGAAGAAGTCTCGAGCAAAAGTGAATAACAATACACAAATATGGTACAAAAAATTTGTTAGGGAAGAATTAATGTTAATTTCAAAATATTTCATTAAAAAAATAGTACAAGAGAACATGAAAGATTTGGACATCCGGATATGAGAAAAACATGGTTATTATTTGGGGAAAATTATATTTAAAAAAATGATTACAACTAGAAAAAAGTAAAAATAAGCATAATGAAGGAACTCATAAAAAATATCTAAAAAAAACCATTGGAATTAGTTTCTACAGATTTTATTTCAAAATTAGCAACGAGTTATCAAGGAAATAAACATATAAATATTATTCTACAATAACCGAACGTAAATAGGACGATAACAAAAGAAAAAAATATCAACATAAAAGAGTTTTATAAACAAAAAAGTATCTTAAATAAATTCCATTTAAACACAATTTTTAAATTTTAAAAAATGAATCACTTTTCTAAATAAAAAAATATCACAAAAGTACAAGAAAAATTTATTCAACTTACCCTAACAATAATGTTTTTAAAAAAAATTGAGCACAACAAAGTTTAATGTAACCTCATTTTCATTTAAATCTATATAGAATAATAAAACTTACTAAACGTATCGAGGAAACATTGTTTATTATGACGATCGATAGTGGGAGAGTGCAAACATACCATACATCTGATTTTATTTTTAGAAAAGATCTTTGTACTGTTGGTGCGTTATTCTAATTTTGAAAATGCGAGGAAATGAAACGGGATAAGCACGTAGCGGCGACCTGTTGATCAAAGAAAATTTTTGAACTATAACAAGGTCATATCGAAATATATTAAATATAACCAGAGATTTACAAATAATTTTTTTTTTGTTAACTGAAAGGACCTCTCACTTTTTTTATAGAAAATGGCTTTCGGCCAATTATTTTAAAATTTTATTATGTTGTAGATTTTGATGTTTTCATTGAAGTTTCGAGATGTTTTAAAAAATATATCAATTGTATATACAGGGTTTACCAAAAGGTCAGTATGGAGCTACTTTATTTCTAAAATTAAAATAATAGTGAAAACCAGGCCCATAATTCCAACTTAGGCCATGGTTGATACAAATTATTTTCTTCGAAAATATAGTTAAAAATGTATTCAAAATTTACTAACTTAATAGCTCAAATAACCCCTAAAACGAGGTTTAGAGTTAAATATGACAAAAAAATCCACACTTCCGAGACCTCCTGGAAGGGGGAGTAAATTAAAACTTTGCTAATTCGGGCCTATTAAACCTCAGATTTAATAAATTTCTAATAATTTTAAAACAAACGGCTAGAATTCTTTAAAAAAATTATATGCTTTACAGTCAAAGAAAAACAGCACTATGTAAAGTTTGAAAACTTACACACGAGCTCAAAAGTTGGGTTTTACTTTACTATTACGCATTTACTATTACAACTGGATGTAAAAGACATTGTACCTGACAAGCATTATTTTTTATATATTTACAGGGTGTTTCAATTAGCCGCGGCAGGCTATATAACTTTTGAAAATCTTTGGGTATGGAAAATATTTTTTTTATAAAATAACCAAAGGCATTATTACAATAATCAATGGACGATTTTAGTAAGTAACCAACAAAACAAAACCACCCCAAATACACTTCATTTTTTAATATACGTGACGTATTTACTGATCTGGGGATTTTATTCGATGATTTAACTTATGTTGGTACATATGACATTTCGGTCACTTGAAAAATCGATTAGAATAATCCGTATTTGTTATGATTTCACATTCTTTTTTCAAAGCAATATCGCTCCATCTCTGATTTCGTACATTTAAACTATTATCAATTTTCTAAACTTTATTAGTCATGTGCCACATAAATATAATTAAACAATATTAGGGAACGGCAACTAGTTTCGGCTTACAAGTCATCTTTAGGAAATAATACGGTTGATTACATTTTAGAAATTTTTCAATTGTCTCTTCCTAAAATTTAGTTAATCTTCCTATTAATTTAATTTAGTCTTAAATTTCATGTACCACAAACACCCTTCCCTTTTTATTCCCCATATGACATACCATCCCTAGTACAAAAAACTCCCCTTAGCATTACACCACCTCTTCGATCAACAATGAACTGTTAATTTTTGAAAAAATTCTAAAATGTAATCAACCGTATTATAGCCTGAAGATGGCTTGTAAGCCGAAACTAGTTAACGTTCCCTAATATTGTTTAATTATATTTATGTGGTACGTGACTTAGAGTTTTATTTCATTTATTGAACACTGGATGACATTTGAGATATAGATAATTATTGCAAATAACCTATTCATATTTTAACGATTCGATTATCAATGACACATCGAATGATTTTAACGAATGGTTGAGTAGACACTTCTTATCGATAAAGTATGTGACGTAGGCAAAGCTTCTGGTATGATGTCAACAAGCCCGCCCGCGTAATTTAAATAAGACGATGTTTTTAGCTTTAATGGTTGTCTTAAAAAAATAACAAGGTGGTATAAACAGTACATTTAGACATTCTATATTCAAATATCAATTTAAAAAAAAATTGCTAAAATTGTCCATTACCATCATAGTTAGACGAACACTGTAATGCAAGCAAAAAATATCTGTATGATTGAATATTATTGTACTAATACATCAACAGGAAAATAATGATCATAAAAATATACAGGGCGAGTGGGGAGGAACGGACCAATCTTCAGGAGTGGATTATACACATGAAAATAATGTAAAAAAAACTCATATGTTCTTATCCGATTGTTATTTGGTTTCGATTTAGAGCGTAAAACAAAAGTTAATCGTACTGTTCTTTCAATAAATGTTCGAAAATGAACATTTTCTGCTTCGTCTACGAAGAGTTCCTGTTGCTCTCCGAATTGATTCATGTCTGTTTTCTACCAACAATTTCATTAGGAGCTAAAAATAAACCTAAATCTTTACATAAGTTGTCGTTTTTTATCAGGTAGAGGAGCGAAGACAACGGGTACAAAGAAACCATTTTCAAAGCCGTGAATTGTAAACATCTGACAATAAAACGAGGTACAATATTAAATTGCATTATTATCAATTTTGTTTACAGCTTTAAATACTTGTAAAGAGCTTAAAAGTATTAATCTCCTTTTATCTAGTGGCGCTCTTTACCGGTGAGTTTAATCCCTAAATTTTATATTTTACCTGAGTTTTAGCAAATATGGCGCATCTTACATAGTGCCCTAAAATTATGAGACGAGCGAGCAAAGCGAGGGAGGTGAGTAACAGGAGAGTTCAGCTCGTCAAATAGTAAGTAATTTTTTTTGTCATTTTTTTATTTGCAAAATACATGTGCAAATTGAAAATAATATTCTTAGGATATACCCAAAGCTTATCAAAAGGCTGCAGAAGGTATATAGCCCTACCTAATATTTGAAACTCCGCATTTGTAAATATCAATGTCTTTTACATTCAGTTGTAATGGTAAAAGCGTTAGTGTTTTTAGCTGCAAATCTGTTACAATTGTACTCCCTAAAGTATGGTATTTGAGACGATTTTAGAAAAAATCAGATTTCGAAGCCCAACGTTTGAGCCATTGGGTAAGTTTTCAAACGTTACATAATGTAATTTTTGGCAAATAACCTGTAAAGCATATAATTTTTTTAAAGAAATCTGGTTGTTTGTTTTAAAGTTATTAGGAATTTATCAAAACTGAGGTTTGATGGTTTTCAAAAAATTGAAATTAAAACAAAATGACCTAAATACATATTTATTTAACTTTGACCACAAATATCTCGAAAACTGGTAATAAAATTGAGTTGAGCCCCTGGAGACTTTTAAACAGAAAGTCAAGGTCTACAAGATACTAAAAGAAGTGGGGGGTCCTTTACAATACATAAACAATATGTAAAGTCAGGTATTTTTAAAATATTGTAACAATATAAATCTATTTTAATTTAAAAAAAATTAAAACATAGGAAAACTGTACTTTCCAATTGGATTAATGTAAAGAATTTTGCCCACCATTTTATATAAAAAATATAAAAATTTGCTAAGCCGAACCTACTAAATAATGTTAATAAAATAATAAGTTGTATAGAAAGAAAAGTATTGTAATTTGTCGGCTAACATGATGTCTGTCAGTATATGAGTACAATAACGTCTGAACCGATTGACATGAACTTTTACACATCTATTTAGGATTACTGTATAGATTTTGAGAACATGTTAGTTGGTATGTGAGATGACGACCTCACTAAACAAGATGGCAATAAAGTTTTACACATATATTTTGTGTACTACTTCGGCCATAAGGAAATACATAAATAAACGTGGATTGCACAAAAAACCAAATAGACCATGTACTAGTGGGTAGACAACATGCTAGAGGAATAAAAGATGTAACAGAGGTGCCAATGCCGACTCAAACCATATAGTTAGATTGAGGCCAGAAATTTCAAAAAAAAGGCACGGACAAATATAATTAGGAAGTATAATCTTACAAAAATAAACAATAAGGATCTTAAGCAATAATTTCGGAGTGGCAGGAATAAGTAACACATGAGCGACTCGAGAGAAGAATAAAGACAAAAAATGAAAACAATAAAAGACCTTTTAGATTAGAAATTTTTAGACGTAGCTATACCTATCAAATATGTTCTATTTATAATGAGGTTCCCACCATATTTAAAACTTACAGCTTGCAAAGATTTAAAACTGCATATAAGAGACTACTATTCGCAATGCAATCCTAAAGTAATAATGTACTTACGATAGTTATGTATATATTTTTTTTTGTCAGCGATATATATGTTAAGAACAATTTATAAGGTGGTTTTATACCATTTTATAAATTGAACTTCGCCTTTTGTTTCTGTCATGCAGAAAATTCATTGTAAATTAAAATTTTTTTTTGTATTTTTTTCTTGTAGAAACAATAAAGTCGTTTATTATTATTATTATTATTATATAAAATAGAAAAAATGCCAAAAATGTATGTAGAAACAAAAAACGGCAAGAAATGAACAGGAAGTTACAAGAAAACTGGAACTTTTGAAAAAAATGCTGAAATCTTTGATTCACTCTTTCAATGTTTATTCTCACCAAAGAAATGTTATATGTTTCTTCTACCATAATAAAAACTGCATGTTTTTATCTGTGGGAAACCTTTACAAGAACAACATCACCAGATTCTAATAAATCGACTAGGCCTGAAATGTTCGTAATAAAACTATTACTGTTGGGTGATGTTCATATTCAGAGTACATTAAAACTCTTTGTGGTGGCAATTCTGGATTCACTTCAGTGCAATCGAATATTACGCGTGTTTCAGGATAATTTCTTTTAAAAGATTTCGGTAAAGTTACTTGTACAATAGCTTTCGAAGGCAAAAATATATTTTTTTTTTCAATAAAATATTAAGTTGCTGCAAATTACTTATAAATATTTTTTGCGCTGAAGTTCGATGGATATTAAATAGTACCCCTAGTCATTGTATATAGTCTATAGTGTCGTGAATTTAAGGATAGTTTTTAATTTTGTCAATAACTTGGTTTTATTATCAATTGTTGATGATTTTAAGATTAGAAGAATGTTTGAAAAGATGTTTACCATCACTTTGTTTGTCATTTTTTTCGCCAGATGGCATTATAGTCGTCTTTCTCAATTCCCATGGAATTTACTAATGTTCGGAAAAATGAGTGGGATTGTTCCCTCTTCTTTTTAAATTTTTTGGCTTTATTAGCTACTGATTCCAGCATTTTACAAAACACCTTCATTTGTTGTTTATTGATAATATATAATATCTTCCCCGGGTATAAAAATTTATAGCTGTGAAAGAAGCTAATTTTGGATAACATAAAATTTAATTAAATTTACAAATATAATGACTGTTTATTCCGCAATAATTTATATCCATGTATTCCTCTCATTATAAACTATGCCGACATAATATTCATTTTTTTTTCAATACCATTTCTATTTTTACGTTAGTACTTATGAATATTATTAACACATTTTGAATGAACGTTACTGATAAGGAAATGTAGGTCAAAATAAAACGTTACGTAAAAATATTTACGATTGATTTAATCGAATTTTTTAATACAGATTTTTTATCAAAAATTTAGGTTATCAAACCGTATAAATAATTATTAACGATAATAATTGATTTTTAGCTACATTTATATTATTACTAGGACATAGCTAAAGCTTGAAAATAAACAAAAACAATGTGTTTACAATGGTGTATAATTTTTCTTGGAATGCGTAATATATCGTTTTGTTTATAACTTTTTCTAGTAATTTCGTCGCAGGAAATAAAAATTCCATTTTTTATCTGACACGAATTTTAATGTCATGGCCGTAATATAATTTTTCACCGTAGAAGCATGTGCATAAGTTCGCAGAAATCAAAACATGTGATCGTTATCTAAACCGACAAAATAGTTAAGACGATTTAGTTAAATGATATAAATATGGTATTCACGCACGTGATTCCCAAACATCCAGAAGATAAAATAATCATGACTATAATTTTAGGTGACAATCAGCTGTTTAAAAAATAATAATAAAACCGTAGATGCTCACAATACAAACAATAACAAAATAAACCTTGAACTTACACTTTCCTGAATAGATTCAAACTTCGTGACTATAATGAATGATAATTTTAAGGAACTAGATTTGTAATTGCGAACTTTAAGAACATTAATTAATACAACGCTTACACTAAAAACAATTTATAATTTACCATTATCTACAGGGAGTCACAGAATAACTATTCCTAATTTTCAGAAATGATATAAACATTTTATAGGTTTCAAGATAAACTAGATATATTTAAAAATAATCTCAATTATAACAGGATAGAGTAGTTACTAAATCCTATACACACGACCATTTAATAACCGTTATCTCGATACTGAAAAATTTCTGGACATTGGTTTATAAATAAAAAAAGTGTTGTAACCTTTGTATGTGACTTAGAAAATTTTTTATATTAGTTATTATTAAAATAGTAAATAGATATAATTTACGTCATTTACATATTTTATATCATTTTATTTGTTTAATTTCAGGGTTATTGTAGTTTTTTATAGAACCAAGGACCGTCTAGTTTGGAGATAGACACAAGGCTCTATAACATAGCACTTGGAATTTATGTACCACATAAATGTAAACAAAACAATAAAAGTGCAGGAATGGTAAACCAGTTACTCAGGTCAAAACACCTATCAAGAAGAATGAGGTTCAGAATTTATAAAAATATTTTAGGACTATCATTGCTGTACCGAGTGGGTAGGAATTAATAAACGAATTATTTTAAAATTTGGGGTAATCATAGTAGTTCAGGACTTCCAATTTTTTTGATATATGTGTAACAATTGAATTTTCAAATAGAACACTCAGTATATACAGGATATTTCGTTGGTAAACGGACATAAGTTAAGTGTGTATAGATAAAATCGAGGTGGTCCTAAATAACTCTACAACCTTTATAACGTAGATACAGGGCGTTTTATCAATTTTGCCTATTTATTTAATGTGCCATAATTTACGAACCGCCCATTATATTTTTTTATATTCGATACACGTTTTAAGCTTCAATGGACAAATCGATAGACATTTTAATCTTTGTAGAAATCCTAGTTCGGGTTTACGAAAAATTAATACTTTCTTGTACTCACAAAACAACACCCTGTATAACAAAATTTTTTAAATCCGTTTGTAAATTTAAAGAGATAAAAAATATGAGTATACTTTTTTTAGTTCCGCATTTAATTCTAGATACTTAAAAAATTTTTAACTGGAAGTTAAATTTTTAGTAATTTTACCATATACATTAAAAAAAATTTTAGCAAATTAAAAGATTTATTGGAGCCTCAAAAATTTTCATATTTTGTTATTTTTTTGTCATTAGAAGAATAAAAAGTACAATTGCAGATTGTGAATAAGCAGGGGTGGACCTCCAAGGTCACTAGATTTGAATTCCTGCGATTACCATATTTGGGGATTTTTAACATTTAAAGTATAATCAAGTGAAAAACAGGGCAGTCATCAACTCCTGGTATTTTTAATGAGCATTTTTAATCCCGTGCATCAGCATCGGTCCAAATACTAGTGGTAGATAAAGGGTTGTCAAAATGTAGTTAGGGATTTTCAGAAAAGTTTACAATACATTTAATTTTATCTTTTTTGATCTATTAGGATCCCTGAAAAGGAGAAACTCTCCTAATACAGCAGGATACAAGAAAACATAACCAAAACAGGACAAATTACCGAGGAGGTTTTATATATGCCCCTGACTCTGCTTTACATAGCGATCAGGGGAGAGTCCACCTCTACCTCACGCTTAGAACCAAGCGTGAGGTGCCTTTAAAAAATTCCCGCCTCCATAACTCAGGACAATAGTTGTAATAGAAAAATTTCTGTCGGTAGGGTCGACAGGGGGAGGTAGATTTCTGTTTAAATTTGAGACTCATCCTTCCCCACCCCACAATATGGTCAGATCGAAAACAGTTTTAAAAGAATAAGTTTTATAATAATTAGGGAATGAAAAAAGTCTGATGACCTGTTTCAATATTTTCAACCCCCTCCAGTTCCACCCCCTTAGGTCCGATTAAAAAAAGTTTCAGACAAATTAATTTTATAATAATTGGATCATAAAAAAATCTTATGGCCTGTTTCAATATTTTTGAAAATGGAGATATACATTTTTTGATATTTCAACCCCCTCCAGTTCCACCCCCGCGAGTCTAATGAAAAAAAGATTCAAATAAATTAGTTTTATAATTATTAGATCATAAAAAAAGTTCTATGAACTGTTTCAATATTTTTGAAAATGGCAGAGATATAATTTTTTTTAAATTTACTCCCCCTCCAGTTCCACCCCCGTGGGTTGGGTGAAAAAAAGTTTCAGACAAATTATTTTTATAATAATTAGAGGATAAAAAAAGTCTCATGGTCTTTTTTAATATTTTCAAAAATGGCGGAGATCTGATTTTTTTGACATTTCAACTCCCTCCAATTCTCACCCCCTTAGAGGTAGAATGCCCATTTGCAATACTCAACGAATTACTACCTTAAAGAAATTTTGTACCAAATTTGGTATCGATTGGACAAAAATTACGACCTCTATCGTGCCGGAACGAAGTGTCTACACATACATACTCTACCCCGTTTATGACCTGGAGAATAAGAATCAGTAAAAAAAATTTATCGGTATATCCCCGGTGCTGAATCGATTACAATAGGTAGATTCCAAATATGGAAATCTACCTAAAAAAACAAGTCAGAAACGCCTGCGCGTTAGCTGGCACGTGGCGACTTCTAAACACGCACCATCTCATGAACCATAAAAGATATCTCAAATCTGTTTTCAAATATCGATTCAGCGTTAAATTTCGCGTCGGTATGCTATTTTTGAAACCGGTTGTATCACTTCCGGTTCCAGTTTGTAAAACCAGTTTTGAAACCGGAAGTCATAAAAATCTGAAAATCTATTTGAGAACTATTCAAAGTATGCTGCGTTTATTACCGTTGGCCGTTTGTCTCTATCTCTTTTCGTTTTTGAGTTATAAATGCGGACAAACGGACAGACAGACAGACAGAGCCGTATTATAAGACTTCTCCTTTAGGGTACAATTCTAAAAGGTTTATTAGTTGTTCTCGACAAGAAATGTATGGTCAGAGAGGGAAAAAAATGTTAATATACGAAGATTTTAAGTTTTACAAATACATAAGAAATCTAAAAATGTAAAAATATACAGGGTGTTTTATTAAAAAAAAAACATATCTTTGATGCGGTATGGAAAAAGCGAAGAAGCGAAGTATTCATCTGTTATTTGGACAGCCAACACATCTTGCCTTTCAAGAACGACAAATGCTTGTGAAGCATTTCACTCTAGATACAATGCTTATTGCACGTCACCTCACCTTAAAATTCACGTTTTTATGACAACTTTAAAATCCATTCAAATAGATACATATGTAAAATTAAATAGCATTGGACAAAATCGCATACTAAATAAAGAAGAACTTGAATTAAAATCAAATATCGCGATACAATTTTGTTAAATGCGATTCTTATAAATACGCAAATACTTTTTATAAATTTAATATTTTAAAATTATTTAAATACAATATATAAATTATAAACAGTCTTATTAATTTTATATTAAAAGAAATCCCTCTGGACCGGTACTGCTAAGGTACCTACAGGATTGGTGGGCCGTTGACGCACGGAGCGGAGTCAGTGTTGCCAGAGTGGTACTATAGTACCACATGTATTACTCTTGGCCGTCAAAAAGTACGGTGGTACTCCTTTGATAAATATGGTACCCTAATTAGTTTCTGGGTACAATTAATTTATCGATTATTTCAAACAAGAAATTAAAATACCCATAGCAGATGACTGTGAAAAGAGAGAGAAGCATACTTGCAAAAATTTATACTAGAAGTGTCACTCTCACAGAAAGTTCTCAGTCTCTCTCAACTTATTTGACTTTTGCTTCGATTACGCGCATTCAGCCAAAGAACTGAAAGTTCCTAAAGGAAAGTGGTACTCTGAGGCAAAATTTAAACGAGTTTGTAGTACTGAAATTTTTTTCCACCTGGCAATACTGACCGGAGTTGAGGCAACAGATTATATCAAGACCATACTTGGACCGGAGTTAAGGATCTCCGGAAAAATATATTAAAGAAGAACTTTTTCAAAGAATTGAAGCTATATGCGATGAAGTTAGAAATAACCTGGATATGTTAAGAAAATCAATAGAAGACATTATTAGACGAGCAAGAAAATGCATGGAAAAAAATGGGGCCCTTTTCGAGCATGTTTAATTAACTTGATTTGTTTAAATTAACAAAATTGTATTCTTTCTTTTAATTGTGGCCACAAATACATACACTTTTTCCAATCTAGTGTTATTTTTATTACTCATCAGGTGAATAAATAATAAATATTTTTAAATTTTGCTATACAGGTTGTTGAATAGATAATTCAGGAAAGCACTTTTGTGTTCAAAGTACGACTCTGTAATTATACTTTTTATTGTTCTAAAAAAAAGCAAATACCAAAGTATGAAAATTTTTGAAGTTCCAATAAATTAAGTTAAATAAATCTTTTGATTAATTAAGAAAAACGTATTTTCGTAAAATTACTAAAAATTTTACTTTCAGTTAAAAAAATTTCCAAATCAAATTAAATGTGGAACTAAAATGAGTATATAGATCGACTCATAATTTTGTTTCTTTAAATTTTCAAACGAATTTTAAAAATTTTGATATACAGGGTGTTGTTTTGTGAGTACAAGAAATTGTTCGATTTTCGTGATTGGACTTCTCCAAATAATCGATTTGTCAATTGAGGTTTAAAATGTGTGTTAAATATAAAAAAATATACCTGGTGATTCGTATAAGTTATGGCTCAAAAAAAATAGGCAAAATTGATAAAACGTGTATCTCTGTTATATTTGTAAGAACCATTAAATATGAGATAATTAGGACCATCTAGATGACCTCTATCTACTCTTATCGTATGACCGTTTATTAATTAATCAAATTCTATGCATTTAGTTACATTTAATCAATATGTCGTTTCAGTTGCCATAAAATAGTTATTTTTCTGCAAACGTGCAGAAAAGTATACTTTTCCGCACGCATTTGAGTGGGGTTAAGATACTTTACGCAAGTGTTAAACAAAAATTTTCTTAGTGCTTCTTAATAAATAAAACATTAGGCTGAAAGTAATCATAGTAACCAAGCAAGAATTAATTTACAAGTTGTCAACTTAATTTGACATTAGTGAATTTTTAATATTTATCTAATTATAATATACCAAAATGGATGACGAAATACCAGAGTCTCTTATGGAAACAGCAAGAAATATTTTTTTAATCATTTTAGCATTTATAAAATCAGTGCGAAAAGTAACTTTTCCGCACCAGTGCGGTAAAGTACAACTTTCCGCACTCAAATGCGTGCGGAAAAGTATACTTTTCCGCACGCTTGTAGAAAAAAGAAATATTTTCAAAAAACATTTTTAACTGAAAAGCTCCCGAATATCAAAAGCTGACTAGGAGTAATATAACTAAAAAAAATATTATTTTCTTTTTATTAGTTTTCAAATTGTTTCACTTATGGAAAACTGATTTTTTTAAATGGAACAATAGTAGACCATTTGTTCATTAAATTGATGGTTTATATAGTACCGGATGTCCCAGAAATTTCTGACAAATTTTAATTGCAAATATCTCGGAACTCAGAGACGGTTGTCGTTGAAGAATTTGTTTTTTCAGTATAAATGTTTATTTAATAAAATCTTATATTGAGTGTTTAAAAAAAGGTCTTTATTTTTATTCCATCTGAAAGCTGAACTCTTTCCCTTTAGGAAAACGTATAATTTATTTAAGTTTTGTTAAAAAAAATCGACGATATTTGCATTAAAAAATACCATATTTTTTTCAATTTCAGATTTTACATTAAACCAAAAAAAAAACATTATATAAAAATAAATTGTTCAACGAAAACCGCACCTCCCTATCGTTTCTGAGTTGCGAGATATTTGGGACACCCGGTATATTATGTAACGATCATGTAATGATAGCCATTAATACACGAGCATGTTGTATGATAATAAACGAGCTGCAGTCGAGTTTCGTATATAAAATGCGAGTGTATTAACGTCCATTACATGAGAGTTGCATACACTATTTATTCTACTACCATTAATAAACGAAATACATATTTATTTTAAGAATATTATATTAATTATATTAATTACCTTAAATGATAATGAATAATTTTTTTACTCAATCCATATTGCCCATCTACAGGTGTAACATATTAATGAGTAACTTTTCTAGAATATATTAAATAGTTAATCTTGTTTGTTATTAACTTTTAAACAATTTAGCTGTCAAAATAATTGTCAACTTCGCTAAAAAATAATTCGATTCTATTGGCTGAAAAATGTGAACTGTCAAAATAACTGCATAAGTACTTCGCTAAAAAGAGTTCGATAGAAAAAATTATAAATAATATGTATTTAGTTTTTGGAATACATTGAGAAATTAAAAAGAAAAAACGTTGAAGAAAATTTACGTTTTTAGTATCTTGTAAAAATAAGTATTTCTCACTAGAACGGAAAACGATACTTTTTCTTTTATATGCCTCCATCGACTTTATTCCAAATAAATTATTCATCAGAATAATACGCAAAATATTTATTTTGTGGTACAACTTTGCGTATTATTCTGATGAATACCCACTATCACATTTGAGTATGGATAATTTGGTTTTCCTCGAATAAATTATGTTTTTTTTAATCTTCCCAAAAAAATTAAATAACATTTAAGCCACAAATATTATATATTCCATTATTTAGCCGTAAAGCAAAAATATTTTAACTAACACATTCACATGTTGCGACTAATTTTGATATTAGCATTACTATATAACAAATTGTTGGATTCGAAATAAAATAAAATTGCAGTAGGTATAGAAATGAAAAATTAAGAACAACAATAAAAATGGAGTGAGTATTAATTATTTTAATTTATGAATTTAAAGGCAAACTAATACTTGTGAAATAAAATATTTACCAATTTATTTATTTTTTACAAATATAGTCGATTTTAAAATCCCTATTTAACTATCTTTTGTATCACAAAAGTGTATAGAAAATAAATCAAGTAAAATTAAAATGTTTCTCAGTGTAGTCAAAAACTCACCTTGTTTACTTCTAAACACGGTTAATACTGATGGGACGCTCGGCGAATATTTAAATACCCGCGCGACAATAGACAATATTGGCCACCCGACCGCTCTGATACACTAAACAATTGAAATAAGTTGGAATAAAATTGCTTGTATTATTTATACTTGATGGGATGTTGTGATACCCACCACGTCATTACCACCAATTACGAACATTATAATATTTGTTGGATTGTTAGCGATTGCATTGTGGAAATAGCAGATATACATAGATAAGATAGGAGAAAATATTTTTCTTCGTTTAAAATATATTGCGAAAGAGGTAAAGGTCAAAATTGGATTAAGACACACCCTATACAGATATGAAATAATTTGGTTGTTAAGCGGTTAATATAAATCTTTCTAGACAAGGAGACTCCGTAATAATGACTAATAACAAGAAATTTAAATAATACCTAAACTTATTAAAATTAATTTGTAGATGGCGTATATCTAAAAATGTTAACCAATAAAATATAGAATTATATAAAACATTATTAATAGCACTATTAGTACTTCAGTGAATCATTTTAACTAAAAACGTTATATTCAGTTAGCACAACAATTAATTATAGCACAGTCTATCCGGACCTGTTTCATATTTTTGTACAAATTTTGTGCAATTTTTGTGCGCTGTTCATGATTTTTATGCCTTTATACTTTTTGTTATATTAAAAGTTGTGCCAGCTTACTTGAAAGCTAGCACAATTTTTGTTAATTATCATGCGTTTTTTTTCAAATTACCAATATAATTTTGTGCGTTTTATGTGCAAACTTATGCGTGGAATCACAAATTAATTTGGTCAATTAGTTTTTTTACTTTCCCGGACCCATCAAAGGGAAAGTAAAGTGAACGAGCAAAAAAAAAATTGAGATATCGATGAAAATATCCATTTTGAGGTCCCCCAAGAAGATTGAAACCATTTCCAGCGCATGGTCTGTCTGTGTGTAATCTTCCACGATATTTGCCGAACCGTTTGACCAATCAAGCTGAAATTTGGTACGGAGGGTCGGTGTGTGCCTAGAATGCGACCATTATATTTTGGTTTAAATTGGTACAGTAGAAGGTCCTCAAGACCGACATTGATTAAATACAAATTTTTTACTTTTTTTAAATTTTAAGGACAAAAAATACACTTTAGTGCAAAATATTGTAATACAAAGTTTTAGGGAATGAAATTCCCTATAACTTTTATTTCAAACTTTTTTCAGAATTTCCAATAGTTCCGCCACTAGATGGCGTGTAAAAAATGTGTATGTAGGTTTTATTTAGTTTTTTTTTGATTTTGAGGACAAACAATACACTTTAGTGCAAAATGTTGTAGTACAGAGTTTTAGAAAATAAAATTCCCAACAACTTTTGTCTCAAGCTTTTTCCAGAATTTCAAATAGTTGCGCCACTAGAGGGCGCGTAAAAAATGTGCATGTATGTTTTCTCTAGTTTTTCTTAATTTTGAGGACAAATAATACACTTTAGTGCAAAATGTTGTAGTACAAAGTTTTAGAGCATACAATTCCCTATAACTCTTGTCTTAAACTTTTTCTAGAATTTCCAATAGTTGCGCCACTAGAGGGCGTGTAAAAAATCTGCATGTAGGTTTTCTCTAGTTTTTCTTGATTTTGAGGACAAACAATGCATTTTAGTGCAAAATTTTCTTATGCAAAGTTGTAAAGCATCAAATTTTCTTTAACTTTAATCTTAAATTTTTTATCTAATTCCTCATAGTTTCGCCGCTAGATGGCGAGAAAAATACATATTTAGGTTTTTCCATTTTTTTAAAATTGGAGGTAAATTATGCTCTTTAGTGCAAAATGTTTCAGCGCAAAGTTGTAAAGCATAAAATTCCCTACAACTATTGTATGAAAATTTTTCCCGAATTCCCAATAGTTTTCACACATGATTTTAGGAGATCCTAATTGTAGCAGAGTGATATACACTGTGCGCATGCGCATCTTATGTCATTATCAACATCAATTCGGCTCGCTATTTTTAATGTGTTCCATAAATCAATGTAATGCTTAGTATTTTGTAATTAAAATAATAATAATAAATAACATATTCTCTACGGTCGAGCCGGGAAAGTTCTGGGGTGACACAGCCGATTTTTTTATTTAATGAAATAATGAAAATTTATACCTAAAAGAAAATGTAAAAAAATTATTCATTAATGGAAAATATGTTAATATATTTTAATTTTAATTAAAATTCCTTTTTTTAAACAATTTCTTTTTTTTAACTCAGGATTATAATTTTATTATTTTACCATATTTGTGTTATAAATAATCTTCTGTTTTTTTCAAAAACTCATTTTGAAAATTGTAAATTTTATATCAAAAATACGTTTTTCGGTATTTCTACCCGACCCACCGGGCCAATTGCTATTGAAATCGACCAGTTCGAGTATTGATTTCGACTATTTACTATTTTCTCAAATATATCTACTAAATATAAGAAACGAAAATATCCTGCCCAAAATCTTAGCTCGACTGGTATATATTGTTATTCAATAGTTAGTAGGACCATTTTTTCCGTCTTTTTTTTTGTTTTATCTAGTTTTTTTCGATTTTTCATGATTTTTTCTAATCTACTTGCGTTTTTCGACCTTTCTCGATATTATCCCTTTTTACCATTTATTTGCTCCAGATTTTTCCGTTTTTTCCGGTTTATTACGGTTTTTTGCAATTTTTAACGATTGTTTCACGATTTTTTACGTTATGATGTTTAAGAAATTTTACGACTTTTTACCAGTTTTTTACGACTGTTTACGTTTTTTTTTTAAATTTTTTTTCTTTCTCAATTTTTTAAATTCGTCAAAATTGGCGAATTAATTTTATAAAAATTAGAATATGAAAAAAGTCTAATGACCTGTTGGGATATTTTTAAAAATGGCTGATATATATTTTTTTTGATATTTCAACAAGTTTTATACAAATTAATTTTATAATAAAAATTATAATATGGAACAAGTGTAAAGACCTGTGACAATATTTTCAAAAATGACAGATATGATTTTTTTTTATGATTTTAATACTTCTGGTCCGGACCGAAGTAAAATACTTATTATAGGAATATAATGCTTTACTAAGAGCTACTGTAAAAGTTCTAACCAATTTTATCTAAAAATGATTTCAACGTCCTGTATATGACAAAAATATAATAATATAAAATAAAACATTGATTTTGGATAGTACCTAATCTAGTTTGATAGTAACGTATTATTTTTTTATTATTACTCACATTGTATGCAGCGGAAGTCAAACTCAAATAAATTAGTTGCTCTGTTTTTTTTATGGATCACCCTCTATTTTAAATCACAAACGAAAAAACCAAACTTTTACTTTAATTTTTCTTAAATTTTTCCTATATCTAAAGAATAATTTTAGAGATACTTCAAATTTTATAAAAAAAATGCATTTCATTATTGTGAACTGAGCAATTAAAACGGTAATTAACTAAATTATCTGCAAATAGGCACTCCTGCAGATATATCGTCTATATTTTATGAATTTGTTCGTTTCATTTGTAATTTCCTTTGAAATGTCGTCCATCATCAAGGTGAATAATGAGAGGCTCGTACACCACGTGACTTGCATGGTTGCCGCTTAGAGAATTACATAAAGAAATTGTGATTGTTTTTTTTATATTTTTAGTTAATTGCTACCCCCTAATCCAATTTTTCAGAGCAGAACCCGGTAGTGAGCCACAAATTATAAATATTCATTTTTTGAGATCTCGTCCAAGTAAAAATATACGGTTTTTTTCATGATATTTAAAATATAAATGGCGCGTCTGAGCTACTTTTCTTAAATGTATCTAGAGAAAAAAGTTAATAGTTGTATAACTTTTACTAAAAATAATTTAAAAAAAGTGCCACATACGCGCTATCAAGAATTAAATACAGAATCGACTGGTGAAAATTGCAGCTTCCTATCTTTAATGTTAATGGAGCTCCTGTCCAAAAAACATTTCAGGCCAGATAACATACGATATGGGTGTCTCTTGTCCTTGTCTCTTTGCGTTTCCTTGTAGTTGTTCCTCTACTTCATTTATTATAGTCATTGCTGTAGGGTTTTTTCAGGCCAAGTAGAGTTAGTTTTTATCGGCTCGCTTATATCCTTTTTTAAAGACAGGTAAAATAATTTCCACTTCTTAATTCTTAAGGCCCTGTTGCATATATGTTGTTAAAAGTTTCGTATTAATTTTGCTCATGTTTCGCTGCTGCTTTATCATATTTTAAAGTTGCAGTAGTTTCTCTGATTTCACTATTAATTTCGTCTCCAATTATTTCTTATTCAGCTTGGTCCCCTCGCTTTCTTCTGTTTTAATAGTATTTTACATTCAAAGGCCCATAGAAAAGAAAGTATAGAGAACGAACAAAAAAAAATCGAGATATCTATGGAAATAAATATTTTGAGGTCCCTCGAGAAGATTGAGACTATTTTCAGAGTGAGGTCTGTCTGTGTGTCTGAATATGTGTAACCTTCCACCATAGCTGATGAACCGTCTGACCAATCAAGCTGAAATTTGGTATGAAGGGTTAGTGTGTGCCTTGAATCAGACCATTATTTTTTGGTTTAAATTGGTGCTGTAGAAGGTCCTCAAGTACTTCGTTGATTGAATACACATGTAAGATTTTTTGCCTTTTTGAAATTTTAAGGACAAACAATGCACTTTAGTTCAAATTGTTTTAGTGCAAAGTTATAGAGCATTAAATTTCCTACAATTAAACTTTTTTCCAGAATTTCCATTAGTTGCGCCACTAAAGGAGGCGAAAATAATGTGCATGTAGCTTGTCCTTAATTTTTCCAGGTTTTAAGGACAAATAATGCACTTTAAGTAAAGTTGTAGAGCATCAAATTTTCTTTAACTCTTTTATTTAACTTTTTAAAGGGCAAAAAAATACACATGTAGAATTTTTCGCCTTTTTTTAATTTGAGGACAACAATGCACTTTAATGCATAATGTTCTAGTGTAAAGTTGTAGACCATCAAATTTCCTTTAACTCTTGTATAACTGTTTTAGAATTCCTCATAGTTTCGCCACTAGACGGCGAAAAAATACACATAGAATTTTTTGCCTTTTTTTAAATTTTGAGGACAACAGTTCACTTTAATGCAAAATGTTCTAAAGTTGTAGAGCATCAAATTTTCTTTAAATCTTGTACTGAACTTTTTTAGAATTCCTCATAGTTTCGCGAAAGGGCGATAGAGGGCGAAAAAAATACACATGTATAGAATTTTTTGCCTTTTTTTTAAATTTTGAGAACAACAATGCACTTTTGTGCAAAATGTTCTATTGCAAATTTATAGGACATAAAATTCCTTATAACTGTTGTATCAAACTTTTACCTGAATTAATAATAGTTTTTACCCATGACTTTAGGAGATCCTAATTTAAAAGTGTGCTATGCGATACGCGCATGCGCCCGCTTATGTCGTTATCAACATTGACATATCAATTCGGTTGACGTATCAGCTCGCTATTTTAAATGTGTTCCATAAATTAACGTAATATTTAGTATTTTGTAATTAAAATAATCCTAATCTCTACAGCCGAGTTGGGAAAGTTCCATGGTGACGCTGCCGATTTTTTTATTTCATCAATTGTTATGCCTACCTATAATAATTTGTAATTTAATAATAAATGTTGATAAGGCAAATAGCTTTATTAGTATTTTTTATGGAAAATTTTAAAGTTAAAAATAAAATTAATCAATCTATTACCACCCGTAGAGTTCATAAATGCTATCGCAGAATTACAAAATTATTTAAAATATAAATAGAAGATAAAAAAATCATCGAATATAGTATAAGTATAAAGTAGGGTATTGATTATAATCAATGTTATAAAAAAAATATTTTTGCATTCATTATAAATATTTCCAGGTCTTATCTCAAGGTTTTACAGTATAGGTATTTATCCACCATTTAAAAATTTTAAACTTTAACGAATTAGTTTGTCTATAAACATATTATTTATTATTAAAAGGTGAAAAATATAAATATTTTAATAAAATAATTCATTATCTATTATCTATTATCTAAAAGTAGATACTTACTAATACTTTTTTTTAACAGATAAATAAACAAATTCAACAATATTTGTGATATAAAAAATTAGTTTTTTTTCCATACAATTATTTGTTTATAATTATTAATTAACTTTTTCTTTTTTAATAGCCAATTAAAACTGGAAATCATGTACCACAGTACATTATAACAGGGCTGCGACTAGTTTCGGCTTATAGCCATCTTCAGGCCTAAAAAGTTACAGGGAGTTCGAAATATTGAACAATAACTAATAAACAAATATTAGTGGAATCTGTGAGTTGGACAAATAGGTAAATATTTCAGAGCCTAACGAGACCAATTCTCAACCCCCCCTCCGCCCCAGAAAGTGGTAAACGCGGATACGCCGTCTCATACAGACAAAACCTGCGTCACCCCCAGTTTTCGACGATGCTGATCCTGGATTTTCACCCCAAACCAAACTAAACCCGCAAACTGTCAAAAATACCCGGTTTAATGAATTGCACCGGATAAGGGAAGCTTTTTTGGCCGTTTGAGTGGGTAGTTTGCTTCGAGGAAAAGATCCAGCATCACCATCGTGTTCAGCATCCTCGAAATGGGGAATGTCGCTATAAGACTGCGTATCCACATTAACCTCTTTCGAATGCAGTTTTTGCTCTGTTTGATTTATGTTTTTTCACTTCCCTTTCCCTATTTCATATTTCCATTTATCACTTGTCCTTACCCATCATTTTGGTTAGTTCTATGTCTTGCGGGGTAATTTTGAGGCATGACTTTGCTGATCTCTTATTACAAGTTTAATTTTAATATTTTTCAGTATAAATAAAATTCCAAGATATGTACCACAATATAATTAAACAAATAGTTTAGTAGGCAACTAGTTTCGGCTTATGAGCCATCCTCAGGCCTAGAAACCCGGTGTCCAACAAAAACAATATTTGTATTAAAAAGAATTACAATTTAATAAACAATCTTTAAACATTTACATATTATTTAAGGGTGAGGGGGCGTAGGCAGCAGAGTAAATACATATACAGGGTGTGTCACGTAGACGGCACATTCGCCATATATGGAAAAGTAATGTTATTTCAAATTTGAAAATTTATTTACACAGGTTTGTCAATACGCTCTATCTAATGAAAATATTTTCATCTTTCGGTTTATATAGGGTGTTTCGAAAGTAACGATCAACTTTGTTATTTTAAATAGAACACCCTGTCATTTTTTACATTGTTAGATTCGTCATGAAAAGCTGATTTCAAAAACCTTAACACTTATATTATACAATTGAAAATAGCATTTTTTCAACTTTAAGTAATTGCTCCGGTCAAACGACATTAAATCGGATAAAACGGCTTACATTTTCCTGTCTTAACTTTTTGAGTTCTATTTTGTGACATAAGAAAAAAATTCATACAGGGTGATCAAAATTTCGATCATTCTGTATACATTTTCTTCTTATGTCAAAAGGTAGAACTCAAAAAGTTAGGATAGGGATATGAATTTTGGAGCTAAAATGACCCCTTGGGGCGGGAAAATCCTGTTTTGGACGTCCCGGTCGCGACTGTGGTATTTTCATGGACTTTCAAATTCTGGAGCTGAGACTGGATGCGAAAAGTGTTTGGTCAGCTGAAATTCTCAATTGGGTCCGGGAAAATGGCCCATTGGGGTCGGAAAATCATATTTCGAACATACCAGTCGCAAAAGTGGGATTTTTATGTACTAACTCATGTAGCTTAGACTGTGCTTGGAAAGTTTATATTGTGGTACATGTCTTGGAGTTTTATTTCTACTGAACAATTTAACCACATTTGAAATATGGATGATCTCTTAGAATTTTAATATTTTTGACTATTGATCGATATTTGCGGTGTTTGCCGTTGTCCATAGTTTTGGTGATTACTTTGATGTCCGTTAGACTTGCTGAGATACAACTCGGATGGTAAAAAATCTACTAACCGGGATGAAATTCGGATTTTTTTATAATAATCTTTTTTGTTAAATGTCTTTACGTTCAGAATTGGTAATTTTATTGACATTTATAATAAATTGCTTAAAATTGTTTATAGTAAATTCTAGGGAATATTTTCCGGAGGAAATGGCACATACTATATATGTTTAGAAAGTTAAAAGATTCAGCTTTATGTTAGGCTAAAATATACAGGGTGTTCTATTTAATATAACAACGTTGCCTTATTCCTAAAGAACACAGTGTTAATTTCCGGTCAAACTGGAAGTACTATAAAAGATCCCCTTATTGAGAGAGTTATAAGTTTCAATAAAAATGGCGAAAACCGCATGTTTCAAGCGATCAAAACCCCGAAATGTTAAGTGGGGTGTTGTTCAATTGGTCCCAGTAGTCAATTTTTTCAACGAGGTTCCGTAATCCTACCGGTCTTTTGGCCTCAAGTTTTAAAATAAGGTGGGCCTTTTGAGCACAGTGGTTATCAACCATAAAGTAACTTATCCTTTTGATTTTAGGTAATATTTTTGAGAAAAAATAATGGGATATTTTTTTTAAATTTCGATGAACATTTTTGAAATTTTTTTACGGAATTTTTTCAAATTTTTAAACAACATTCATGAAATATTTTGATTGATTTTTTTTCAATATTTTTTATTTGCATCTAATATTTTTCATATAGCAATTTTTGACAGTTTCTAATAATTTTTAGTTGTTCATATTTTTTTAACAATGTTTTAGCAAATTTTAAAAGTATTTCCTTCACATTTTAGCGAATGTTTTTCTTAATTTTTTTTTAACAATTTTTAACATCTTCTGACAATTTTTTGTGAAAGCTTCCAGTATATTTTATAATAATAAACGTTTTTTTAAACAATCTAATATTCTAATATTTTTTTTCAATATCTTTTTTTGAGTTTTCGTTAAATTTTTACAGTTGCTTACAAATTTTAATAATTTTGAAGGTTTTTTCCATTTAGAATATTTTTCTATTTTTTTTCAGCAACTTTTAACAAATTGGCCGTTTATTATATTTTTTCTAATTTTCGACCGTTTCTAATATTTTTTAATAATTTTTTTCTTAACTTTATTGTATAATTTTAACGTTTTTCTAAATTTTTTTAACAACTTTTAACAAATTCTCAACATTATTGACATTTTCTGACAATTTTTTAGTTTCAAAAAATTTTTAATAATTTTAAATCGTTTTTTTATTAGTCCGTTTTTTTTAAAATAAAATAAAATAATATTAATTGGGTGTTAAATTATTTTTAATTTGTTTTTTTTGACCTGGTCTAAATAGTTTTTAATAATTTTGAATGGTCCAAATGACGTTTTTTAAAACCAGAAGTGTCTCCTTCATTTATAGACTAAAAAATAATAAAATTCTTGATATTTTTATTAAATTTTTTTAAATTTTTCAAATTTTGATCAACATTTTTTAATTTTTTGATTCAATTTTTTAAAATTTTTAATCAAAATTCATGAAATTTTTTGATTAATTTTTTCGAAAGGTTTTTATTTGCATCAAATATTTTTCTTTTGGCAATTTTTGACAGGTTCTAACAATTTTTAATTTTTTCATATTTTTAACAATTCTTCAGCAAATTTTAAAAATTTTTCTTGACATTTGACACATTCCTTCACTTTTTAGCAACTTTAAACATTTATAATTAAAGTTTTTAAGTTTGCTGGTATATGTGTACTATTTAATTTCACATATGTATTTTAACTGAATATCGAGAATAACATAGATAAATTTGAATATAACCGATTAAGAGTATTAGAGTAGTAAAATAAGACAACCCCATTCATAAAACCAATAATTTGACAATAATTTCATTTAAACTGTATCTAGGAATAACCCACAATGAAGAGATTACAAAAATATTATTTAATCTTTAAATAATCCTATTTCATTTTCCTAGAACCCTTAATCCCGCTTTCGTGCCCAGAAAGGATACACCTTTAGACGTTACAAAAGATTAAATTCGGGTAATACTGACCGCAGTGCCGAAAAGGGCTCCACCCGTTAAGTGGGACAATCGGTATTTGGTAAGTTTATTGTTTATATTAGTTATTGTTCAATATCTGTAATTTTTAGGCCTGATAAACCAAAACTAGCCGCTGCCCTGTTATGATTTTTAATATACTGTGGTCCATGACTTCAAGTTTTATTGAAAATTTGACCATATTCGAGATATGGATAACTGGATAAATATTACTATTTTTTTGCAAATCTATTTGTTCGTATAGATAATAAATAGACAATTTCAACAGATATGAGTGCATTATTTTTTATCTTTTCAAATATTTAGAAACTGATAAAAATTTATTAGTAATGCAAAATAATTAATAAGTATACAAAATAATTGTATGCAAGTCGTATATGTTTTTGCATTTGAATATTTATTTTTCCTTTCAAGATTCCTTAGATGTATAGAACGAAAAATAAAAAATAATAGTATGGTTATAAAAATTATACAGAGAAATACTTTTATATGAGTGTATTAACATAATATGTCTTATTATGCATATAAGACCCCTCAGTATACAGATTTCTACTTAGAATAACAAGCAAACATAATAAAATTAACAAAAAAATCAAAGTAAAATATATTTAAAACTTAGATATTATTATAATGACGAATGATTAATTTGTTTTTAGAAATAAACAATTATTAAAATTTATTTTAAAAGCGGTGAACTAGTTTATAGATATTTTTTTAATGTATAAAGTAAAAATATAAGTGTATTATTTTCTAAACAATTATAAAAAATATCGAGACAATATAATATAAAACATTATCTTCCATCATCAACAATTAAACTAATTTGTCTTTATTTGTTAATAATATTATTATATTATCGTGTACAGATAAAGATTACCATAATGTATTTATCATTTATGTACTGATAGTCTAAATCAATTTTGAGTAATTTAAAACAATACAAATAAATTAATTCTTCCCGATATTTGATGATAAAAATAGATTGTTGCCAACGTACTACTTTTCCGATACCCAAATGTGTGTAATATATTTTTGAAAATTTTATTGTAAACAAATTTTGACCCTATATTATCGTCATCGTACCAAAATCTGTATACGTCACATTTATACACAATTTATAATATTTTTTACAACATACCAAAACTTTCCGCTTCATTTTATCACGTAACAAAAAACGTGTATTCAACTAGATTCCTAAACCTTGTAAAATTAAAATTTTTGTTAATAAATCACTTAACAAATGGGAGTAGAAAAATCGATCAAAATTGGCAAAATTCTACGACAATAATCAAATTATTTTTCAAAAAATAAGTATTAGTTAAAATATTGGTAACTAGAAATAATTTTTCCAGAATCAAACAAGATATTTATGAGAGAAAAAAAAACTGCATAACTTTTTGTTACTCCTATAAGTACGCTCCTGGCGGTAGTAAATAAAATGATTTTTTCCTAATTATGTAATTTCTAAATCAGTAAAATTGTACTCCATGTTTAGTAAATTTATAGGCAAACATCATTTTCAAATAAATAACATTTAATGCTAGATATATCAATTATTATTGATCAAAAAAATTTGAGCCATAGTTAAAATATTTACAATATTTATAGGACACCGTGTATATTACAGTATATTCAATACTGACCAAATCGAAGAAAACAAATAAATTTACAGATTCTTAAACTAACATGATCAAATATATAAGAATATACAGAATCAGATTTTTTTTTCGAGAATCAGAAAATATGTATGTGTATTCGACATGCTGTATATACAATGGAGGAGTTCCCTCAATGTTGCCAACCTAGAAAAAGGTCTACCAACAGGGAATTATTATTTTTGATCAAAATCTACTTCATTATTTTCCAAATGATAAAATATGTGTTTAAAATTCTATTGAGCTTTCCAGAATATATCGTTAGCGAAATATAATGATTTTAATAAAATCTTACTTCTGATTGGTTGAAATTTCGTTGTCAAATGTCATTCCTCATAGAGTAAGTATAACAGGACAACATGTTTCATTTTAAGATTATAGTTTAGTTCCACCAATCCTCCAAGGCTGTAGGTCAGTCGCTGAAAATGAAACATGTCGCTCTGTTATACTTACTCTATGACGAATGACATTTGACAACGAAATTTCAACCAATCAGAAGTAAGATTTTATTAAAAATCATTATATTTCGCGAACGATATATTCTGGAAAGCTCAATAGAATTTTGTACACATATTTTATCATTTGGAAAATAATGAAGTAGATTTTAACCAAAAATAATTCTTCCCCGTTGGTAAACCATTTTCTAGGTTGGCAACATTGAGGTAACTCCCCTATTGATTGTTATTGGTATCTTATAAAAAAATCGATTTGATGAACATTGAATGTCAATCACAATAAAAATATGATGAAAGATCTAAAATATTTGTAAAAATAAAGTAAAGAAAATGTTTATACCTGATACATAACTTTATATTAATCTCTATTTCATTAATATTTATGCTGTATTATTTTCTGGCAATCTTATTATTGTCGCTTGTTTGAACGTTACTAAAGAGATAAATTAATTTTTCTTACAAGCTTATATATTTGCATGTTTTAAAAATTTATGATAAATATAATGCCGTAATTAAGATTATAAATATCTTTTGATGTATTGTATAATGTTAAATATTTGATAAATGTTTTGTTATATTATAATGACATAATGTTAAAATAATAATAAAAATTATCAATATTAATAAGGATAAAAATTCTATGCAGAAAACAGATAGTTTTAGTCAAAAACATATTTTTTCTAATAGATAATAATAACAAAATTATTGGCAATGAGTATTATTATTTTCATAAAAATAAAAATTTTTATTTTATAAATTATTTGGTCAAGGTAAATTTCAAAACCAAATTTTGCAATTTTAAATAGCGTCAAAATAAAAAAATACAATAATTGGGAGTCTTTATTAAAGTAAAATTAAGCCGAATTCAGTGTATCCGGTGAACGAACCTGTACATTACACATTAGAATAATGTATGGTCAGGTTTATTTATGACATATAAAACGATTATGATATAATAAAAGAGAGCGCTTTGACAGGAAACGTAATGACCTTGAGAAGCTAGGGAGTTAATAGAAAAATTGGTAACTATCCTCATCGGTCCCCTTTCAAGCAATACTAAATAATTTATTTTTGGGGGACAATATAATTTTGATATATTAACGGTAATCGCAATAAAAAAATTTACCAACGAAAAGTTATTAAACCTAAATTTAGTAATCAAAGTTGAACCGAGATGGTGATAAGGTATTAAAACAGTGATTTAAAAATCCAGATCTGTATTAGAAAAATTCAAGTTTAAGGTTGTCTTCAGCGACTCTCTTAAGAGGCCCACACACCACGTAACTTTTGTGTTTGCCGGTTAGAGAATTACCCAAGGAAAATGTGCTTGTATTCTAATAAATTGGACGTAAAAATTTTTTTTTGTATTTTCCGGTTTATGTTTAATAATCCTACCCTCCAGTCCAATGTTTTCTTCGAAGAACAGGGTAGAGCGCCATAAAACGTAATTATTCGTATTTGGACGAGAACTCGCCTAATATAGCAACTAAAAATATGCGGTTCTTTTCATGATATTTAAAATATTTATGAGCAGAGCGCGTCTGTGCTACATTTTTTAAATTTGTCTATAGAAAAAAGTTGATAGTCGTATCACGTTTAATAAAATTATTTTAAAAAAAGTGCCACATACGCGCTCTAAAGAATTAACTACAGAATCGATTCGTGAAAACCGCAGCTTCCTATCTTTAATATTAATGGAGCGCTCGTCCAAAAACGATTTCAGGCAAGATACCATAAGGTATTGGCGCCTCTTAATCCTTTTTAAAGTCGGAAGATCATTCATTTTTAATCCTATTAATTACCATTCTATTTAAGGAAGGGTCTTCTGACTTTATAAACTATTAAGAGAGGTGCAAATTATATTTACCGGATATTACAACCCGTGAAAATATTTATACATAAATATTATTTATTTTTATTTCATGAGTGGTACTGTAAGGATGAAATCCAAAAATTTATATATACAAGGAGGCGAAAAAGCAATTTTTGTGGACTTTAAATTTAGGCAAGTAAGTGTTTTAAATGGTGGGGAAAAACGGTGGAGCAGAAGAAGATATTAATGAAGAACCGACGAAAATAATTAAGAAAGATATTGTAAGTTACAATCAGTTGTGTCAGTCAGAAAATCTTACCGCTTTAGCAATAACTTCTGCTAGGCGAAGTTTTTATAATGGCCGTAGAAAAATTTTACCTTCACTACCAAAATCCATTGAAGGAGCTCAAAGTAAAGGAGCTACAGACCTTAAAAATACCAAAAGTTGGCCAAATCAAGGTCATTCGTTAGTTCAGGTCTCTCAGATTGTTACGTTTTCTTGTGCCATCCTTATTTTCATTCTTCCTCTACTCTGTATATTTTATAGTTTCATGTTCGCTTGATTTTGCCTTTCCTATTTCTCCGCGTCATATGTTCTCCCTCCTTCTATCGGCATTTATATAAATTACTTTCCCGTGCTAAGAACCTTTTTTATCTCTTTAATATCAGAAATAGACTTTGTATATCTTAATATTGCCAGTGTTTTCTACTGAAGATTTCTTTCTTCTCTCCCCTTTAATTATAGGGGTTTTTTGGCTTTTTGGTCTTTTCCTGCTGGTTCTAACGTCAGAGACGGTTGTTTTTCTTCTGGACGGTCAAATTTGCCGGGTCCAAGAAGTCTTTTTTTTCTCCTGGACAACTGAGGACGGAACAGTTTACATCTATAACAACAAGACCCTCAACCTACCTTAAAGAAGCTAAGTTTTATTTTATTGAAGAAAAAAAAAGAAAAATATATAATTTGTGAAACGATAAAAAAGGTAAAAGATAATTGAAGTGATTAAGCTCAAATTATATTATGGGTTCGTTCCACGAATAGAATTTGAAATATATCAGAAGTAAAATATTAAATACAAAATTTTTGGACGCCAGTCAGTTGGTTTTTTGGTGTGATTAGAAACAATTGACAAAAAAAAACTGTCCTTTCTTTTTTTTTTTGGTTAAGGAAATTAAACTCAAGTGAAACGTTATATTTGTTTATTTTATAGTACTATTCAGAGATATTTTTTCATTTTTCTTCATAAAAAAAGCTTCTTTAAGGTAGAGGGTCTTAGTGTTGTAGGCGTAAGTTGTCCTGTCTCAATTGTCCAGAAAAAAAACTTCATGGACTCGGCAAACTTGACCGTCAGACGTGGGAACCAGCGGAAAATTTACAGTCACCAAGAGAAACCAAAAAACCCCTATAACTAAAGGGGAGACAAGAAGGAAATCTTCAGTAGAAAACACTGGCAATATCTATTTCTGATATTAAAGAGATAAAAAAAGGTTCTTAGCACGGGAAGGTAATTTATATAAAAGCCGATAGAAGGAGGGAGAATATATGACGCGGAGAAATTGGAAAGGGAAAATCAAGCGAACATGAAACTATAAAATATACAGAGTAGAGGAAGAATGAAAATACAGGGTGGCACAAGAAAACGTAACAAGATACGTCTGGGATGCTGTTAGACCCACAGAATTATATTTCATAGAATGCTAATGCTACCTCTTAAATTGAAGCAGCACACGACGAATTTAAACCTTCTAAGTTGCGCAGTATTGTCCCTAGCAGTCTTAATACCAGTATTAATGTTTTCTAAAATCATTTTATAGGATTGTTTACTCACTTGAAGTAGCTAATACCCGGCATTTTCCCTTTGTTTGACACGAAATTACCATACAAACACTCATAGGTCCAAACTAAGAACTGTGCTTAATAAATCAAATTTGCACTAAAAAATCCAAATCACAAACGAGAGCGGGAATATGAATACGGAATACGGATCTGGACGCTTGACATTGAAATCAACATAAAGTTTACAGTGTTGCCACAGTATTTTGAAATGTAACTGGATTTCCTGATTTTAAGATTTTAATACAAATCAGTCTTCAACAACAATACCAAATTCATATATATTGGCATCACTACAACTAAAACATAGTTAAACTGCGCATGAGCAGCATTGTCCCGTAGATAACTATTGGCACATTTTGGCCTATGGAAACTGCTATACCTTTAGATATCTAGAAATATATTACATTATATATATCTGTGGTCAGACCTGGCGCATCTGAGGGACATGAAGACCGTTTGCGTAGTAGTAAAATTAAAATTATTTAAAGTACAATATAGATATAGGTAGATTAATCAATAAAGGAGGTACCTTCTTATAGTACCGATCATCCAATATAACGCAGACCTACAATTTTTCCCTATCCTATAGTATTATAATATTGTGTGATTTTAGTAGAATTTAATCAGCTTGATTCAATGTTTCAAACCTTATTTTACTAGAGTACAAGGAAATGAAAAAAAAATGATAAATAAATCGTATAGCCATAATATAACACAGATTTACATTTTTTCTCTATTCTCTAGTATTAGCATATTGTGTGATTTTATTAGAATATAAAGGCACCAAACATCAAAGCAAAACTTCTAAACTGTCAAAAATATTTTTTTAAGAAAATTCACAACTCGAAAAAATTTCGGAAATTTTTCAAGCTCTAGGGAGATTATAACTGAAAATTTAGCACTAATTTCTGATCGCTCTGTAATTTTTTTTTGAAAAGTTTATGAATATTTAAATAGCTATAGGTCTTATTCGTGAATTATATCAGCTAAATATTCTAACCAAGAAATTCTCTTATCTTTTTAGTAGTTTATAAATAAATAAATAAATAAATTAATAAAATAAACATGTTTTCTTTTTAAAAAATTTGTCTTCGACTCGGAAGATATATTTGGCGCAGTCAGTAGAATAATTCGGAATCGAACTGTAACGAACGAGTCTATTTTTCGTGACTACGATTAACCGGATTGTGAACAATTTTTAAAGAAAAAGTAAAAATTATTTGGATTATCAGTGATCGACTGAGAATTGTGATACCCATTGACCAAATCTGCAAGAACATCGTACTGGTGTAGGTATAAATTGCCGATCGAGCGTCGTCCTTATAGTTAAGAGAAAAGTAGACAATAATAGTTACTTTATTGCTAAGATGGAAGAACAGAAAAAGATGTATCAAGAAGGTACCGAGCCTCGACTTACAAGAAGTTCATCTTCCTCTCGAACCCTCGGAAGAAGACTCATTGGGGGAAGGAATTATATCAGCCAAATATTCAAAGGACTTTTCTGATCTTTTTAGTAGTTTATATAAAAGTAGTATCAGAATTAATTGAGTTGGTCGGTAATTATTCTTCGGTCCATTAACATCATTTATACTTGGTAAAAACCCAAATTGTAATTTAGTAAATAAAAATAAACATTTCTTTTTAAAAAATCTGTCTTCGACTCGGAACATATATTTGGCGCAGTCAGTAGGATAATTCGGAATCAAACCGTAACGAACGAGTCGATTTTTCGTGGCTACGATTAACCGGATTGTGAACAATTTTGAAAAAAAAATCGGTTGTCGACAAGTCAAATTTCGTGACATTGCATCTATCATTTTTTGATAGTGACACTTCCGTTTGACAGATGTTGTACAAAAATTAATGAGTTTTTCCGACGGGTAACTCAAAACCATTTACCAAATTTCAGCTCAATCGGTTTAAACCTGTGGCCTCTATCGTGTAAGAATACACACAAACAGACAGACAGACTTTCATCTGGAAATGGTCTTAAACATTTAAGGAGACCTCAAAATGGATATTTCCATCTTCATCTCAAATTTTTTTTTAGCTCGTTCACAATACTTTGCCTTCTCGGAGGTGGATCGGGAAAGAAAAAATCTTAAATTTCAAAAAATCTTAAATCGCAAAAAATTTCAAAAATCTCAAAAATAAAAAAATCTCAAAATAGGTAAAATACCTCAAAACCACAAAAAATTTCAAAAATCAAAAAATCTTCAAAATATTTTCAAAAAAAATCTCAAAAAACTTTTAGACGGTTCAAAAACATCTCAAAAATCTCCAAAAATTCTTTAAAAATCTAAAAATTCACAAAAAATCTCAAAAAATTTAAAACGTCAAATCTCAAAAAATTCAAAATAGTAGATGTCTCAGAAACTCAAAAATTTGATCAAAAAATCTCTAAGAATTCAAAGAAGTCAAAAAAATCTCAAAAGCTCAAAAAACCTTAAAAAAATTCAACAAAAAAATCTGTAAAATCTTAAAAAACCTCAAAAAATCAAAAAATATAAAAACATTTCAAAAAACCTAAAAACACAAACTCAACAAATCTCAGAAAAACTTTAAAAATCCCATAAAATCTCTAAAAAATCTCAAAAGATTCAAAGAGTCTTAAAAAACTCGAATGAATTTCAAAAAAAATTCAAAAAATATTAAAAAATCTGAAAAAAACCAAAAAATCTCAAAAAATCTTAAAACATTCTCAAAAAAAAATTGACAAAATTGGAAAAGATTGTAAAAAAATTGCAAAAATTGAAAAAATCCACGAATTCTTTTTCAGATATTTAATGTTAAAGTTTCAAATTTTGACATTTTTTTATTTTTAACAGGTGACAGTTGGAGAAATAATTTTGACTGTCCTGTATAGTTTTTTATGGGCTTTCAAATGACATATTGCAATTCGTTTTTTGATAGTGGCACTTTCGTTTGACACATGTCATACAAAAACTATAATGATTTCTTCCAACGGGTAACCCAAAACCCTGTACCAAATTTCAGTCCAATCGGATTAAGACTTTTTAAGATATTTAATGCTAAAATTTCAAATTTTGACATTTTTTTATTTTTGACAAGTGACAGTTGGAGAAATAATTTTAACTGTTCTAAATAGAGTTTTTTAAGTGCTTTCAAATGACATATTGCATGTCCAATTCCGTGACATATTTGATCTGTCATTTTTTGATAGTGATACTTCCGTTTGACAGATGTCGTACAAAAACTAATGGGTTCTTCTGAGGGGTAACCCAAACCCCTATACCAAATTTCAGCTCAATTGGATTAAACGTGTGACCTCTATCGTGGAAGAATACACACACACATACACACACACAGACCGACAGACAGACTTCCATCTGGAAATGGTCTTAATCGTCTCAGGGCACTCGAAAATGGATATTTCCGTTTTTATCTCGAAATTTTTTTTTTAGCTCGTTCACAATACTTTCCCTTCTAGGAGGTGGGTCGGGAAAGTAAAAGTGAAAGTTATTTGGATTATCAGTGATCGACTGAGAATTGGCACCATCATTCAAGATCTGCAAGAACAACAAAAAAATATGTAGACATCCAGCCTCGACTTGCAAGAAGTTCTTTTTCCTCTCTAACCCTCGGAAGAAGAATCTTTGGGTGGGGGGTGAATTATATCAGCCAAATATGATAAATTCTTTTCTTATCTTTTTAATTGTTTATATAAAAGTAGTTTCAGCATTAAGTGAGTTAGTCAGTAATTATTCTTCAGTCTATTAAAATTATTTATACCTGGTGAAAAATAATCCAAATTGTAATTTAGTAATTAAAAATAATTTTTTTCTGTTTAAAAAATCTGTATTCGACTCGTGTAATCCCTGAAAATATTCTATTTTTATTAAATTTGAATAAAAGACTCACCAATACAAAAGACGAACATCACTATTCAACAAATATCGCTTCACGAATATGAAATGTAAACGCGCGGAGAAATTTTACATTTCTTTTACTAAAAACGGAAAACCTTTAGGCTGTCAATTATTTCTCGATATTCTAGGCGCAATATCGCAAGATCTCTTTTTCATGTAACCAATACACCAGTGACGTGCCTATAAATGCAAATTTAAAAATAATTTTTTTATAGTAAATTTTAATGGTAAAATTGGTTTATAACATCCTAAATAGAAACTAGGTTTTTTTGGTTATTTAAAATATCTACTTTTTAGTAAATTAGGCAACGGTAAAATATTTTTTTACGTTTAAAAATCTGATTACCAACTCTACGGGTAGATTGAAACATTTTAAAATAAAAAAATCCGGGACAACATTTAAAGTAGACACATTTTTTTATGGCAAATGTCAATAGATTAAAAAAATGTATATAATACTAAAATAATTCCCATGCCTCACAGATTCACGACGACATCCGTGTTATATCAATTATAGGCAGAAAAGGATAAATCTATTCAGAAGAACGCAAGATGGCTCCATAATTCAGATTTTTGAAAAAAAATAGTAAGATTACAATGCAATTAAAAAAAA
Organism: Neocrepidodera transversa; assembly: GCA_963243735.1. Taxonomy (NCBI): domain Eukaryota; kingdom Metazoa; phylum Arthropoda; class Insecta; order Coleoptera; family Chrysomelidae; genus Neocrepidodera; species Neocrepidodera transversa. The sequence continues at coordinate 6,876,924 of OY725338.1, forward strand.
GTATTCAGCTAACCAATTAAATGTAGAGGATGCAGCTAAAATATACAGAGTGTTTCATATTTCGACGTTCAAACGTTTATGGTAGACTCCTATCATAAAGTAAAGAATATCTAGGTCACAAATCAATATTCAAAAATTTTTAGTTTTCGAAATACGAAATAAAAATTGAAAATTTATCCAGTGGCGTATAAACCATTCAACTGAAACACCAATGGTAAGGATTTTGAAAAAAAATATATGGTCACAGTGAGGGTCGTTAGTCCAGTAACTTAGCTACAAAGTTTCATTGAAAAATATTAATTTTTAAAAAAAATACAGCGAAAAAATGTTTTTATTTATTAGCTTCTAGAGTACTAGGGTGAACAACAAATACGCTACAACTTATGTGGCTGACATGTAAGGTTATCTTAGAATAACACAAAAAACGTAAAAAACCCATTTTCGAAAAAAATATGACAGTGGTTTCTGAAATACACAATTTAAATATAAAAAGTTGGTCTAAATTTTTTTATTTAAAAATTGTAAAGACCCGTCCCAACATGGTAATCAATTTGAAAAAAAAAGTTGTTTGCTACATCTCAGAAAATGACACTCCGTCAAAACAAAAATTAAATTCGTATTTTTACATAATAGAAAAAAACATACATATTCTATTTTTTAATAATTGTAAAATAAGTTACGAACAATGTTCCGCCTCTTAGAACATTTTTTTCGGACGCCTCAGGTCGGTCATATACTACAGCTAGACAACAGCAAACAATTTTTCCTCTTCGCTCATTATCGCAATTACACTTTGTTGATTTTCCAAGGTTTTCATTTAATTGTCTCTTTCTTATCACCAGTGTATCGATTTTCCGAATGCAACCAGTTGTATATGGTAAAAATACAATATACAAAGTCTATCAAAACTATCTGTATATCGAAAATTACTTACACGATATTTATGAAAATTTGTATACAGCGGTTTGTCGTTATGCTACATCTACAGAAAATATTTTCAACTTTCGGTCTATACAAAATACTAAAATAAAATAATTGTCACGGCCAACTTATCATAAATCTTTTTAAAAATGCTATAATATCTCAAAAACGATTATGTTCAGTTATAGGAAATTGAACATAAACTTCCTATATTTTCTGTCGTAGATCATAGTACAACCGGAAAAATGGATAGTTCCATGTAAAAAAATTAAGATATTTGACATTTTTAAAGATAAATTTTTCAACACTTTTTTAGATAAATCCAAAATGTTATCCATAATCTCAAATGTGGTCAAAATGATGAGGTAGTAAAACTCTAAATCCAGTACCACAAATTTAATATAAACTTTTGTTAAAAAATGAGGCTTCAATTACATTGATACGAAATGGGCGGCGACTAGTTTCGGCATTATGCCATCATAATCATAATATAAAGTTGTTTTCATCTCTACGGGGGTGAAAAATACCCCTTAATCGCTTTAAAATCTGATTAACGTGTAGACATTGATTTGAGATAAATAATTTATACTTTCTCTCCTAATTAAATTACTTGGAGACAAATAATAAAAAATATTTGCATTCCCTCAGGGGGAGAGCCCACTCCCCTCTAAAAGAATGACCCTGTATGTTTTTGGTTGACGCACTTACTCGAGCAAGTTTTTGGTTGACGCACTTACTCGAGCGGGTCAATATTTGTTTAACCCCAATTTTGAACCCCTTAAAGTGCGAATTTTCAAAATTCCTTTCATGGTGCTCCCCTACACTACCAAATGAAACTACCCTGAAAATTTCACGTCTCTATCACCTCTGTTTTAAGCTGTGCGTTGATTGTCAGTCAGTCAGCGATACAACAATTTTATACATTTAGATGTCATTGTAAAATGTATCTACAAATCTATTAAAAGAAAACATTTTTTATGTAATTTTAAATTCATTTTAGTTTATAATCGTATCCACAATATTTAATATAATCGTACACCGATATGTAATAATCGTTCCACGATACCAATAATTTTTTTAAATTATTTTCGGATGAAGGTGTACGCACGTGTTTTGCGAATTATTTTGTTAGCAAAGACGGACAATTACCCTGGTAGTTTTCAAAAATTTAAAGGTTATTAAATAAAAGAATAATAATAGTATTGACCTGTCTTTTTCTTTTCCACTTGGGAGAATTGCTCATATCCATCCTCCAATTATTCAATTATTTCCAGCCAACTTTTGTCACGAATTATTTTATTTTTATTATATTCATTTATTTTATCAGAAATACAGGACTTATAAATTCTATTAAACAGAATAAGACACATAGTCGTACCACAAAATATAATCTTAAAATTTCAAAAAGTTAAAGCGGCGACATGTTTCGACCTCATCGGGCCATCATCAGGCTAGAAACAATAATTACAGTTTAGAATAAAGTAATATTGGTAATATTTGTGTTCCACTGTATATTGTTAATACTGAAGTATAAATGAACATTTATGTGACAACAAAGAAATAATAAATGATTATAAATAGTTTGATATGTCGTAAATAACTATATGTACATTTAAAATTCAACACCCATTAAAAAAGAACTGTCTATTATTGAAGTTTGTGCCAATGGATACTTTTGATTAGAATGATCAAAACTACAATATATTAAAAATTTGGAGAATTTCAGTGAGAAACACTTTGTATAAGAAAAGTGCGGTATCCTTCACATTAAGTTAAAGATATTATTAATAATAATTAAATCAAAATATTTTTATGCATAACATCCATTTAAGACATATTCTCAAGTAAGTGTGTTTATTTAATAGCATGTTCTAAAATTTGATAAAATTAATTAAAAACTTACTCGTTTATGCTTTGGTTAGCACTCGACACAAAAGATATAGGTTAGATTGTGGCAATGAATTTTAAAATATTATGTGTTTACCTAAATATCATTCGTTATGAACGTGATTGTACAATTCCTGATAAAACTATTAAAAACATTTTACAAATTTAAGATAGCCGATTTTAATATTTATTCATTAGTTTAATGCGACTTATCATCAGTTGGAGAATCCGAGTTCATACAAAAAGCAATTGATATCTTTGCGAAAGTCATTACTTAATATTCTTTAGTTGGAAATTATTTACGATTGACGTACATTAAGCGATAAGACATATACAATAAAAACATGCATAATCTTTTCTTTTTATTTATGTGTAATATTTTATTCATTATTTTACTTTTTAGATGCGGTTTAGATCAGTCGTAAAAAATTAAACAAGCACATACGGTGGTATTTATTTAACTAAAACCTTAACTTATACCTATTAGGTAGATTTCCATATATGGAATCTACCTATTGTAATCGATTCAATGCAATTTTTGTCCAATCGAAACCAAATTTGGTACAAAAATTCTTTGCGGCAGTAATTTGTTGCGTATTGAAAATGGGTATTCTACCTATAAGAGGGTGAGAATTGGAGGTGGTTGAAATGTCAAAAAAATCAGACCTCCGCCATTTTTGAAAATATTAAAAAAGACCATGATACTTTTTTTATGCCCTGATTATTATAAAATTAATTTGTCTCAAATATTTTTTCATCCTACCCACGGGGATGGAACTGGAAGGGGTTGAAATTTCAAAAAAGGGGGTAGAAATAAAAAAAAAATCATATCTCCGCTATTTTTGAAAATATTGAAACAGACCATTAGACTTTTTTCATGTCCTAATTATTATAAAATTTATTCGTTTAAAACTTTTTTCGATCTGACCATATCGTGGGGTGGAGAAGGATGAAGGTCTCAATAAACAACAGAAATCTACCTCCCCCTGTCGACCCTACCGACAGGATTTTTTTTTTGTTTTGGTGTTTAAAATTTTAATTCTAATAAACCCAGCAAACTAAACAGTATCCAATTAAATCAGGCACAGACAGTCGGACAGACAGACGGTTGTAGTTGAATTAGGTCACTTGGGTGACTGAAAATAGTAGATGGACCAGCTATCGATTGCTGAAAACAGAGTTCCAAAATTCGAAACCGTTCTCGAGTTATCGCTGTAACAGACAGGCAGATAGACAGACATACAGACAGACAGACGGATATTGTAAAGCCAATAAGTACTTTCGCCACCTACTTTTAGTCCAGTCAACAGATTGGAAAAAGTTGTGGTAGGTGGAAAAAGGTCGGAAGTTAATGAAACTTTAGGATGTTGTTTACGGATAGTTATTTTACATTTTCTCAAGTTTTGGACCTCAATTACCCTGTGCGAAAATATGAGGGGAGGGGACGACCTTGCCCATATGGATGGCGTGTCTCTGCTTACGTCCTATGGCAAAAACTTTTTTGTAGAGCGTTAAATTTCCTATAATTCCGACTATTTAAAACCTAATTTCTTCTCTGATGAAAGCCAACCATATTCACATCATGTTGGTTTCAAGAGAGCCTGGTGAATCCGTGTTCGCGCAAATTCAAGTACTCTTCGGAGATGGCGTCTACATGTAGTGGCTGAGACTTGTGTTTTATTTCTAAAGGAGGGGTTGAAACAGGTGAACTAACTGTAGTGAAAGCCAGAAGAGTTGCCAAACTATTGTGAGTCCAGTGTGAAAAGGTAACTATCTGCAGATGAATAGTTCCTGCGAGGGTTGAGTGGAGTGACAATGCACAGTGCTTGCTAAACAAGGTACAATGAGAAATTGATTGCTGGCCTTGTACTTCGGGGATATGACACATCCAAAACTCCTTCTCCTGTACCTACCTGGTGGTCACAAGTTGCTTAATATTTCATCAACGCTTTTTTTTGTGAGGTAGCTATCATTGTTAATTTCAGAGCTAAACAGGCGATACCCGAAATAGTTAATAAAATTATCGAAAAGGCGAAGATAGGTGAAGACAAGTGGGGGACGGAAATAGAAGTCAGTTGCCCAATTTGAACACTGATTCACCCAAGTCAGCGCAGAAAAGAGGATAAAGAGGATTCTGCCTTTTGCCGAGTGTTGACGAGGCCATGCAGATGATATTTCATACATCAACGAGAACAGTGATGAATGCCTGTTTTCCGTTCCGCGCCTGATTGAGGAAGACAGTCGACTACACATCAAAACTGTGAACAGTCTTCAGGAAAAATATGGAATCATTTCAGAATCAAGGAGAGTGTCTGTTATCAGTCTGAAGAGGGTTGGTGTTAAAATTCTATACGATAACTGGTACTTCACCGAAATAAAAGGTCCTGTTAGCAGTTTAGCTACGGTCCCGATCAGTGACGAAGGCTAAATTGCAACTAGTCCGTCTACTACCAACAAGGGACGCTGACAAGTACCAGCAAGTACATGCGTGGTTAGACAATAAACTTCCCCATCAGTTTGGGGCTGGAGCCTAACCACGCAATGGGAACTACCAATCAACATACCCAGAAATGCAGCGCCAGATGATATTCTCCAGATTGTTTCCTGCAAGTGCAGCGAAGGCTGTAGCACCGGAGTTTGCAGCTGCAAGAAAGCAGGTCTACGGTGCTCAGCAATGTGCAAGTAATCCCGACAAGAAATGTAAATAGTTCATAATTAAAAATCATCACATTCAAAATGAAATAATTAATTTTTTACGACAAATTGAGCTTTGTGGCGGATTTCGATTAGAGTTAATGACATTAATTTTTTCCATCGAAAAGACTATATCTATTTTTTACCTACCCGGAGATATTTATGTAGTGGGAGAAGAGGGGATATCGATCAGAAAAGTAACTAATTTCATTACCAATCTGATGTGAATATGGTTAGCTATCATCACAGAAGAAAATTAGCTTTTGTGAGGGGTCTAAAGTTGATGATTGAAATTCTGCATTTTGGCATTTTTTAGCTAATTTTGAAATATTACCTTTTTTTCGAAGAGTTCGTAGAAAACGAAAAGACCTTACCTTATTGTTGAACATCATCAATGGCAGATATAATTGCCTTGACCTTCTTGTCCAAATCTTTTGGTACCGACGCGAACTACTAGACAAATACAAACATTCCATTGGCCCTTTTATCGCTATAATTATGCTTTTAATACATTAATTCCTTATTCCACTTAAACTAGATAATTATCTTAATGATCTTCAACTTTTTGAGAGTTCTGTACGGTTATTTAAGAACCATTTACTCAAATTGAATATTTAAGTGTTTTTGCAATCTTTTGTTTATTGTCTGTATTATTATATTATATTATTATATTCAATTGGCTGTTAAGGAAGTGTTATTTCTGTTTTATACCGTGTATCCATTTAGTGCGGCATTCCTCTCTTACAGCGTTGTTTGAAATCTGATGCAAAAATTACTTCGGAAATAAATATGGTACCAATTAAGCTATATTTTAAAATTATATTGGCTTCTGCAAGGTGTTCCAAGAAAAGGTGCCACAATTATTTTTTTTAATGGAATGGTGGGGATATTTTTACACTTTTTAAATCAACCCTTAGGTCTACATTAATAGTTAATTTTGATTTAATATCCCATACACCGTTGCCAAGTTATTACGAAATTTGTCAATTTTTCGAATTTTATACTTATACAACTTCTTATAAACTGCCATACAAAAGACATCTGTTAAATAATTTAGTGACAAATTTGTACATGATATTTCGTAAGAACCAGAAAGCCCTCTGTAAAAGTATATTTAATTTCAGTGTTACAGGGTATTCAAAATTTAATGCCAAATTTTTAGATTTTCGAAGTAAATTTATTCACTTTTCTTAAATACGATACCCTGTATATTATAACATATTTAAAAAGTCCATGTATGGGTATTTTTAAAACGAGAATTTAATGGGCTGTTATAATATACAGGGTATCGTATTTAAGAAAAGTGAATAAATTTACTTCGAAAATCGGAAAATTTGGCATTAAATTTTGACGCTGTAAGAGAGGAATGCCGCACTAAATGGACACACGGTATCACAAATTATGTATATTGTTATAAAGAAAAATCCACCGTGTATGGGGAATTTTATAAATTAAAAAATTTTTTTATCTATGAATAGATTATTAGTAGTTAAATGTTATATTTATTAAATGGGATAGAAGAGTTGGTATGTAAGTAAAGAAAAGGAAACGAAGGTATTATAGATAAATCGGCAAAATAAATAGTGGTAAAAAAATTTGAAAAGACAAGAAAAATAATAAACAGAAGGTGAATTTTTTGAAATTTTAAAAAAATTAAGATTTGTCAATTTTTGATCATTTTTAATTTGAAAAATGTTAGATAAGATATTGAGCGTTATTAAAAAATGTATTTATGAATTTTAAATAAAAAATATAAATAATAAAAAAATAATTAAATTAGTTTATACACAAAAATAGATCAGAAAAAGATCCAGGACAACGTAGGAAAAGAACAAAGAAGCAGAAAAAGATAGAGGACAACGCAGGAATAGAACAGAGAAACAAAGATAGATTGAAATAGAAAATCAAGTACAACATTTTTGGGAAGACAGAAAATAAATTAAGAAAAGGTTTTAATCCAGGTTTAGAAGCAAAGAAAGGGAACAAGAGGCAAATAACAGGATAAACAAAATTTATATATTTTGATTATAATTTTCTGATGTTAATTATATTTCTACTGAACCCAACCAAAATTGAGATAGTGTAAATATCATTACAATATATTATTATTCTTTTTTGATTTTCTTATGTTTTATGTCAGCAATATTTTATTCACATTTCAACTGAATTGGGTGAATAAATAAATAAAATCAAATAAAATAAAAAATATCGAACCATGTAGTAATTATAAAGGAATTACTTTATTAGCCTTTGCCATTTTTTCTCGTTATATTTAAATACATGTTTATTTAAAAATACCAGTTAAAAATGTTTATTTTTATATATTTTTAAAATGTGACCGTAGAAAATTTATAGTTTATTCTGCACTCATGTGAAAACTATTATTTTGATACTGCAATTTGATTCATAACTTTGTATATATCATTACTTAATGCTCCAATTTATTTATTATATAATTAGTATAAATATGATTATTCTTAACAGTTAATTTTTACTACAATTGGAATATGTTTTTTGTTGTTAGATACGCATATATTTGTATTTACTAGCATATTACATAATAAATAGTTTCATATATAATAACTTCTATTAGGAAATACCACAGTTATTATTATTATTAAAATAAGTGTATTCAATTTTTTTCAACTAGCTACAATTTAATTAAATAATGAGTTTTTTAAATTTGAATAATTTGAACCGTAACGAAAATTAAAATTCTATTGTGTAACAGTTTTAAAAAAATCAATCATAATTCGTTCTAAAAAAACAAATATTCGACACATAAGTAAATTAAATTGGAACTATGTTTAAGGAACACAAGTTTGATCACATGTCTACTCTTACTGAACAGTTAAAAGAAGAAAATATGAAAAAAAAATTAAATAGGGTTCGATCGTAAGAATTTGTTATACCTAAAAAATTGAATACACCCAGAAAAAATTTAAACAGTTCGAAGTATGTAAACTGAGGACTAAATCCCTTTATGACATGTAAGCTGAGGACCGTTTCTAGCCCTCTCTAGCCCGATCTGTTATTTTTTCTTCACGTCCTCACCTAGCTTGACCTATTTTACCTCTTCCATGTAATTGCTCCTACTTCTTGAAAATCCTTCCTTTATCTTCTAATCAATATGATTTATAAACTTCTTTATTTATCTGTTATTAATAATATATGACTCATTTATTGGTTACATTTATTTTTACTGTCTTTTATACAACTTCTCTTTATAACATTTTTTTCTATATATCTGACATTTTACCAAAAATTTCTTCCTTATTATTCTGTATCATCCTTTTTTCCCAAAAAAAAAATTTCTTATTTGATTATTTAAAAAAAAATTTAATCACTTTTATCTATCTCTTATCATTTACTTATTCCTTAACTCAAACTTTCTTTTAAATTTCCAAAATTATATTAAATCTTCAAAAACAAACTCATACAGTGTATTTCATTACAATACATATGTGTACATAGCTATATACGTATTGTTAGTATATTAACAATTTCTCAGATTTCTGGTTGGGTTCTAGTCAAAAAAATAATAAACATTACAAACATTATCACAAAAAAATATAAATTGTCCTGTTATATTCCTCTTTTCGTGTTTTTCTTATATGATTAGTTCTAACTATGATTTCTTTCTCTTCTTCCAAATATCTTCTTATTTCATGGTTTTTTCAATTATAGATGCTTTTCCAAAATTTACTATTGATATAATTTAGTCCTCCTCCATTTTTTTTTGACTACTGATTGAGTACATTCCAAATTTTATGAATTTTGTTTAACAATTTTTTTTTTATTTTAATTAAAACTATATTTTCTTAGTTATTTGATATATAATTTTATATTTCTTTTAGAATTCTTTCTTTTTTTACCATTCAATAAACATTACCTCATAAAATTTCTTTGACAGTCTTTTTTAAAATTAATCAAAAATTGACTTGTTTATTATTTTTACTTTCCCGACCCACCTCCTAGAAGGGAAAGTATTGTGAACGAGCTAAAAAAAAATTTCGAGATAAAAACGGAAATATCCATTTTCGAGTGCCCTGAGACGATTAAGACCATTTCCAGATGGAAGTCTGTCTGTCGGTCTGTGTGTGTGTATGTGTGTGTGTATTCTTCCACGATAGAGGTCACACGTTTAATCCAATTGAGCTGAAATTTGGTATAGGGGTTTGGGTTACTCCTCAGAAGAACCCATTAGTTTTTGTACGACATCTGTCAAACGGAAGTATCACTATCAAAAAATGACAGATCAAATATGTCACGGAATTGGACATGCAATATGTCATTTGAAAGCACTTAAAAAACTCTATTTAGAACAGTTAAAATTATTTCTCCAACTGTAACTTGTCAAAAATAAAAAAATGTCAAAATTTGAAATTTTAGCACTAAATATCTTAAAAAGTCTTAATCCGATTGGACTGAAATTTGGTACAGGGTTTTGGGTTACCCGTTGGAAGAAATCATTAGTTTTTGTATGACATGTGTCAAACGAAAGTGCCACTATCAAAAAACGACAGATGCAATATGTCACGGACTTCGAATTGCAATATGTCATTTGAAAGCCCATAAAAAACTATACAGTACAGTTAAAATTATTTCTCCAACTGTCACCTGTCAAAAATAAAAAAATGTCAAAATTTGAAACTTTAACATTAAATATCTGAAAAAGAATTCGTAGATTTTTTTCAATTTTTGCAATTTTTTTACAATCTTTTCCAATTTTGTCAGTTTTTTTTTCAATTTGTCTTTTAGATTTTTTGAGTTTTTTTCAAGTTTTTTGATATTTTTGAGTTTTTTTGAGATTTTTGAGATTTTTAGAGGTTTTTTTGAGGTTGTTTGAGATTTTTTGGTTTTTTTCAGATTTTTTATTGTTTTTTGAATTTTTTTTGAAATTCATTCGAGTTTTTTAAGACTCTTTGAATCCTTTGAGATTTTTTAGAGATTTTATGGGATTTTTAAAGTTTTTCTGAGATTTGTTGAGTTTGTGTTTTTAGGTTTTTTGAAATGTTTTTATATTTTTTGATTTTTTGAGATTTTTTAAGATTTTACAGATTTTTTTGTTGAAATTTTTTAAGGTTTTTTGAGCTTTTGAGATTTTTTTGACTTCTTTGAATTCTTAGAGATTTTTTGATCAAATTTTTGAATTTCTGAGACATTTACTATTTTGAATTTTTTGAGATTTGACGTATTAAATTTTTTGAGATTTTTGTGAATTTTTAGATTTTTAAAGAATTTTTGGAGATTTTTGAGATGTTTTTGAACCGTCTAAAAGTTTTTTGAGATTTTTTTTGAAAATATTTTGAAGATTTTTTGATTTTTGAAATTTTTTGTGGTTTTGAGGTATTTTACCTATTTTGATATTTTTTTATTTTTGAGATTTTTGAAATTTTTTGCGATTTGAGATTTTTTGAAATTTGAGATTTTTTCTTTCCCGATCCACTTCCGAGAAGGCAAAGTATTGTGAACGAGCTAAAAAAAAATTCGAGATGAAGACGGAAATATCCATTTTGAGGTCCCCTCAAATGTTTAAGACCATTTCCAGATGAAAGTCTGTCTGTCTGTCTGTCTGTGTGTATTCTTACACGATAGAGGCCACAGGTTTAAACCGATTGAGCTGAAATTTGGTAAATGGTTTTGAGTTACCCGTCGGAAAAACTCATTAATTTTTGAACGACATCTGTCAAACGGAAGTGTCACTATCAAAAAATGATAGATGCAATGTCACGAAATGTCACGAAATTTGACTTGTCGGGAAAGTTTTGGGGCGACACAACCGATTTTTTTATCCTCCTTTTAATTGTACAGGGTGAAATTTTTTTAATATAACAGTATATATGTATTTTGTACATTTGTAAATATTTTTTAATTTTTTTTATTTGTAATACACATGTAATAGACATCTCCTTTGGATGGAAGCTGCCTTCAATATCAAAGCCCTGGATGTCGACGAGTGCGATTCTCATGATGATGAACGTTCAACTGCTAATGCTTCAGCTCCGTCTGTTCTAGTCTTCAGCTCTGTCAGATGCGTCTGCTATTTGATCTATCTTGGTTATTATTGGTCTAAATTGAACGCAGAACCAACAGCAAAAGAGCATTATGGTCTACCTTCATTATCATTGATCCAACTTGAAGGCGAAAAACGGCATTGTATTTAGAACTTCTCGAAGGGCTCAAGGATTCAAAAGTTAATCGTCAAAAACGCACTAAAGTCATCTTCGTTATTATCAAATCAATTTACGCCATTTTATTTCACACATTAAGTACTTAAAGAAAAATCAATAAAATGATCCATAATTTTTACTTTATCGCTAATCAAATAACATTATAGTTTTTCATTGTTTTAACTATTTATACAGGTAAGAAGTAAAGAACTATAATTTTTACTTTCTCACTAGTTAACCAACATAATAATTTTCGTATAATAACCTTTTAAGTTGCTGACAACGGTCATTTTAATATAAATATACTTGGAACTCATTTTAACTTTACTTTGACACTAACAATATCAACATGATACTTTCTTTGAATTTTGCAGATGTATATGTTTTCTTTAATTTTATTATTTTTTAAATAACTTTGTATAAGTAATATACTGCAGTGATCTGTAAAAATAAAAAATAACTAAATGTTATTTAAATCCTAGTCCTCAGTTTACCGGTTCTTTAGAAAACAGTTTGTCCTCAGTTTACATATGCTTGTTAAATCTGAATTTTGGTTCTCAGTTTACATGCACCCAAATAGCTAAGTTAAATTTGTGGCAAATTAGGTCCTTTTAAAGGCTAAAATTATATTAAAAAAGCAAAGATACTATTTTTAAAAATACAGTAAAATTTTTAGATTTCATTTTAGAACAAAACTATACAACTTCACAATATACAGATTTTTAAAATTCCGTCAACAAATAAAACAAAAAATCATAACTTCGGTTGCAAAGAAAATAAAAAATATCTAAATTATAAAAGTAAAATAAAAAAAAAACGAATTTAGAGTATTGGCAAAAATTCTTACTTTGTTATTTTCCAAAAGTAGATTGCGAATGTGCTATAGGATATAATAGTCGATTTTTGTCTTTTACATATCTCATTTTTCTCTTGGTACTAAAAAAATACAGTTCATTTTCTATCGCCGCTGCATTTGCTATTAATATTTTGAAACGCATGATTTTAATTAATTGATTAATTCTAAAATAATTTACATTACTATAAAAAACTCCTTAATTCTATCATAATAATGCTGCCATATCACTTACCTAGTCGTAATCAAATAAAATTATAAAAATAACCTTACGTGTTTAAGATAATTTTGAAAAAAAATTGGATTGCATGTAAGAAAATAGTCCCATGAGTTCATTTATTTTTTAGTGTTTGTTTGACACAAAGAGCTTATTATTTTTTTATAAAGTCCAAGGAAAAATCACTAGAAAGTAATGATAGTATACTTATAAAAAACAGAGGTGTATTAAATACTATTTTCTAAAGAAAATTGAGATTTCGTAATGTTATATTTTTTTATATTCTTTCTTTTCTATTTATTGTAATTAATCTTGCATATTTTAATTGATATCAAAATGTCTCGGCAATTTTATCATATTGGCCATTTTTTTTCTTCTATAGCTTCTATATTTATTTTGTCTAAGTAATTCATAACTGTTATTTTATTTCTTCTTTTGTTAATAAAGATACAACCGCCAAATTGTACAAATTATTTCAAAATAAAAATTTGCATTATCAAGACCAAAAAATAATCTTAAAACCCTATTTCAGATTAGTTTTTTGAAAAATCCCGTTTACTTTTGCTAGATTCTAGAAAATCCTTTTAACCTTTCGGTGAATCCGTCACATATATATTACAGATAACACCTGATACTAAATACATATAAATAACAATTTTTTTTATTATTTTATATTTTGATTATCATTTTGTTAATGTTTAACATTATTTTATTAGATAATCCCATTTCACTTTTTGATGTTTTATAAGAATCGCAGGTCAACATTTGATAAATTCATATGGGAAACTCTATAGTTCTTCCATTCTCAGTTTGAGGACACGTGCTACTATAAAAGTCACAAATGATTGTGGGCGGCATGCCGACAACGGGCGTGCATATAAAATTTGTATAGGGAGAAAAATGAATAAAATTTCGTTAATTTGTGAATTCTCGCGATAACCTCATTATCCGTAATTCCAGCTTTTTCTTTTTTCAAACACACGTACATATTTAAAACAACACGTTGACACTGGACATGTAAATTTTTGTTTTTAAATTCGGCATCATCTATATTATCATTGGTATTATTTAGTTCTAATTCATTTGGCGGTGCCAATTCAATTTCCGGCGCTATTTCAATACATTCCACCATTACATCATCTCGAAATGCTGTTTCAAATGGTCGCCAAAACGCCATTCTGATTATACAAACCTTAATAAACACTGTTCGTAGAAAAGTTATGGTCAATTTTTCCAAGAAGTGGTTTTACGATAGCCACAAACCCTTAGAAACTACTGTTTAAAAGATTTATAACCCATTGTATTTATCCGCAAAGACCGGCTGTTGCCAAGTTACCAAAATTTTCATGCATAAGGCGAATTTTTATATTTAACGTGAATTTTTTCATTGGTGGAACTAATTAATTATAATATAACACTTATACACTTATATCTATATATTTACAAAAAAACACTATCTGTCTAACAGCGTCACTAACTAAAATTTTACTGAAATAACGAGAACATTTTTATAGTAAGGCTAAGAAAGAATTTTAGAAAATGTGACAACCTCGTTTGATTTCAGCCTCCTCAAACTGAGAATGGAAAAACTATAATGAATTGTAATGATATTTGAACACTCAATTTTTGGGGAGGGTTCTATGAAAAAATTAAAAACTAATATACATAATAAAAAAACCAAACATACAAAATAAATTTTAGATCCTGTTCACTTCCTCTTCTTGAGACTCCTCCGACAAATTCACGTTCCAATCTTGTATCACTCTTCCTTCTTCAAAATCAGGTTCTTTTATTTATTTACTCAACCTTTATACTCTCTTATCTCTTCCTCCCAAATTGTTTCTTTTTGGCATTATTCTATTTTAAATTATCTCCAAAAAAAATCTTTTAAACTTTTGAAAACTTTTTAAATTTTTTTCTTTTTAAATTTAACAGTAGTTTTTTTTATTGGTATATAATTTCCCTTTTATAAATTTCTTTTTTAACACCTTTCGATAAATTATTGCGACATAATTTTTTTAAAAGATTTTTGACATCTCTCTATTTATTGTTTTCTTTTTTCATGTTTTTTTTTCCAAAAAAATTGTTTCTAATTTGATTATAATTTACGGAAAAAAATTTTTAATAATCTTTTAACCATTAAATTTAAAATTTCAATAATTCTTACAAATTATTTCATTACAGTATATAAATATATTGATATGGGCCACCCGGTAGTTCAGATGTCCTATCTACGATTTTCAATCCGGGCGCTGGGTTCAATTTATAATAAATTTAGAAAAAATATAAAAAATATATAATTTATTTAATTTTTAATGTTCCTAACGCCTCTTCTACTTCCTTGTGTTCTTCACTTTCACTAGTGTATCTTTTTGTCTCTCCCTGTATCAATTCCTAGTTTATTTGTTTCTCTAGCTGGCGTAGTTTCTGGGTGAATGATGCTTCAATTACTTTTTAGTCATTTTCTTACTCCACCTGGTGTCTCTTCTTAATGATAATCCTTGATCTCTCTTTATATATTTTATTCTATTCTATATTGATTTTCTGATAGTCTCACCTTATAATAGATTCTCTTTATCTGATTTTTTACAAACCAAAACTATTAACAAATTTCATATCCTTTTTATGACAATTCAAAAATTCTCCCTTCCAAAATTAAGAAATTTTTCATTCCCACTTGATTAAATTTTTTTAAATTGTTAAAATAATTCAAATGTGCGCACTTAAGTATTAAAAGGGAAATTTAATGAAGTGGTACTGGAAAGGGGACATTTTACTAGCAAATGAAAAGTGGAGAGTTCACACGATAGTAAATGAGTTGATCTGGAAATTTTGAGAAATATTCTCATGGAAGCCAAAACCGGAGATTCGATGAGGGATGTTCAAGAAATTGTAAGGGAAATTATGTAAGGGGTACGAGTAAACCACAAATGAGGTTGTAAGCTACCCTACGGGCGACCAGCTTTGTAAAAAACTCATAAAGCGCATTAATAATGATGTTACACAAGTTAGCATAACGGCGTAAAATAAACGAATGAAATGTCATACACCAAAGTAGAGTTTGTTTAACCATCCTCTGCAGTTACGTCATACATCGTCCAACTTTAGCTCTCAATCATGAAATAGATGAGAAGCAATTATGACGTCATTATCGTATTTCTTAACTAATATCGACGTAAATGACGCATGACATTTGACAAATAAATTCTTTAATAATATAGTTGCCAGTTTCCCTTCCAACTTAAATTGTATTAGATCCAAAATGTTTATCCATGATTTCAAATGTGGTCCAACGATGAAGAAATAAAATTCAATGTCTAGCACCACATAAATTTATTAAAGATGAGGTTGGCAACTAGTCTCGACATACTAATGCCATCATCAGGCCTATAATAACTCAGTTCCATATTCATATTAACTCAAATTTAATATCAGTTTGTTCTAAATTTTTGTTATTGTTTCAATTTCAACCCACCTTTGTTAAATTCTTTTGTTTTTTTTTTAAGTTACGTCTGTTTGGTTTTTATTATTTTTATAATATTTATACATGTCATTGTCAACTGTCAAATGTTATCACCATTTTGTATTAATTGACACGTTATTGGTTATTATTGACCCTTCTCAACATTACTGTTTTTATTAATGTAATTTATCCGCCTTTAGGGCCGCCAAATATTTTTAAGAGTACAGCTACCTTAAGTCTTGTTAGTTACTCTGACCTTTTCAGGAATACCATTATTCTGCTACCAAAGTTCAATCATCACCTTTTAATATAACCACCACCCGGTTCCTTCATATGGTTCATTCCATTATGTTGTCCTTCCTC
This sequence comes from Neocrepidodera transversa, assembly GCA_963243735.1. Taxonomy (NCBI): domain Eukaryota; kingdom Metazoa; phylum Arthropoda; class Insecta; order Coleoptera; family Chrysomelidae; genus Neocrepidodera; species Neocrepidodera transversa. The sequence goes on from OY725338.1 coordinate 6,893,495, forward strand.
CTACAATATTTTACACAATCAAATAACTTGGGTTCGACCCAATTTTTACCCTCCCCTAACCTGTTGCGGTTAGTCCCCTACCTTTTTTTAAAATTTTGTAACTATTTTTATCATTACAACGTTACTTTCATGTACCACATATTCTTAGTTTAAGTTTGTTTACTTGTTTAAGTTCGCGGTTTAAATTTGTCACGAGTACTATTTTTAAATGTTTAAAATTACCCCTTTGAGTAACTTTTATGTTACTCATGTCGAACATTGTATTATAGGCCTGATGATGGTATTAGTATACCAAAACTAGTTGCCAACCTCCATCTTCAATAAATTTATGTGGTACTAGACATTGAATTTTATTTCTTCTTTTAAATTGTATTAGATCACATTTGAGGTTATGGATAACTTATTGGACTTAATAAGGTTTAAGTTATTTGTCTAATAATAATAATTCATTGCCTAAGATTGTAGAAAGAGATAAAATAGTTAAAAATTACAGTACAAGAATACAATAAAAACTATGAGTTTAAAATCAAAAGATAAACGTGTAGAGGTAACAAGATAAATGAAATAGAATAATAATAATAATAAATCTAAAAAAATCAATTAAAAAACTACCTAATCAAAAAAAAATTATTGTAAAAAAAAAACTCAACCATACTATAAAAAAATCGGTTGTGTCGCCCCAAAACTTTCCCGACGAGTATCCACGAATACTTTTTCAGGTATTTAATGTTAAAGTTTCAATTTTTGACATTTTTTTATTTTTGACAGGTGACAGTTGGAGAAATAATTTTGACTGTTCTGAATAGAGTTTTTCAAGGGCTGTCATTTTTTGATAGTGGTACTTCCGTTTGACAGATGTCGTACAAAAATTAATGGGTTCTTCCGACGGGTAACCCAAACCCCTATACCAAATTTCAGCTCAATCGGATTAAAGGTGTGGCCTCTATCGTGGAAGAATACACACACACATACACACACAGACAGACAGACAGACTTCCATCTGGAAATTGTCTTAATCGTCTCAGGGGACCCGAAAATGGATATTTCCGTTTTTATCTCGAATTTTTTTTTTAGCTCGTTCACAATACTTTCCCTTCCAGGAGGTAGGCCGGAAAAGTAAAACACAGTTTAATAATAATTGCTTTTTTATTTGAATTTTAAATTTTCTATCTGGCTGTGATAATCCTCGTTTTTTGAAAAATGTCCTTTATCATATAACAGACATTGGTATAAGAAAATGCAGGAAAGTGTTATAATATTAAATAATGGTCGGCAATGTTCGGTATAACCAGCTGAACAGAAAGACCGAATAATTTTTTTCTGAATTTTAAAAATCTATTGCAATTCATAAAATAGTTAGTGGCAAGAATACCTATGTGTTTTTAAAGAACCCTTTTAATCGGTGTCATGATTACCGGCACCCATTTCTGGTTAGGTATATTTGGTGGAATGTTTTAAAAAAATAATCAATAAATACCTTTACTAAAAAAATATCTTTTTAATTTAATCCCACTCAATCAAATCTAGATTCATAATAAATGCTTCAAACATAAGTATAAAAAATTATCAGGTAAATTTCCACGAACCTGTATCGTTATATTTAGAAATCTAAAAGTGCGATCACTTGACTAAAACGTGAATTATATTATTGCACTTTACATACAGGTTGAAATTTTTATTTTTAATGGGTAAATAAATATTAACATAAAACATTACATTTAATAGATTATATGAACAATGTTATGCAGTTGTTTGTTAATAATTGTCATTCTTTAAAAATTGTTTATATATTTTGTAAATAATCATCCATTAATATTATAAATTTAAAAAAAATATTTTTAATATACCACGATGAGAGAACATAGTTATTTTTAGATTAACTAGTAGACGTATATATAGTGTGTCCCATTATGTAAACTTTTTTGTTATTAATATTTGAGAAAAAATTATTCTTGATAAAAATTGGTGCTTTACCTAACACAGCATTAAATAAAAACATTTAAAAAAAAACATGTGCTAGGGAAGTCAAAAATATTTAAAAATATTATTTCTAGAAATTTTTCATAAACAATATTTTTTTAATTTTTTTTTATTGTAGAAAAGTGAAGTGTTACATATGAAATTGATAGTTAATGTTTTTTGTTAAAATACTAGACTTTAACTAATTTAATATGCTCATTTTTACATAAACTTTAAAAAGATCAAAATTACGTATTTCTTGGTGGAAAGTTGGTATTTCACTCTGTACATGCATAAGTACAAATAATTATTAATATAAACAGTTGCAAAAAATGTTTTCTAATGTTTTTAAAAAATTTCTATATTCATTTAAAATAATGGTAGGTACTTTACTTTTGAACCAAATTTATATTTTTCTGATTTTTTTTTAACCATTTATGAATAACTAGCTCAAGTTATATTATCATTAATTACTTTAAAGTATACTATTCATGGAATAAACAATAATTGTGATTTTTTGTATTTTTGAAAATTTTATTCTGACCCTTTGACAATTTTTCACTTTCCTTTTTCAAATAAGTATCAAAACGATTATTATTTTTCAATATTTTATGAGGTGTATACGTAAGCTTCGTCGGTTGAATATCTCTACACCCTGTATTTATTCTAAAATAAAATTGACCGGAACATAGCGTGTTTTCTGGATTATGCATGGCCACGAAAGTTTCAGTTTGATTGGCCGACGCCATTGAGGTCGCCTTGCAAAAGTAAATCTTATTAAGGAAATGTAATAATATATTTGATGAATATATAGGTTGGTTCAGTAAAAAGATTAGGATATTTTAATTTACACATAAAAAAATAAGCATACTGTAAAAAAAACTCTAATATAAAAATTGCAGAACATTTCTTTCCAAAAAATTTAAAATTTTTACAGTATAACTGTCTTAATACTTTATTTAAAATGATCAAATATTTAAATGTTAATATTTTCTGATTTTAACCAAATTTTCCTAACTCGGAACTGTTGATTATTTACATTAGGAATCATAAAGGTCCTAAAATAGTCCCTTGTGGAACACGCTTTACAATAGACTCAAAACTTTTCTTTGTTTTCTGTTTGTTAAATAATTTTTAAAAAGTTCAAGTTTAATTCCACGGATACCATAATAACTCATTTTTTGTAACAGTTTAACACGAGACACAATGTCGAATGCCTTGGTCCTATCAAGAAATATTGCAAGACACTTCGTTGAACTGCTCAAGGCCTCGACTATGGGTTTTAATAAACGTAAAACAATAAAGAATGAAACAACTCGAAGTCATACCACAAGAAGATCGAGACCATTTCCAGCGTATGGTCTGTCTGTGTGTCTGTGTGTAATCTTCCACGATAACTGCCGAACCGTTTGACCAATCAAGCTGAAATTTGGTACGGTGGGTCGGTGTGTGCCTAGAATGCGACCGTTAGTTTTTGATTTAAATTGGTACAGTGGAGGGTCCTCAAGACCGACATTGGTTAAATAAACATGTAACAATTTTTTGCTTTATTTAAATTTTAAGGACAAACAATACATTTTAGTGCAAAATGTTGTAGTACAAAGTTTTAGAGCATAAAATTACCTACAATTTTTGTCTCAAGCCTTTTCCAAAATTTCCAATAGTTGCGCCACTAGAGGGCGCGTAAAAAATGTGCATGTATGTTTTCTATAGTTTTTCTTGATTTTGAGGACAAGCAATACATTATAGTGCAAAATGTTGTAGTACAAAGTTTTAGAGAATGAAATTCTCTATAATTTTTGTTTCAAACTTTTTCCAGAATTTCCAATAGTTTCGCCACTAGAGGGCGCGTAAAAAATGTGCATGTAGGTTTTCTATAGTTTTTCTTAATTTTGAGGACAAACAATATACTTTAGTGCCAAATTTTGTAGTACAAAGTTTTAGAGCATAAAATTCTCTATAACTTTTGTCTCAAACTTTTTCTAAAATCTCTAATAGTTGCGCCACTAGAGGGCGCGTAAAAAATGTGCATGTATGTTTTCTCTAGTTTTTCTTGATTTTGAGGACAAACAATGGATTTAGTGCAAAATTTTCTTGTGCAAAGTTCTAAAGCATCAAATTTTCTTTAACTTTTATCGAATTCCTCATAGTTTCGCCGCTAGATGGCGAGAAAAATACACATTTAAAATTCCCTACAACTATTGTATGAAAATTTTTCCCGAATTCCCAATAGTTTTCACACATGATTTTAGGAGATCCCAATTGTAGCAGTATGATATATAACGTGCGCATGCGCAGCTTATGTCATTAACAACATTGAAATATTAATTCACCATCAGCTCGATATTTTTAATGTGTTCCATAAATCAATGTAAATATTTTGTAATTAAAATAATAATAATAAATAACATATTCCCTACGGTCGAGCCGGGAAAGTCCTGGGGTGACACAGCCGATTTTTTTTAATATCTAGAGGGAAAATCATTTCTTATTTTCTTTCACATTTTAATTGTTTATACATTTCTACACCAAACATCAAAAATTTGGGTGGCAATCCTCTTATCATTTTTTTTAAATTAAATTCAAAGCACACAGAAATTCGCATAATTTTTTATATTTTGTGTAGAATTGTATAAACAATTAAAAAATAAAATAATATAAAAAATAAAAAATGATCTTCCCTCTAAATATTAAAAATACATGACGATATCTACTAGATATATCTGTAAAAAGTGTGAAGGAAATTTATAGGTATTTATATGTCAGTAAACCAAAAAATTTTTGAATTTTTTTATTATTCGACGTCTATGGTTATGCATTATTAGTAGGCAATAGCAGGTAGGTAACCCATTAATTGAGGTAGGGGTGCACTGTCTTACTTAAATTTTATCATTATTCGAAAAATTAAGACAGGGGAGCAAATGTATCGGGGGAGCATTATAGAGAGATCCTCAAAACACTTTCCCAGATACTCGTCTACATGTGCATATTTATACAAATATAAGGAACACTTGAACCATTGAAAAACTATTTAGGGCTCTAGATAAAGTTCATGAGAACCAAAAGAAGAGATGGGCCACACAAGATGATGACGTAAAATGTTTACTCAAACTCAGAATAAAAAGGTAGTCCAAAGCCCCCGAAAACCAGTCAGAAATCAAATTTCAAACTACTAACACGTCACCGAAGGTCAGTTTTCAGCGTTGGGACGCCGACGTCCATAATTTTGACTTCTTCAAAACATTAGGAAACGGGGATGTTCACATGATGTCCAAGTGTGGGCATATTGTCACCCCTTTCTTGTTTCTAAGTTTTAAATTTAACCACTTTGTACCACATTTTTAATTTTTAATTTTTCGTTTATTCATTTTATCACAAGTGTTATCACATATAGCGTCATGTAATACCAATTAATTTTATTTCATTTTCGATGCACCATAATCAAAAAAAAAATTCATTTTAATATAAAAAATCCCTTCTCTCATGCATTTTCCTGATGATGGCGAAATTTCGCCGAAACTAGTTCCTTTCAACTTTAAATTACATCAATTGTGGTACTTTGACGTCGAGTTTTATTAACTAATCGGTTGACCACATTAGAGAACATGGATGACCTTTCGGACTTATTTTTTACCTATTTTTAGGAATTCTAAGTGAATCTGACATCACAGCGTTGTATTTGTCTGTCGTCTATAATATATGTAGCTCCATCTTTTTTATAATTCGTTGACTAAAAGTGGATAGCTGTAATAAAATCGCGTATAAAATCGATACAAGTTACGTATTTGGTGCGAAAGGTGTCGCTAAATGTAAATTATTATTAAATTATGTTATTATATTAATGTTGCCAGATCTACTGTAATTTCTGATATTTATCAACTTTTAGGTATTTATATAAAGTATAAAAGAGTAAATATGCAGGGTGTTCCTCAAATAGTATAAAAAAATTCAAGGGGTGATAGTACTCCAAAAATTAATAAATAACATTCCTATAAGCACATTTCGTTAAATGCATATTAAGGGAGTTTAGGGGCTTTAAAAGAGTAAATTTTTAAAAACGTTTTTTTTTTAATTATAAGTTTAAAAAACAAGATTAAATTTCAAAAAAAAAACTAGGGGACATAAAATTTAACCCTAAATCCAACGAAAAATTATTTTTATAATCGGAAAGGGTAATTATTGCAATGGTAGAGGGTTAATATTTATACATAGTTGTTTTTTTTACAACGCGGGTACAGGTTTTAAAATCTACATGCTTTTATCTTTCAGAAAGGTATTCTTGTTGCAAGTCGCTTAGAGTAACCCTTTTAGAGAAAATTGAAGGTAAACAGTTTGCTGAACCCTTATTTGAGAAACAAAAAAAGATAAATTATTTTGGTTGCTTACAGGCTAATACAATTTTATGAAAATTGTGGGGTATTATCACCCCTTGATACACTATTTAAGGGACACCCTGTATTTTTACTCTAGAAAGTATTCTCTAAATTTTTAAAAAAGAAATTCCAATTTTTTATTATCAAAGTCTTGAAAAAATATTCAATTTTTTTTATTTTTTTGCACATTGTACATTTCGTTGAAAAATTAATGATTTCAAAATATTATTTTTTATCAGAATTTTAAAATTGTAATTGCTTATAGATTTTTTGATTTTTTTTTCTAAATTTTTCACAAAAAAATTTGTAATTATTCCTTTCTGTTTTAATATAATTTTGTTGAGTTTGCTTTTTGGTTTGGTTACGGTTGTAGCGATTTGTATTGTTGTTGAAAAAATTTGTTGTAAAAGAAAGTTTATTCCGTTACGATGTCTAAATGTGCAGGCAACCAATTTTGATTTTTGTTGAGCCCATTTAAAAATTAAAAATATTAAAAAAAATCTAAATATTAATAAAGTATTTTTGCCCATTCAATTTCTTTTTAAATCGATCTAAAATAATACTATTATTTTTTTTAATTTTAGTTTTGCTAAATTTTAAAATTTTATTAAAATTTTTAAGTTTGAAATTACAAAACTTCCTTTTTTTACATCCAAAATTTCTTTAAATTTGGTATGGTCAAAAATTCAAAATTCCACCGTTTGTATTAAAAACAAAAACCATAATTTGAATTGTTATATAAATATAAGTTTTTTTAAAGTAAATTTTTATAAAATAATTTAGATTTTATAAATCCAGATATTTTAAAAATGGATATATATATGGGTACCAAATACCCACAAAAATAATCTCATTTTTTTAACAATCTCTTTAAGTATCTTAAATGGTGTTACGTTTCCAAAAATTTCTTTTTCTTAAAAAAACAACAGATATTTAGGGTTAGTGTGGCGAATTAAATAATGGCAATGAGAACCAAAAAATAAGAGAGGCTACACAAGGTGATGACGAAAAATGTATAGGAGCAGTCAAAAATCAAATTTCAAACTACCAACACCGTCACCGAAGTTTCAATATTCAGCGTCGAGACGCCGACTTCCATAATTTCGACTGACAGTTCTGTTCACTCCTTCAAAATCCAGTATATTTTCACAAATTAAACTACGAACATCATTTTCACATCGTAAACGACGTTGGGATTTATTTTGACTTCGCAAAGATAAATCAGAATAATTATTTTTATATTTTAATTTACCAACTTCTTATTGACAGTGAGCCAGATATCAAATATGTATGGACTAAAACAGCTTATAAAGATTTCCATATGTCTTGTGCTCACGAGGGGGTGACATTTATCAGTTAATTATACCACCCTAAATAACCACTTTTACCATTTATAATATATTGTCAATGTTACGCAGAGGCGTACTGTGTCTATTATATATTTCAAAATAAGGACCATCGAGTATTGACCCGAAGTATAAGGGTTACTTCGATGGTACTGATCTTGTAGTAACTCAGTAGGATTGTCCATAAAAAAACATACTATAAAGATATTTCTGATACATACAAAAGAGCAAATTTACTAATAATGCAGAGAGAGGCAGTGCAGGTCTGATGACATTTACTGCACTAAAGTAAATAACATTTTGTATATATTCTTTGTTAAATGTAATAGTAGTGGGTATTTATTTATTATCAACACAATTGGTTTTAAGCCAAATGGTGACATCATTCATCAATAAGCGGAATGTCAAATAGATAAAGTTAACTCCTTGTGTAAGATTTTTGGTGTTCTCTGTAAAATCTTTTTCGGCTTTTCTTCTGCAAGCAACACTACCGCAGTGTACATATATGTATTACATTTTGGTCATTTAATTCACCTCCAGAGTTTCATCTGTTGATTGTGCTTCGATGTTTAGAAAACTGATAATTTTCATGTACAATTTTCGTTTTTCCGCGTTCACTTATAATTTCTTTATCTTTGAATTTTCCAGATTTGCTACACACAAAAGATACACACAACAGGCAAAATAATACTAGTATTATACGTTGCAAATTATACCTATTAGAAGGAAAAACCCAAACTTTGTAAAAGCTGAAACAATCAAAAGTTTACCATTTTTGTTTGTTTTATGAACGAAACTGAAAATTTAAGCAAAACTGAACAAAAATGTGAAAGTAAAATTAAGATATCTCAAAAACTAACAAAGTTATAACATTTTAAAGTTGCGCTTGGCATTCCGTCCGATTCAGTGGCCTGACGTCATTTCTCCTAACTAGTGTACGAGACGCGCTACTTTTTACTCTTAAATTAAATTAAAGTCAGACATGTGTCAATCATGTCCTGGCATAGAATAAGATTAATGAAGGTAACAGAAGGTTACTAGTTAGGTGTGTACACACTTGGTAAAGTAGAAATGAACCGCAGATTTGACAAAAAAATTTTTGTCAAGCACTTTCGGCCGGTTAACCAGCCATGTTCAGGACAAAAATCATAAATTCGAAGAGCGAAAAAGAAAACGAAAACTAATTAAAATACATATTGTTCAAAACTGGAGTTTTGCCAACAATAACAAGAAATTTAAGCCCTATGTCGGGCCATGGCCTCAAAGTTATCCTCTTGGAGGAGAACATTGAGTAAAAAATTAAATTAATTGGAAAAGTTTGTGGATAAATGAAGCTCGTTAATTGTACCATGCAGTGTGGATTTAACCTTACTTTATCCACGCTGCATGGTACAATCAACGAGCTTCATTTTTCCACAAACTTTTCCAATTAACTTAATTTTTTACTTAATGTTCTCCTCTTTGAGGCCATGGCCCGACATAGGGCATAAATTTCTTATTATTGTTGGAAAAACTCCAGTTTTGAACAATATGTATTTTAATTAGTTTTCGTTTTCTTTTTCGGCACTTCGAATTTTTGACTTTTGTCCTGAAGATGGTTGGTTAACCGGCCGAAAGCGCTTGACATAATTTTTTTTTCAAAATAAATTTTACACACTTCAAGAGTACAAAATCTGCGTTTCATTTCTACATAGAATAAGAGTTTGGTTTGAAGTAACGGTGGATACGTGACGTCTTACGCACCACAATCAGCGAGAAAAAGCAACTTTAATATTATATTTCCCCGTTATTTATTGACCGATTTCAATATGTTTTTTACTGATTTATTAGTTTTTGTTTTTATTTTAGTTAAATGTAACAACATAATATATTATCACTACTATGAAACTTCTCCATTATAGGTATCGAATTGAAATGACAAGACTGAACAGGGTTGAACTGGGTGTTGGTAATTTGGTTCCCAACAGGTATTAAATAAAAGGTTGGTACATGGTAGCTGTTATCAATACGTAAATTGGTTCCCAAACCCGTAATCGAATAAAACTTAATTAATTGGAAATACTTATCCTTATTTCCTTTCTTTAGGCAATTACAGTTATGGGGGTGTGATTTTAGTTCATTTATTTTTATTAGTTGATAGGCACATTTTGTGTTTTCACTTTATTGTTTTCGCTTGTGTTTAAAGTTGTTGAGTTGTGAATTATTTTAACAATATTATTTTCTACCATGAATCCCGAAATAATTTTGAGTGCACAGGGAAAACAGTTATTAATAATCATTGACTTTAAAAATGATTTTCAAATACATCTGATATTCAATTAATTTTTTCGTTGTTACCTACTAAACACACCGAAACATATTTTTTTTAAATTTATAATAAATTGTGAAGATAATTGTGTTAGATTAAGAATTTCAAAAATCGCTATTGAGCCACTCACGCTGTCAAACAATTTTTTCCTTTAACGCAAATAATTGGATGCCAATTTCACCTTAGCCTGTTCTGGAATAGAACCTAATAGCCGAATATAAAAAAGAAAATTCTGAAGTTGGTAGACTGGTAGACTGACTTTTTTAAGTCATGATGATATTGATGACTGTTTTGTTTTTGATTTGCTCGCAATAGATGAAAATGTACAAAAATATTCAAATTATTTAGAGATAATTATGTTTCAGAAGACTATCTTTTCCGCATTACGTTTGGGTTCATGTGAATATCATTACTAAAATACATGACGGTAAAGTTAAAAACCGTCAAAGTTTACAGCAATTTTTTTTTTCAAAAAACGAAATAAGCGAAATAAAATTTTATTAAATGCGTTTTTTTTCGCTGTGATTTTGTGTAAGATTTAAATCATCAATATATGTCATAATACTTTATTTTTAGGATAAGAATTAAAAATCTATGTTGAACTATATAAATAAATATATGTAGTAAATATTGCCTGTTAATACGTTTTAGGTACTTAAATACCGGGGAACCGATTTACACATATCGATCAGGTAAACGAAAAATTACGGGAACCGATTTACATATTACTTTTAACACTCGTTAATTTGGGAACCATTTTACTTGTACCCGTTGAACTGAAAATCGTTAATAGTGTGTTATTTTGTAAATAAAAAATTAAAAATATATTTTCCTGAACAAAAGATTATCCATAGCTCAAATGTGGTCAATTATTCAACGAATAAAAAAACTCAAAGTGATACCACATACATTTATTAATAAATGTATGTGGTACGACTTTGAGTTTTTTTATTCGTTATATATTTTCCTGTTCTTTTGTTAATTGTTTTATTTCATTTTGACTTTAAAAAATTTAAATCTATTTTCGTGTTTTTTATTAATTATTTTATTTCGTGTTTGTAAAATTGTAAAGAATCACATTCTCCTTGTGCTAACGTTGTATCCTTGAATATTTCCAGATTATAATTTACAACTATATATTTATATATAAATAAGCAGACTTTTTTTTAAATTTTATTAATATTAAAGAAAATACTTATTCACTAAATATTTTTAATAACTTTAAAAATATTTTAAATCAGACATAAATACAAAATTAGATATTGTATTATAAGTAACTCATACAACTATAATAATGGGAACTCAATTTTACAAATGAAATAAAAATATTTCATTACTAATTGCCTAATTTTTTTTATTAAATAATAAATAAATACAATCCGACCTAAAATAAATGTAATATCAAGCCCTTCGGACGAATTGATAGTTCATCAAGTTAATCAAGTAAACAATCATTACTACCTTTATTTTATGATGGGATTAAAGGAATAAACGATATTTATCCCTGATAAGAGCTGTAAACATAATTTTGACTGAATCGATGTTCAACCAATAGATTTTTATACTTAGAAAGGGTTTTGTGACTTTCGGGCACCCTTCAATTTTACCTGAGAATTTGTTCAAATAATAAAATTGTGATAAACATACCGCCCAAATAATTTCTTGCAAATTGTAAAACTTTACACATAATGGGGGCGGTCGGTCCCAATGGATTTTAGATGGTCGAAATTATAAACTGTACCGATAAAAAAATAATTTGAATTTTGACTGAAGTTTGCATATATTTATAACCAAAATTGACAACCAAGACCGACCTTATAATGAAAGGCTATAGATAGACGAGTTTTTTTGGGTTCTCTGGCCTTGAATTCGTGTAAAAAAAAAAAATCACATGTTAACTAGACCTTTATACTATTTTTAAAAAAATTCCCTAATAAATGTATCTGTTAAGAATTTAAACCGTGGTATAAATAAATTACTAAAAATTATCATATTTACTTATTTCAATAAAAAAAGTTATTGTTTTACTCAGCCCCAATTAAAAACAAGAATAAAATTTAGGAAATTGATTACATTTCCTGGCAATCAATGAAAGATATCAAAGTGTCAACAAAAGCGTGCGTACTTACATTTTAAGCAGGCCCAATTTGTAAAAATTGTTTATTTTTGAATGTTCAATGAACCAAATCAAAACAAATCATCAGCTGAGCACTAACTCGTTGACGTAAAACATCGTTTCACTCTCATACATGCTTAGGGTTTAAGAACTCGTTGAAGGATTCACCTTTCTTTGCGCTATTGCCAAGTTTCTTTTAGATAAATCCTTAGTTTAATTTTGAAAAAAAAAACATTCTCAATTTTATGATATATTTTTTTAACGAATTTAGAAATATTTAAAATCAAATATGCGGTGTGGTGTGTTAAACTAGATCACCTAGAATTTTTTACATAAAAATAATTCATCAAATATTTGTAGATTTTGATATCCAAAAATAACATTTATATATTTTACTTATTTCTCACCTTTTCTGTTGTTTCTGTATTTTCTCTTTGAAATTCACTTCCCCAAATGCGGTACAAATTTGGTATTCTTACAGTCATATTTAAATACACTTATACACATCAAAACTAATTCTAAATTTGAAAAGCGATTTAACCTTAAAGTAAATTATTTTGCTGAAAAAACTGAGCAAAAAATTATCAACGCTAATTTTGGACAACCAATGGCGTGTATTTGATAATTATTTATTAGTTTGTAGATTTAAAATAAATTATAAAAAAGTTATTTTATCAATTAAAAAACTCCTTAACTAGTTATGTTAGTTTTAATAGAAAAAAAAATGACAAATTAAAAAACTGCTTACCTCTTTAATAATCGTTGCATCTTTTTTTCGGTGCACACTAATTGCAAAAATACTAATAGTTTTATCCTATTGCTTAATGATGACCGTCTAATGCCGGACTCGAACTGCAAAAAGTAATATAATACATGTGCCGACTGTTGATGTAAAGAGAAAGCAATATTCTATATTTACGAATTTTTTCAAAATTTTATATAAAAAATTGTGGCCGTGAAAATAGGGCGACACCATAACTCCAAGGATTTTTTAATTTTCCCTCTTTTGGTCTCTCCCTTTTCTCAAGGTCACAATTCTTTCCAAAAACTTTTGAAAAAATTTTTATTTATATTATTTTTTATTCCCCTTTTAGTGGTATAAATTTCATTTTAATATATTATTGATTTATTTTTGTTATGAGATATAAAATGTATTTTTGTCTTTAAATTTTTACTTTTCATATCGTTTAACCCCTGTAACATAAAAACTATCAACGTTATTAAAACTTGCCGACTGTTGTTAGAAAGAGAAAACCATATTCTACATTTAAGAATTTTTTCAAAATTTTAGATAAAAAATTGTGGTTATGAGAATAGGGAGAGACTACAACTATAACGATTTTTTAGTTACTCCTCTTTACGTTTCTCCCTTTTCTCAAGGTCACAATCTTTGCTGAAAAATTTTGGAAAAATTGTCATTTATAGGATTTTTTATTCCCTTTTCAATGGTATTAATTTCAATTATTTATTTACTTTTGTTATGGGATAAAAAATGCATTTTTGTCTATAAATTTATAGTTTTCATATCGTTTAACCCCTGTAACATAAAAACTATGGACGTTATTAAAACGTGCTGACTGTTGATAGAAATAGAAAGCAATATTCTATATTTACGAATTTTTTCAAAATTTTATATAAAAAATTGTGGCCGTGAAAATAGGGCGACACCATAACTCCAAGGATTTTTTAATTTTCCCTCCTTTGGTCTCTCCCTTTTCTCAAGGTCACAATTCTTGCCAAAAACTTTTGAAACAATTCTTATTTATATTATTTTTTATTCCCCTTTCAATGGTATAAATTTCATTTTAATATATTATTTATTTATTTTTGTTATTAGATATAAAATGTATTTTTGTCTTTAAATTTTTAGTTTTCATATCGTTTAACCCTTGTAACATAAAAACTATCAAGGTTATTAAAACTTGCCTACTGTTGATAGAAAGAGAAAATCATATTCTATATTTAAGAATTTTTTCAAAATTTTGTATAAAAAATTGTGGTTGTGAGAATAGGGAGAGACCACAACTATAACGATTTTTTTTGTTTCCCCTCTTTACGTTTCTCCCTTTATTCAAGGTTACAATTTTTGCTGAAAAATTTTGAAAAAATTCTCATTTATAGGATTTTTTATTCCCTTTTCAGTAGTATTAATTTCAATTTAATATGTTATTTATTTACTTTTGTTGATAGAAATAGAAAGCAATATTCTATATTTACGAATTTTTTCAAAATTTTATATAAAAAATTGTGGCCGTGAAAATAGGGCAAGACAATAACTCCAAGGATTTTTTAATTTTCCCTCTTTTGGTCTCTCCCTTTTCTCAAGGTCACAATTCTTGCCAAAAACTTTTGAAGAAATTCTTATTTATATTAGTTTTTATTCCCCTTTCAATGGTATACATTTCATTTTAATATATAATTATTTATTTTTTTTATGAGATATAAAACGTATTTTTGTCTTTAAATTTTTAGTTTTCATATCGTTTAACCCCTGTAACATAAAAACTATCAACGTTATTAAAACCTGCCGACTGTTGATAGAAAGAGAAAACCATATTCTACATTTAAGAATTTTTTCAAAATTTTGTATAAAAAATTGTGGTTGTGAGAATAGGGAGAGACTACAACTATAACGATTTTTTAGTTTCTCCTCTTTTCGTTTCTCCCTTTTCTCAAGGTCACAATTTTTGCTGAAAAATTCTCATTTATAGTATTTTTCATTCCCTTTTCAGTGGTATTAATTTCAATTTAATATGTTATTTATTTACTTTTGTTATGGGATAAAAATTGCATTTTTGTCAATAAATTTATAGTTTTCATATCGTTTAACCTCTGTAACATAAAAACTATCGACGTTATTAAAACGTGCTGACTGGTGATAAAAAGATAAAGCAATATTCTATATTTAACAATTTTTTTTAAATTTTAGATAAAATATTGTGGCGGGAGAGTTTCTGATTATTTGGTACAAAATTGTATCGAAGATGACTCGCTTTTTCCACCAAAAATCTGGGCCTCCGATTCCGTATCTACTCTTTTCTTTGACGAACTTTTAGAAATACATATATTTCCCTAGCATTTTGGTGTATTTATTTACTTCTTGGAAATATTAATGAGTTGCTGCAGTTCGTGCCTGGGATTACCTGCCCCTACTAATATGTTTTTGCAGTTCTAGGGATTAAAATTTTTGCAGTCGAGTGCGCTTCTTTTTTTTCATTTAATTGTTCGATCTAAAATTGTATATATCATTTCTAAAAATAGTTCTCATTTTAACCTAATTGATTTCGATAATGGTAGTAAGATCTATTAAATATGCAAAACGATAAAAGCTTCTGCGTTATAGATTTAAAATCGACATACATATAATATGCATGAGTGAATCAATGAGGTATTCAATGGACTACGTGCCTCTGCTCAGATAATTTAAAATTAGAATTTTTTTAGTACATCAAAATTTAAAATATTGAAAGAAATAATAAATAAAAGTAATGCCCTACTAAATGAAATTCCTGAATCCGCCCCTGATTTTAAGTAGAATGTACTATATTGTTACGTTTATTTGGGGGTGTAGTGATTTGTTTGTTAAGGTTTGTTAGAAATAAAAATGATACCGATTCAAACACAACAATTATTTATTTATTATAATCAACATTAAATATAAACAATTTACTTACTTCTAATTACTCCTGGCGATGGACCTTCTAAGGGTTTAACTTATAAATTCCCAGGAGTCGGAGCAAGAATCTCCACTCCTGAGTTTAATTTTAATTTCGTCTTTTCTTCTCAAAATTAATTTATGATCTTTCCTCGATCGTTTCGTAAAATCGACTCCTCGAATAAAAACTTTTACCCAGTGAAACACTTAAAATTTTGATCATTCTACACATAGATTAATTCGGTGTTCCCTAAAATCGCCACCATAATTACTTTCCCTTAAATTGGCAGCCCAAAATCGCCACGGCTTATAGAGGTACCTGGACACCCATAGCCTTCATTGATCCTGACCCTAATGGGTCTCTTATTTATAAAATAAAATATATTTATTATCAAAAAAGTCAAAAAGTCATATACAGAAATAAGAATATTTAGTTGGTTATCATTTAATTTACCTTCCACCCAGATTAGTTTGTTTAATATTTAAAAAAGTATCATTTAGTTTTTAAATTTTCAATAAAATTAGGATATTAAATCATAATATTAAATTCCAAATATTTATACAAGGTGATTTTATATTTTGGTACTGGTAAATAAAAAAATAAACCTAAACTTACAAGTTTAGGAGAAGAAATTAAATGCTTCAGTGTGTAATAAATAAATTAAATTTCATTTCAAATTTTAATTAATACAAAACAGCTTAAAGAAACCATCATCAATCTTGCTAAAATACAACATTTGACATGAATCTAATACAAAATTTATAAACTAAAACTTACATTATGAAGATACCTCCAAAGAAATCTTTGATGAATACATTTAATTTAAATTTAAATTTTTTGTGACTAACCAACCTCTGGTATATCATATTATTAATTTTTCCAGCGATTATAGAGATCGTCAAAATGCATTATTTTTAATGATATTTTGTTTCGTCTTGTCCCAAGTTCATTTTCTCAGACACTTGATCTGTCTGTGTTTATACAAAAAGATAAGGAACAATTGAACAACGATTTTTGGGACTATTAATGTCCCCATTTAAATTCCAAATGTTAAAATATATAAAATAATTCTTTTAGTGCTTAAATATTTATGGCTGTAAAATACCCAAACCATAAGAACCAAAAATGACATGGCCCCATACAACATTAGTATCGGAAATGTTTACTCAATATAAAAAGGTAGGCCAAAGCTGTAGAAAAGACCGGTCAAATTTCACGTTTCGAGCTACAAACAGCATCACCGAAAATTCTATATTCAGCGTCAAAACGCCATGTGCTTAAAGCTGGGCCACCCCGTAACTACCTGTTCGCAAAGTAAGTGGATTGCTATCAGAATATTTTGATCTATCTGAACATCCTGTAATGATTTTCAATGATAATCAGAGTGCTCACAAGATAGCAAAAAATCCTGGTATGCCTCGTCGAAAAAAGCAGATTTATGTGCGTTTTCATTTCATAAGGATAGATAAAGATGATATCACTATCGAATATCTCTTAACCTCAGAAATGATAGCGGACATATGTACAAAAGGCTTTCCGAATCCTAAGCACCAGTTCTGTGTTAAAGGTTTAGGTTTAGGATTTCTAATAATCACCCCACACGCATAGCCATATTTTATGAGAGGTTTCGACTGATTTTTGTTAACACACGTGACCCAGACCCCATAACAAATATATAAGGTCCTAATGACGTTTCTTTCATTGGTAAAAGAAAAAAGTCATTTTCAGTGTTTTTCGTATATAGAGGAGTTATAATAAACACTTGATTTTTATTCTCAAAATGTTTTTAACCAAAAATTTACAAGTTTAAAAGTATGAAAAAAATGGACTTTTTTGTAAATCTGGCAACAATTGCAAAAGTTTTGAAAAGTTTAATGATAGAAAAATAAACTATAGTGTATACAAAATATATGTGTAAAACTTTATTGCCATTTTGTTTACTAATGGTGTCAACACTCATAGCAACTGCCACTTCCGGTTGTCCGATTGACACCAAAATCTAATCAGATCTAATCTAGGATATCACAATCTTGTATGCAAAATTTCAATTTTTTTAATTCCGTAGATTTTGAGTTATCGTTACTACAACATCCATCCAAACACACACACTAACACAAACACACACAGACGTATTCTAGGGACCTTAAAATGTGTTTATCCATTGAAAACTCACTACCCATTTTTTAGCATGATTACCATACCTCTCTTATCTGAATGGCGAGAGGTAAAAAGGATAAAGAAAGATGCTATATCAATGCGAGAAAAATAGTGTTTATAACACAACTGCCTGACTACATCTCTGTTGTTTTAGATATTTTAACGTTGTTTATAATAATTTTAATCTAATCATAAAGTATGTAAGTGAAGATTATCTTTATTTACCTAAAATAAAATTTAAACAATTCCTAATTCTAATTTTTGTTGGACAAACAAAATGGCAAAATTTGGCCCAAAACAACTATTTAAATTTTAATTAATATCTAAATAATTACCATCATATATCATATACAACCAAAATAACCTTGAAGATATCAAAAATCAATTAATTCCTGATAAGAATGATATAAGAAAAATAACTGATTTTCTTTCCGTTTAGTTTACTTTGGGCTATGACGATGACCACACTTTTGAAAAATAAACAATTTCTCAATTTGTAAGTATTATTAATTATTAATTAACTATAGTAACTAACTACAATTGTATCTTGATAGAAAGAAAATCATTCAACCAAATATAAAATAACAAGCATAATCAACATATATAGACTTTATTATTTTGATTGTACTGATTAGTTTTTTCAGTGTTTAAAGGTTTTTTGATTAATAATTGTCCATATTGTATTTGAAAAATCATTGATCCAAAAAATGACTTAAAACACTAATGTTGGTAGAGATCCAAATATAACTGTAAAAAACTCTACGGCTCACTTTTACCAGAAGCGTAAAGCAACAGAGTATAAAACTCTATAATTCCCTCTATTTTGTACTGTAAATTGTATTTTTAAAGATAAATATTTTTTTAAAACCAACTTTTTAGTTTCAAATATACAATTCCAAAATTTCTTTTTTCTTATCATAGCAATAAAAAATGTCTCTTTGCATTTCACAATACTTATTTTATTTCTTTTCAATTCATTCCTGTTTCAGGGTCTATTTTAATCCCAAACAATCGACTTATTAGGATAATCTTATTAATATTTTTACAACTAACATTGTCTCTGCATAAATTATCTTATCTTATTTTGTGTCTTATCAGTAAAACTGTAACAAATTTTTTGTTTCGTGCTGAAATTTTCTTCATTTACCAGAACAAATACTTACTAGATAATATTTTATTTATTGGGTCATGTAAAATACAGACCAAAAATGTTTTAATTCTTTGTATAAATTTTAGCGTGACAATAAAACTATTTAAAATCGATGCTTTGAAGTCCGATCCATGCCTCAAGTCGGTAATTTTATAAAGGAGACTGCCCTAAAATTTATACAATAAATTTCTCACCTTCTGAAGTAGGTATTTACAGGGCCATTCCACGTAATTTTATCAAAAATAGAATAAAAAATAAAAACTTAATCCACTGACACTTTATTTTCTCCAATAAAAAAATAATTCGCCTAGTAGTTTAGTTCCATATCTTATGTAATTTTTTTATGTCATTCTAGTTCAATATTGTGTTTTTAAAAGTTTAGTTACTAATTACATAAAGGTGTATTTTATGCCCGCGAATTAACAATCGATGAAACTCAAGTACGTTTAAAAAAAATAATTTTACAAGTTTCAAAGTTCACTACATTAATTACATATAATAGTTAAGTTAGCCAAAATATGAATGCATGAAGGACAGCAGTTTTACTATCTTGTCAGCAGAATTGTATAAATTTCACTGAAATATTATCCAGAATTTACAAACTAATTTCTATTTCTTTTAAAATCAATATGTTTCTTATTTCTGTTCATACTTTTGATCATCACTTTACAATTTATCATTCTAAAATCTAAAAATAGATTCCAAATCAACACATTTCATCAAAAATTTGTCCACATCATTTATCGCGTGATGTAAAATGGTACAGCTATACCAAAAGAATTATTTCTAGAAAAAACCGTTGAAACTAACAATCATCTCTTTCTATATATCATTCTCATAGAGAGCGACAAGCGAATATGGAATAGTCCATTACAAATTAAAATCCGTTATAACCCTTCTTAAAAAGATGCATATATCGCGCCAAATTATTATCCACATATTCATTAACTTCTTGATCGTGCAGGAGAATAGTTGTCTCTTCAGCTTGGAACTCCCTTTCCTCCGACTCTTTATTCCTCATAACCGTCGTTATGTGTAGTCAAAGCCACTGTTCCACTCCTGTCTGCTGACTAGAATCCTGTTCAGAAATGCCCTCGGGTTCTTCGCTTCCACTCTCCAGCCCAGTCGTCTCCTGTTGTCCTCCCACCTAGCACATACGAAACACGTGTGGGTCACTGTGTCGATTTCGTTACAATATCTACACGTGTCTACTAGGTCCTTGCCAATCCTTCTGGTATACTGCCTGAAGCTTCCGTGGCCACTAAGAAATTGCGTGAAGCAGTAGTCCGTCTACTTGTGCCCTCATTTTACCCACCTGTTCAAATCAAGGATGAACGTCTTGGTCCACTGTCGGATATCAGTCATTGCATCCCACCTATCTTGCCATCTTCGAGTTGTTCGGTCCTTCTCTACCCTTTTTCCTGCCTCGGTTACCCTCTCCATTCGATGTAGTCCGGTGGTCGCTCCTCCTATATTTGGGAGAATCTTTCCCAACGCACTTGCCTGTCTAGTGGCTTTCTCGCAGGTCTTTTTTATATGTTCGTTAAAAATGGCCTTGTCATCTATCCATACCCCCAGGTATTTTACGCAACTTTTGGGAGCTATGTTATGGCCCTGCATTTGGATGAGTCCCTCTTACTCCTATCCCTCTTCACCACAATGCACTCAGTTTTCTCCGGGGCAACTTCCAGGCCATTTTCACTTTAAATTATTATGATTAGCTTCTAGATTGTCGATGAGAATAGTTATCTCGAGGCTTGAGCTTTTCACTTTAAAATATGCGAGTCAAGACCGCATCCTAATGTTGAGAACATTCTGAGATTTCAAATTAGTAAGTGTTAATAATATTCAAGTTTAATGAAGTTAGAGCTATGCTCTACACGTTGTGTTGCTAAAAAAGTGTAAATGCAATTTATATTTTCATTCAATAAATGGGTGAGAAAATAACCCTTAATTAAAAATAAATAAAATCGATTCTTTGTGTTAAATAATGTGTCTGATGTGCTAATCAGACTGGTCCTTCGAACCAGTAAAAGAAATTCCAAATGGATGTGAGTTCTTAATTTATATTTATTCAATAATACTGTGACATAAATCCTATCCCTGCAGATTCAACTCACGAGGGTAGATGAGGCAGTTGAACGGTACGTGATGGAACCAATTGAGTTTGGCATTCTGGATTTCGTTGGAGGTGACATTTCTTGAAGATAATGACTGATGCCAGTTGTAAATAATAGGGATGGATTTTATTGTACATGGTGAAGAATTTCTTGAAGTTGATCGAGAGCTGTCTTCTAATTACGCATTGGGATTTAAAGTTGGTAGTGGTTCATTCGTAAATTGGATATCGGGAAGTAGTATTGGCCGATTTTTTTATTAATTAATTTTGATTAACTTTGTTGAAGATTTGACTTGCTCCCAATTGGTATTTCGATTAAATACATCCCTTTTAAATTTATAGCTTTTTGCTAATTTTTCACATTTGAAATTTAGAGTTTCTTCCAAAGAAAACACGCCGATCCAATTATTTATGTTTCCTAGCTTATTTAGCTTTGGTTTTTCCAATTTTCACTCTAACTGCCTGTATTGGCAGGAGTTTTACATTTCTAGCATAAGTAGGATTGTTGATGCTACTTGTCTCTTTCAATATTTGTTGGTCACAAATAAAGTTTTGTAGTGAAATTTCGGTGCAAATATAGTTTCGAAAGTATAATAAATGAATATTTACTAGTAATTTAACTGACTGGGGTAAATGTTAAAAATATCTGAAAATATTACTGGAATGTGAAAAATATAGGTTATTTTATTTTTATAACCATTACCACATGTTCAATACTGTACTTTATCTACGACTATAACAATAAACACTAAGATGCAAGTTCAGAGAAAGAACTTTGTTTACAACATATCAAGGGACATATTATTAGTCCCCTCATTGACAATAATGGACTATTCCGCTTCGGCGAATCGGCTTGTACAGAACCACCTTGGTACTCGGTCTCGGTTCGTAAATAGTGTGTAGTAAATTCACTAAATTCTAAGAATCTTTTCCGTAATGTAGACTGTGAGGCGTCGCTAATTTAATAATTTTAAAATCTAATTATACATTCCTTCATAGTTCATATAAAATCTTTCTATCTTTTCTACGTCAATGGAAAGTATTTATCGGCTTTAAAATTTCCAAGAAATTACTGTACACTATATACCGAATTATAGTAGGGATTTATTATATCTCACATTGTTTATAGATACTATGGTATAATAATCCACTAGTGAGTTATTATAACTCAAGCTGTTTGCTTATGGAAACTATTAATTGTTCAAAATTAGTTGAATAATTAATATATAATTTAATAGATACATATGTATTTTCTTGAGTTATGTCAAAACGAAGTTGTGATTTTGGTAGTTTATTCTCTATAGAATTAATAGTTCTAAATATAGATCGGTTGTTTTCATGATACTTGGGATGCATAACTTTTAATTTTGTAAATGACAAAGAGTTTTCTATATCCAGTAGAATACAATTAATAATTTCAAATATATTCATTATTTGTTTTAAAATTTGTTACAAAAGAGAATTTTCCTTGTTAAACATTGTTGCTATTTGGATTGTTATTTCTCCATTAATAATAGTTTTATTAAAAGTTTTCATACTGTTAATAGAAAGTGAATTTTCTTTGTTTATTGCGGAAGCCAACTGGTTTTGATTTTTCTGAAAATTATTTATTAAATTTTCATATCGACCGCCATCTGCAGCGTCTAAATTACCAGAAATACATTAGATAGATCCTAAACCATTAATAAGTCCTCTTTTAAGCGCCATACTTTTTAATTTTTCTTCTACTTTATTTTCGATAAATTCCAAAATTTTTAAATACTTCGATATGTCCAAAAAATTAGGTCGACTTGTGTTTGTTATTTTTAAAAAATACTCAGATTTTACATGTAATTTGTTGATTTTTAATACTAGCGGATTCCTCAATTTTTGATATGCCTAATTTAAGTGGTATCATTCGAAGATTATTGTTAAAGAAAATTTGTTCCCGAAATTCAAGTGTGGCGGAGAACAGTAATAAAACAACGACTTGCAGCATTCCAACTATGAGGTGAAAGTCTTGTCTTTCCTCGCAGAATTGAACAATGTTGATAAAATTCCAAAATTTCTGTATAACTAATGACTTATTAGTTAAACTGCACCAACTTTTTGCCAGCACTGAGTTCGCTCGATAAACTTCGATTTTCTGTTGATCGTTAACACGAAAATACAAATCAATGCCAAAAATTCTACTAACTGCGCCAATTAACAATCGATGAAACTCAAGTCCGTTTTTAAAAACAATTTAATTTCACAAATTTACAATAATTACGTCTAATAGCTAAGAATGATAAAATATGACTGCCTTCCCCTGGCTTGGAATCATCCTAGTCGGCAACTTGTAAGGACAGCATTTTTACTATCTTGTCAGCAGTATATAGTGACATACCTCGTGCGGTCATAAAGTGATTTTTATGACTCGCGCGGGCATAAAGTGCACTTTATGGTCTGCGCAGGCAATGCAATACCGAACTAGTATTACATAAAAGTTTGTATGCACCTCGGCTATAAATAGTGGTGTATCCCCTTGGGCTTGTAAGATCGTTGCTGTCAGGGCATAAAGATCTATTTATACCCTTGGACCATAAATAACTATTTATTGATTCCAATTCTAAGATTAAATGACCCGACCGAGTCAATTGGGAAAGTTATATCACAATTTATAGTAAATTTCCTAAAGAATATAAATTAATTATCAAATTCAATATTAGCCAATAAGAAATATAAACTAGAACAATGAACGATAAACATAAAATAGGACACTAACTCAAATATATTTAGATATAAAAAATACAGCAAACTCAGCTATATCCACAATATTGGAGAAGAACCATTAAAGCCACTGAC
Source organism: Neocrepidodera transversa (assembly GCA_963243735.1). Classification (NCBI taxonomy): domain Eukaryota; kingdom Metazoa; phylum Arthropoda; class Insecta; order Coleoptera; family Chrysomelidae; genus Neocrepidodera; species Neocrepidodera transversa. The sequence continues at coordinate 6,917,505 of OY725338.1, forward strand.
TGTCGGTAGATTACTTGAAAAAACATGCGTAGATTACGGCAGCTCTCCAGCCGTTATTTCTTGCCAACAGGATAGAACCGTAGACTTTAAAAGTGTCCTAGACGAAGCTGATCGCTTAGCGGCTGGATTATTGAGATTAGGATTTAAAAAAGGTGATAAGATCGGATTGTGGGCTCCAAATATGATCGAGTGGTATACCACGTTTATGGCATGTGCAAGAGGAGGTTTTATAATAGTAAGTCTTTATTTTAATAGTCTTTTAGCTTAAAATAAAATAAACAAACCAATAAATAAATAAATGAAATCTATACAAAAGACTGTATGAACTAAGCTAAAGCTAGTAAAGATTAGTAAAATTTAAAGGAACCAAGTATTAATTTGTTGTGGAATGTTCATAAAAGATTTCTATATATTTTTGGCATTTTAATTTGATTTTTTTAGGTAACCATCAATCCGTATTATCAGAAAAAAGAACTGGAATATTCAATGAATAAAGTCGGTGTGAATGCTTTAATATTCCGTAAAAAAAACTTAAAGAAGCAGAATTTTAACGAAGTGATACGATCAGTATGTCCTGAAATAATTGATTGCCGATCTGGACAAATAAGTAGCAAAACGGTTCCTTCCTTAAAAAGGGTTATAACTATAGGAGATATAAAAGAAAAGTAAGTTTTTATTAAAGGGAATTATATAAAATTATTACTTCTAGAGAGCATTTTTCTAACTCATTTATTTTGTATAAAAAAGCATAGCAGAACATATGTTGCTAATGCGACTGCTCACTCTGAGACTTAATAACACAGTGCCATGGATTGGCGCGGTCTTTGCTTAGCCAGACATAACAATATTTAAAATATCTAAAAATATGTGGAAAAATTTCTCTCAAGTACATTTGAAAGTCAATCTACTTTTTATTGTATGAATTCATGAATAATATTTGAAGCAGCGAATGAGATAATAGTTTTAACAAGAGACGACAGATGTCGGCTTATGTAATCTTGGATTATTCTAGGAGATAAGCAGTGACGTAGGAGATATGCATGTTTAGACAAGTAGAAATTAATTGAATTACATTTGTATGTTAACACATGAAACTACCTAAGATTATTTCTGGTTAAATTGAATCAAATTTAACAATCTATGACAATGAAAATTTTACTGCAGTTAACTGACCACATAAACTGTAACTAAGCCGAAATTTCAAAAATTGACTTTAGTTTAAGCGCTAAAAATTGAAATCTAAAAAATATCGAAAAAATTCGTTGTATCAGCAAATATATAATTAATTTTTAATAAACATCAATCTTTTGAATAAAAACACCCATATTAGTTTCTTGATTGGCGGCTGCGGATTCGCTTTGTTTTGGGGAATTTATGACCGCCTAGTTAATATACTCTATGAAAAAATCTTTACTAATTAGATATTTTCAGTACTCACTTAAATGTTTCATAAACTAGACAAGATCGTTTCATAAATTTACAAAATATAACGGATTTAATTAAATTCTTATAAGTATAACTTATTGGTTACTTTTGGGGTCTACTAAATTTAGCTTGAATTTTTCTGATTTTTTTTTTAGAAATACACTTACTTACGATGAAGTTTTAGAGATAGCAAACGAGGAAAGCATCTCTATAATTAGGAAAAATCAAGGATCTATAAAACTCGATGATCCATGTTGTATCCAATTCACTTCTGTGAGTATTTATTTGTATAATGTTTCTTTTTTTAATTGGGAAATTGTAATCTTTGATGTTCAATAATGTTGAACTAATGAAAATTATACTTTTTAAATCATTATTTTGAACTTTGGAATAATTAGTTTAAAAATAGAAATTCTGGAAAGAAAAACTAATGGAATTTAAAATAATAAAATATTGTATAAATTTAGATTTTTTGGAAAAATAAAAACAAAAATAATGAATAAAACAACACTAATTGTCAGTAGATAGAACGTCCTTTAACTTTAACGGTTCTGTAACTAACGACAATGACGTTTAGATTGTGACAATTGTATAAGAAATCAACTTGTTAAATTTTATTCTAAACGTCATCGCCTTTAGTTATTAAATCTTTAAAGTTAAAGGACGTTCTATCTACTGACAGTAAGTCATACCACAATAAAATTCTTTAAAAAATAACTCCTTTGGAGTTATTTAATTAATTTTAAGTTTTCGTTGTTTTTATAAAAAAAAAATTTAAACTAATAAAGTTTTTCATACATAAATTTAAATCTATTGTTTGGATCCAATTTTTTAATCAGTAAGAAATTTTGTTCACTCTGTAATTATTGATATTTCTTCATGATTTCACTTTTTTGCTTATAGGCCTGATGATGGTCTTATAGACCAAAACATGTCGCCCATTAGACTTTATGTCTTTATATTAAAGAATTTCATTGTGGTATGACTTTTATTCTTTATTGAATATTATGCCATATATATTTTGATTTTAAAAACAAAAATTACAAAACAAAAATTGGAAGATATTTTAGGAAATTTCAAAATCCTGTTGTGGAAAAAATGTCCAAAAAAAAAATATAATTTTAGATAAAATATCGAAAAATTTCATTTAAACTTAAAAATTGCAAAGCATATATCGACAAATTTAAAAAATATTTTGGATTATAAAAAATATTCACATATTCTTAAAATACAGACTTTTGTACATAAAATTAGCATGAATTAATTTGTTTTTAAAAAGATCCCAATTCAAGATAGAAATATTTAAAAAAAAAATTAAATTTTAGATCTAGATCAGAAATATTTTAAATATTTGTCGGTAATGAACAATTAAATTTTCTCCTCAGAGAACAATTTTAAAGCAACAATTTTATTGTTGATTGAGCATTTGTACACATACAGGATGTTTCAGAATTCGACATTCAACCGTTTATGGTAGACTCCTCTCAGTGCTCTCATAAAATAAAGAATATCTAGGTCAGGAATCAATATTCAAAAATCCTTAAAATTCAAAACACAGTGTGTTAAAATTAATAAATAACAACAGTTTTTTCTCTGTAACTTAGTATTCATAACTATTAAGACTACTAGGCTGCGAACGTGTTAACATAAATCGAGAATGTCGAAGGACCAAACTTCTTGGGTAGAAGTTAAACCAAGATGAATGTTGAAATAAAAATAGTATTTGAAATTGTAAGGTAATATTTTATTCCATTTTTTTAAGTACTCAATCACTTCACTTACTATAAAAGACTATTTACATTTCTTAGTATGAAAAACTTTTTTCTGCGCGGTTATCCCGGCATTTTCTTTATATGAAGAATCTTTTTTGCTCTAGTAAAGGCATTACTGACTTGATTCGCCGTCTGGATGCGAGAGCGTGTGTGCTCTGATTTTTAACGAAGGGAAGGGTTGGTAGTTTTTTATTGGTAGGAGAATCTTGGAGGGAAGAAACATATCTATATTTTTTGTCTCTTATAATGATGGGATAATATGAGAGAAAAATGAATTAGTTTGTATTTTCTGGATAATATTCCAATGAAATTTATCCAGATATTTTGCAGCTGAGTAACTAGACTAACGACCCTCATTGTAATGAAACATTTTCTTCAAAAATTTTCACCAGTGGAGTTTCAATTGGGTGATGATTTTGCGCCCAATTTTCTACGCCACTGGATTTCAAAATTGTTTTTTTTCAATTGTTTGTTTAATTTAGTGAAAAAAAATGCATAACATCCATATGGATAAAATTAATAGTTTTGGAAAAAAAATAGATGGAAGTGACGCATGTAGTGCTTCAGTAAAGTGCGCACTAGCATTTTTGTCTCTTACCTTTTCTAACATTGAATATTGTGATTTAAGTATCTCCAATTCAATATGCTAAAAGGAATTGGACAAGAGAACGGTTTACATAAAAAAATGCTGGAACGCGCTATTCTAAAACCATTGTATAAAGAGTAATATTATTACGTGCCTCACTTCCATTTATTTTTTTCAAAAACCATTAATTTTATTCATATCAAATGTTATGCACTTTTTTCATTAAATTAAAAAAGCAATTGAAAAAACAATTTTGATACGCCACTAGTAAAAGGTTTTAAAAAAATGTCTCGTCACAATGAGGGTCGTTAGTCTAGTTACTCAGCCGTAAAGTTTTCTTAAAAAATATTTATTAGTGCGAAAAAACTGTTTATTAATTTTAACACCATTTTTGAATAATAATTTCTGGCCTAGATATTTTTTATTTTATGAAAGGAGTCTACCATAAACGGTTGAACATCGAATTCTGAAACATCCTGTAAATATTTTTAGGGTACTACAGGTGTCTCAAAAGCTCCAGTTGTTTCCCATTTTAGCGTTGTCAATAATGGTTATTTCCTAGGTAAACGCAACAGACTGAACCAAAAACAACACGTAATTTGTATACAAAATCCCCTATTCCACGCCTATGGATCTGTTATAGGAATGTTAGGTGCTCTAAATTTCGGTTCAACCGTTGTACTTCCATCGGATGGATATGATGTAGAGAAAAATTTGGAAGCGTTAAAAAAACATAGGTAAGAAACACAAGAGGGTTGGACAACAGATAAATATAAATAATTTCAGATGTACTGTAGTTTATGGAACTCCTACTATGTATATTGATTTAATTAATCTTCAGAAACAGAGAAAAGAAAAATTAAATTTAGAAATAGCTGTCAGTGGCGGAGCCGTTTGTTCACCACATTTGTTTGAAAATATGTTAAATGTTCTTGGAGTACAGCAAGTTAAGGTAGATTTTTTACACTTATATATATATATTTCATTCGTTTATCTCCAAATTTACTAATTTATTTCCTGCTTTTTAGAAATACATTTATAGGCCTTTTGAAAATTGAATTTTCCACTAGAGTTGTTAATTTAAGGTATATTTTAGCTGTTCTTTCAAAAATAAAATTTAATAATGGGGCAGTACTTAGGAAATATCTGGACTAACTGAAATTTGGATATTTTGCATAATTTTTAATAGAACATGTGTAGAAAATTCCAATATAATTTTCCTGCAGTGCCCAACAATTTTAATTTAAAATATCTTAACCCTTTCGGTCACGACTTTTTGCTAGTAGGGATACAATATTGAAAATAGAAAACGAAGTTCTCTGATTTTTTTAAAGATTTTTGAAAATATTTGCAAACTTTGTTTTTTCTCAAAAAAAAACATGTTCGTTTTAACGAACACGGTGATCATGGGGCATAAACCGGCGTGAAATTAAAAAACCTTCGCTTAGACAAAAACACGTTTATTTAGCACGAAATCCAAGAAAATAGATTTTTTTAATCATCTTTGCAATGTCTAATGTTTTGCAGTTTTCCTCAATATCCGACAATTGATCAGTTATTGCCAAAAGTTGTTGCTTTGTAAAAAGCTTTTTGGACGTCATTATTCTCACTTATTTCGCTCGACTATTCTATAATTCTAAATAAAATTTAAAACATTTGTCAATTGAAAAAAAAATTAAGAGTACTCACATTAATTTGCATAAAACACAAATACAACGAGCGTTAAGGCGGGGCTCCACCAAACTGGGCTAGCCCGGCAGCACAAAATGACGCGGAATTAAATTCGGCCTCCATATGTTATTTTCATTTCGGAATAATTTTATCAATAATAAGACCTTCGGTAGAAATATGGTCATCATCTTGGGTATTCTCCGTATTCGAATCTTTGCTATCCATTTTAAAATCACTTGAAAATTCACTGTAAGTTATATTAATGGTAGACGAAATGAAAATGGTGGCCGAAAGGGTTAAAAATTTACAACTTTTCATATTCTTCTGAATGACGTATCTCGTTTTGTTATATTTAATAATTTAAAAATTAGATGTAACATTTCAACTTTGTTTTTTATTTAAGTCTATTTATGGTATGACTGAAACTAGCGGTTGTACCTTCCAAACACTAGACGGAGATGATAAGTACAAATGTACTGAAACTGTAGGTTACTTACAAGAACATTTGGAAGCGAAAATTGTAGACGAAGAAGAGAATATAGTACCGAGAGGTACTGTAGGAGAACTATGTATCAGAGGGTATTCTGTTATGTCAAATTATTACGGCGATGAGGTAAAAACCAAAGAATCTAAAAAGGAAAATGGCTGGTTTCATACAGGGTAAATATTTGAAATGAAAAAATTTTAATTATTAATTTATTAAGTGTCATATAGGGATTTATTTCTATTTGACGATGATGGATACGCCAAAATAGCAGGAAGGCTTAAAGATATGATTATAAGAGGCGGTGAAAATATATATCCTAGAGAGATAGAAGACTTTTTAAATACACATCCTGATATTATACAATCTGAGGTAAACTAGATTATTTTTAATACTAAAAAAAATAAATTTTTTTTAATTATAATTCATTATTCGTTTTAGGTTGTCGGTGTTCCACATAAAAGATTAGGAGAAGAAGTATGCGCATGTTTAAGAACGAAGGACAACAAACAATTAACCGTAGATGACATTAAAGAATTCTGTATAGGAAATATTGCTACATTTAAAATTCCCAGTATTGTTAAAATTTTATCGGATTTTCCTAAAACAATATCAGGAAAAGTAGAAAAAGTTAAATTAAGAGAAATGTTATCAAATAAATAAAAATTTTCTAATCATAGGTACTTTGTAAATTGTCTACATCCAAGGTTTTTTCCAACAATTCAAAAGATTGTTTTTATTGGAGAATGAAATATAATTCCAGTTATGATTTGATTTTTATAATATGTAAAAAAAGTTATTGTAGATTAATCAGTCAACTTTCTTTACACATCTACCATGCAAGGCCGCGAAGAGCCAGGCCAGGCCTCAAGTTTAGTGATTTACGGGCCACCCTGGTCACGGTTGAAGGGGAGGAAGAGTTCGTATCCTCCTATCTAAAATGTCCGAAAACTAAACATATTTTTTGTTTTTTTTTTAATAAAAATATGAGCGCCCGATTCGGGCACTAAAAGAAATCCTTGAGCCCGGGCCCCTAGTTTCAGACTTGGCTGACATGGTCTCTTGGCGGCCCTGCTATCATGTTATTCAGGTGTGGAATATGACCACGTTTCAACGTTAGAATCAGTTCATGTCCTCACCATAGTTAACTCCATCTGTATCCGACTCAATATCAATCATAAAAAGAGAAAAACTTAAATGAACATTTTTTGTCAGTTTGGTCAATAAATTTTATTAATCGTGCAATAACATTATATTACGTATTATTTTAATATAGTCCAATGAAATTAGACTTTTCTATCACAAAAATTAGATCCTTTATTTTTCTTAATCGGTTTATTTTGCTGTTATATCGCGATTTCTATGGCTCGGAGGCCATTTGAGGTTGTATGAAATTGAAAGAAAATTAAATGTTCTCTTCCATTTTTTATCTACGAATGGTTTAGGCAAAAATGTGCTCCGAAGTTTTCAGGTAAGACGTCTGCCTATGTAGATACTAGAATCGTGATCGAGTTAGAGTAATATATCTGTCGAATCAGAAAATTTCAGGTGTGGGTGCCTATATTATTATTTACGGAGTACATAAATTCATCATTTAAAAATATAGTTTGTTGAATATGTATTATTGAGTATTATTTCGGTATGTACTTTAAAAAATGTTAGGGGACTCACCTAAAACAAACACAAAAAATAATAATACGAACAAATACCCCCTAATTTACCCAACCGTCATCAGTCTTAAAAGGGATTAAAATAAGGGTAGCCCATTTTTATGATAAACAAAACCGGGCGGCACAGGTAAAATTCTTAAATTTACCGTATCGTTTAACTGCGGGCTCTTTAAAATCACAGATTTTGTTTGAGCCGCCTGAGCTGTAAAACTCCCATAAAATTTTGATTTATTACTCCGTATCGATTGCGATTCTAGTATAGAATATTCGTTGATTCTATGTAAGTAATTCATATTTTTATCCAAGCTATAATTCGTATATACAGAAAGAACATAAACAAAAATAATAGAACGTCGCAAGAATTCGAAACTAAAGATGGGTTAAAACAAGGATGTGCCCTAAGCCTTACCCTTTTCAATATATTTATAGATCACATAATTAAGGAAAGTAAACCAGACACACAAGAGTTAAGTTATATAAAGTTAGCACAACAATTATAGCACAATCTATCCGGACCTGTTTCATATTTTTATGCAAAGTATGTGCAATTATACTTTTTGTTATATTAAAAATTATGCCAGCTTAATTGAAAGCTAACATAACTTTTTTTAATTATTATGTGATTTTTTTAAAATTGCCACATAATTTTGTGCCTTTTATGGGCAAATTATGTGTGGACTCAAAAATTAATTTATTCAAATAGTTTTTTTTAATAATGAAATAATGAAAATTTGTACCTAAAAGAAAATAATGTAAAAAAAATTATTCTATCATTAATAGAAGATGTATTAAAATTTTTCAATTTAAATTCCTTTTTTTAAGCAAATTCTTTTTTTCAACTAAGGATTATAATTTTTTGAACAGCAAAATATCTGGCGCCCACTGGTTTATATACAGCGTGTTTCAAAAGTCTGGAAACGGTCCTGGAATTCAAGTACTACGAAAGAAAAATTGACTAAATTCGGGATTTAATAATGACATGTATTTTTTTCACATTTTCATGCACTTAAAATTCAAAAACATTCATTTGTTTTTACCACAGGCGGAAATCTTGATTTTTTTTTTAAGCAAATATGATGATACGACCATTTCTAGACTTTTGAGACATCTTGTATATATTGTTTTGCCTATAAACCATTCACTCAGCTTCCAGCCTATACGAACATAAGAGTTTGTGGTTTCTTTTTTATTTTTCTGTTACTTAAATAACCCCTTTTTTCGAGGAGACAAAACCTCTTTTTCTTTTCTAAGAATACAAGCTTATCAGTTGCTTATATCTAAACAGTGACCCTAATCGACAAAATATTATTTTACTTTTATATATGTATAAGGACAGTGAATGTGTTTTCAAAATTAAAACGGAAAAATGTCTCCAGATGTATTAACATTTACGACTTTCTTTGTTTTTTTTTATTCTGGTATAGCGATTAATTGTACTAACAGGTTGTTTATAATTATGATGGCAATTTAAAAAAATCGCATAATAATTAACAAAAGTTGTGCTAGATTTTAATTAAGCTGGCAAAACTTTTAATATAACAAAAAGTATAATTGCACAAAAATCGCACAAAAATTACACATAATTTGCACAAAAATATGAAAAACGTCCGGAGAGATTGTACTATAATTGTTGTGATAACTTTATGTAACTCAAGAGTTACATAAGAGGAAACTGCAACTAGTAACAATAAAGAGAATGTGCTTTTGCCAATGACTTGGCATAGAACCCTGTATAAAGATATGGAATGAAAATAAATACAAACTAGTAAAAGGAATAATCTCTGCGCGATTTTTCAAGACTACGGCCCGTTTCCGTCAGCGGAAGAAAGTCCGATTCGCAAAAATCGGAATTTTTCCCATTTTTTTTTCAAATTTTTCAACGAGCCCCTTGCGATATGGATATCAATCGACGCGTATTGACTTGCACAACACCTTAAAAGAAATCACTATCGACAAATGTGCTTTATCGAGATATCTAGAATAGAAGTTTCTCTTAGTAAGAAATCTAATCTCATTATTATTAGTTATACAATTTTTGGAGTAAAAAAAAAATAGTTGAAATTAATCAAGTAGGAGGTTGTTTTGAGAAAAAAAAAGTCTATTGTTATAATTTTTGAGAATTGTCAGTTTTTTTATTGGAAGGTTTATTGACTGTAATATATGGAATAAAAAAAAACAAATGTATAAAGGAATCTTTATTTTTAAAAAAGGTTTTTATAAAATAAAAAAGAAAACTGTAGAAAGAACAAACTGTTCAAATAGCTTTAAGGAGCAAACTGAAAAGAACGAGGGAGATTTCAAATAAATGTGAAGGAGCGAACTGCGAGAACGAGGGAGATTTCAAATAACTATAGAAGGAGCAAGGGAGTTCAAGTAAAGGAAAGGAACAAAAGTTTGGGAAAATTTTTTTAAAATCATAATTCTAGGTGGTTTAAAATTGTAATGTCTGTTTTTCATAGTAGAAATCACCCCTACATAGAGATGTACCTTTTGTATAACATTACAATATGTATGTAGGTCAATAAGAGCTACATTTAAAAAATATAATTATACAGGATGTTTCAAAAAAATTTGACAAATCAAAGTCAGTATATTTTTAAATGGAACACCGTTACATTTTTTTTACATATTTTGATTCGCACTGATTTCAAAAACACTTCCTAGTTTTATTTTATTATTCTTTGAACTTCCTGTTATCTTGATATAAAAAATGTCAAAAATGGAATTATTCATTCTACCAGAAAAGTGTATTATGCGGATTATTTTTTCGAAAAAAAAATTAAAAAAATAAAAAAAAAATAAAAAAAAAAAAGTTATTGACATAAGAAGAAAATTATTTCACTGGGTAGGTTATGAATACAAAATTTATTCTTTATCTCTATAAATAAAGTTTAGTAGGCTGATTCTCAACATTAAGTCTATTTTCACAACTACTTAAAACTAGGAATATCTTATTTTATTTAACAATTTACAATACATAATCTAATTCATATCTCACATACTGATTTTTAGGATCATTTGCTATTTTTGGATAACCGCAAACTAGTGAATCTTGACCTCCAATATACAGAGAATTGTATATTTTCCAATAAACATCTCGAACTTTTCTTGCAGGATGAAACAGACCCTAAAATAATAAGTTAGAAATGATTTAGAACATATTAAACTGTTTGATTTTTACCTGTAAAGTGTACTGTAAAATTTTTATTGGCCCTAAAGCTACTCGCATGCCTTCAATGGCATCCATAAAGGCTTGTACTAAATGCGGCGACGTTTCAAATATATTCGGCCAGACGTAATTCAACAGATGGACGAGGGCGTCTTCGCATCCAAAACCATACACTCCAAGTGCCATGTGTTTTATAGCAGCACAAGCAGTTTGTCTGTAAATCAAAAAAGTGTTTTTGAAGACACAATCGATTGATAAATCGATTATTGTAATTTATTTTATTACCTGTGCACCAAGTCCCTGTCCATGAGCGCATCTTCTAGCAACGGTGCCACAGCGTAAATATAATCTTTTCCCATTTCTCCAATGTACTCGAAAAGGAAAGAAAGCGATTTTAGGACGCCATTTTGTACATTCAATTCTGGTACGCGGTACTCGTTCATCAAAGCCGGTAATACCGTGAATGGAGAACAAGTTTCAGCTACAATAGCTATAGCCACAGTGGTACAGACACGGTTTTGACGTTCTTGCACTTTCAAATTGTTTAACAGTGTGGCCAACACGTCGTGGGGACCTACGAAAAAATATTAGTTTTTATCAAAATAATTTTAACAATTTAATTCTTACCTATAGCCTTGGCAATGTATCCAAAAGTGTTGACTGTAGCTCTACGAATCGCTTTTTTATGTGCTTTGAGTAATTCTAAAAGTTCAAAGCAAATTCTCATCCATTCTCTGGCCGAAACATATTCGGGGCCTCTATCGGCGATTCGACCTACCAAGTCTATGCAGTTCTCTTGGACTTTTTCGTGTCTGTTTTTCAGAATCGGCGTCAAACGAGGTAGCAAATCCTTAATTGGCGGCGTCATTTTCGTCATACCTAAAATATAATTTATATTAATATAATATTTGGTATGAAAATTCGGCATTTTCTCTTTCTAATAGTGTGTTAGTAAAAACAGCAAGTTACCCAACCTGCACAAGCATTTATATCTTAATGTTCAAAAGCGTTTTTCAACATTAAAAATAGACATTATTAGCCCACAATTATTTTGAAAAATTCGATTTTTTATATTTTATATTTTCCATAAGATAAAAAAGGAACATATAGATCATATATGACAGTAATAAAACATAGTAATTTTAAAACATACCAATAACATTAACTATTGCTTTTAGTGCCCCAAGAATGGATCCTAATACTTCGGGATACTCTTCTCCTAAGTATTCATATAAAACCACACCTAAATGTCCCATGAGTTTTTCTTCTTGACATGTTTTCATAACGACCGCAATTCTGGAAATTAAATCGGCCGCCTGTTGTCGCACTTTCGCCGATTTATTATTTAATCTCCACAGTATGGTACCGCAAATTTGTGGCAAATACGGCTTGACCCTTTTTCCCAATTGGTTCACTATTGTTCCAAAACCTATAATATAATAAAAATATTGACTATATTTTGAATTATAAAATAGATAAAAAGTTAATAATTATTAAAACAGTTCTATAATTGTGACGAAATCGGATATAAAATAAAGTAAAAAAATATATATACCATTTAACATAACTACATCTTCGGTGGTCTGTTCTTGGAATGCATACAAAATACCATCAATTAATTGTTCTTCTAATCTCGAATCGATATCAGCAGCTCCAAGATTACCCATTATTTTCTCGATACTTTCCATTACCATCTTCCTGTATGCCTCGTTTTCGTCTTTAAGATCATCCACGATTCTGTTGATAATTTCTGATGCGCCAACCTAAAAAAACAGTTGAAAATTTATTTCTTTATGTTCTACATATTAATAAAAATGAATGAGAGCATGGAATTATCTACATAGGGAATCCTATAGTGGAGAGTGGGCATTGAAATCGTCCACCATTAGAAAATGTGTTGAAAATTAATTGACTTCACAAATATACATATGATTTAGATGATTATGAATAAATAGTTCCATTAATAATTAAAGCTAATTGATGATACATTTTTTATTTAATGTTACATTCTTACCTTATTGGCAATTTCCACAGTAGTATCTACAAGCTGTCTGTAATTACGTCTATCCAGCGCCATCCTGTGATTCCAGAAATGCTTAAAGAACTGTGGCAAAATTTCCTCTTTAATGTATTGGGCTTCCACACCATCAGTGGAACAACACTGCTTTACTACCTTCAGTACAATTTTCTTCATTTCTTCATCCGGAGACTGGAATTCTCTGATCAAAATCAACATCACTTCTCTTGTATAATAATTGGCGTATTCGGCATCCATAAGGGGTATTAAGTAACCTATAGCTTTGAGGAAAGCAGCCAGACCTTTACCTCTGTGTGTTCTGATACCCTTCCAAAGCGGTTTAAGTACAGAGTCAAAGCTTTCAATACCATATGGGGTAGCCGCTTCAGCAAGTGCGGCGATTCCTGTAAATTAAATTCAAATGTTTTATCAGCAATCTTTCATCATTTTTTACTTTCAATCGATTTTTTTATTTGACTATAAGTTGCTTCAATTTGAGAGATTAATGTGAAAGTGCAGAAACTAGCTAAAGATGACTAAATTCAGAGGGAAATGCGCACTAATTACGAGAAAGCTCACATTAATTTGTCTCAAAAAAACTAGCTGACCATAATTTACCATACAAGTTATTAGTTCTATAACCAGAATATATGTGACTTGATAAGCAAATTAAATGTTATTTTGAAAAATGTTATATCCTTTCAGTATAACAAAATTGTTGTGTTAACCTTGGTTGTCTAAGTTTTGCAGAATATGAATTAAATATGTTTAATTTTAACATTTGATTGGACGTGCTGCTGTTTGTTTTTTGCGAATCGAATTTTTGCTACGTAGTTTGGACAATGCTCGTTCCCGCTATTTTCTTTCAATTGTCCCCACTAAGCCTGTTCCAATAATTTATCGTCAGCTCTCTGCCCCATGCGGGTCCTTCCGGTTAAATAGCACATGCTGTTAGCCCCTTATATTTTTTACAATGTTTTTTTTTATTATTTTCTGTCCCACCGTTGTTGTAATAATTTTTCCCTAAATATTAAATAATATGTGACCGAAACTACTTGCTTTTAATTCAAATTAAATTATTGTGGTACTGGACTTTGTGCTTTATTTCTTGTAAACTTGGACCCACATTTGAGATATGGATAACCTTTTGGATTTAATTTAAATAAAAGGGATTGATCACAAAAAACTAGGACTAGAGATGATGATATTGTCACAAATTCTAAATAATAAAATATTTCCAAGTTACATATTTAATTCCTTTTATTTGAATCGATATTGATATAAATTTCAGTACTTAAGCCAATTGAGAAGTTTATAAAAAATTAATTTGTAAAATTGAAGACATACAAATAAAATGTATTAACTATGTAATAAAAATGAGAGAAAACTCACCCAAAGCAGTGATAGTCCTAACTTTCTGCTGCTCATCAACTAAACCGTGCTCAATAATTTCAACCAAAGACTTCAAATGCGGTAAAATAGCGCATCCCATGAGAATAGCGATCTGTTGTACAATCTTGATACCGGTATGTCTAGCTTGCCAAGATTTTTTTGATCTACATACGGCTTTCAAGAAAGGCAAGAGTGACGGGATACCCAAAGCCGAAGCCACGACGGCAAAAGCCCTAGCGGTAGTGTTTCTGACGTACTCATCAATGTTGTCGATATCCGGTCTCATTGTGGAAATCATAGTAGCTAGACCAGCAGCTTTGGCAAGATTTGATATAATTTCTCGGCCTTCTACACGAGCATAGTAATCTTCATCAATAAGTAGCGGTTCAATTACGACTAGAATTTTGTGCACATAAGGTCTTACCAAATCATCCAACTTGTATAAAATCCTATCAATAACCTTCACTAACAAATGTCTTTCTTGATCTTCGAGAGTCGGACTCATCAATAGAGGTAAAATCTGGTTGAATAAAGGTCCAGCGCCGAATTCTCTCGCTTTATCAGTGATCTGTCTCAGAGCCGCTTTTCGCATTGGCGGAGTGCCGTTTTTGATTTTCAACAACAATTTCATTATTTTTCTTTCTTTTTGTTCTTCTGGACTTAAAGATTCTTCGTCAACATCAACTAAGAGCTTGTCAAAGTATTGAGCATCTTCTGGTTTCATGAAAGGCAGGTTTTGCCCCTTAAAAAAAAGAATAATTATTTTCGCAATAAAATAAAGTGGTATTTTTTGATAAAAGTGAAAAAGTATTTTTGTGTATACGACTTATGTATCCAAATATATTTGTTAAATTTTTTCTTATATTATTCAGTGTATAAAAAATATTAAAACTTTTTTAGTAACTAATGACGATTTTTAATATATTTGAATAATAAATACTAACTTTTGGCTGATTATCCATATACTTGGCCTGTTTGTCTTCCTGTTGAATGAAGAACCCGGTAGGAGTTCCTCCGACCATTGGAGTGGGAGTGGCTGTTAATTTTCTTGCAGGAGTTCTAATGGGAATATATCCTGCAGGTGGAGGAAGAACTTTGTATCCAGGAGGGAACATGGCATCTAATTCTTCATCCGAATAAGGACGATTACGTTCATCGATTTCTCTTTCCCATCTATAAGCCTGCAATTGTTCAGGTGTCATGGAAGCTAATTGACCTGGAGTAGGCGTGGCCATTGCCATAGCTTTGACGCCTACTGGGGTGCTGCCTCCTGGAGTTAACATAGGCGTTGAGTGACCATGACTCGGAGTGCCGTGTGGAGTACCTGTGGCAACCAAATAATTTTATTAATACTAATTCATTGAATGTAAAATAGGTGTTACCGTGGGGAGTAGTGGGTGTCATAGCTCCAGGTGTCATGACTTGCGAGGGAGTAGCTGACGGAGTCTCATCCCATCTAGATCTACGTTTGGAAGCGCCCGGCGTCGGAGTTTCTTGTATGAGATCTGCTCCCGTTCTATCGGTTCTGGGTGTTTCCGCCCAACCGCTAGAATGTCCTGGAGTTTCTCTTTCCGTTTTCGGAGTTTCGTCCCACCGGTTCCTCCTCGATGTGCTCTTGTCCCCGTGACCGGGAGTCTCTCTTCCAGGTGTAGCCGGTCCGGGTGTCGCGTCCCACATTCTCGTCGATTGACCCGGAGTAGCGCCAGGAGTTTCGCTTCCCTTGTGGCCCGGTGTTTCATCCCAACGAATGTCAGCTGGAGTTTTCTAAATGAATAAATAATAAACACATTTTATGGAAAGAATAAAGTTTTTTTTTCATAATTAAGTTTAAAAACAAGAAGATGGCTATGATATTGCATAACTTTTAACTAGAAAAGTATAATTAATTTTAGACTTAGATATATCTAGACAAACGGATACAGAAATAGATGAGTCTGTTCAGTACATGATGAAAACAATCTTTGAAAGTTGTTGGATTCTGGGGATAAAACTGAGTTAAACGAAGATAACTTGAAAATTAAACAGACTCCTTAAAGAGCATATAAATAATTGCATACATTACTACCTAAAAAAAAAAGATAAATCGCTGCCAAGCTTACAATCAACCTATGCTTTGTACTCCCCATAACTTCTTTATTTAGAGAATGTCAATACTTTGGAAAGACCTTCCTAAAACTGTGATTCACATGGAGCACAATCTTTTGCGATTCAAATCCAACGTGAAAATAGAGAAAAACAGAAAAAATAGCGGAAAATTGAGAAAAATAGGAAAAAATAGGAACAAATGGTAAAAAATAGAAAAAATTTGGCAAAAAAATGGGGAAAAATTGGGAAAACTAAGAAAAATTGAGCAAAATTGGAAAATTTGAGAAAAATGGGGAAAGATAACTACAAACAAGAACATAGGGAAAAATAAGTAAAAATAAAGAAAATTTGAAAAAATAATGGGAAACAGGAAGAGATAGAAAGATATAGGAAAAATAGAAAAAATAGAGAAAAATCGGCCAATAGAGCAAAATAGTTAAAAATTGGGGAAAATAGGAACAAATGGCACAAAATTGTGAAAAATTAAACAAAATAAGGAAATTTTGGGAAAATAGTGAAACAATGGGAAAGTTTTCGCCCCTTTGTCAACAAGATAATGAAACTTCCGATCTGAACCACCTATTTTTTAAATGTAAAAATTACTCAGGAACTGAAAACTTTATTTATAAGCTGAAACAACTTAATCACCAATTTCCCACCAGCATTCAAGTCCTACTGGCAACAGAAGATAAACAGATATATGATTTGATTGTAGACTTTATTTTAACTCATAAAATCTCCATTTGAATACTAACCATCTATTTAAACATTCAACCAATTTGTGTGTGACGAAAGGACCTGGTCCAAAGTCAAAAAAAAAAAGGGAAAGTTAGGACAAAAAAAGGAAATTTGAGAAAAATAAGGAAAATGGGAAAAACAGAAAAATAGGGAAAAATAATAAAAAATTGGAAAAAAATATAACAAAATATGGAAATTAGAGAATAAATATGGAAACATAGGAAAATAGTGAAAATAGGACAATATTGGGGAAAATAAGAAAAAATGGATTATATGAAATAACAGAAAATAATAGGGATAAATATAGAAAAATAGGAAACAATAATGAAAAGCAGGAGAATATGAAGAAATGGAAAAAATACGGTAAAATAGCCAAAACTAGAGAAAACAGTAAAATTATAGGTAAATATGGAAAAATATAGGGAAATTAGAGATAAATACAGAAAATCGAGAAAAGTAAGAAAATATTTAAAAATAGGAAAAAATAGTAAATATACAAAAAATAGATAATAATAGGGCCAAAAAAATGTAAAAAATAATAAAAAACAGCAAGAATTGGGGGAAAGAAATAGGAAAAATGGGGAAAAATACAACAAAATATAGAGACAAAAACGAAAAAACGATGAAAAATAGAAAGAAAAAGGGAATTAGAATCCGTAGCAAAACATGGGTATTCAACTAGTTCACTATAAGTTTAATTTTAACTTGAATACCTTTAAAAGGAGTGAATTTATCGAAAAATCATAAGATATCTTTTTATAATGTTCAAGAAAAATTAAATGTAAAAAGTGGCAAAATGTCATGTTATTTAAATGGGAAATGTATAGACTGTAGGTAGGGCAAGGTTTAATATGATTATTAAGGGCTTATTTTGGTCTGCTGTTTTTTATTAGAGCATAAACTAAAAATTTAGGTAGCGCTGTAAAAAAGAAACCAACTTAGTAAATAACACATACCCTAATATTCATGAGTCTTTTGAGAACAGAAACAGCTAATAAACGTAAATGACTATGAAACTGTATCACTCTTGAAATCCTGAACAAATAAGATAGAGGATATTGGAATCAATCAAAAAAACTAAACTATGAAATAAAAGAACCTCTGGACAAGTTCATGCTGTTATTTAGATGAAATGAAAATACCAATAAGCTCTTAGGCATAACTGATATAATGGCTGTTAGAATAATAATATTATCACTTACATCTCCCTCCCATACTGGTGTAGTGGCCGCGCTACTGGTAGATACACTTAGAGTTTTCTTTTTTTGTGGAACTACGACTTCGTCTACAGTTTGATCCCATCTGCCGCGTTTTTTCGGAGTGAATTTTGCGTCGCCATTCGTAGCTTTCAATGTACCATCCTTTGATCTTTCAATAATCTTTTTGCGGATCTGAAATCGAAAATTTATTTAAAAAATCGGACGAAAATTTTTATCAATTCTTACCTCAGTTTCTTCACCTTTGAGCATTTGCTCTTTCATGATCTGTGAGTAGTTCCTGGCTTGAAAATCCGGCGTTTTTCCACCTGAAAGCACAAAAAGGCGTCAAAAGAACGCCAATTAGTAAAGAGAAGCACTTTGTTTTTACTAATCATTTACTTTTTGTAATTTTACTGTCTTTATTTAGCAATTAAGAGATTTGTAATACCAGATTCTCTCGATTCAAATGAACCATTCATTACACCCTTTTATATATCTATATATTTTTTTAAATTACTTTCTTATTTTTTGTCCAATTAACACAGTATTATAAAAAGTATAATACTACAAATAAAATAAGTATTTAAATACTAGTTATATTTACTAATAACATAATGAAAAGAGCAGAGAAGTAAATAGAAACTTTTTTATTAAAACAATTGTTGTTTATTCAATTTTAATAATAATAATTAAAAATTGTCTTAATGAGAGAATTTGGTAAACAAATCTGAATACGTACGTGTCCGAAGATCCCATCACAACAAAAACTGGTAGTTTCTTGAAAAACAACTGGTCAATCGTACCTAGAAATAGGCTGGGGTAATTAATAATTTTCTAAACTTTGCATACACTCTTTCACACTATATTTTTCTTTTTTTTAATAATCATGTTTTACCACTGTTTAAAGATGTCACATCCTCTATCAATGCTGGAATTCTTAAAGTTTCTCTTCGAAAAGGTCAAACCTAAATGATGATTTTTCCCAAAGAACAAAATCATTAGATTAGTTTTTTCGGTACTTAATTTGGTTTTTGTTAGACATTTTAATTAAATGTATTACAATATTTTTCCACATTCGTACACTCTAATTCGCACATACATTCATATACCCCAAAAGCATATTCCATTTTTTTTGTTTTTGAAGAGTTCAAAGCAAAGTCTAATTAGAAAAAAATCACACTCAAATACTGTTTTTACAGTGTACAACTACGAATCTGAAATATAGATCTTTCATATCAAATTGTTATTAGAGAATTTTTTTTTAATAAAGACATAAAAATCTATTTCATTTAAACTCTCCAAAATATTTATAAAGTTGACAATCAATTAAAAAACTATTTTTAATTTTAGAGAAAAAGTTCCCTAGTCAAAGATCAACTTGTATTTCCAAAATCAAAATGTTACATTTAAAAAATTAAAATTAAATATTATTAAAATACATACCATCTGCAAAAGGATCAATTCTTTCTGGTGAGATAATCATCCTTCTCCTCTTTTGTCTATATTCATCTTCTCTATCTGCAATCGTTGGCCTTCTGCGATCAGCAAATGGATCATAGTCCTTTTCACTCTAAAAAACATACATTATCAGGATTTGAAAATAAAACAATAAATTAATAAAATTGCCAAAATATAAAAATAGAATTCAGTAAAGTAAAAAAAATCTGAAACATTCATGACTGTATGAAACTTTTTGAAATCAAAATATCAAATAGGGCCAGGATAATACAAAACGAATCAGTCTGTATACAATGAGTTTAAAGGTGTAAAACAACAGTGAAGGTGGGATCTTCATGTGAATTCAGGGAAGATCAACAAATGTCTGTGCTCAGATCATAATTGATTCCTAAGGATAAGGAATTGTTATTTTCTTTAAAGCATTACAAAAAGAGTAGAAGTACAGTCCAAACTAATATTGGACTACAAAAACTCTTTACAGACCCTGGCATAACATAATAAGAATAACCTTTAATGTTTGCGTCCAGGGAAGCCGGAGGGTAAATTTCCACCCATGCGAGTTGCCATTTTGGCGCTCCCACCAACAAACATCCTGGACTAATCACTGTACCCAACCCAACCTGTGATACACACTAGATTTTTTTTGCTTTTTGCCAGATTAGGGCCCCTACCAATCCAGACCCTGCGCGGGCGCATTCCTTGCACGGCCCTGTTTGTGCCTGGGCATGAAAGAAGTGATAGGAAATGACAAAACAGATGTTCTAGCCAGGAAAGGCTCTGAGGAAACTAACTGGACCCCAAAACATATGTGCTATCATGAATTCAGCAAACGAAGTATTTCTGGGCATAACTCCTAGGGGAAAAGACGCAACGGTATGAACAATTAGTCAATATACACACTGACCAACTGACTACCAGTGGAAAAATGTTAAGCCTCAAAACTTAAGTGGCATCTTCATAGGTAGTTAATATATGCAGTAACAAATTTTCAGCGCGTCGCGCATTTTCCAACGCTTTCCCGGAGCAAACAGAGGACTTTTTTGGTGATAATTACCAGCAGAAACAACGGGACACCACTAAACTTCGGTGAAATTTTCCAAAGTAATCAATATAGGAACTGACCAATTTTTAGCGCGTCCCGTATTTTCCAACGCTTTCCCAGAGCTTATAAAGGATTTTCCGGCTATAACTCCCAGCGGAAAAATCGGGCCGCCTCGAAAAATAGGTGACATTTTTCAAAGTGGTCAATATACACACTGAAAAATTTTTAGTGTCCCGCATTTTTCAACGCGTTCCCAGGATACAAAGAGGACTTTTTCGGCGATAACTTCTTTAGCTTCCACATTTCTTTAGATTTCACATCTGCTTTCTCCTGTTTTACTTTTCTTTGGCTTTCTTTATTCTTAATTTACTGTTTAAAACGGGTTTGCACCCAACTACAGAACAGATGTATGAACAGTATAAAATACATACAGAAAATAGGAAAAAAATAACAGCTTATAACATATTATCAGAGTATTAATAAGCAAATTAAAAAAATACAAAAAATGAAGTAACAATTAGCTTCCCAAGAAGTACGTCTTTATGGCCAAATTACTAGTATTTCTATTATGCTCCTGTCTTGTCTTATTTGCGTTTATGTTTACCTTCTGGTCTCTTGCAGTTCCTACTGACCTCTTTCTAATATTTTTAATGCTAAAAAACGTAATTTTCTTCACCTAGTGTTGTTTTTTTAATTTTATTTTCATTTCCTTTAACAATTTTTTTTCAAAAATGTATACATAGGACATGGGACAGCTCATGACTGAGGTGATTGTTTGATGTAATAGGTTTTTGAGGTTTTTCTCAGAACCAATCTAAAAATGTTATTTCTGATGGGAGTTATCTCTGAAAAGTCTTCTTTGCGCTCTGGGAAAGCGTTGGAAAATGCGGTACAAGCTGAAAATTGGTCAGCGAGTATATTGACTACTTTTGAAAATTTCACCCAAGTTCTAGGAATTATGCCCAGAAACGCTTTGTTTGCTGAATATACATTTGTGCTATCTCATATGTTAAAGGATTCCAGGAATGCCGTCAATATCACAATGATTCTGTAATTCTCAAAATATACCACTAATTCTAGATATTTCTTACTGTACAAATTTAATACTTGATCAACCAAGTGTTAGTTAATAGTACTTACTTGAGCGACATCATTTAGAAGAGCTACAGGGGCGCCTAATCCTGTTCTTTTATGCGAAAATCCTACTTCTTCCTCATCGTCATCAACTTCGTCATTGGCAGCAATAGATGTAACGTATCCTTCATATTTTCCTTTACCTTCGTAAATTTCACTGTCGAAATAACCAGTCTCGCCAAGTTTTGCTGCTTTTTCGGGTGATAAGTCTACAGGAACCTCTTTTTTC
Source organism: Neocrepidodera transversa (assembly GCA_963243735.1). NCBI lineage: Eukaryota > Metazoa > Arthropoda > Insecta > Coleoptera > Chrysomelidae > Neocrepidodera > Neocrepidodera transversa. The sequence continues at coordinate 6,939,576 of OY725338.1, forward strand.
TTTGACTGAATTTCACGTATTTGTGCTTCGATATCTAAAATTATTCGTAAGATAACTGCGACGCCAATAAACACTATTTATATAGTTACCTTCGTGTGTGCGTGGAATATTATCCATGGCTATTTATTTAAAGTATAAACCATAAATATATCCAAATATTTATATATTGTTTTGGGCTTTAATTTGCATTTAATAACAACCAAATCCAAAATAAATATCTAAAATGGCTGACGGTCACCTCGTTTTTATTGATATTTGATTGTCAAATGTCAAATCAAATGTGACAATTGTGATATGACATATGACAAGTGTAATCAGTGTTGCCAGATGTAAAGATTTTCGTCGTGACTAGAAGTACATCGGATGTACTCGTTTATATCAATTTTTACATCTCGAATTTTTGGAAAAAAATGAAAAAAAAGGCACTTTAACGTACAAATCAATCGAATTACCAATGATGTTTAGAATGTGATAATTATACAAGAAATAAAGTTTTATTCTCATCGTGACAGCCCGTTTCGACGCCCCTCTTAACGTCATTGCCTTTATTTACTGAATCTTTAAAGTTAATGAACGTTCTTCTATCTATTGATATTTTACTGTACAGATCAAACCGGTTACCAATTACTTACTATTTTTATACGGTTTTTGTGAAGATAAAAAAAATATCAAAATAAAAAAGTTGGCCGTCCTGGAAATTAAACTCCGGCCTTTTTACATAGACTGTACGCATTCATTACGCCAAAATGAACGTAACGTTCCGTTATACATTTCCAAAGACTGTGAGTTTGAGGACACTGGTTCTGAGGTTTACTAACAAACTTTTTGATGTTTGGGTATCGCCTGTGTCTTCGCGACGTTTGAGATTAGCAGTTACATTTATGTTAAGTAAAGAGTGAATAAGTATTGTTTTGCCAATATTATTTTCAAGACTTATTTAATCTATATTTTTTAATAAAAATTTCTGAAAAACACCAAATATTTCAAATAAAAATAATCAATGACATGACAATGTGAGGTTAGAATTCACCTTAAACGCGTTCGGAAAATACCGATGCATCTTATGCCACTTGACAGGTATCTAGACATTTTACATCTAGATGTAATACCGAACCCACCCCGAATGTCACGGGTTCATATAGATTTGCACATGCGCATGTCCTGAATCTTCCCGCAAAATTCAAATGTAATCAAATTTTTTTACTGTTTTCATTAAAGTTGCGTTAAATAGAACACATTTATTTTCATATATTATATATGCTGGTGTATCTCAATTTCCGGTAGTAATAAGTAGGATTAACAACACAGGAACAAAATAAATGTGTCATAAATTTATTATAATTTATTAAAATACAGTCTAAAATTATTGTAAAATGTCTTAACAATCCTGCTTAGAACTAATATCACATTATTAATTCGTATACGTATGCTAACCATATAAAAATAGAGATATAATCGAAAAATATTTTGCGCAAGTAAAAACACTATATTAATTATTTTTTTAAGTTTATCGTAATTTCAATAAATGAACCAACTTTTACTGATGAAATTTATAATAAAAAAGGTTTCTATAAGATGTAAATATTTTGTGTCACATCATATAGTTAAGAAAAAAAGGGTTGTTCACTGTTCTATAAATAAATAGAACCAATATATTGTAATAAATTTAAAGTTCTTTATAAGTACTAAATAATTATTGTACATTTTATTGCACTTTAGCTTTTCTTTAAGAAAAGTAAAAATACTTCTGCTCTACTAAAATAAGTACTATATGGGCAGCATACATACACATATATTATAAATAGGTATACAATATTTTATATTTTGGCAACATATTTAAAAAATATATAAAGTTCAAAAATATATAAAGAACATGGCATCAATATTTTTCACTACTAGCAAAGCAAATCGATCACTATTAAAACTTTTTAACACAATGCAACTGACCATCTATATAAAACAAGTTAATTTGGTGGATTAAGAATTTAAAACAAATTCACAATTTTGTGAAAATAATTTTACGTTCTCCAGAGTAACATGATCCGAAAAAAAACACATATATATTGTAGTGTATTTTAAAGCATGAATATTTAAAAAAATATGAATATAAAAAAATACATATCAAAATTCAAAAATTGAAAATTGTAATTAAAATTTGAAAAATTGTGTCATGAGTTCTATGTTAAATGTGAAATTATAAGGGGAGAATTTTGTCAAATGTAATTATTATATGTAGGATTTTAATATATTTTAAGGAAATGTAAAGACGGTTTCTGAATACCAAAAATATTGTAAAGAAACTGTTCACATACAAAAATACCAAAAGTTTAAAAAAATACAAAAATTAATAATGACAATGGACAAAAGAGAGGCAGACCAGACAATATTACAAGATAAAACAAGTTAAAAAACGGCAATATTTTTGCCCTAATTTTGAGTTTCCGAAAATTTGTCACCGTTTTATAAGTTTTCTTTTTTTCGAAAACTCCAAAACATTAAGACATATTAAAATAAGAAAATTGGGAAGTTTTCAAAAGCTAGGGACAATAGGTAGAAACATAGGTGTAAGTTAGAACTAAAGGGTTTAAAATCAAGTATAAACTATTCAGAATTATTAATTGGGATAGAATTGGCAGAATGTGAAAAATAACAAAGAAAAGTAAATTTATCAAAATTATAGGGATATTTATAAAGAAAGTTAAAATGGAAATAAAATATAGCCAATCACAATAACAAGCAGATGGAAAGGAAGGGAAAATTATGAAGAAGCTAAAGAAAATAGTAAAATTGGATAATTTCAAATATTAAGAAAGTTTTCAAAATTTAAATTAAGGTATTTTGAAAGTTTGGAAATTAATTGATTTATTTATGGGGTATAATAAAACTAATTTTCCAAAAGTGACAGAGTCTATTACAAAATTTTGAATAAGCAAGATCGCTGCTAAATAATTTACAAATTAAAATATAGTATAAGGTTGTAGAAAGTCACGAAAATCAAACTGAATTGGTATTGAATGCAGGAAGGCATCTAAAAGTGATGACCGAGTTTTTTTTTAAGAATTTCAGACGTATAAAGAAGAATACGGGTGATAGCAATTGATTTGGCGATAAAGTTTGCGGGGAAGAACATATAATAGACGAATACAAGAAGTGTAAATCATCCAATAGTTTTGGAAGCAGTAAGGCAGGATCGACTTAGGGGATTCACGGTAATTTAGCATGCAAGGTGTCCAGAACACGAGGGTCCAGGTTTCGCTTAACAATAGCAGACACGAAGATAAGCAGTTCAATTTCGCTATTAGTGTTGAATCAAGACGATTACAGGAACGGACGTAAGACGATTTGGTTTGAACATAATTTAATTTTTTATTTATATCAATAGAATATTTGTACGGGGGAATTCAGTTGAGAATTTTCAAATTTTAATACATAAAAAAAGTACTAGCAAAAATTTCAAATTAAACAATAAATAAATATATGGTATGTAGGTAGTAGGTAAACAGTTTCATATTAAATTTGAAATATTCAATCTAATAATAGCTCATTTACTAAATTTAATTTATTTGATATGAATTTATAAATTATGTTTTTATGAAGTTTATTTCTAAAAGGTATTTCTGATCAATTGAATAAATTAATATTTTTTTTCACGCCAGCAAAACTGTGAATTCATAATCCTGGAAAGTAAAATTAAAATTTATTATTGCATTCAATACTTAGATACATTGTAAATTATTTTAATTTTTCTAATAGTGGTGTTATATCAAAAAATTCTGATACAACATTACTAAACAATAATTTGTGATATTTGCATTTTTTTAATTATATAGTACTAATGTACTAAATTTAAAATGTAAAATTTATTTTGTTAGCATAAAATATAAAAAAAATGTAATGGTCAAAAATATTGTGTTATTGTTTTGATAAAAATTTAGATTTTACAAATATATCATAAGTCTTTCAAAAATGAATTCATAAATAAATTTGAATAAAACAATATTCTGCTATTTAAAAAAATTGACAATATTTAATACAATCTTATTTATAACAAGAGGTCAAAAGTAATAAATAATTTTGTGTATTATAAATTATATAAATATGTTTTAATCTGTACACAAGTAATTACAAAAAAAACATCACAAAATTTGTGTCTGAAACTTTTCTGAAACCGATCATTTTCCATTTCACACATTTCATATTTTGACTCAGAAACCAGAAATGTTTGATGTGAAACATTTCTGATAAATAACATAACTGTATATGAATACATAAAAACGCATATCTGACACATTGTTGAAAACAAACATTTTACGTCTCATCTGATTCATGAAATGGATGTAAAAAGATAGTGTGCAATGCCAAAAGAGAGATAGGATTTTATCATGCTTTATTTAGTCATACAACAAATTAAGGTGTTTAAACAGCAAATAAAATAAATTAGGAATTAAGGGGAAAAAACATTGGTTTTTATACTGGCGCTACTTAGGCTAGACCACATAATAATAATAATTGCGTGCATAATTTATTTTTCAATTAAACAAAATAAGAACTTGATTTTTATGGATCGTTGTGGGACGGGTATCGGAATGGTTTGTTTGATACTGGCCAAACTTTTCTCATACATGTAGGGAATATTACACATGATGTAAATTGGACAAAGTTCTAAAAATTTGAATTGGAAAAGTTCTCCCATGCATTTCGTTCAAAAGTTAGTGTTTACATCCAGATAGACGTCTGGACATACTTTTTTTTACATTTTCGGACTCAGGGATCTCGGAAACGTCGAGAAAGGTGATAAAAAGCGGGGGTAAGAAATTTTTTTTCGCCATCACGAAACTAATACTGACGCTTTTGGGCCTCAGTAATAAATCAATCAAATCACAGCTTTTTATGTAATAAACCTATCCCAACCATCAAAAAAGATTTGGGTCATATTTAGTACTAATTCTTATTTCTTATTTTAGGTTATTTCATGTATAAACGCTCTTATAGAGATGTGCACGTTTAACTTTCTTATTTTATTTTATTCCTTATTTTAGTTGCTGTTTAAACCCACCTTTATACTTTGTTTTCTTCGCGAAATAGCGCGGGTTATTTGAATACCATTTTTTACTGTAAGGAAAAGTATTTTTATTGTGTCAGAAACATAACTCTCTTGCAGTTATTTTACAGGCAATATTTGGATGATTCAGATATGTCTTTTGTTAACATGTTTTATTTGTGCATTTGAAATATTAGACACATGACATGTTTATGATATATTTCTATAACATATCTTTTGAATGTTTCAAATGCTATCTATTACGGTTCAGTTGACATATTTCAGATACATGTGTTTACTCACTTTTATTGACAAATATTTTCTATTGATTTTTCAATCAATTTTATGATTGATACCGATTTTAGAAAATTTTATGATGGCAATTGATTGTTCATTATCAAACAATCATGTTATAAAATATTTGAAAAAAATGCATGTGTTAGTTTGAGAAATATAAGATTAATCTGTTTTGACCGAAAGTGATGAATCACTCTGTATCTTAGCAATTAGGCAAAACTCTAGAGGACCCTTACTTTTCTTTATTTTATATAGAATCAGTCATGCAACATCTTGTATAAAGTGTGTAAAAAATTGAGTTAGACATGTTTAAACCTTAATTTTTCAAAGAAATAGTAAACATTAGAATAGACTAGAAAAAAATTATGAACTAAAAAAAAATAGGAAAAGTATTAATAATTGAATAATTTAAGATATAAATATTAATACTGAATGTATGTTTCGATAACTCTATTTAATTAAGTGTACATGAGCATGATAATCTCAATACCTGATTTTCATTATTAAAATTTAAGATTTACCTATATCTATGTAGATAAATTGATTAGACAGATCTAGCTGAAAAACTTAAAGGAGATCCATATTGGCTAGAATTCGATCTTTGATGGGTTTGTATAGTGGACCCGTCCTTGTAAAAGTGTAAAAGAAAAATTGCAATGATGGTTACCAGAAATCCGCATATTGCTCCTAAAATATCTACATTCCTCATATGCTTCCATTCTTCAAACAAAATACTAGAAGCTATGATGACTAATGTTGTAAACAACACATAGTATATTGGTGTTACAACACTTGTACTAAAAAGATCCAGGGCTTTGTTTAAGTAGTTCATTTGAATGCAAATGCAGAAGATTACTATAATAAAGAGGATGAATGGTAGCCAAATATTTGGTGGTTCTCCATAGGATATAACTAAAATAGAAAATTTTATATTTGGACATCAGAAATAATACTCAAACTAACCTGAATTTTCTTTGATTGCCAATCCTAAAGCTTTACATGCCATTACAGTTAAGCTACCAATAGCTGAACATAATACAAGATAAATTATAACATGTCGCTCACCATACCTCGGTCCAATAAAAAACAATATAGATAAAACTAAGACTATGATGATTATTATGTAATTAAGGAATGCTGTGTTTTGTGCTTGATTTATCAGTTCACTAACTGTTACTATAGACTCATCTTTTGGAGAGTGTAGAACTACAATTGTGGATCCCAATACACATAAAATGCAACCCACCTAAAACATCAATTATGTATTTAAAATATATCAGTATCAACTAAATAAAACTTACTTTTCCTAGTAGATTTAGTTTTTCATTTAAAAATTTAGATGCTAATATTGCAGAAACTAGAACACTCAATGCACCTAGAGGAGTTACCAATGAGGCAGGTATAAATGCATAAGCTGCAAAATTTGCTAACTCTCCAATTCCCACTAGAATAAACATTTTTTTATATTTCAAATTTTATTAAGCCACTAATTCTTAAATATAAACAGTTATATTTTAAATTGAACTTACTTGTTAAAAGCCCTAACCACCACATCCAATCAGTTAAATATCCGAAGCCACCAGCTCCAGCTCTAAGGCTGCCCTTCCTACCCAACCTTAATAGAGACATCTTTTTTATTATAAAACTAGAGCCAATGAATAAAGATGAACTTAGGGCCAATCCAAGACCTATATAATACCCTGTCATACTGTAAATTATTAGCTTGGTAGGTTTTGTAGTTACCTCCATTGTCGGATGAAAAATTCAAAAGATGTTAAAGACATATAGACTTTTAACAGGTAAAAATGTACCTTATTATTACTCATTGAAAAGATAAGATAGGAAAATTTGATCTATATTAATTTTATCTAATCAGTCATCTATTCAAAATGTAAACGAAAAAGTTTTACATAACCTCAACCTCTTCTTCTTTATGCTTGTAATTTTTTTCTTCTTCTTTATTGGGCTATGATCCAGAGAACAATTTATTCAATAAAGAGACCCAGAAGTACCAGGCCAGAGACCACATTGTGAACGACGGGTAAACAGGCGACGTTAATTGTCGCAGTTCTCCCCAGTGCTACCAATTTAGAAAATTGACAGTTTTGACATACGTCAAATGTCATACACCTGTATGAGATACACCTTTAGTTTTTTTATTTACAAGTCCAAAGAAAACGAATGTATTATCTTATATCTATAAAATCCAAGAAAGCAAATGTGTTAACTTAAAAATTATATATTATTATAATGGTATTCATTATTTTGTTCAAATCGTATTTTTTTGTCAAATACAAGAAGAGGTGGAAACATATGGAAAATTAAATTTCCATCATTTGCCGTTCGCACAAAGATAAAATACTTTTAACTTTGCAGTTGAGGTTGCAGTTGCTGTTCAAGAGTATAAATCCAGCTATACACCAGGAAGTAGTATTAAAAACAATTTTTAGCTTTTTTAGCAAAGGTTTCGAAATTTGGAAATGTTTGCAAAATTATAGAAGGAAGAATATAACGAAGTTCTTTTATTATAATTGTAACAGAAGCAGTTCAAAATAAGGTATATATTACAAATAACATATTTTATTTATATATTTAAAAATTATTGTAAGAAACTATTAAATTTTAGCTTGTTTGACAAGAACGCCCAAAGCAGGTGGTCTAATTAAAATAAATGGAAATTATCCTTATAGAATTATTTTCTAAATTTCGAATTGAAATAATCGTCGCTGCTAAATATGTCATGATACATGTTGGACATAAAGGAAAGTTGAGATTTACCCATTTATCAAAGAATGAAAAAAATACAGTTGTAGAAAAGTTGAAAATGGGCATTCCAAAGGATGCAAAAGAAAAATGGAAAGTTGCGTAAGATAAAGCACTATAATTTATTATAAGCAATCAAGATTTATCAAATGTATCCTTGACTTTATTAGAGAAGAGACATGAAAATGACATGATAGTGAGAGCATTAAAAGTTCAGGAATGGAATTCCCATGGAAAAAATGAAACGAGGATTTTAACAGAAACTAAAGAAGAAATATTTGTAGAAGTGGCAAATAATGACCTGGAATTTTTGAAAGACAAAAATTAAATAGATTTTTTAAATTACATAAACAATTTCAGAATTTTACAACAAAAAAGTTATAAAAAAATAAAAGAAATGTAAATTATTATTTGTCGATATTATTTCCTGAATGAAGATAGGTTACAAATTTGGGCTCACTGTTATGAAGTTAAATATTAAATATGGGGTGTTAGAAAACTTAAATCATTTATTGAAACTGCAGTTAAACAGAAAATCTAATGTTACAATTAAAAAGAGGGAAGAATGTGGCAAAGGATTTTATCAATGAAAAGACCACATTCAAATAGCTATAAAGACAAAATTGTGATAAATGCCCATAAGCTGAAACTGTTGAAAATAAAATTGAAAAGGATAAATTTGGAGAATTTTATGGCTATGGAAAATTCATCAACAGATAATAATTATTATAAAGTTTCATATAATGGATTCTGATTGTCGTATGTTATTTTTTCAAATATGTAACATGTGTCCACCGTTATGTGTGAATTTTAACAGTAATGCAGTTAAAACGTGCAGGAGAGAGGGAGTTTCTTTTTAGCAGAAGTTTCAGACAAAAGTTCACTAGGTGGGCCGAATGAAATTGTGAAGAAAAAATTGTATAATTCCTGAAAGAAACAATTAGAAAAAATGCGAACATGAAAATTTTGAGACAGGAAAATATTCATAGAAAACAAATAGTTATTCGATGACATTAGCATTAGATGAAGGGTGCATTCAAAAAGCAAACGAATAAATTGGGTATGAAAATTGAAAACAAAGCAAGCAGCAAAAGAAAAATTTGAGAAACAATCTTATTATTTTACAAAGAAATCAAAAAAATTTGTATGTCGAATAAATAGAATACTTCATATTTTAAATTCTGTTAACAATATTATGTTCTTGTAATGTTTTACTTTTTATTATTTATTTTTTCTCGTAAGTGTCTTTTAGGTTAATAGTAGTAATTGAACATAAAATACTAATGAAAACTTATAAATTTTTTTTATTTAAACAGAAAGTTGTTTTTCAAACAGTAAAAATAAATTTCTTGGGAATGTATTTCTGGTTTTATTTCTAGCAATTTATTTTCAGTCGCAAAATATGAGTATCTTATAACTTAAAAACTGATGTATCTAGCTCTAATAAAATGTATATAAATTGTTGCTTTAACAAAGTTTTTATAACGTTCTAACTATCAAAAATTTATTAGAACCATTTCATTTCTCTATTTGTGTATTAAATAGTAAATAAAGGTTTCTCATAGTACTTTCCTTAGAAAATGCAATATATCTTAGGTACCTACATGTCAGAATTAAATTACATTAGCATGACTTGTAAACTTTGTCCAACTACTAAACCGACCGCTTGGCTAAAAATTTGAGAAGTGGGGAACGAACCAACAAAGGGAAAATTAAAGAAGTGGGGACGCTGGAGGTGTCGGTTTAGTTGTTGGACAATCTATACAGTTTCCAAACCTCAGTTCGGTGCTCTATCGAATGTATTGTTTAGTAGAGTCCTCGAAAATAAACGCTAGAGAAAAGAGTATAATCAAATTCTGTTCCCCTACATAATGTTTTTCAAATGTAACTTATAAAAGTTATATTTTTATATACTTCCCACATGGACATAAGTTTACCATCCTTGATCAATTTTAGCAAACCGATTAAACAAAATAAATTCAATTGATTTATAATTTGCTGAAAATTGTACTGTAGTAGTTTGGTATATATTTACTAAATTTCTCATTTTTATTATATTGAAAAGAGAAACTAATTCCGCACCGAGCATGCGCAACAATGTAAAAGTTTTTGTTTTAAAAACTTAGGTTGGCTACACTGAAAGAGAACTGCGACAATTAACGTCGCCTCGGGTAAACTAGTTATCTATTTTTACTTGTTTTTTTCATGTATTATAATTGAATTCAGAGATATGGTAGAGTATATGTAGAATCAGAGAGATAGGTTTTGTCCAACATAAACCCAAAATGTATACATTAGGACTCATAATGAACCCCTGAAAGCGGTGTTGACTGATTTAATTTATATAATAATATATTCGCATTTTATCATTATATATCAACGAACTGTTATAAAAATTCATTGTCACTGAAAGTTGGCTAATTAAAGTAAAAAAATGATGAATAAAAATTAAAATATAGTTTTTATATTTCAATTTCGAAATATTACTACGCCCCTGAACAAATGACACGAATGCATATTTATGAGTCCTTATCAAAACAAAAGGTACTTTTCGGGTCGAGATGTTGAGAACATCGGCTTTATATTGGTTGAATACCCATGTCTATTTTTTTCATGTTCTCTCTAATCTTTCCTACCTCTATGGTTCAATTAGACTTTCTCCAACTATTAGTTTATTCATCAGTGTTGCCAGTATTCCTATTTTTTTAAATATAAGGAATTTGAACTCTTTATTTTATTTAGCTATATAACTTATTCAGTGATTAGAAAACTAATTTTTGGATACAAAATTCAGTCACAACGTATTCATATGTGTATAATGTAATAGTTTGCAATAATACTAATAAGTTAATTAAGTTTATATAATTCACTAGAAATTACCAGTTGCTGATTGGAATTGGCCATTTGTAAAAGAAGAAGATTAAAACTGTTACAATTTTCGGTTTTATTTTTGAATATTGAATTTGTTAGATTTGTCTGTAAGTATTTTAGAATTTAGAGATAGTATTTTAGCGATTTGTGGTAATATTTTAAACTTGCAATAATGCAGGTATTATTTTATATTATATTATATAGCACGTCCTAATAGTACTTTTAAAAATAACAATATAGTCAATTCAGTTTTATGAATGAAATTAGCAACAAAAATAAAATGAATTTTTTTTATTAATTTACGGATTGGACATAAATTGTAGCAAATATTTTTTAAATTGGGGTAGGTATGGTAGGAGAGGTACTTTTGTTTCAATTTCAGTAAATAAAACATTAAATTCTCGGAATCCGCATATAAACATAGATTTTGTTGCTATAGTTAGTCTTGTTTGTGGTATATACAAGTTGTTAATAAATCTTGTATTATAATTATGTATTTCATGATTATAGATGATAAAATCGTTGAAATACTCAGGAAGTTTTTTATTTTTAGCTTTGTAAACACAAATTGCTAAATAGTAAAATCTTTGTTTGACTGAAATCCAATTTAAAGTCGTTAGCATTGATTGGTGTGTATTTGTTACATCGGAGGACCATATTATCATTCCTCTATTTTGCAATTTTTGTAGACAGTTAATTATCAAATTTCAAAAGTAACGATCCGCAGTATAGTCGACAAAGTGAGATTGGTATGATAGTTTTATACACTGTTAATCTAACAAAAAATGATAAATTTGAAGCAATTCTTGAGAAAGGAAATTGCTTTCCGAGATCCCTGAGTCCGAAAATGTAAAAAAAAGTATGTCCAGACGTCTATCTGGATGTAAACACTAACTTTTGAACGAAATGCATGGGAGAACTTTTCCAATTCAAATTTTTAGAACTTTGTCCAATTTACATCATGTGTAATATTCCCTACATATTCGCAGTGAGGTTTCAGTTATAAGTTTTCATCCCATTCTACGTTCTCGTTTTGAATTCTAATATTATATATCTCCATAGTTTATTTGCTTTAATTTATATTTATTTATTTCATTACGAAGAATAACTATAATTTTAATGTCTATATATGTAACAATACAAAGTGACTAGATTCTATTTATACACGTATGAAAAATGTAGTTATTCAAAGTATTAAAATTCCTTGCCTTCGCAGCGGGGTTCCAAGAGAGAGGAAGGTGTATATAGTGGATTATCACGCGATTCGTCATACAGGGAATTGCCTTTAAATTTAATCTAATTCTGCCCATTCCTGAAGGAATTTTGACGGCGTATTATGTCTCACTGGGAATTTTTAAGGGTATATTGGAAGAATTAAAAATATCGAGGTCAAAAATGAAATGAATATCTACAAAATTGCCCTAAACAAATTAGTCTACTTTTTCTTCTAATTTTTTTTAATTATGTCATATGTCTGAGCTCTATTCCTCTTAATTAGATATCGTAACTAAATGAATGGACTATAAATGTTTAAATGGTTATATACACATGTTTATATATTGTAATAGAAATATTAGTAAAAGAAATGAATATAATTAATTATAAGCTTAATTTACTAAAAGAAAACGATGTACGTAGATGGCTTTCTATTGCACACTGCCATGACAGTGTTACCTATTCAGTAACTAAACTTTTACATTACTAACATCAACATTTTGATTATTACAACAAAAAAATATTCACAATGTATGTACAAAAAGTTCAAGATGGTACGAAAACATGATTGGTTCAATTCTGCATATTTTTAAAACGCCCACTCTTTTTGTTGATATATATTCAATGTTATATGATACATCTGTATCTTATTGAAGGCATATACTCTGGAAATTTATCTTTGATAATAAAAACCAAATATAACGAAAACATTTTATTATTCTTATTATCTACAAAATAAAATCTAATATTTGCTTCTCTTTCTCGTATCAGTCAAAAAATTGTTTACTAAATGATCTGGTAAAGAGTGGATCACAGCCTTAGTTTAAATATTTACACAAGAATATTTTGGCACCACAATTCTTTTCCTTTTAAGATGTTAGTAAATTGGCAAATTCTGAAAAATAGAATAAAATAAAAACTGTGTCAATAACATATTAATAATTTTATAAACAAATAAAAATTAATAATGTGGCAAGTAGTTTTCTATTACCTTCATAATTTATTCTTCCATCTTTGTCAGCGTCAGCCATTTGAATTACTTGGTCTAGCTGCTGTTCCGTAATGGTTTCTCCAATCATGTCCATGGCCGTTTTTAATTCTTCTTTGGTTATAAACCCGTCGCCGTCTAAATCGAAAACTTCGAAAGCAGCTTTTAAATCGCTGTTTAAATCTTCTTCTACGTAACCAGGACAAGCATGTTGAATTTGTTTTACAAATGACAAAAAGTCGTTTTGATCTATCAAATCCGAACCTAAAATATAGCAGTTACAAAATTTCGGAAAAAAAAGTAAATTTTATTTATTTTAGCAATCAATTACAAGATGGGAAAAATAATGAAAATAAACAAATTTGAAAAGAAGAAAATTTATTTCTAAAACTTGTAAAATTACCAAACAGCTGTTTCGTACTTATAAGACTCAGCAGTGGCGCTATGTGCAGCATGTGTATAGTTTTCAAAACTCATACCCCACAAAAAAATTTTTAACACTACAAAAATGTTATAATATACAGGGTGATACATTTAAAAATCAAAAGATTCGACAAAACCGCAAGAGGAAAAAAAAATTTTTTAGAATACTACGCGCCATCAAATTTTTAATTTCTGAATCCAAAAAAGTTGTATAGAAGAAAAGTATTGCACTCATGAAATAAAATATCCAAGTACAGTTTCGATTACAAAAGCTGTCCCATTCTACATTTCCATATGTCTGTCTGTATGTATGTAGCATTTATTTTTTTAAATTTCAATTTTAGATTTGGATTTAGGTTTGGTAAATGTTGAAATGCAAATGCAGTGATATATGTATATAAATACATTGGTGCAAATAAGCCTAATTTATGTGTATTTCTAAACATCGTGAAAGCTTTCAACACCATACATATGAAAAAATATTAGAAACATTGGAATTCGTGGTGTAACGTTAGATCTATTCAAAAATTACTATTATGCAATTTGTAGTCCTTTTTACAAGGGGTACAAGTATCCTCTTCCTTGACTATCAATAATCCGAGTTTAATACAATATCATCTAAACTATAGAGAATCATAGGCTGGGGTATCAATAACGTACCGAAATATGCTGGTATTGTCTCAAAAGAAGTTAATATTAAATAGATACAATAGTAATATGAAAAAAAAAATATTCAATGATTAACCAAGCTTATTAATTTTTAACCTAAGTAAATTGTTAATAACACAGTGAATAAGAATTTTTTAATTTTTCCAACAGGAATTTTTTTTGAGACCTTTCAAAAATATTTCCAAAAAAGGAAAAACAAATCAGATTTGTTATTGGACAATTATCGCACTTACAATGTTCATGTTCAAGTAGGAACAAATTGTTAATTAATTAATACATAATTAATAGAAAAATCACGATAAAAATTTTTTGACCGCGGATTATTGTTCATAAATCTATCCAGTAGGGGCCTGAATTTTTTCAACTCTTAATTTTCATATTTAATAAGTTTAAATAATATTTATTCATTAAAGGGGCGACGCTTACGTAAACCGCGTTTTCAACCCTCTGGGAAAATTATAAATATTAGTCCTACAGATCCGGGAGGTACAATTTTTCTTGAGAAATTTCCTCCTCTTTTTGAATCTTTTTTCAAATTTCAAAAATGTCAAATAGTTTTTGAGATATTTGCAAAAAACTAAATTTTTTTCAGTTAATTGTTTATAACTTTTGCAGTTTTTGCAAGCGGCTCTTGAATATTTTTAAAAATCATCTACACGTTATTCCGAATCGAATGACACCTCGTTCATATTTTTCGGAGGCGGAGAAAAAAGTTTGACCCAAAAGCACTTGCTGACTAAACTATAATATATAATATAGGGTTTGAAAACCATCTGCACAATAAATAAATTGTAAAAATTTAATATATTACAATAACATTTTTCGTAACCATTATAGCTGTCGTCAGATAATTCAGTATTACCAATCTATATTTAAATTTTCCAGAAAAATATTTCATTCATATAGTGGCCATCCTAGTGATAAACAAAAATTATGAATGGAACGCCATAATGGATTTGTTAGGTGTGGCTAAATAGTAAATCAGTAGACATAGTAAACCAGGTCCGGATTGTTTATAATTTAATTTTATAAACTAAGGAACAAAAAATTAAAAAAATATCATAGCTGTTAAACAATATTATCGACGGACTGTTAAAAAGTTCGTAACTGAATTTGATGTCTGTATGTATTTTTAAATTTTGATTTCAAATTCGGATTCTACATACCCAAATGTGTTATTTAACAGTATGTAATTCTTATCAAACAATTATTGAGTTAAATGATATTAAATGATCATTAAGTTAAATGATAATTTTTATTAACTGGCAAACATACTAAAAGTTCGTCCTAGCAATGCTAATTTGCGCATTCTTAACTGTTTTTTTTTGTACTGTATGTTTCTATTGACATTTTGAATATAACAGTTTCAGATATAAATACAGCAAATAACTTCATGCGAGTATATTTCTTTAGTCATACCTGAATGACTGGCGGTCCTAATAATGTCTTCGGCTTTCTCGTAATTTATATCGATTCCTAAATTATTCAACATTATTTTTAGCTCACCAGGTGTAACTCGTCCATCTTGATTTCGATCCAATAATTCGAATGCAATTTTCAAACCTAGAACAGGAGACATAACAAATATTTGAATCGTTAAGTCAAGTAAATTAAAACTAACAACTCTAATTGAGGAATGCGGCGTTTATATATATTTTATATACATATTTATTTTGATGAGATATAAAAATAATTTTTGGCAAGATGGGATAGGATAGGAGAGGAAACGCGTTTATTTTTCGACTTTAAGCTTATTTGAAAATTAGATGGTCTATATTTAAAAAGTTATCATATTTTGGAAATTATGTTAATATAGTATTCTTACTAAAAAAATACCGTTTATAAAGAACAGATAAGTGAATGTGTTTCAGTATAAAGAAACTAAACTTTTTGTGGCTTATTTTTATTTTCGCACTATATTGATAAGAAAATTTATGTAAAGGGGACAGATGTCTTGGCAAAGATGATCAGTCATGGCTAAACTATTGTTTGGCAATTTAAAAAAATTAAAATTAATCTAGTAGTAAAAAAATATTGATAGATTTTGTAAATTTTTGATTTATAATTTTTGAGAATTATTGTCAGATTTTGAAAATTATGAAATCTCTTACAATTAGTTTTTCCTACATTAAGTGATTTGTTTTAAACCAATTTTCAACATTTTGCACTGTTAAATTACTTTCCTGATAATCTCCTCTTTATTAGATATTTTTATAGACGTGTCATCCGCATACATTGGAAATATTTTCAATTCCATTTATGTAACATACAAAAAGAACTGGGCCCAAAATAGATCCCTGGGGGATCCCTTGATCTTTATTAAGCTTATCAGATTTAAAATGTAATACTGTACCATGGTTGTTATTTATTATGTCAACGTATTGACTTCTATTATGTAAAAACCATCTAATCCAATTTAGTGAAGCGTTATTTACTCCTTATCTAGACAAACACTTGAATAAAATATTGTAGTCTACGTAGTCGAATGCCCTGGTGAGATCACAGAAAATTCCAACAGGGCACTCGCCTGCTTTAATATAATTTACAATTCATTCATAAAAGGAACGAATTTCTATCGATTTACCTTCACAAAATCCGTGCTAATTTTGAGATAAGATTTTGTATTGGTTTAAATGCTTTAAAAGTCTATCCAAGAAACAATATTCAAAAATTTTAGAAAATTAAAAAGGTAAAGTTATTGGACGATAATTTTCCATATCCAGCGGGCTATTTTTTTTTGTAAATAGAAATAACTTTGCCTTACTTTAAAGCCGTTGGAAAAATTCCAGCACTAAAGGACAGATTTATAACGTAATCCACTGGATTGACGATAGATATTTTTTACAACAAAACTTGTGATTTCGGGTGATTTTTATAATATACCGCACGTTTTTGTTCTTGCGCCCACAATTTCCTATTGTTTAAAAAAAAACCGCATTCATATTATTTTGTATTATTTTATATACAGGGTGAAGAAAATTTCATTGCAATGTATTGTAATCTTGAAAACCGCAAGAGATACGAAGTCGGTTATAAATGGAATTTTTATGTCAAAGATATCAGGGACGCTTTTCATAATAATTGAGAAAAAACCAAAATTGCTCATTTTCTATGTTTTGCTGCAGTGCTTTTATTTTGAACAGCAGACAATGTACAGGACCGTACTTAAAAGTCTTTATACCAAATAGTTAATAATTAAGAATGGATTCAGGAGATGAAATACTATAAAAAAAAGTCACATAAAAAGTACAGGTTCGTATTTGAAAAAAAATTCGGAGTGGTCACATTCAAAATCTAATTTTATATCAGACTTGTTCTCAAACAAAAAAGTTAAATACAGTTTTGTGCAATTTTAATTTTTATCAATTATTATGGAAGCCG
The DNA here is from genome assembly GCA_963243735.1 of Neocrepidodera transversa. Lineage (NCBI taxonomy): Eukaryota > Metazoa > Arthropoda > Insecta > Coleoptera > Chrysomelidae > Neocrepidodera > Neocrepidodera transversa. The sequence goes on from OY725338.1 coordinate 6,957,224, forward strand.
TTCCTGATATCTTTTAATACAAACCACCAGTCGAATTAGCTTTCAAATTGACAAACTTTTGTTCCATTTAACCGACTTCGTAGTTCTTACGGTTTCCAATATTACAATACATTGTAATGAAATTTTCGCCACCCTGTATATGGTTGATTTAATATCTTTTATAATTTACTTCTTATGCGAGTTAGAATAAAATTGAAAACAATAATTTAACGTGATTTTTTATCAAATATTTTTTACTTTCACTTTGTACCGCCTAACATTTTACATTCCTGATTATAGATTTTGCAGGACCTTTTGTCAAGAATATTTTTTTTGTGAAATATAGAATCAAATTTTTCCATTTGTTTAAAAGTTTTTGGGACACCTGTATAATAAGAGAAATATTATGATTGGTTAAAAAAAGAATATATTAGTAAATAACAGTATGAAGATGAAGCATTTTTTTAAACTTTGAGTTCAAGTAGTATCCAAAAAGATAGGATGGTTAAATTTTTACATCTGGGCAAATACTTTCAACTAATTAATTTATATTTACCCTAATAGCACAAAAGGTCCGATTGACGTTTTTTTATGGTTCATTTAACGACTGAACGTCCGAGGACCAAAATAAAACGTTTTATAGACTTTTCTGCAAGAACGTTTAAGAAACGTCCAAAATGTGTCGACAAAACGTCCGAACTCATAAATTAAAAACAAAACTTTTTTACGTTACAGTACTCAAGACGTTTTTAAAAACTCCGATACAAAACGACTACTAAACGTTTTTTTGATGTCCATGTCAGACTGTTTTTTATAAAGTTTAAAACGTTTTATTTGAGTCGTTTTTAAATCCACCCGTAAAAACGTTCAAAAACGTTTTGTTTAGGTCCTTAAAAGTACGCTTTCAGAAAAAGCCAGAAAGTTACGTTTTTTAAACGATTTTGTATTTCGTTTTTATAATGACTAAAAAACATTGTGTACGCAAAACTATATTTTAAGAAAGCAACTTTAAACGTTTTATTTGAGTCATTTTTAAACACATCGTTAAAAACTTTAGTCCAGTGGACGCCAGGGACCCGGATCGGACCCTTTAGAACCGAAAACTGGACCGGAACCTAAATTTTTTTCTGGACCAGAACCGTAACCGAACCCATATTTTCGTCCAAAATTATTTTAGGTACTGAACCCGAACCCTTTAAAATATACCGGTTCTTTCTAAGTTCCTTGTATCAATGAATTTAAAATTAAAAGTTATGGAATTACTATATATTTTAAGGTCATTTTTTTAACGTATGTCTCCGGCACGGATACAGAAGCTTGAATTGGGGGGGGGGCGATTTTGGGTCAGTTTTAATGAAAAAGGGGATATTCCACCAGGGAAATTGTAATGTACATGCGTAACAGTGTTGACTACAAAAACTGCTATATAGTTGTAAAAAGGGAGCAGTTTAATCAGTTTCTGAAGTTTTTTAAAAATTTGTTATCTATTTGGGGGAGCGATCGCCCCCACTGCCCACCCATCCTTAAATTCTTGCTTGCAATGGAAAGAGCTATGAATTGACGACGTCATTAAACTCCACAAAGATACCTTTCATGTATACTTGGGACTGCATATAAAAAAAATTGTTTTGTTGAAAAATCCTTTGGACCGAAAAAACTGGACCGGACCGAAATATTTTTTACAGAATCTGAACCGGACCGGAACAGAAATGTTTCAAATTATGTTGAACCCGAACCGGACCGGAAGACATTTCATTTGGGTCCGGGTCCCTGGTGGACGTTCTAAAATATGTCCAAAAAACATCTTTTGTCGAATCATTTATTTAGGCCGTTTTGAAACGTATTTTTTCGACGTCTATATGGCGTTAGAAGTTATGACATTTGCACTAGAGAAAAACGTCTTATAATACGTTCTCGGCTATTTTAACGAACGTTTTTAAGACGTTTTTAAACGTATCTGTACTATTAGGGTAATTATGTTTTTTTTACGTTACTCTATGATGTGGCATTACTATAACATAAAAAGCGTTAGTTGGGAATTAAACCACTGTTTTTATACAAACCGAATTTAATTTTTGACGTTTGTGTTTTACCAGATACTGTTTAAAAAATTGAAGAAAATGATATTATATTATTAACACTCTCACCGTGTAATTAAACAACATCTTACCTTCAAGTTCCTTCTCATTAAATTCCTTTTTAATCGATGAACTCTAAAACACACAAAACTGATTAAAAAAACATTTTAGAAAAATAACTGTACTGATAAACTAACCCTTCTTCTAGCCATTTTATACTTGATTATTTTTGGCACACAAGTGTTTGTCAATAGGTGACTAATTTAACAATAAAAAATACTCAACATTTTGGACCAGAAAGTTATTTGTACATCAAGAGCACTGCTTGATTTTTGTGCCAATGTAAGTTTTACACGTGACACGTCTCGATTAATTTTCCTTGAAATTATTAAGAAAACGTTTAATTTAAGGTGTTTTTAAACACACACATTATTTTTTTAATGTATTACTAACTTAAAAATAAAATAAATAAGTGATAATATATACATATATATATATATATATATATACCAGAGTTATTTTTCTTTTCTCCTATCTAAAGGATTTATCAGAAGCTGATAAGAATAATTTATTATGTTATTAGGTAAACCGAGAATAATATGACAAGATGAGAGTAAAATAAAACGAGTTATAAGTCATTATATACCGATCTTGTCGTCAAACATACTAAATAAATAGTCGTAAAAAATTAAAAGCAACCAGAATGACTCAAGTAATAATATAAGTTGTAATTTTCTATCAAGGTTGCACTACTCCATCCCTGGAAAAAAGGACAGGGTCGTTTCACATATAATAAAATTTCCCAATTATATGTTATAATATACCTTGATGTCGAAAAAAATACAGAAAAATAGGGAAAATAGGAATAAAAAACAGAAAAAATAGGATAGAGTATGAAAAATATAGAAAACATAGAAAAATAAAAAAAATGAGGCGGTAATCCCACCCAAGTATCCGAACACTCATAGTAAAGTAACTGTTTAATCAATTATCTTAGTTTTTTCTGCATAAAAATACATTAATAAAGTTAGTATAAAAAATAAAAAAAAAATTAATTTTTTGTCAATTTTTTTTTAACTTTTTATAATTTTTGGTATAACTTCCGACAAGTATTATTTTAAAATTATGAAATAGTTCATATATTTTGATCCCTTTCGGATGTACAATTTAATTTTTTCATTTGTACAATTTGAATTGTTTTAACTTTTTACATTTTTGACTTTAACTTACAAAAATTAAAAAAAAATCTTTCTTTTGGGTATAATAATTACAATTCTAAATTCGAAGAAACTAAAAATATACTGCAAATATATCATCGCAATATAATTTATTTTTTTTTAGCCAATTTTTTAAAGATTCCGTAATTTTTGTAATAAAATTCTGAAAAAAATCACAATTATAAAATTATTTATTACAAATTTAATGTTATTTTTTTTTTAATTTTTAATATTAAAATGTAACTTGAAAAAAATAATTTAATAACGATAAAAATTATTTAAAAATTAAAATAAAAGCTAGCGGCGGAACTATGCGGAATTGGAAAAAATGTAAACACAAAATTTGTAGAAAATTTTATGTTGTACAATTTTGAATTCCTGTAATTTTTCATAAAAATCCATAATTTTGGCTAAAAATCCAAAAAAAAAATCGCAAAAGTCTATATTTCTTTGAATTATGATCGCAATACTTTCTTTCTATACAACTTTGTTGGATTCGAAGAGTAAAAATAGGAAAAAATAAAGAAAAGTAGAGAAAATTAGGGAAGTAAGGAAAAAATAGGAAATTTAGGAAAAACAGAAAAAATGAGGGACTATATAAAAAAATAAAGAAAAACAGAGAAAATGGGGAAAATTCTGAAAAAATAGTGGAAAATTGGGAAAAATAGAAAAAATAGGAGAAAATAAAGAAAAATAGAGAAAATGGGGAAGTTAGGAAACAATGATAGAAACTAGGAAAAAACATGAAAAAATAGATAAAAATGGGGAAAGAAAAACAAAAAATGGGAAACAAAAGGAAAAAATATACATTTATGTATATTATGCATTTACATTTAAAATCAATCACTCTTATTTTTGGCACCCTGTATTAAAAAACTAGGCACTTCTACAAAAAAAAAAATTAAATACCTACAAAAAAAACAATATTTAAAAAATGATAAAATGCGAATATATATAAATTAAATCTGACAATACCGCTTTCAGAGGTTCAATATGAGGTCTAATCATAGAGATAGGAAAGATTAGAAAGAGCAGAAAAGAGATAGACTTATGGCTATTCAATGTAAAGCCGATGTTCTCAACATCTCTACTCGAAAATCACCCTTTATTTTGATTAGGACTCAGAAAAATGCATGAGCGTCGTTGGTTCAGGGAAGTAGTAATATTACGAAATTAAAATATAAAAATCATATTTTAATTTTTGTTCATCATTTGTTTTACTTAATTCTCCAATTTTCAGTGACAATGAATTTTTATAACAGTTCGTTGATATGTACTTATCTTTAAGAAAAATTAAAAACTTAAGAGCAGGTAATCCACGCTTTTTTTTGACCGAACTTTATTTGGTTACTAATCTTTTGGGCCGAACTTTATTTGGTTGATAGTAATCATTTTTATATATTTTATTATTTATTTTTAAATCTATTATATTAACTTGCTTCCTGTGGATAAAAATCTTGGAAATGAAAGTTACACACTTCCAATCGAGCTGAACTGTCGATGACAAGCATTATGCTTACGTACTTAAATTTTAATACGTTTCGCATTCGGAGGGCTACCCTCAGCTTGATTTTTTAGATACAAATCTAGATTTACCAATTTTCATATTTTAAAAATACGTTATTAATTATAAAAATATAATTTAAATAATCTACTTCTTATAGGTTTTTAAAAAGATTATACTTTTAATAATGTATTGTAAATATTAAAAAACTAGGAATTTCTACAAAAAAAGACATTTTTAAATATAAACAAAAAATGATGAAATGCGAATATATTATATAAATTAAATCTGTCAACACCGCTTTCAGAGGTTCATTATGATTATGAGTCCTCATGTAAACATTTAGGGTTTATGTTGGATACAACTTCTCTCTCTAATGCTACATCTACTCTACCATATGACCATATCTCTGGTTCTAAGGTAAACATTTTAATTTCTTGCTCTGATGCTAAATCTATCTCTCTGGTTTTTCTGATTATTTAAAATAAAAATGAAAAAAAAACTACTATTCAAATCAAACCTGTATTAATTATTAATAAAAAATTGCATTTATTTCGTCAAACAAATTTATTTTTATGGAATATTTGTCTGCCGATATGGAATATTTGTCTTCCAATAGCCGCACCTCAATATTAACTTGTAAGAAGAAACGTAACCTCAAATAATGTTTTTAAATTTAAATGCCATGGTAATTTTATCTATATTGTCAAGAATACTAGCCGGTGTAAATAAGTGTGATATTAAAAGTGTAAAAACTATGGCTGATTCAGTAGGAAAAAGATTATCTCAAAGAGCAGCGCAATTAGCCCCTCCGCTTTGTAATACGTTACATAAAGGTCAAGCCGGTAGAATTGGTGTTTTTGGGGGCAGTGTAGAATATACAGGTAAAAATACTGCTCAATTGAGAGATAACGGATTGAAGCAAATGTTACTGATAAAGATTCCAAATAAGTTTTCTATGCACTATAATCTAAAATAAAATTGTAATTAATAGTTGCTAATCATTTAGAAATCTCTGGAGTTCTATAATGTTTCATAATAAATCTTCACAAATGAAATATTCACTGTTATTTGACTAAAATATTTGTAAATAATTTGTCATGATTTTTTATTAGCTTAACACACAGTTATTTCAACTAATTTTTAGGTGCTCCTTATTTTTCATCAATAAGTTCACTTAAAGTTGGTGCAGATTTGGTATACGTATTTTGCAACAAAGAAGCTGCCAGTGTAATTAAATCTTACAGTCCTGAACTTATAGTTTTACCAGTATTAGATGATTCTCAAGCGTTACAACAAATTGAACCATGGTTAGAAAGAATCCACGTAGTTCTCATAGGACCTGGATTGGGACGCCATCCTAACACATTTAATGTAATCGAAGGAGTTATAAGTAGTTGCAGGGACAAAAAGAAACCATTGGTAATAATATTGGAACTTATGTAATAATTATTGTAGAAATGGTTAGAAATAAAGAACTGTTTATTTGTGGTTTGTAGGTAATTGATGCAGATGGACTATTTCTAATATCTCAGAAACCTGAATTGTTAAACAATTATCCTGCACCTGTAGTTTTAACACCAAATGTTATGGAATTTAATCGACTTGTGGGACAAACTACAGGGGATGGAACTAAACTAGAACGTTCATCTGCATTTATTAAAGCATTAGGAGGAAACATAACAATATTATGTAAAGACCATGAAGATGAAATTATCAGTCATGGAGAAAGTGTAAAAGTAACAGGAGGTGGCTCAGGAAGACGGTGTGGTGGACAAGGAGACATATTAGGAGGTTCACTTTCTACATTTTTAGGTAAATATTAAATATAATTTATCTACCGTTATTACTAAATATGTTTTTTTTAGCTTGGGCTATAAATAAGGATGAAGATCCAGTTGTAGCTTGTTATGCTGCAGCTAAACTCACCAGAGTATGTAACGAAAGAGCTTTTGCAAAATATGCTAGAAGCATGACTGCTTCAAATATGGTAGATGAAATTCATGAAGTGTTTCAGGAACATTTTGAATTGAATTAATTTAGGGTTAACCGCTTAACGCTCAACTACGTGATCATTGGCATTACCATAAAACATTTAAAAAATTGGGTGTTAAGTGGTTAAAAAAATAGTAACTGTACACATGACAGTATAAAATGATACGAAATTGGAGCATAGCTTTATGAAATAAAATATTTTATCAAAATATTTTTTTTACCATGTATATTATATATAAACCTCAGTTAAATTCGACATGCATTTTTATTGAAGTATATGAAAATAATTTCACAGAATAAATTTTCAGCTTTATGTCACATGATAATTAATTTATTTGCATCAAATATCTAGTAAAAATTTGAGACAAGTTTTTTTAAGTAAGTGTTATACAAAAAAGTTAATTAGCTTGGAGAGCATTATATTGGTCGAAGAAAATCTTTAGGGACTTTTGTAAACTAAAAATACTATTTTGGGGTTTTTACACATAGGATTTTTATAAAAAATGGAAATGGAATGTTTTAATGTATTTCAGATTTGCTACAAAATTGTACTAATAAAACTTTGATACGACGTTTCGCGTCTTAACGGCCACCATCAAGTTATTTTTTTTAATACGGGCCTGTTTTATTACAAAACCGTTAAAATTCAAATTCCAGTGATATCACACTTGCCATTTTAACGACGTTTTATCTAAAAAAACTAACATCATCAGTGACAAACATTTTGTCAAAATTAATATAACGCTACCCAACAATTTCGATAAAAACGATGCATAATCGGTGAAATAAAAAGAAATCAAATTTGTAGACATTAAACATCACCGAATTGATAAAATATCATTATATTTCTAGAAATCCCTGAGTAACAATTTAAACAAGTAAAAATGGCGTTTTAGAATAAAAATATTTATTAACTAGATACAAAATGTGAAGTTTTCCAGGTCAGTGAAGTTGGCACCCACTTTTGCGAATTTCCCAAAAATTTTGTGTGCATTATTGTCCACTAATTATTTTCGTTTGTCTACCCTTCGTTTCAAAATGGTGTCCCAAAAACTTTTTTTTGCAAATTTTGCTCTCGGCACCCACAAATTGCAAAAGACAAATTTCAACCGCACAGGTCGTTGGTTTTTTGTTTGTCCACCAATTAGTTCTTTTTGTCCACCCACCGGTTAATTATAATTATTTATATAACTTTTAAAAAATTGTGGTTTTTTGAATTTTGAAAATTTTTTTCGTGTGTTTGTTCATCGTTGGTCCAAGATTGTCCACCTAAGATTTTTGTTTGTCCAAGAACCATTTTGAAACGAGGGGCAAAAGCGAATTCTCATTTAGTTATAAATTCTCGACGAGAACAGACAAACGATTTTTTTAACATCTACAAATATAATTCCAATAGACAATCTTAAGCTTCTTTTCTTCAAAATTGTAACACTATACAACAAAATAAATATTTTTTTCACCGGGTTTAGATATAATTTAATTTGCGTATACAGGTATCTCCATAAACCGAAATAGATCCAATATCGGTTAAATGGGGGAAAAGATGTGTATTTTCAAGACCAATTAATAGATTTTTTCAAAATTAAAATATTAGGTTTCCGAGATATTTAAGAAAAACCGAAATTGGCGATTTTCGTTCTAATTAATTACCACCTTATTTTTTAAAGATGGAAAAAAACCTTATAAAACTTTTATTAAAGGCTAAATATGGCTTCACATCGTATCCAATTTTGTAAAACACCCTTTCGTCTTTGAACGGCCATCCTCAACTATTTTTTTTAAATACCTTTACTTGTACTTTTTATTTCATCTTTGAAATCCTCATTGTTTTCTCTATTCAATCATGTAGAACACAAAATGCACTTTATGGCCCGCGCGCGCATAAAGACAAAAACAGATTTTTTAAAAATATTTTATTTTGAATGCAATAACTAGTAATGACATAAAAGTTTGTATGCACCGCGGGTATAAACAAATCTTCATACCTATGATACATAAATAACTATTATTTTTTGATTGTAGTTATTTAAGAAAATTCAAATTCAAATTATAAATATTTTCAGTGAAAATGGAACATGACCGTATTTAGAAAAATTCCTAAAGTACGTACAAAAATTAAATATTCTTCATTGTTGGATAATGAAAAATGGGGATTTCAAATATGAAATAAAATGTACAGGTCCGTATTAAAAAAAAAATATTTGATGGTGGCTCTTCAAAGGCGAAACGTTGTTTAAAAAAATTGGTTAGGCTATATTAAGCGGTATTTTACCTTCAATAAAAAAACCTTATAGTGTTTTTTCTATCTTTAAAAATTAAGGAGTTTATTCAATAAAACCAAAATCGTCGATTTTGAAATAGTAGTGCTTCAATTTCAAAATTCAAAAATGGGTGTGCCAACTTCACAATATCACAATTTTTTAAAATTTATATAATTAATTATAACTAACCGGTTGATGGACAAACAAAACTAATTGGTGGACAAACAAAGAACAAACGACCTGTGTGCGGTTGAAATTTTTTTTTTACAATGTGTGTGCTCCAAGAGCAAAATTTGCAAAAGAAAGTTTTTGGACCACCATTATGAAAACGAAGGGTGGACAAACGAAAATAATTAGTGGACAAACGAATGCACATAAAATCTTAGGGAAGTTTGCAAAAGTGGGTGCCAACTTCACTGACCTAAGTTTTCCAACTATTTTCAGAAAATATATTTTTTGAAAGATTAAAATGTTGGCGAACTTGTTATTTATATTGTTTTGTTTTCTTTACTGTTCTGACGAAACACTGAACGAAATACAAATTTCGAAGCCATACATTACGATAATCAACGATTTTACAGTGTGCTAAAAAACATAACAAAATTGTCAAAAATTTGACATTTATGTTGTTACGTTTTCGAAATTGATAGAAAAAAATTAATCTATTCAAACAAAACTCACAATACAATAAAACAATTCAGTGACGCATATTTCTATCCTGAATCGTTTAGAAATTAAAATAGGGGACTCCCGATAGTTGTTATAAAGCGAAATAATTTTAGTGATTTTTGTTTAACAATTATCCGACATGAAATATAAACGAAAACTAATAAAATTTGTTAATTAACAATATGTTCATTTTCTGAGAAATCGTTGGATTTTTTCCACTGGATATTGTTCTTTCAAGTGTCTAGATAATACTTATTTATATTTTTGAATTAACATTTAATTAAAATTGGTGGAGGTAAAGTTCTGGGAGTCGGATCTTTTTTATTAAAAATTTCCTCCTTAAGAATCCTATTTTTTTTATTTTTTAATAGTTTTCGAGTTATTTGCAAAAAACTAAACCCTTTGTTTTTCCATCTTAATTTGATAACTTTTTGCAATTGTTTATATGCCCATTCGAAACTTATGCATATTTTTCTAAAAGCCATTCCAAATCCAACAGAGCCCTGTTATCAGATTTTTCGAAATTTTGTTACAGGGTGTTGTGTTTTAAGATTAAAATCATGAAGCCGGACCTGGAGTTTATTTTCACTGTAATAGGGGAAATGTATACACTAAATATATTTTTTTTTACTTGAAGGCCAATTATAAAATTGGGTAAATGAGATATAATTGTTTAACAATTAATAAGGTTTTTTGGAATCGTCTACGTTTCCCTTTAACACTATAAACGTATGTACATTTTACTGTGAAACATCCTGTATATGCTTCCAAACTTGCTATTCCTTCTGTGAAATTGTGTAATAAACCCATGTCAGCAATTTTTTTTCAATATACAGGGTGTTAAAATTTTCAAAATATGTTTATTTTAAAAAATTACTCTACAATATATTAATGTATGGGGACAGTATTAAATAATTAAAACGTCATTTAGATAGAATTTTTAATTTATACAAGTGGCGTGCATTGAAATTTTGTACCCTTTTCCCTCAATTTTTTTTACACCATCAAAATAATCACAAAAAAAATGTTTTTTAGTTATTTAATAAATTTTACAAACTACATAAACTTTCAATACGGTAAACTTAGATGTTTTCTGGATATTCTCGATAAAAACCTAATTAAGCTTAATCATATTCATAAAGAAAAATTGTTTTTCTGTCTTAAAAAAAAGTTTTCATTTGAAATATTTAATCCATCTAGATCATTAATCACATAAAATATTAATTCTGATTATAATGACCCAAATTCATAAACTAATAGGATAAATAGAAAAGAAGTATGTTAAAAGTCAATATATACCGATACAGTGCATATTGGGGTAATGTCGCCTAAACGTGTTGACTTTGAGCCAATGACAGGTAATTTGTAATGTATGAAAATATTTTTATATTTTATATTTGTAAATATTAATTTAAGATACCAGATTATATTTTTCAGAATGTCTTTGGTTTTTCCATGACCTCATACATATAGGTACATATTTTGATAAATAGATAGATACTTTCTTCTTTTATCAATCATCAATATTTCATGATCTTCAATTAAATTGGTTTTTCTTTTCTAAGCGCCACGGTTGTCTCTGATCTTAGAAATAAGTTATATAGACAATGACAGTTTGGTATTAGGTAATTAACAAATTTGTAGACAATTTAATACTTGGTCCATAATGAAAAAAAATTTATTGCTAACAATAAGCAAAAAATGTGCAAAATTAAGAGTTTTTTCAACTTTTGCACCATTTGTATTAAAAATAAGAGGTACCTCTAAATAACAAAGTTGAAGAGGACTCAATTCCCAACACCTTCTGTAAAGCAAGTTTTTTGTATAGTCGATAGAAGAGATATTTGAAACTCATTATAAAGGTCGATTATAATAAATTACCTACACTTACCGCATTTAACTATAGTTTATTGGTACCGCCATAAATTCAACCTCGGTCCAAAGCTTGGACAGCTCTATGGTCCGTATTAAGTGTTTTGTTGTTAAAATAATAGATAATAATTTATATTTAAATCATATTATACATATTAACTATTATAGTAAGAACAGATATTTGGAACTCATTATAAAAGTTGATTGTGATAAATTAAATGTCCTTAGCACTTTTACTAATATTTTGTGGTTACGGTCATAAATTATACATTCGTCAATATCGACCGTCCACACTTAAGTTTTTGTTATTTAAATAATTTTGAGTTAAATACACTCAAATCATATTGTATTAACTATTAATTTCCAACCAACACATTTGATTTTAATTTGGTTCACCTATTTTTTTAGAAAATTATATGTACCTAATATTTCGATTATCAAACAATTATTGTATTCGCCACTTAGGATAAGTTAATTTCGATATATTTTTGAAATTTTCGATATATACTTTTGAAATTATCGAAATTTTTTAATTTCTACACATTTTTATTTGTTTTTGAAATTTTGGAATTTTTTAATATATTTTCGAAATTTTTGAATTTCTTAAAACTCAATTTTGTTTTTAAATTTTAGAAAATTATTAGAATCAAGTTTATTGATGTTTTTTAACTATACTCAAAAATTCAACTAATGCGAAAATGTTTTAATGTATTTTCAATATTTTTGTCCGTATATAGTTCAGAGCTGCAAAATTTTGAAATAAAATAAGGTTTAAAAATAAAATGTATTAAAATATTGTCAACACCAACTTCAACCACTTCTAGTTGCAGTTGTTGCGCTACTGAGCACATAATTGAAAACGCAAGTAGGAAGCCCACTAAAATCAAGTTCGATTTTACGGTTCTGAGCAATGGCGAATACTGTAAAAAGAATTAATGAAACAACAGGAAATCTTTCTGGATTACGGTCCATGTTCAAATCTTAAAAGCGTGGAGGGTAATTGATTTATAACAGGTTGCCTGTAAAGCAGTAAAACCCTCGTAAAAGATAAGAGTCCAGCATAAGCAAATACCAAATATCTGTTCTTCTCACTGTACGACATGCAGAACACGACTGGGAAGTCGCACAACACGGAGGAGCGGCAAAAGGAACTCATTTCCACACTACCGCACAGGTAGAGCTATCGCCGTATCTTTTTACGTGGTTTCCCCAGTAATCCTATAATTTTTTATTAAAATTGAATAGTTTATGACTTTATTGTGATCTTAATCTTATTGTTGGCCTTTCAACGTCGCTATTCTAATGCGAAATTCGTCATATTTTACAATTTATTTTTCAAAATCAAATTTTTAAATATAACACCTGAAAAAAAACTATCTAATTTTCACACTTTTTGCTTATTATTAGCAATAATTTTTTGGACAAGAATGTGATTTATTAATCTACTCCTCAGGGGACATCTAAATGGGTCAAAAAAATGTAATTGAGTAGTACATACATAGGTCAAAAGCAAACAATACCTTATGAAAATAATTCAGGCACACACATATTCAAAATCTTTTAACGTAACTTCGCTGTTAAATAATGAAAAAGACAAACAATAAAATTCGACTTTGACAACATAATGATTTAGGCAAGCGAAAAGTATACCAAAGTTAGAACATATCTATAGAAACGATATATATTGCCTTCTATCTATTCTTTTAATAATTGCACTATTGGAATATCTAAATTAATTTATACACAAAAATATTTATTAATTTTTCAGAGGACCTGCTGGAATTTTTAAAAGTTTTAACATTATCTGATCATATTGAGGCACATCCCATGATCTTGGTAATAACTTCATACGGCATACTATTTGTGATGGCAGTTTTCATTATAATATACATTATAGAAGTATGGATAACAAAAAATATGGCTAATGATAAAGCATACGCTATAACTTATTTTATTTTACAACCCGTAAGTACATCTATAATGCACTAATTTAATAAAATCACATGAATTAATCAGTAAAACAAATAAATTACTTAAATGTTTTTTTTCCTTAAAATATATCCTTAAGTTTTGAAGTGGTTATGCTACAAAAATGGTAATTCTGTAACGCTTATATAACCAATAGCGTTTGACGAATATGCACTCTCGTGGGTTGTAAGCGCTTGGGGCGAGATTTTTTACACCCCCCTTGAGTATGTTTTTTATAAAGTTATTATTGGCCGACGGCCGTGGTGGTACCGACTCCACTGACTGACTGACCTCCGTGAAAAAGTCGGTAAATTAGTATCGATCGCATTTTATACTATAATTTTATATTTTCACAAATCATAACAATATACCAAAGGCATCTGTTAGGACACTCTTCCAGTCATCCACCCAACTGTAATTCCGTCGCAGGCGAAAGATCTACGATTTTTAAGAATTTTTTAAGGATTTTTAAGGATTTTTATGCATTTTAAATAATTTTCAAGGACTTTTAAGGTTTTTTAGGGATTTATAAGAATTTTAAACTATTTTTAGGGATTTTAATGTTTTTTTAAGGATTATTTTAGGATCTTTAAGAATTGCTTAAGATTTTTAAGAAATTTTATTTAAGTATTTTTAAGGGTTTTTAGAGATTTTTAAGGAATTTTTATGGGTTTTAAAGACTTTAAAGTATTTTTAAGATTTTCTTAAGATTATTAAGGATTTTTAAAATACTCTAAGAGTTTTAAGGGATTTTTAAAGATTTTAATGGATTTTTAAGGATTTTAAGGATTTTAAGGATTTTAAAGGATTTTTAATGATTTTTAAGGATTTTTAGGATTCTTAAGAATATTCAAGGACTTTTAAGTGTTTTTATGGATTTTTAAGAATTTTAAACTATTTTTAGGGGTTTTAATGTTTTCTAAGGATTATTTTAGGATCTTTAAGAATTGCTTAAGATTTTTAAGTCTTTAAGAATTTTTAAGGGTATTTAAAGATTTTGGGGATTTTTAAGAATTTTAAACTATTTTTAGGGATTTTAATGTTTTTTAAGGATTATTTTAGGATCTTTAAGAATTGCTTAAGATTTTTGGTAATTTTAAGTCTTTAAGAATTTTTAATAGTTCTTAAAGATTTTTAAGGAATTTTTAAGAATTTTTCAAGTATTTTTAAGGATTTTTAAGAATTTTAATCTATTTTTAGGGATTTTAATGTTTTGAAAGTATTATTTTAGGATATTTAATAATTGCCTAAGATTTTTAAGATTTTCTTAAGATATTTAAGGGTTTTAAAATTTTTTAAGAATTTTGACGGATTTTTAAAGAATTTTAAGGATTTTAATAGATTTTTAACCATTGTAAAATTTTTCTTAATGGTTTTTGTGATTCTTAAGCAGTTTTAAAATGTTTTAAGAATTTTAAGGGATTTTTAGGGATTTTTAAGGATTTTGAAGGATTTTTAAGTAATTTTAAGGATTTTTATGGATTTTTATGATTTTTAAGGATTTATTATTTACCAAGGGCAGAGAAAGTATAATTTATAATCCAAAAAGAGTTGATCGAACTCAGATACCTAATTAAGATAATTAGAATTTGTTATGTTTTGTGTAGTTATATTTTATTGTTGGTGTCGTTACATATTTCTTGTTTCTTCTCTATTGTACTATATTTTTCTCCAATGTACTATAATAATTTAAGTGCCCGTACTATAACAGCTTCCAATACAGTTGGCAACGTTGATCGATCGACTCTCACGCTCACCATTAGTTAAAACGAATCTTTTTGTATGCGAGTTATATCGTATGCGAAATATTTCCGGTCATCTCTTAATTGGTCGATTTTCAAACCATAATTGAATTTTATTTTTCGGTAAACTTAATATTCACACTTGTTGATGTAGCAATATTCTATTATACAGTTGTTCTGTGGTTTTCAAAAGGTGAGGTTTTATTTTCGTCTGATTTTAACTTATGTTTATTTGGACAAAGAAAAACGAATAAGCGTATCAGAAATTTGTCAAGATATGTTAATAATCTTATATCCAGAAAAATCTTCCAAAGGGTCAATTAATGCTTGACTATGTCTCATAAGTTCAACTTTCTACACGACAATGTACAGCCTAAGTGTTTTTCACCCGTTATTTTTTACTTTTCTTAACTTTTTCTCATGATTTTTTAAGTTATAAATTTAACAAATAAAATACGTAACACATATAATCTTTATCTTATGTTATTTTTTTTGAAAAAGCTATTTTTACTTACAAGTTAGTATCAAATACTTATAATGGTAACAATATTTACAAAAAAGTTATAATCAGTAAAATCGTCAGGATATTTATCTATATAGTAATATAATTCCAGCTAATTTCTATTTTTTTTTTCATTTTATTTGATCAAATAGAATTTCACGTCGAAGCATTCCTTTCCTACCATTTTTCATTGTAGCGCCTCTCTAAATGCAAAATACGTCCTGGTGAAACCTTTCACCATGTCTATCTTATACAGCACTAAGATTTTCAAGCAAAAATCTAAGTGCGAACCAAAAAATAAATTTTGAGACATGTTACATTGCAGAGCTTTATAAGCAAAAAGAGTTCTTTAATGATTTTTTGGTAGTTATCAGGTACCTAAATAGAAGATTTTTATGACACCATTAAACTTACCTGGCCCAAAATTACTGACCTATAATCCGATATATAAACTTATATGAATGTTAGGTATCTTTTAATATTTTTATTTAAATATATACCTGATTTGTATAGTAAACAATTTTTTTTAAATCTTTTTCTAAAAATAAATAACCTCGGTTTGATTTTTTGCGTACCAAAGTCTTTACTTTTGTGAAAATTATTTGTTAGTTACAAAATTTTTATCAATTAATGATTATTTCAGAACTAATCTCCAAAAAGGGTTAAATTGTAAAGATCCCAAAAATGAAATTAAAATTTTGTTTTAAAATTCATTATTTACTTTCCCAATTTTTCAATTTTTTGTTATTTTAATAAGGTGATCAGATTTTAAAGTTCGAAATTCGGGACGCTATTTTTAATATTTTTTTTTGCAATCTTCATATTTATGATAATTTTAATTGAAGGAGGATTTCATTGCGGACCAGTGTAATTTAACATGTTTTACAAACATTTTTTCACAAAAAATAAAATTTATATTGTCAGATTTCATTCATAAACTTATTTACTTTTTAAACATTTGTTAAATATATTCAATATCAGTACGTTGATTAATAAAATATTAATAATAAACATTACATAATTAATATTGTGAGTAATAATATTACCACTATTTTATGTTATTGTCTCTTTGAAAGAAATATTATATTTGTTTTGGAAAAAATTAAAACTTTATTGTGTTTTTTATTCTCAAACGGTGACATTCAACTGTATAAGTTAAAATTTTCTTTGTTTGAAAAAAACATTTTTTTTTAGTTATTGGTTGCACTATTTGTTAATCCAATTTACATCAAGAAAATATCGATTTTCCAAAAATACATTCATGGAAACTTTGCTTCCTTAAAAACAGGAGACGCCATGTTCAACAAAATGGTACAACAAAAAATAACGAAGACAAAAAGAATTTATTTTTTTTTAGTTATGTTATTGATTGTTACGGTGAACTGTCTTTTAATTTTAATCTCTATCTATACCGAACGAGATATTTTCTTTTTTTCAGCTTTTATTTTTAAAAGAATTAATAAATATCATTATTTTTTTTTAATTATGATTTATGTGGTTTCGTTGATTATGTGTTTCATGTTAACGATACCAGTTGGGTTTTTAATTTATTCTCTAAAGCACCTAATATTGCAACTCCAAATTTTAAATCATTTTTTGAAAACCAACCCAAAAGAAGTAAAAGTAGATATGGACATAATAAGAGATGCAGAATATCAAGATTTTATATGCAACATGTTACATTCTTGTGTGAAACAACATAATCAGCTAAAAACGTAAGTTATAAATATGCACTGGAAAAAATAGTTTGGTTTTCTTTTATTAATCAAATAAATATTTTGGTTGTCATTTTTAATCATGCTTATTAAAGAAGTAATTTTCAAACAGGTCCATTTTTAATAAAAAAAACGACGTTATATTTAGTACAATTTGTACATTTAAACAAAAAATCATGCGCAATAGTTTTGTTAAAAGGACACCAACATCTATCACCGTTACTAATGATCCATTTTTAATTAAAAAAAGATGCCATTATATTTAGAACACCTCATATAATAGATAATAACTGAAAAATTATGCGCAGTAGCTTTTCAAAAGGACACTAGCATCTATTTGCTTACAGGAGGGGGGTGGTGACTAGGCGCAACGATCAACGCTTCAGTTTTGTTACTAACCTAAAGACAAATTAATTTACACATCAAGTTTATGTTTCTGTTTTGTGCTGGTAAGTATCTTTAGCTAGGAAAGTAATTTTTTTGCAAAGTGCACGAAAATGTCGATTCACTTTATATTTCAATCGCTGAAGATTGTACCTGGGAAACACAATTTCATGAAGGTAAATCCAGAGTGATGACGTCCTCTAGATAAATGAATTCTTAAATAGGATAGTACGTGGAGTACAAAGTTGTACTTCGTAATGATAAGATATACCACCTCGATGTGTGGTTCTTGCACTCACGATTCTAGGAATAATTAAGTGAGTAACGTAGTCCGAACACTTTCCAAGCAGTAACTCTAAAAAAGAGTCAGAGCACCCAAATTTCTTAGATGTTCCAAACTTTCAATGTTTCTAGTCAGTTCTGGGCCTTGAATAAGGCGAACTGCTCTCTCCTGGATAGAATCAAACAATTCTACTAAAGACAGGTGTCAGCTCTCTGGCACAATGGTACAATTTACTCCATTAGTGGTAGGCAAGATATTTTGAAGTGACAGCTTTTTTACATCTTCGATCCAATCATATAGTTTACTGTTAGAAGAACCCTTTTTAACAAACGTGTTATAAGCCTCCATACAAAGTTCTAAAATATTTTTTCAGATTCTTCTACTGGGCTGATCAAGCTTTTCGCGGTTTAGACGTCTTAGTTGGTACTAACTGGTAGCTGACTCAATATTGAAATGAGCTTATGATCAGAAGATCCCAATGGAGAATGTACAGCAACGGTATGAATTTCAAGATGTGATATTGCCAAAAAGAGGTCTAGAAGATTAGCAGTCTGCAATACGATCCGTTGGTCCATTAACGAGATAGGTGGGGCAGCAGCTGATTGCGAAAGATTCGGCTTCGCGTCCTGCTTGTTGGTCTTTAATATTTGCATATTTGCAACCTGGATAATTGGTATTCGAGTTGACGATAATTGAGCATGAGTGATGGGATTCTGGATGACGCTAGCTGGAACGGCGCGGGAGCTTAATTGACGTCAATATGTGTGGAGGATTTAACCAAGTGATCAAAGCGAAAATTTAAACATAAAAGATCACTTTTAACAATTGCGTCATTATTTTACTTTCGTCGATAATGTAAATAATTCAACTAGAACATTATTTGTATCTGTATAATCTTTTGGTTTAGTTGCAGTTCCATAAAAAAACAGAACCGATTATAACCACTATAGATGCCTGACTCTATTTTTGTTACATTTTCAGGCAACGAAGAATTTAACTACCAGCACTCTGCTTACCTCTATTTATTTTTAGATATTATACGTATTTTATGGGCGAGGTTGATTTTCCAGTATTATTAATGGCCATGACCGCTTTTTATTCAATTGTAGCAGCGTTAATTTTTATAATATATGTAAGTATTTTTTGTTTATGACTCGGGACGGCACAATTTAGCAGAATTTAAAAGATACTTTTGCAAAAGGTTATATCAAATTATTAAAAAAGCAAACATCTGATATAGTCAAATTATATTTTATCAAAACCATAAAAAATCGAATAATATTATAAAAAATATCAAAGAACCAGGTAGATATTTTCATAATGTTAAAACTTTAAATAATAAATACAACAAAAACATAAAATACAATAACACTAATGTAGAAAAAGACCAACAGATAGAACTCTTATGAATTCAGAATGCTATTAAAATATATTAATGCAATCAAAGAGCCAATGTAGAAAACACTGCATCACATCAAATACTAAAGAAACAGAATTTAAAGAAAGAGAACGATAAAGAGATGGAAGGGTAAGAAATCAAAACGGTAATTTACCAAACTGAGGTTGCTAAGTCTAAATTATTGCTTTATATGTATGGATATCATTTAACGTGCTCTATTTATCATTATGCAACATACATTACACATGACTTTGGGTATTCTCTGAAGATGTCGCAGCGATATAAGTTTCTGTGCTTTAATTCATGTTACCCTAATAGCACACAACGTCCTTGGGACGTACAATTTATGTCCATTTAATGTCGGAACGTCCATGGACTTAATATGTATGTCCTGTGGATGTTTGTTTTTGGACAGTATTAAGACGTCCACGATATATATCCATTATTTGTACAATTTATGTACAATGTCCATACCGGATATCCAGTAGTTGTCCGTGATGGATATAATATAACATATCCATACCATAGTCTTAAAACAGTCCCTCGCCGACTTAATACAGGCAATGTCCAAAACATGTCCGGGACAGACACCTAAGAGTGGTCCTCACTCGACATAATATGGACCAAAAGTAAAGCTCCGCCTGAAAGATGGAGACACTTGCGCTGATGCTGCTTAGACACCACGAATAGTATGGTATATCGCGATTTAAAACATCCTATTAAGTCTGCTCCGAGCTCGCTCAACGAGCATAAACGGTGGCTATTATTCACGTAGATGAAGTTTCCGACACGAGCAGGTGTTGAAATAACAATTTCACAATTACAATTGAACTGGTGTGAATAATATAACAAAAAAAATCACTTTCTCTGACGTCCACTGTACCAAAATAGGACGTTCTGTGAATGTCCCAGGGGGATATCCAATGGATGTCCGCGGCGGACGTTCGAATTCAGTTCAAAGTTGTAACATTAGTGCGTCCCTCGGACGTCCATAGAACGTCCAGTGTACCAGAAAAGGATGTCCTAAGGATGTCCGGAATGTCCGAAGAGGACGTCCTATGGATATCTGTAGGACTACTTTGTGTTATTAGGGTATTACACATGATTTGAACGATTCTTGTTCATTCTTTTACGGTCTAAAATTAATAATGAAATGACATTACGATATTAGATCTTTATTAAGTTGCGAAGCGAAGGTACTTATTGACTTTATTGCTTCGGGCGGCTATAGCTTTGTCATCAGCGTAGAGTGCTAGCACTGTATTGCCGGTCTTTGGGACATCCGATATATGTAGATGTTGTACAGTAGCTGCATGAAAGTACTGCCCCTTGTAGTGCTCCACCTTCTGTTGTCCAATGTCTTACCGTGTGTCTTCTATTGGTTTGAAATGACCTTCCTTGCAAGTAGTTACAACTGTTTTGTCAGAGCCTTGGAGTATCCCCATGAGGTCATTGAGATTTTCGGTGATATTTTCGAATCCGGTATGCTTCTGTTGAGCTTCTTCTTATTGATTCTTGCAATATCGTCGTTAGTTGTTGAACTCCTGTGTCAATGTCCTGTAAGACACGTTTATTATTAAGATGTGTCCAATTGTTTGTCCTATGACTCATTTGAATTGCGTTCAGTCTGTTTTTGTTTTCGTTGTAGCATGTACTTAGTTCTTCTCCGTTTTCTAGGTAAGGATTTTAAGTTCGTGTTCATATCCTTCTCCATTGATTAATTCGAGATATTTTTTATTCTTGCTAAATCTAGCACATTTGGAACTCGTCTTCCTGGTGTAAAGTGTGTTATCTAGATGGTTTTATAATGTGTTTCCTGAGTCTGTTAATTGTCTTTCCACTCATTGTTGTTTACACTATTCCAATTCGGTGATTTACAGCTCTCCTATTATGATTGATTGCTTTCCATTTCTCATCAATAGTGCTGTTACTCCTACATTTCCTCTGTTGTAATTTCTGTGCATAACATAACTGAATAATAACTTGGGGTTTTATCTGCTGCCAAATCTGTTTCTTGCGGCGCCCAAAATCTCTATTTTCTATCTTTCCATTAAGATTCCTAGCTCGTTTATTTTTGTAGTTATTTCACCTGGATTCTATGATACAATCTTCAAATGACCTAGGCGTTGTAGGGGCATTTTATTTGGTGACTATTTTGGGCAGCTAGGATTTGTGTCATCATTGTTATCTTGGTTGCTTGGATTTCTCTCAGTGTTGCTTTGAGTGGTTCTCTTATTAGTTTTAGCATCTTTGGTACTGCCGGAAATCCTCTATAGCTATCTGGGTGTTCTCCACAATAGTTAGTGCATATCGGGATTTCCTCTCTCTTCAATGAGCACTAATTCGCTCTATGTTCTTTTGCGCTTTTGACACATCTGATCGTATTATGGCATGTAGATTATCCATGGCATTTATAGAATTTGGTGGTATCTTAATTCTTGTCTCTTGGACTCTTCTATCTTGATTTTCATTATATTGCTCTTCTTTTTCAATTTCCAGTTCAAACTTAAAGGTATGTAGCAAGTAGTAGCAATTTCTCACCGTGTCTGGTCCTTACCTGGGTAACTTCAATTGGCTTCAATTCTATTTCTTGTAATGCATATTCATCATCCTCTTCTAAGAATGTTTCCAGTAGCCCTTTAATAACGTTTTTTAGCTTTATCTTCGAGTGGCTTGTATGATGCTCCTCCTAGGTACTTGGCTAGTTTCTTGTAGTCAACGATGATTTTTTATTGCAATTTTAAACCTCTTTGGTTTTGTCTATATATTATTATGTTATTGGGTTAACGTTTATATCTCTTTTTACCATGCATTTACTGAGTTTAGCATATAGCTGTTGATTTTCCAATGTTAGGGTTGGTGGCTTCTTTTTTTGTATTGGTGGTGTTATATGCATTTCTTCTGTATTATTTTGTTGAGTTTTCTCTATTTCATTTGTAGTATTACTTATTTTTTCTGGATTCTTTTCTGTAGTTTTTTCTTCCATGTTTTTACGTACTTGTTCTCGTCTCATATTTCTCATCTGTCTTCTGCCCAGCTATAATATGATGTAGGCGCCCCGTAAGTAATATTGTGTGATATACTGTTAGATGATGATATACCGTATTAAAAAAATACATATTGATGGTGGTCTTCTCGAAATAAAGCATTGGATTGAAAATTTAACAATGAAAAATTAGGTATAAAATAAAAAATCTTTTTAAATTAGTGACACGAAGCCGAAACACAAAAATGAGTCCAAGACATGCATAACTATTAAACCGTCCTAATAAATGGATACCACCTATATAATAGATGTTGGAAATGCATATTTAGTAACCAACTATTAGAATATCCTTATACAATTCAAGATATGTTTCAATCAGTGCCTTTACTTCTATTAATAATATTATCTTCTAAAGATACACTGACTGACTGTTTAATAAATTTTTATTACAAGTATATAACAACAACTGACATTAACAACTAACAACTTGATTAATACATAAATTGTAAATAATACTAACTATAAGTATATAGTTATTATTCTAACACCTCTTCTCAATTTATATATTTTCACAAAGTCCAATTTTCTCATAAAATGATTTAATCCTTTTTGCAGTTAGTGGTTTAGTTAGAATGTCTGCTACCATTTCGTTTGTAGGACAATAACTAAACTGTGCCACTCCATTCCTTTTCATGTCTCTAACAAAATGGTATTTGACTTCTATATGTTTAGACCTCGTTACAGCACCTTCATGTTCTAATAATTTCAGTGTACTTTGATTATCTTCATATATTGAAATATTTTCTATATCGATTTGAAGATCCGTAAAAAGTTTTCTTAACCACTGAATTTCTTGACAAGCTTCACAAAGTGAAACATATTCAGCTTCTGTAGAACTCAGAGCTACACAAACTTGTTTTCTACTGCTCCATGAAATAGTGCTTTCACAAAGGCTGATGATAAAACCACTTGTTGACTTTCTGTCAATTTTATCGCCTGCCCAGTCTGCATCAGCAAAACAAACAAGACTTTTTTTATTTTCTTTTATGCCTAGTCGTAGTTTTAAATTTTTCGTACCTTTCAAGTATCTTATCACTCTCTTTACCTCATTCCAGTCTCTTTCAGTTGGATTTTCAACTTGCCTACTTAATATAGACACACTTACTGCGATGTCTGGGCGAGTGCTAGTAGAAATATAAAGTAGCGAGCCGATTGCTTTTCTATATGCATCATTAGTTTCCAACAGTTTTCCATTTCCCGTATTTTTGTAATATCCTGGATCTAGGGGAATATTGGAAGCTTTTGCATCTTCTAAACCAAATTTACTCAAAATTTTTTCAATATAATGTGTCTGACTTAAGAAGAAAAAACCATTATGATTTTCTACCTCTATGCCTAAATAATATCTTAAGTCCCCCAGAATTTTTATCTCGAAATTTTCTGTCAAAATATGTACAACCTCATTCATATGTTTTTCTTCATTATATGCCAAAATGATGTCGTCAACATAAAGAAGAAGATATACAGTTTTATTCTCTATTGTCTTAGAATATAAGCAAGAATCTGATTCTCCTCTTCTGAATCCATTGACAATCAATATTTCATTAATTCTATCATTCCAGGCTTTGGCCGATTGCTTTAAACCATATAGGCTTCTTATTAGCTTGCAAACAAAATTAGGCTTTCGTTTATCTTCAAAGCCTTTAGGTTGCCGCATATAAACAACTTCCTTTAGATAACCATTTAGATAAGCTGTTTTGACATCTATATGCTTCACATCCATTTTCTTGAAACTAGCTATTGTAAGTAATGTTCTCAGAGTTACCTGCTTTACAACTGGAGCGAAGATTTCATCATAATCTTCTCCATATTTTTGTGAGAAACCTCTAGCTACCAACCTGGCTCTGTATCGTAATTCATTATTTGTAGGATCTTTTTTAATTTTATATACCCATTTGTTATCTATTATTCTTTTATTTCCTGGATTTTCAACCAATTCCCATGCTTCACACTTCTTCATTGAATTTATTTCTTCTTTCATTGCTTCTATCCAGTTTTGTTTATCTGGTAACTTCATAGCTTCTTCATAAGTTACTGGTTCTTCCTGATCACTAACGTCTAATTTATCATCATTTCTGCTGTGATTTACAGAGAAAATTTCATCTTCAATCAATTCTTCATCTTGTTCCATATTCTCAAATTCATTATTATCTGGTAAAATATTCATTGTTACTTCTGTCTCTTCTTCCATCTTAATTTTATCTTGTTCTTCCATGATCAAAGAGGGTTGCTTTTCTATAAATTTTACGTTACAACTAATAGTTATTTTACAGGTTTCTAGATTTAACAAACGATATGCTTTTGATTGATCACTGTATCCTACAAAAATCAATTTTTGTGATTTATTATCAAATTTACGTCTTTTTTCTTTTGGGATAAAATTAAAAACTTCACAACCAAAAATCCTAATATTACGTAAGTCTGGTTTATGTCCAAACCATAATTCATAGGGTGTCTTTTGACAAGCTTTAGTTGGCAGCCTATTCTGCATGTAATTGGCAGTCATTACCGCTTCACCCCAAAATTTGTCTTCTAATTTAGATTCCAAAATCATACATTTAGCCATTTCTGTTAAATACCTGTTTTTCCTTTCCGCAACTCCATTGTGTTCCGGCGTGTAAGGGGCTGACAATTCATGTTTTGTTCCATTCTTCTTTAAAAACTCTTTCAAAACATTTGATATATATTCTCCTCCATTATCGCTCCTTAACACTTTAATTGTTTTATTAAATTTTGTCTTCATCTCTGTCACATACTCTTCAATTCTTTTATTTACTTGGTGTTTATGTTTTAGTAAATATACATAACAATATCTGCTATAGTCATCAATTAGAGTTAAAATATATTTATTACCTCCTGGTGTTACTGTTCTCATGGGTCCATGTAAATCGGTATGAATCAAATCAAGAACTTCTTGTCTTCTATTTTGTGATTTCTTCGGTACAGAAGTTCGTGTCATTTTCCCTAGATAACAAATTTCACATGGTTTAATTTCTTTTCCTGTTATGTGTATATCAGCTAAATTGTTTATTTCTAACAGTTTAATAGCATCAAAATCTCTGTGCCCAAATCTTCTATGAAGTAGATTGATATCGCAAGTATTATTTGCAGCTATCATGGCTCTATAATTCTTTGTCTTTATGGTGTAAAGGTTTTCTTCTAAAACGCCTTTAATAACAACTCTATGATCCTTCTTTATTACACATTCGTTTCTTTCAAATATTACTGTAAAGCCTTTTGAAGTAATTTTCTTCACTGATAATAAATTTCCATCTATTTCTGGTACAAACAAAACATGTTTTAATTCACATTTTTCATCATTTTCAAGTTTTAACCAGCCACTTCCAACACCTTTTGCATTTAATTTGGCTCCATCTGCTAGAAAAATTTCTTCATTTATATTATAGTTAATTTCTGTGAAAAAATCTTTATTGCAACACATGTGGCTTGTTGCACCAGAATCAATGTACCACGAAGTTGCTTGTGACTTAGAGACCTTGAAACATACATGTCGTTCTTCGGATTGTTTTTCAACTTCTTCTTCAGAGGTTCCTTCTTCTTCAGAAATATTTTCTACTATCTTTTTGACTTGTTGTCTTGGATTTCCCTTATTGGATTTCTTATAATACCAACACTGATCTTTAAAATGACCCTTCTTTTTACAAAAATGACATATTTTGGTAGTATGAAATTTATTCTTCTCATGATTATTGGTCTTTACTTTTAAAACACTTTCGTTTGAGTGTAAATTTAAGTTACTTCTTCTATTGCTCTCCTGAATTAGTCTTTCTTTTACAATTTCAGTTGTTAAATCAATTTCAGGACGGGTTTCTAGTGCCATTACGATTGTATTGTAACTTTCTGGTAGGCTACTTAGCATAAAAGCGACTACTAGTTTATCACCCAGTTCTTCATTCATACTAGAAAGATGGTCAACTAAATCTAATAAGTGTGTTAAATGTTGCTCCATATTATCACCTTCATTTAATTGCAATCTGCATAACTTCTTTAAAATAGTGACTTTATTAGAAAGTGTAGCTTTTTCATGATAGTTTTGCAAAGCTTTCCAATACTCATTCGCGGTTTTTAGTTTCTTAATATGTGCTAATTGCGAGTCATCAACCATTAAACCAATCATTGCTTTAGCTTTATTATTTTTTGTTTCCCATACGGCATCGCCATTTGGTGGATTATCATTTTTTACTGTATCCCATAAACCTTCTTTGATTAATAATAATTTCATCCGGTACTTCCATGTACCATAATTTTTATTATTTAATCTGGATATAGTTGTTTTTATTTCTTCCATTTCAAATTGTGGATTTCTAAACGCCCATAACCTATTAGAATATCCTTATACAATTCAAGATATGTTTCAATCAGTGCCTTTACTTCTATTAATAATATTATCTTCTAAAGATACACTGACTGACTGTTTAATAAATTTTTATTACAAGTATATAACAACAACTGACATTAACAACTAACAACTTGATTAATACATAAATTGTAAATAATACTAACTATAAGTATATAGTTATTATTCTAACACCAACCTCATGAAACTAATATCAAAACGGCAAATTTTTTAATCAATCTTGATAATTTTCTTTTTTTTAGCGAATTAGTCCGGAACATAATATAGGAATGTATTTCATTTTATTGACTGGATTGTATTATTTTTTAATTACCTGCTATTATGGACAATTATTAACAAATGAGGTAAAATTTGAGGTTTACACTGTATTGTAAAGAATTTTTTTTAGAATGTACACAAATGACACAATCATAGAAACATAATAATAGATAAATTGTAGTAACATAATTTCACTTTTCATACTGAAAAATTTTGTTTTAGAAAAATATTTAAAAAATGTCAATTATTGCTTTTCTTCGTCTATTTAACTACTCTCCAACTTCTTTCTGTCCTGAATTTGCTCCATCCAGCCTATTTAGAGACTCCGTATGACTTTCTTTACTGAATCTTCCAATCTGATTTTCGGTATTTCGGTTTACATACTTTCTCTGCTCCATACGGTAATTCTCCTTACATACTTTCTCTGCTCCATTCATTTTATCATCGTACTTGAATAAATATGATTAATACTCGATAAATGTTTGGAAAAATTTACTACGGCAGTCGACGTGTTAACATCGAACAATTATCGACGGACCAAAACAGCTGCAGCACTGTTTAATTATTATTAATATGAACCTGCATGTCACACTGTTACTTTAACACAAATAAAAACAAAGTATATTGAAGTGAACTTTAAGGGTTATTTTCTCACCCATTTATTGTAATAAAATGAAATTATAAAATGTACATTATTTTGTGCCACACTGTAAAAACACAATCAAACAATTATTGTCACTAACTTTTCCTGTAGAAAATTATTACATTAAGTTGTGAATATTATTGGTTAATTATCTGAGCAAATATGACTACAACAATAAATGTTTGCTATAGTCAATGGTAAAATAAGCACAGCCTTAGCTGGCTATTTTAAACGTTGCGACTGATCTTTATAAGAGTTGATCAAACAGTGCCATAAATAGGCGCCGTCGTTGCTTAGCCAGACATAACAACAAGTATTTCTGATTCGCTAAAAATATGTAGAAAGATTTCTCTCAAGTACAGTTGAAAGTCAATCGGCTTTTTATTGTGTGAATTGAGAAATAATATTTTTCGTCTCATATGAGAGCAACAGAAATGGAAGAGGTATAATGAAGATAACCTAACGAAGGTTGGATATTTCTAAGAATTGGAATGACATAGCTATGCAAGCTGTGACTTGAAAATAAATATTTGCAGTGTTTAAAAACGTGGTTGCTAAAAAATAACGATGTTGGATATGACTGTAAATTCTGGATAATTTTTCAGTGAAATTTGTCCGGTATTCTTTTCATCTTTATTGTTCTAACTCTTCTTTTAAATATTTTCTCTTTCTCTTTGTTACTTTTTTACTTTTCATCTAAAGTTTCCACTGAACCATAAATTTTTCTGATGCTTTTTCTATTTCGTCCTCTTCATTCATGGACAAATCTTAGAATTGTTCTTTTTAAATATTTTCTCTTTCAAAGTTCCTTTCCTAGATTTTCCTTAAATTTTGTTACCAAGCAATGAAAAAAAAATGATCATTAAATGATTTAATTCAACTCTTAACACCAACTTCTGGTCGCCGTAGATATTTTGTTTATGTGAATGAAACTATTATTTTTTTGTGATTGTTGAAAATTAAATTGTAGAATCGCCAAAATAATAATTTATAAGTTTTAGTACATTTTTAAATACGGTTTGATCGGTTTGGTGTTTACATTATTTAATTACCTATTATAATTTTTCTCTTTTTAGTCAGAAAATTTTTATGACACTCTATGTAATGTTCCATGGAATAATTGGAATATTAAAAATCGACGAATATTACAAATGTTATTAATACATGCAAGAAATCCATTACAACTCTCTTCTTTTGGATTAGCAGTAGTTAACTATCCGCTTACTCTATATGTAAGTAATTAATATTACTTCAGAGCAAGAGAGAAGTAAGTTATTGTAATCATCCTGTTAGTGTGTGTGTGTGGGTGTGTGTCTGTCTGTGAGAGCTCTCACAGCCATTCGACTGGACCGATTTGCTTCGGGATGTTACCAAACAACGGGTCTTCAAAAACTAATAAAATTATTTCTTGATTATCATTATCACTGTCCTATAGGGATATTACTAATCAAAAGCTGTTAAAATAACAGCTCATAAGTACATCCAATCGTTAAATATTCAATATTAAACACTGAGTTTTAGTAAAAAGCTTTCGCCAAGTTGTGACGTCATTCTGCATAAACAGTACAGGATTATTATAGACTATTAAATGTGTTCAAAATTTAGGGGTAGAAAGGATCAATTGTGTTCAAAGGTTTTAATAGTTTAATATTTTAGTTTGGCATCTAAATATGATAAAATCACAAACTATCCCCTTTTTGAAGTGTCCGTTTTTGAGTTTTATAAAAATAACTGACAAAAAGCAAAATTAGGGATTTATCCAATTCGTATTTCTTTTAATTTTCAGCAAATACATTTGAATGGCCATACTTAGATTATCGTTGGCCGTACAGAATAAAAAAAAGCTATTGCTTCGTTTTTTCTATACCTTTATTTTCTTTAAACATTTATGGCGCATTTTTTAGCTAGCTTTTAGTGTTTTCGTAAATGTGCTTATTTGTTTTTAAGTTGTAGGTTTCTTAATACAATTTTATGTTAACTTCCTATTTTCTTGAAATTTCTTCATTTGATTAAAAAAGATATTTTTGGTACGAAACAAACTACATTTTTTAAGACCGATCCTGAAATTTGTAAATTCTAAATAATGAATGAACCAATTAACAAAAAAAATTCTTTATTTTTCAAGACCTTACTTTTCTCTAAACATTTATATAATCAAATATATAAAATAGATGTTGACGTATGGCCACTAGGACAAAAAAGACATTGCCTCTTTTTTTCAATTTTGACAATTGCAAATCTTTATTTGTACACTGGACCCCTTTGTTGCTAACTTCAGAATTTAAAGGGCATCCTCCGCTTGAATTTTTAAGCAAAAACAGCGGTTATAAGCTCGTGCGGAATTATAACTTTATTTTTCAAAATTACTTAAAACTGCTTGTGCAGGTGACGAAAGAAAAGGTATTTCTAGGGATGTATAAGTACAAAATGATGAACTTTTTTTAAACATTGCTATTATTCGGGATAAAAAAGTGACAATATTACGTATTTTAAGGCGTTAATTATGTCGTTACAAGAAATAATTTGGAAAATCTAATTCTATATATCCCTGCTGCAAACCATTAACTTTGCCCTAAAATATTCTGTCTTCAAAAAAGTCAAAAAATAAGTTAGTAATCGCGCACGGCCTGGCCCTCTGCAAGTAACATTTTTCTAACTGTAATGTTGCGCATCCTCTGATAATTTTAAGTAAGGGATCGGTTGGAAGATGACTCTTAATACATGACATCCTCATTATCAACAAACATTTCTGAAGTTTCAAGAGGAACAAGATATTTATCAATGATTGCTATTCTTTTCTTAGTGGTTTCAATCTGTGGGTCGTGTCGTAGGTAACTCGATTTTTTTCATTATTAAAAAACTTTGGTGCTACTTTTGGTCAAATAGATTTTTGTAGTCTGTTTTCACATTGGCACAGTTAAATGTACGTTAAAATAATCCCCACAGTAATGACCGTGGGATTTGTCAGAAACAAAACCATCACAACACAGAAAAACTTTTCTGCTGGAACAAAAGGTACACTTATAAACACTTTCTGTAGTATTTATAGTGTTACGGCACTCAGCACAACCACACAATATCTATTAGAGTATTTTTTGCCACTTATTTTAAACCAGCAAGATGTTAAAAAGATATAATTTAACGATAATATGCCTTCCTTGTAAAAAAACAACAACAGGCGCTCCCGCTTTATGAAATCTCGACTGTTGCTCGACAATTATATGCAAAGTGACGTCAGGCGAAGCTTCGCCCCGTTTTCGCATAGTCGAACTTTGGTAATTTATTTAAGGGCTTAAACGTTGGAATAAAAACTTGGAAATTGCTTAAAAAAATAAGGAACAAGATTTTATAACAACTAAGGATGTAGACCGTATACGTAAAATATTTATAGTCTAAGATAGTCAAATGGTTTATTACGGGTTTCAAAAAAGCATCACAGAATTTCACAATTTATACGAATTTGTCCCTATAGTCACAAATAAAACTGAAAATTTCTTATTGAGAAACGATGAATAAAATAACATTACATTTTCTTCCAAACTAATCTCAGTTTCTTGTCCTCTTCTTCAGATTTATACGTAGATGGTACACGTAGAAATTTGTTAGTAAAATTTCGTTAACTTTCTCCAGGCGCCAGAACTTTGGAAATTATTATCTTTAGATAATAATTTCCAAACGCGAAACAGAAAAAACGTTAAAAAGTTTTGGCGCTGGGAATAACATCTAGAAACAAAATATTAATTATGAAATTTATATTTCAGGCAGCTCGTTTATGTTACAGCATTTACGTATTTGCTGTTAATGTACTTTAAGAAGAAAATTAGATACAGACATAGTTTTAGTCGATTACTTATATTACACAATAATAATAATAAAGGATACACATGTAGAGCACTGACAAAATAATAAAGTCGATATAACAATTTTGATTTTTGTTTTATATGAATTTTATTTATCCTAAAATCTTAATCTCTAATTATAGAAAATAATTTTATTTTAAAAACCATACTCAAATATTTTCTACATAAAAAATCAGTAAGTTTTTAGAACCTAGATTCATTGGGTTTTTATTAAAAATAAGTAAATTTAGGGATTAATCTGGGAAAGCATTAAAAGTAAAATAGGACAAAGAGAATCTGGAAGCAAATTCAAAGGGAAAATATGCGCTATCACAACATAATACTTTCCTGCTATTCTTGTATAATAAATAATATTTTTTAGAGTTTTACCGTAGATAATTTTTATTCCTGTAATGTTCTCTTTATAATTTAAAAGTATGCGGAAATATAATTACAAATTTTTTTATAATAATATTAGGACAATTAACTAAACAACTACTAAAATAAGTTGAATAACGTTAAGGTAGTATTACACCTTAAAGTCTGATTTGCGAGTCTAATTGCAAAAATTCTAAAGGAACCAAACAAGTTATTCAAATAAAAAAGTTTTTTGTTCAATTCGTATTTACTAAACTTTAAGAATGCTTGACTGAGTATCCGAGTAAAGTAAAGTCAGTACCAAGTTTGTGGCAAAAAATTGTCCATTCACTTCACCTGACACAAAAAAAATACACAAACTTTTTTATTGTACACGTTATCTATAGCCTGTCGGTAAGTTTTTAAAATTTCGATTTTTCTGCAAATGAGGGTACCTACATTATTTTAAAAATGTTTTTTATTGCCTATTTTTGTTGCTATTCGAAGCAGTAAAAATTGGACTAAAAGTAATTTACAAAAAAGTCTCGGTCAAGCTATAGCGACATGTTTTCTGAAAATTACAAAAAAAAAATAAGTCGATAAGTTGAATAGTTCTTGCCACAAATATGATGGACTAAGACTTTTAGGAAAACGAATTTAAAGATTTATATCGAAATAAATCAAGTATAAAATAACTTGAATCGTCAATGCCAGTGCCGTAGGAGTCATCTTCCTCTTCACACATATCTGGAATTGAGTCAAACCCTTTGTGGAAAGAATTTTCACCAGGAAATGCGGAGGTGGGCCCGACAGCCGCTAAGTCAAATGAAAGGACTGTGCTCGGCCTTGTTCGGGTCTCTATAAATTACATAATTCCCCGAACGTATATTTCTAACGTCTTCTAGATGATAAATATGCAAAAAAAGTCGAATTTTTGAAATTCTGAGGTGCAATTCTGGTTACGTTTTTTGTGCCACCTTGTATTTTCATTATTCCTTTACTCGGTCTATCTGATGTCTGCTCGCTTCATATCCCTTCTCTAGATCTCCCTCTCTTTTAGGTATTACTATAAAATGTCTTTCCCATCTTACCAACTCTCTCTCTTTGCCTCTTCAGTCAAAACAATTATAAGTATTTATTATATTATATTATATTATATTATATATTCACCAAAATCTCTTGCCTTCGTTGTTAATTATTTCGACGCTTTTAATTTTTATTTACTGTTATTTTTAATTTTTTTTAATGCCGGTATATATTTTTTTGTTATATTTACTCAAAAGTTCATATTTTGTTTTATATTTTTTTTTTCAAAAACAGAGACCACAAAATCTGGTTATTTATGAGATTTTTGTCTTATATTTACTTTATGTGAACTTTTAGGGTTTTTCCCTTGGACTACATTTTTTACTTTAGACTTCGTTTTTTCCATTGGACTATATTTTTTCATTTGGACTACGGTCTTTTTGGGCCAAGCTTGCGTTTCTTGGACTACATTTTTTCCTTTGGAACAGTTTTTCTTGGACAACTTTTTTCCTGGACTACGTTTTTCTTGGGTTACGTTTTTTTTGGGCCAAGCTATCTAAGTTTCCTTTGGAGAAGGAAGATAAGAAAAGCCTCAAAAAAAGCAAAGTTTTTTTTAAATAAGAAAAAGGAAAAATCTCTAAAAATTTCGTTTATCATAAAATAAACAAATATAAAGTTTAATTTCCTTAAACCCACAAAAAAAAAGAAAGGACGGATTTTGAAATTTAACATATTTTTTTTGTCAGTTGTTTCTAATTACATCAAAAAATCAATTAGACTGGCGTCCAAATTTTTTTTAGTTAATATTTTACTTCTGATATATTTCAAATTCTATTCGAGGAACGAACCCATGATAAAAAGATTTGAACTTAAATCACATTAATTATTTGTTATCAACAAATTAAAGTATCGTTACATTCTCCCTTAGGTGCCACGTCTTATTCTGGAAGACTTTAGTTATTTATTACAATTCACACTTCGAAACAAGAGCAAGAACTGACAAAAAATTCATGGACAAATTAGAGTAGAATATTTTTTAATTATAATAATAGGAAAATGTAAATAGAATAAGAAGTATAAAAATTGTATTTTAAATGGAAGGAAAATTAATTACATCCAGTATAGTACCTAAATCAAAATCAAGGGATTTCCGTGACTATCCTTTCCCACTAAAATCCTTCTCTAGAAACTAGATCCCGGGCAATCCTTAAAATAGGGCACGGCAATCCTTTCCATCTGGAATATCCTTCCCAAAAGAATCCTGCGCGCCACAATCCTTCCCCAGAAACTAGCTTTCGGACAATCGTTTTTTTTTAATACATAAAACAGGACACGACAATGTTTTCTGGAAAAATTTTTAAAAACAAATCCTTTCCGGGAAACTTTTAAAAAATAAATCCTTTCCGGACAATTCTTTCAACCGACAATCCATCACCGTGACAATTGATTCCCGCGAAAATCCTTCACCAGAAACTAGTTTCTGGACAATCCTTAAAACAGGACACGGCAATCCTTTCCATCTGGAATATTCTTCCCAAAAGAATCCTGCCCGCTAAAATCCTTTCCCAGAAACTAGTATTCGGACAATCTTTTTTTTTAATACATAAAACAGTACACAAGAAAAATTTAAAAAAAAAAGATTGGTCAAATTTGACAATAAATAATTTTTGATTAGAAAGAATTTTTAATTTTTGTGGAAAGTTCAGATCATAATCTGCCTTACAGAGGTACCAATTGCCTACATAGAATGCAATGAATAAGGTGTTTAACGCCATTATATAAGTGGGTGACGAGGACAGACAGACAGACAGTTAGCCAGAATAGGGGAGAACGGAGAGCCAGGATTATCGGTGGAGTGGAGTGAAATCGACTGATCAGTGATCGGGATCTTTGGACAAAGGGGTAATATATACAAGGGGAATTCGATTTTTTTTAGATGAGATAAATTAATGTTATATTTAGTTAAACCTGCAGATTTATTTAAAAAAAATTCTACTCTATAAAATCAAAATATTGATTCATAAAATATTAACATTTAAAAAAAATAAGCCATTTGACAGAATTTAGATCAATAGAATTTTTGGTCTGAGGTATTAGTCTGAATTTGTTATCTAAGTGTATAAATTTTATAACGTTTTTTTTTTTGATTAATAATGATAAAAAAAGTTTATATTTTTTTATTAAAATACATTCCAAATGAGAATAGAGGCTCAGAGTATTAATAATTGAACTTTGGTACAATTCAGATGGCGCCCAGTTATTATTAAAAAATTGCTGGATTGTAAGTAAATAAAAAATAATCAGAAGAATAGTAACAATATATAGAAATTCGTTTCCCCATTGGCAAAAAATATGATAAAACAGAAACGTGCAACGAATAGGATTATTTATGGTCTAATGTTTTTTAATAACAATTCGTAAATAGTTTTTAAACATTTATTTTTTTTTTGATCAAAAATAAATATATATATTGTTTTTCACAAAAAAATATTTGTAGTAAAATCATAAAACCAATATTCTAAACTAATAATATACCTATACATACTTTATATTTTTAAAACAAAAATATTTATGTACAAGTGAATTGTTCATCTAAAAAAATATGAATTATTTTAGAAAAACTAAACGATAATAAGAGGCTCTTAAACACTATATGAAAATCAATCTAAAAATAAACATATAATTTCAATGGATACAAACATATTTAAACACCAAATTTTAGTAATAAGATATCATAAAATTAAGAAGACAAAAAATGTTATATCGCGTATTTTTTAATTGTATTATATCCAGTGTAAATTATTTGACAAAACAGAATACATTTATTTATAGTAGGTCAAAAGATAAACGAAATCCATAACATTACTTTTCTATAAACATTTCTTATATCCTAGAGCGTCATTCCAGGGGTTGACGCCCGCGCGCGTTCGTCCTATCAGATTATGGAGTACCCCAAGGAGCAGTCCTTTCACCACAATTGTACATAATTTTCACCTCAGATATTCCCAGATCTCCGCTCATAATGCTCAGCTTGTATGAAGATGATACTACAATCGCGGCAAGCAGTTTAAGTCCTCACCTTGTCAAGGAACACGTACAAGATCACTTGGACGATTTAGAGGATTGATTCGAAAAGTGGAAAATTGCGATTAACGCGGACGAGTCCCATGCCATCTATTTCAGGAAGATGAGGAACTATCCAGATGGACATCTGGAAATCCTAAACATCAATATAACATGGCAGGACAAAATAAAATATCTAGGGGTAACGCTCGATCGAGGTCTAACGCTCACCGAAAATGTGAAAATATTATAAGTAAAACCAAACAAGAGAGAGCTCGCTTTCAGCCTCTCATATAGACCGAAGGATCAAAATAATAATAAAAACTAAGATGATACTTATAAACTCAATAATTATTCCACTTGATACTTTGTTTCCGGGACCGTTCTTTACAACCGGATTCACTGCAGCCTCGTGGGCCACTTGATATGTTGCCAACCGTTGGATATTCAGGGATCTAAAATCCACCAGGGTTTTAGATAGATACCTTGAATAACTGCGCAGAACAGATATTAGGCGAGCTAAGGATACACTCTAAACTTCAGTTAAGGAAATTGATCGCGCTTGTTTGCCTTGATCATTGGGATCAAGGCAAACAAGCGCGAGAGCAGTAAGTCTGCTTTTACTGATAGAACGAAGAGGTGATTAAAAAATATTTTATCAATATATACCAATCGATTTCTTTTTTAGGCAAAAACTCACAAAAGGACCGTTGTCCAACAAAAAAAAATTAAAAAACAAAAAAAATAACAAAACACAAAAAGGACCGTTGTCCGCCAAAAAAAACACAAAAGGAGCTTGCCCCACCAACTTTTTTTTTATTTTCAGGAATCGTATAGTACAAGGGTAATGTTTTCGAGTTATACTAATTATTTTTTTAATTATGTTTCAGGTACAGGGAAATATTACTCAGCGACGACAGGACTAACAGACTGACAAACCCATCCACAAAGCGACAGAACAAAACAGGCAGAACTACTAGTGCATAGTGGCGGGCATTTCGGGGGAAAACAATGGAGGAGGTGGCAGGCAGTGTTGCCAGAGTGGTACTGTAGTATCACATGTGGTACTCTTGATCGTCTAAAAGTACAATGGTACTCCTTTGATAAATGTGGTACCTAAATTTATTTCTGGGCACAACGAAAGATCAACTTTTTTGTCGATTTTTTCAAACAAGAAATCTATATATTCATCGCAGGTGACTATGAAAAGAAAGAGAAGCATGCTTCCATAAATGTGTACTAGAAAAGTCACACTTTTGTTTTAAGAAGTATTTATTATTATAAAATCATATGAGTACCGACCAAGTGCCAGTGGCGGGGTAGACTATACTTTTAATATAGGTCGCTGGTTCAAATCCGGCTCGAAGGACCAATATTGTAACTCGTACAGTCCACATCACGTTGTTTGATTTTATAATAATAAATACTTCTTAAAACAAAAGTTGAGTTATTACCATGGGAAGTGTTTATGCAACTCGCAGCAGATTATCTATGGCCTCTAGTTGTTGATCTTGAAACTGAATGAACTGAAAATTCTCTGTCTCTCTTAAGTTATTTGTCGTTTGTTTTTATTTGACGCACCTTGGGCAGCTTCTTCGGCCCATAGCAAATAGATAACGAAATTATGTGTTTCTTCTTGCATATGGAATGGAATTATTTTCTTTGGGGAGGTTGCGACTGGATGGTATGCTCCAGGAGTTTGTGGTTGTTCCGCGACTCATGAGTTAGCCAAAGGCTGATGATCGCAGTCACCAGTCATGTCGAGAGTAACATATTCCATATTCAAAGAAAATTATAAAATAAAATACAATTCTTGTTGACTAAAAATAGATAATGCTGTTTCTCTTAGTGAAGAATAAAGTGGCCACAAAGGCCACCGTTCGACATCAAAAAGGCCTCCCTGTGACGCCACGACAAAATATTAAACAGTGGTACACTGAGGCAAAATTTAGTACATTTTCATCGATTTTGTGGTACTCAAAATGTTTCCCACCTGGCAACACTGGTGGCAGGGGACTTGGGGATCAAGTGCTGATTAGGTAACATATCCCTTTGGCTCAGGCTGACGAAGATAATGGATGGATGACACTCGCGCGGTTTTCGTTAGCGCTAATAAATTAAACAAATGATTAATTTATTATTTAAATACAATTCAACCAGTAAATGAATAAATTGACGAATGATTCTATTCTTATGGAATATTAAAAATGATGTTTACCTTTCAATATTTATTAATCCAATAATTTGGTAATAACATTTTAAACGAAATCCGGACAACCAGTGTGTACGACAAATCTAAAGGACGCCATACACGCTAGGGCATGCATGACGGTTATAACCTTACAGACATAACCGACATGCAAAACCTAGCGTCTGTGGGAATAAAACTGCACAGTTTGCCTGACTTATATGATATATTATGCCGCTCGGTTATGCTCGTGCTCAGGCAAAACCGAGCGTGTGTGAGGGTCGCGCAGGCGTGCATGTGCAGTTTTTGGTTTCGTTGATTCTGTCAGTTCTGCGAAGAGTAATAATTAGTGTAGTGCAGCATCATTTTATTCTCAGTTTAATACACAATGTTAATGTATTGGCTTCATAAAACTTCCTAAGTTGTTGAATTATTCAGTTTTTCTTAGTTTTACTTTATAAACATTATTAAAGTTTTCTAATGATAAAAATAAACTGCTTTTTATTACGACTTACCTGTAGATGATCTGTTTCCAAAGCTTTGTAAATAGCATCACATGTTTCTGGTACTATTTGGCCTAAAGCTTGAGGTGATATTATGGCAGAATATTTAAGACACTCATAAGTTCTTCCCGTTGCGAGAAATCTTAATATGACCGACAGTCTCTCATGAGCAGATATAGCTTTTCTCATTACAGTATCTTTTTTCTGGATTAGAGGGGTGACCAATGATAGCACTTTTAAATAAGCATTTTCATCCATTCGTAAATAATTTTTGTAATCTTTTGGTGCAATTCTTAATTCATTGATCAAATTTATATGAGAAAACTGCTTTCTTTTTAACAACCAGCCTTTACACCATTCCTTGCGATTTTTCTTTCTTTTTTTTATTTTTCATTGCAAAAATTAAACCGATTAAAGCTACATCATCGTCGTCCATTGTCGGTGACACGGTGGATTTAACTGTGTCGATGGTTTAACTGTTCATGCAAAACCTAGCATCTGTGAGCTCTATGGAACTCGGTTTTGCATGTCGGTTATGCCTGTAAGGTTATAACCGGCGTCATGCATGCCCTAGCGTGTATGGCGTCCTTAAGATACAATTCATGCAGATATTGGATTAGTAATACTGGACCGTAACCAGTGTTGCCAGAGTAGTACTATAGTGCCACTTGTGGTAGTCTTGATTGTCAAAAAGTGGTACTCCTTTGATAAATGTGGTACAATGAAAAATATTATTAACTATTTTATCAATTTTTTCAAACAAGAACTCAAAATGTCCATAGCAGATGACTATGAAAACAGAGAGAAGTATGCTTCCAAAAATTTGTACTAGAATTGTGATTTCTCTATCGTGTTGACGAAGTAAATTACTCCGCAAGGTGCCTCTAGCGGCTGATATTTTGATCTTGAATTAAATGAACTGACAGTTATCTGTCTCCCTCAAGTTATTTGACTTTTGCTTATATTCGGCGAATTTAACCAAAGAAATGAAAGTTATTATAATTGAGAATCGACTACTTTTTTCTAATTATACGCTGAGGTAAACTTTAGTACTTTAGATACTGAAACGTTTTCCCACCTGGCAACACTGACCGTAACATCCAATAACGTATTGCGTTCTCCCTCCACTGATGGATATTATATATTTAACTGTAAAGTAGCATTGCATTACACAAAAAAAAAAACGGTATTCAACTGGCAAAAAGTATCTGACTTGGTAAAGCAAGTAACTAGATTTTATCAACAATTCGATATAATACAACCAAATTTTAAATATTGGATGGAAAACAGTTTCCTACTTAAATTTCAGCGACAAACACCTGCGCGCGCTTTCTAAACGTTTGATTCAAAACTTGTGCTCGTCATATGTACTTTTGGTCCAAATAACAGACTATGGGGTCTATTCTGTAACTATTCCATTAAGTTTTAAAGGGCCTTTAAAATTTTAACATACGCTAAAAATATTTCGGTATTCGTTAACTGTCTTTCCGTTTAAAACTAAAATATTCCTTTAAAAAAGTCCGTTAAAACAGTAGCTTTTTAAGGAAAGTTAAAAGCAAATATTAAAAAATAAAGGTGTTAAAAAATGGCGTATTGTGATATTACCACTAAAGTTTTAATTGAAGATTTAATAAAAAATGAAGATAGGTAGTTACTTAAATAAAATTTTTAAGTTTTAAGTTTCGTGTTAAGTGGAAATTTATTTTATTTTAGAGCTGAATTAAGTGTGGAAAATCCGCCAAGATCACTGTTAATGGTGTTTTTTTAAATTGACTATCTCAATACTTATTTTGGTGTCAGTTCTGAGAATAATTTATTTTATTTTAGAGCTGAATTAAGTGTGGAAAATCCGCCAAGATCACTGTTAATGGTGTTTTTTTAAATTGACTATCTCAATACTTATTTTGATGTCAGTTCTGAGAATAATTTATTTTATTTTAGAGCTGAATTAAGTGTGGAAAATCAGCCAAGATCACTGTTAATGGTGTTTTTTTAAATTGACTATCTCAATACTTATTTTGATGTCAGTTCTGAGAATGGCTTTACTGGAGAGCCTCCTCCAGTGCCTATTGGCTATACAATATGTCGCTTGTCCCTTTTTTTCACTAAGAAAAAGATAAAGGGGAAGATTGAGGAAAGACCAAGCTAGATTACAACCAAAGCAAAACTGGACAAAAAGACGATTTCTGTTGGAACAATTTATGTTGTACCTACTGTACTCTTTATTTTGAAGATCTTCCAATTAATCTAATATAGCAGAAAGGATCTACTAATTGTTCTGTCGCATTTGTTATTTTCTTGAAGCTGTTGAGCTTCAGGCAGAAGTTTTTTATGTTCGTGATGAATATGTAACTGACTCTTTACACAAACAAACATTTTGAGGTTAAACAGTAGAATATTGTCTTCTTTTTTCCTTTTAACTACTACTATAAGTTCAAATGTTACAAATATCAATATTACCAAGTCTTGTAGACTCTTTTTAACGGTATTCTTTAAAATTATATTATTTTTAAGGACCCTTTAAAATACGTGTATATACTTTTAATATTATTATTTAAAGGGCCTTTAAAATATACTTTTTTAACGGCCTTTACATTTTAAAGAAATAAATACAGAATAGACCTCTATAGAATGTATAAAAATATTTTAAAGTGAACAACTTTGACCTACTATAGATGTTTTTCCTATAATAGTCTTACAATTGATGTTCGTAAGAATATTGCCTTTTAATATCTTAAAGTGACCAAATGAATATTTTGTCAAATTAAATGTAAAAACTGCGGGGTATTTTGGTAAGTCAATATTAAGTGTGTACAACAAAGTTTGCAATATAGACCTTAATTTATCTAAATAATAGTTAGTTGCTCTGAATTACATTTTAACTTTCCAATAGTAAAAGTAAAATATTAATTAACGTTTTAGAAAAATAAATGTGTTTAACTAGTTTAATATTTGCAAAAGTTTATTGCACACCCCCGTAATAGATCTTATATTCACTATTTATAGAAGTATACAGAAACCGAAATCTGTCCAAAACTAAAATTGTATATATATATCTGATATCCAGCAAAACGAAAAAGAGCTGTAGAGTTATGATTTAAAACTGTTTATACACGCACACACTATTTAAAGTACCACTTTCGAATTTTCTTCTTTTTCTTTATTCATCGTCCGCACGTCGGCAAATTGACTCTGAAGAAGACGTTTAATTCTATTAAACTGGCAAGGATGAGAAAAACAGCATACATCAAAAGGCATACCCTCCCGACCGTCTTGTCAAGTTGGAACTTGTTCAGAGCAAAGGCAATGTACAACATCAGTAAAGTCGAAAGTAGAGATATGGCGCTATATTCAATACCAGCTGAATTAATTCCAACCTGAAACAAGATTTACATGATATAAATCATTAAAAAAATATGAAAAATCTTAGCAAATAAATGATTTAAGTATTTTTTATTAAATGAACTTGATTTAGTTTACGTTTTTTTTATATTACACAAAGTTTGGAATCCTGGTTTAATTTACATATTATGTGACCAACCAAGCACCGGTAAATCATTGATTAATTTTTCCAGCAATTTTATAGAGAGAATATTGAAAATAAAGCTCCGGAAAATACCAGTCAAATTTTAAATTTTAAACTACCAACACCGTCACCGAAGATTCAGCGTTGAGACGCCGACACCCATAATTTCGACAGACAGTTCTGTTTTACTTTTTCAGAACCCAGTCTTAATTACAAAAATCTATTTTTACAAATTAAACTACCAACACCATCTGCAGAAATTGCAACATTCGACGTCGCAACGCCCTTCGTCCCGACGTCAACGATTTCGGCGTCTATCAATTTTTACAACCCCCGGTATATCGTTGATTCATTTTTCCAGCAATTTAATAGAGATATCGTCAAAATGCATTAGTTTTAATGCTGTTTTGTTTCATCTTATTCACTCTCATTTTCCCAGACACTCGTCGGTCTGTGCATGTTTATACAAAAATATAAAGAACTCTTGAACCATTTTAAGACTATTAATGTTTAAATTCCAAAAGAGAGAATATTGAAAATAATTCTTTTCGTTCATAAATATTTATGACTAAATAATTACCATGAGAAACAAAAGTTTACCCTAACTTACTATAAAAATGTGGTCCAATGCTCCAGAAAATACCAGTCAAATTTTAAATTTTAAACTACCAACACCATCACAGAAAATTCAGAATATTTAGAATCGAGACGCCGACACCTATAATTTCGACAGACAGTTCTGTTTTACTTTTTCAGAACCCAGTATTGACTACAAAAGTCTATTTTTCCAAATTAAACCACCAACACCATCTGCAGTAATTGCAACAATCGACGTCGCAACGCCCTTCGTCCCGACGTCCAAGATTTCGGCGTCTATCCATTTTTACAACTACCGGTATATCGTTGATTAATTTTTCCAGCAATTTAATAGAGATATCGTCAAAATTCATTAGTTTTAGTGCTGTTTTATTTCATCTTATTCACTCTCATTTTTCCATGCAGACACTCCTCGGTCTGTGTATGTTTATACAAAAAGTTAAGGAACACTCGAACTATTTTAAGGCTATAAATGTTCTCATTTAAATTCCAAAAGATAGAATGCTGAAATATTGAAAATAATTCGTTTCGCCCATAAATATTTATGACTCTAAATAATTACCCTGAGAAACAAATATTACATGGTCCCATACAACATTATTATTCGAAAGTTTACTCTAACTTACTATAAAAATGTGGTCCAAAGCTGCAGAAAATACCAGTCAAATTTTAAATTTTAAACTATCAACACTGTCACCGAAGATTCAGAGTATTTAGCGTCTAGACGCCGACGTCCATAATTTCGACAGACAGTTCTGTTTTACTTTTTCTGAATCCTGTCTAAATTACACAAGTCTATTTTTACAAATTAAATTACCAACACCCTCCACAGAAGTTGCAACATTCGACGTAGCAACGCCC
The DNA here is from genome assembly GCA_963243735.1 of Neocrepidodera transversa. Taxonomy (NCBI): domain Eukaryota; kingdom Metazoa; phylum Arthropoda; class Insecta; order Coleoptera; family Chrysomelidae; genus Neocrepidodera; species Neocrepidodera transversa. The sequence continues at coordinate 7,001,077 of OY725338.1, forward strand.
TTCGTCCCGACGTCTATCCATTTTTATATCTCTCATCATAAACGAAAATTTCTTCTAGGCTTTTGGCTTCATTTTGTCTTCTCAAAGATAAATCGGAATAATTATTTTCACATTTTAATTTACCAACTTCTTATAGTCGGTTAAATAAGTATGAACTGAACCAGCCGTATAAGATTTATCGTGGTGGGTACTAACACTAACTACATAAAAAATACGATCACCGCTATTGGAGAAAAAGGCTACAGATACAATAAGTATAAAACTATTGTTACATAAATAACAAGGCTAAAAAAAACTTTATTCAGCATGGTGCCGGTCTGTCACATATAATTAAAATAAGGATTTTACCATAATATTGTAATTAATAAAATGCATATGTAAGTAAGGTAACATCATAACAAAACAAGGATATTTTGTGGATCATACAGCTGTTTTAAATAGTCATGCTGACCTCGGAATAATAGTTTAAGGCTTAAAGTGACTCTTTGTCATTTATTATTTTGAACTAATCTTCCAGAAGCTAAGAATAAAGCGTATAAATTAAAAACAGTGAAATGTACAAAAAACCAAAAATGTATTTACTCACCCAATGTTTTCCAGCTATAGTAGGCATAAAAGTAGCTTTAATAAACCATGGAAGACCTAAACAAAGTAGGATGTCAAATGTATTCGACCCTATAGAATTACTGATGCCCATAGATCCATGTCCTACGAAGAGAAACAACACTTAAATAAGCAATGGTTTAAAAAAATATGACTTCAAATTGTCAGATTTAATCAGTTTTTTTTAATTTTTATATGAAAAAAAGTTTATTGTCATACTCGGTTTATTTAACAGAAGTACGATCTCCTGTAGATTACGTAATTAAATTTTATGAATTTAAAAAGACGGAAGCTATAAATGTTTTTAATGATTTTGGAAATGTAAAATCAATTCTTTTAGGATTCAAAAACACTTGTAAAATGTCTGTTATCTCAAGTATCCAATTCGGAGATTTTCACTATATATTTACTATAATTCAATCCCACGAAGCGAACACTTTTGTGACAAGACCTTTTTTGAACTAGAGAGCTATTATAGCCATGTGATTTACATGGCAAACATTTGAATCACCTATTTTTTTACAGTCAAATTAAGTTGATGAGTACAGACACCCTCATGTTATAAATCAATTTTCTATTATCAGGTAAATACACTGAATTATTTGCTATTAGAAGTCAAAAAAATTGTTACATTTTAAGTTTAGGTCTATTATTTTATATGAAGAAAACCATTTTATTGATTTAATTCTTGGTACATTTAATCCGCAAAATGAATGGTTAATTAAATACTGAATAAATGCATTTAATTATTAAATTAGTTTGATTTTTTCTAGGTGATTCTAAATCAAAGGATATTAAATTCACCAAACTTTTAGCTACCTTGACTTTGCCCGATAATTTAGAGATAAGAATAAGCCTTAAAACATTTTGTAATACTTTTGGCGTAACTCCAAGAAGAGAGCAACTTCTGGGAGAAAAAATTCCTACTGGCAGTATGGACAGCCAAGGAGGTTTTCGACCAAGCCTGTCTAAGACTGATTGGAAAGATAAAATTATCGAGCATATTAGAAGTTTCCTGACATGCGAGAGTTATTATGGGCGAGCAACATCACCAAATAAACTCTTTTTATCGTCAGATTTGAATGTAAGCAAGATGTATCGTGCATTTTTAGGAAAATCCGCTAAACAAAGTACCAGTGAATCGTCCTTTAAAAAATTTAAATCTTATCAACAATTGCTTCTCAAGAATGTCCATTTTACAAGAAGTACTTAATATTGTAGCGGATCTGTTGATAAATCATTTAAATGAGGAATATAACAAGAAAATAACCGTCGTACATGGGTAAGAGAATGGATAGCAAAAAGAAACTATGTGCCTCAATGACTTTTTTGAAGGAAGTTGCAGTTGAAGATATAGATACATACAGAAATCATTTAAGCCTAACTGTATCTCAATTTGAAGAATTGGCACCATCTTGAATCACTACTAGCAGGGCAAAAAGGAGACAATCCGAGTCCACTCGCTCCAGTCAACTGACTGACTTTTTTGTCTTCCCCCTCAACCAACGTTGCCAACTGTATTGTAAGCTGTTATAGTACGGGCACTTAAATTATTATAGTACATTGGAGAAAAATATAGTACAATACAGAAGAAACAAGAAATATGTAACGACACCAATAATAACATATAACCGCACCAAAAATAACAAATACTAATTATCTCAATTAGGTATTTTAGTTCAATCAACTCTTTCTGGATTATAAATTATGCTTCCTCTGCTCTTGGTTAATAATAAATCCATAAAAATCCTTAAAGAATTTTTAAAATCCTAAAAAATCCTTAAAAATCCTTAATAATCCTTAAAAATTCTTAAAAATCCTTAAAAATTCTTAAAAATTCTTAAAAATTCTTAAAAATTCTTAAAAATTCTTAAAAATTCTTAAAAATTCTTAAAAATTCTTAAAAATTCTTAAAAATTCTTAAAAATTCTTAAAAATTCTTAAAAATTCTTAAAAATTCTTAAAAATTCTTAAAAATTCTTAAAAATTCTTAAAAATTCTTAAAAATTCTTAAAAATTCTTAAAAATTCTTAAAAATTCTTAAAAATTCTTAAAAATTCTTAAAAATTCTTAAAAATTCTTAAAAATTCTTAAAAATTCTTAAAAATTCTTAAAAATTCTTAAAAATTCTTAAAAATTCTTAAAAATTCTTAAAAATTCTTAAAAATTCTTAAAAATTCTTAAAAATTCTTAAAAATTCTTAAAAATTCTTAAAAATTCTTAAAAATTCTTAAAAATTCTTAAAAATTCTTAAAAATTCTTAAAAATTCTTAAAAATTCTTAAAAATTCTTAAAAATTCTTAAAAATCCTTAAAAATCCTAAAAAGTCCTCAAAAATTATTAAAAATCTTTAAAAATCTCTTAAAATTTAAAAAAAATCTTACGAAAATGTAAAAAATACGTTTAAATCCTTAAAAAATCATTAAAAAAATCCTTGAAAAATCCTTAAAAAATCCTTAGAACTCGCTAAAAACCCTTAAAAATTCTTAAAAATCTTTAAACATTATTAAAAATCTTTAAAAATCCCTTAAAATTCTTACGAAAATCTAAAAAATACTTTTAAGTTCTTAAAAAATCCTTAAAAAAATCCTTGAAAAATCCTTAAAAAATCCTTAGAACTCTCTAAAAATACTTAAAAAAAGACTTAAAATCCTTAATAATCCTTAACTATTCTTAAAAATCTTTAAAATGCCTTAAAATTCTTAAAAAAATCTTACTAAAATCTAAAAAATACGTTTAAATCCTTAAAACTCGCAAAAAACCCTTAAAAAGACATAAAATGCTTAATAATCCTTAAAAATCATTAAAAATTATTAAAAATCCCTAAAATTCTTAAAAAAATCTAAAAATCTTATGAAAATCCAAAAAATCCTTAAAAAAATCCTTAAAAAATCCTTAAAAAATCCTTAAAAAATCCTTAAAAAATCCTTAAAAAATCCTTAAAAAATCCTTAAAAAATCCTTAAAAAATCCTTAAAAAATCCTTAAAAAATCCTTAAAAAATCCTTAAAAAATCCTTAAAAAATCCTTAACAAATCCTTAACAAATCCTTAAAAAATCCTTAAAAAATCCTTTAAAAATACTTGAAAAATCGTAAAGTTCATAAGAACTCCCTAAAAACAGTTAAAAAGACTTTAAATTATTTATAAAGCTTAAGCAATTGTTATAGATCCTAAAATAATCCTTAAAAAATGGTTTAAAATTCTTAAAAATATTTAAGAATCCTTTAAAATTCTTAAAAAATCTCTAAAAAATCCTTAAAAAATCTTTAAAACCACTAAAAACCCTTAAAAATACTTAAAAAGAATTAAAAGTACTTAAAAATCATAAGCAATTCTTAAAGATCCTAAAATAATCCTTAAAAAACATTAAAATCCTTAAAAATCCTTAAAAAAACCCAAAAATCCTTAGAAATCCCAAAAATCCTTAAAAATCATTAAAACACTTTAAAATCGTTATAATTCTTAAAATTCTTTAAAAATCCTTAAATATTCTTAAGAATCCTTAAAAATCCTTAAAAAAACCCAAAAATCCTTAGAAATCCCAAAAATCCTTAAAAATCATTAAAACACTTTAAAATCGTTATAATTCTTAAAAATCTTTAAAAACCCTTAAAAATTCTTAAGAATCCTTAAAAATCCTTAAAAATTATTACAAATCTTTAAAGATCCCTTAAAATTCTTAAAAAAAAACTAAAAACCCTTAAACATCTTACGAAAATCTAAAAAATACTTTAAAATCCTTAAAAAATTCTTAAAACTCCCTAAAAAATACTTAAAAAGACTTAAAATTACTTAAAAATCTTAAGCAATTCTTAAAGATCCTACAAATCCCTAAAAATGGTTTAAAATTCTTAAAAATACCTAAAAATTCTTAAAAGTCCCAAAAATCCTTAAAAATCATTAAAAACACTTTAAAATCGTTAAAGTCCTTAAAAATCCTTAAAAAATTCTTAAAAATCCTTAAAAATCGTAGATCCTTCGCCTGCGACGGAATTACTGAATGTAGCACATTACAGTTGGGAAGATGACTGAATAGTGTCCTAACAAATGTTTATCATTGTTTTTTTGCGTTTTCTACGATCAAAAATTACAATTTCAGCTGGTCCTTATCATTTTTACTGCTGTTTTTTGTTATAATATATCATATTAGGGGGTGTTGTAAGGGCTATTCCAGATTATTCAAATCTGTTTTTGAAATTTGTTAGTTAATTGATCAGTATATTGCAAAAACCTTTGGTATATTGTTATGATTTATGAAAATACAAAATTATAGTACAAAGTGAGTACTATATTTACTTTGAAATTTTATAGTTAGAGTTGTAATTATCGTACAAATACTATAATTATAGAACGGTTGGCAATGCTCCCACCAACACTGTCCTCATCTGGTGATACGGTGCGAGTACTGCGCGCACACAAGCCAGTTCACTGGTTCTCCAGTATCAGATTAATAAATATAAAAATCTGAGGTTCTAGTAAACTTTGTCCAACTACTAAATCGACCGCCTGGTTAAAAATTAGAGAAGTGGGGAACGAAAGAACAAAGGGAAAATTAAAGAAGTGGGGACGCTCGAGGTGTCGTTTTAGTTGTTGGACAATCTATAGTCAATTTGCATCGTGTCAACGTAGCTTTAAGAGATTTATACCTATCTAGTATATTGATTTTTGTAATTGTTTAATTTTTTGTCGTATGTATGAAATATGTATTAAAAAAGTGTGACTACAATGAATAGGTAATCAAAAACATGATGTGTAAACATCTCTAACTAACTCTTTTTCTACGTAGTCTTGTTAAACCTCCTTTTATTAAATTTTTTTCAAGTACTACCAATGTTTTTATATACCTTTAATGCGTCCCACCGTTGATATTTGATAAAATTTTACCCCTCGATCGATTATAAATAATGATGGCTTTACTTTAATTTTATATTCATTAATTTGAACGTTTTTGTATCTGCAGTCCGGAGTTTTATTGTTTTTGATGTTTTTTTTTTAAGTAGGTTGTGTTATTTTTTATTTTAATAGGATATAACTAAAAATACCTTGTTTAGCAACAATTACACTTGAAACAGCTTCTGGTACACTAGTTCCTGCTGCCAAAAATGTTATTCCCATCACTGAGTCCGGAATTTTTAGTGTGTCACCTAAAATTTTGAATTTACAATACTATAAAAAAATTATAATTAATATTTACCAATTATTGTTATCATCCAAGCTACTGCATAGGATAAGGATCCAATCCAAACGATACACATGACGAAGGTGAGTGGAAACCATTTTTTAAATCTCTTTTTTTCACAATCCGGAATTGTAAACATGAATATTAGATATATCGGCCACGTAATAATCCAAGTCATCTGTAAAAATGTTTTCTTTTTAATTAACTAAAATTTTCTTTTAAATATCCAAAATTATATTAGAAAATTCAAAAAAAAACTCATACAGAGTATTTCATTACAATAAATATTACTCATAAATACTTAATTACTAGAAGCCATTTTTTTATTATTGTTATTTTATAACTAGATCGAATAATTTTATGTTAGAATTTTATTTTTTTTTTACCTGTGCCAATTTTCCACTTTTTCCAGGCCATTTCCATAAGGAATGACCGCTTTTTTTTTCTCCTTCGTTACTTCCATTTTCTTCTCTTCCTGAACTAATCATATCTGTTTGTTTTTCATCCAAAGCCAATGGACATTTTAAAGATCCATTTATATGAGTGGACGAATTTATTACGTAAACGGCTTCATCACGATTCGAAGCATTATTTTTTGATTCCAAATCTTCTAATTTTCCTTTTTTACCTTTATTAAATTTTATGTTATTATCGCCACTTTCTGGAAGTTTGATATGCAATTTTGATTCAGCAATTTCTAAAAATTTCCAAAATTTAAAAAAATATTAAAAAGGAATTCGATAAAAATCTTACCCATAATATCTGTGGTGTTTTTAGAACTACGTCGTGATATGCTCAATTGTGCTAACCTTAATCTCCCTGCATCGTGAAAATGAAATAAAATCTTTATAGTGCTTATAATGGTTTCGAAAAATTATGATTTGCTTATTTGTTTTTTATATAAGCTTGGAAAATGTATTAGACAAAAAATAAAAATAACAATATACAATATAATAACAATTAATACAAGATAAAAATTAACATATAAATCAAAACTATCACCTGCACAAATAAAGTATCTGGATAATTTTCACTGGAATATTACCCAGAAAATACAAACTAATTCATATTTTTTATTATGATAAATGTAAATAGTTTTTACAGTTTTTACATGTTTCGTACTTGGAAAAAATGGAATAAAAAATTACATTCCAATTTCAAATACTATTTATATTTTAACATTCATATTGGTTTAACTTCTATCCAAGAAGTTTGGTCCTTCGAAATCCTGGAATTATTTTAACATGTTCGCAGCATAGTCTTCTTTCAACAGTTATGAATATTCATAATTCGTTCAGTATATGCAGAAGATACATGGACAACCAAAGTGGCGCCACATCAGATAGAATAGAATCAGAACAAAGCAACATGTGACAAGTTACACTCACTTGTTATATATTAAATATTGTTATTATACATTCAGTATAAGTAATTTTATCTTTCAATGCCTAAACTACATTGTTAATATTAGTATGTGGTGATATCGATAAGTAAACATAAGCCAAATAAGTAGAGAAAAATCATAATAAACATTAAAGTTATATTTAAAAATATTTACCTCTTACACAATTTTGAATGGGTTTATCGAAGTACATGATGAGGATATAGACGGTATACAATAGGACGAGGCATAAGGCTTCATACCATTCCACCCTTTCATCATGGATGATGCAAATAAGGATGGACACTGTAATGCCATATGCAAGGCAATCTCTTGTTAAAGGCCACCAGTCCAGTGGAACTATCTTTGCACCACTCTGAAAATGTAGTTGAATTATAAAAAATATAATTTTTGCCATCGTTAATAAAACATCACGTTAAAAGATAGTGTTCAGATTATAATTATATTTGATTTGTTGCCTAAAACACTTTCTGAAGGGTCAACAGGAGTTAGGGTAGAAAACTCCTATATGAAAGTCTCAAAATCCTTTCAACATTCAGAGGCATCATCGGCAAAAATGTATCCACCAGAAAAGCCGGTTAATAACAGTTTAGCTAGTCTCCTCCAGGTCACTCAGAAGTACAGTGAAAGTATCAACCCTTAACGAATAATCCCGTATAATGTACTGGCAATAAACATCAAATATACACATTTATTACAAATATATTAATTACATACAGCTGTAGAATATAATAATTTAATTTAGCCTTTTGTTACCAATTTCTCCAGTTTGTGCTTCTAAGGATTAATAATGGTCCTGGGTGATTTTAATGTCCACAACATCAACTGGCTTAAATATTTAAATATGAATGATGAACAAGGCCGATTCTTTGACAATCAGCTCCGCCCTCACTCAGTTCATTTATGAACCCACATGGGTCGTATTGGAGATGCTAGTTTCCTAGACCTATTTTTGACCACAAATCCTGAAATTTACAGAGTTGCAGGAGATCTTCCGACCAAAGATGTGCTTAAACCGCACTATAAATCAGCCCAGTGGGAGGTTCTTTAAGAATATCTTCGAAATTTTTCCAGGTTGGCATTTGCTTTCGTCAGGACGATCCATCGATTTGCGCTAAAGAGGTCTTCAATTTCATTTTAACTAGCATGGAGGCTTATATCAGATTTATTAAAAACGGCACTTCCAACGGCAAACCTTGGCTTGATCAGAGATGTAAAAAATCTGTCGCTTCCAAAAATCTTGCCTACAATCAATGGTGTAAAAATTCCACCGTCAAAAATCGTACCAATTTTGTCACAGCTCGAAATCTCGAAATCTCGAAATCATGTAAACACACAATCGACGAAACCAAAGAAGTATATAACCAAAGAATTAAAAGCAAACTTGTTGCCACTCTCAACTGTTTAAGATTTTTTGGTAAGGCAGTCAGTCAGAATTTTACTAAAATAACCATTCCTCCGCTTACAAGAACAGTTGCTACTATTGCAACGGCATCTACAGAAAAAGTCAACCTGCTGGGTGATCTGTTTTATAGGAAGTCGATGGTCAACTTTTACCTAATATTCCACGTTTACAATCAACAATTCCTGATTTTTGTTTTCTAACAGTGTGTTTTGACTAATCGAAATACAAAAAAAAAGCTTCTGGCCCTGATGAAATACCTGTCATCGTGCTTAAACATTGGTCGAAACCGTTGTGCAACTGTTGCAAAATCCTAGTGGAAACCTCCGGTGACACATACGCTATAAACTCAACACATTTTGGAGCGGACGCCATTTTTCGGAGCGCTTTTAATTTGTGCTAGTAATGGTAGCGAAGTGAGCAGAGCCAGAGCGAGTTAAAAAATAAATAAGAAATGTTTTAATTTGTTTTTGAGGTTGATGAATTCTAGCCAGCAAAAGTTGGAAAATAATGGTGAGAAATACCCAAGGATTCTATTCAAGTATTTCTTGTTGTGTCATTCAATAATTGACCTTTCTGATTTTTGCGTTCTTTTAGTTGGTAGTTCTTTAATTGAATTGGGAATTTGGAAACGTAGGGTTTGAACAAAGTTAAAGAATATCGTCACCACTAACAAAAACTCCACTTTTTATCACTCTACGTACGTTTCGCTAACTATGTTGGCATTATCAGGAGTTGATGATAAACTCATCAACTCCTGATGATGCTAACATAGTTAGCGAAACGAATGTAGAGTTATAAAAAAATCTAGTTTTGGTTTGTGTTGGTATTTGGTTACTAGAACAACTTTTATAACTACCTTGGTAGAGACCGAGAAACGTGGTCAAAAGGGATAGGCCACGCCCCGAATCATAAAATCTGCCTCCTCCGACCACACCGATACCCTTCAGGTGTACCTGTTAGTGAAGTAAATCATGCTCTTAACGTTACTACCTACCATGCCTGCCCCTATCCCACAGCATGCTGCAACTGCCAATATATTAAATACTGCTGAACCGACAATGGTTCCAACACCAATGTCTCCTTCAGTTATAAATGTTCCAATAACATTTACGAACAGTTCTGGTGCTGATGTAGCAGCCGCCATAAAAGTAGCTCCCGCTACGTCTGCTGTCATATTTAGCGCTAAAAAAAATGAAAATTATTATTATAATAAAGTACTTTATAGATGACCTAATACGAATAATTATTTTAAAATAATAATAATACAATTAATTTACCAAAAATTACACTTTCGAATATTAGACAATAATTGGTGAATGTGAAAATAGCTACAGAAATATCTAGTTTCTAGTCATTTAATAGATCTTTATACTATAAAGTAATTATAAGTATGCGATGTATTATATTAGGTGTTTAATATATCTGATCTGTTCTTTTACTTGCTTTGGTTTTATATCGAAACGATCAAAAAAAAATTCTTTAAAGCAACATCAATATTCTGTTTCTTAAAAAAATAAATAGTTTGTGGGATAAAACCTACTTTAATAACTTAAACTTTTGATATTTGACTTTATATTTTATATATGTATGTTAAAACTGTATATACATACTTACCATGACATATTTTTTCCACTGCCGGTACAAAATATTTTTCACAGACTACAGCCAAAGCAAGAAAAAGGTAAAGAGACACCACTATATGAACAATTACGGCTCCACCTTGCCTTTGTTCCTCTGTAAATAAATCTCTAGGAAAATCGTCTATAGCTGGTGGTGTGCAATTAAGTCCTAAATAAAAAAAATAATTAAAATACGTATGTGCTTCATACCAGCATTTGGAGAAAATTAAAAAAAATAGTCTCCACCCAGATCACTTCCAAAAAGTCCAAAGACTGGAACCAAAAAGACCACGTTTCTAGATTAAATTTTAGTAACTGTATAATTAGACATAGAAGAATTATTAATAGATGCTTGTTCACGAATGAGGCCCAGTTTACTAGAGATGGTAATTTACTCTGAGAAATGCTCATATTTGGGATAAAGAAAATCCTTATGCAACTAGACAAACTCATTCGCAGCATAAATTGTCTATGAATATTTTATGCGCGGTTTCATTGGACCAAATGTCTTACCTCATAGAGCCAGCTGCATTTGTGATGAGTCATTTTAGCAAAGCTAGTTTTAATATATGTGATAGATCTCACTCTAGTAGTAATCGAAATGACCTTCAGCTGATAAGGTAGCGGTAGATATGATGATGGTGAGCCATCAATGTGTAAAAAAAAATTTTAAATCATGTCATTTTAGCAAAGCTCAAATTAAAGTATATGGCAGTTTGCATTATATATGCAACAACAAAACCATTCAGCTGGCGGTTCATCGGTGGAAAGTCCTTCAGCTGACCTTGAGCATGTGTAAATTTTTTTTTACAAGTTATTGTAGCAAAGCTGAAATTAAGTTATATGTTAGTTTATAGAAAAAGCCACAATAGGCCTCTGTTGGCCGCAGTGGAGGGGCGAGCAAACGCTCCACTCACATTGAACCTTATAGAAAATATTACACAAAATAAAACATTTCAGGGGTGAAAAGTTCTTCAGCTGATACGATAAGTGTGCGCATTTAGGCGGATTGATAGCGGCGTCGCTTTGTGTTTTATCGAATCAGCTAAAGAACTTTCCACCACTGAACTATCAGCTGAAAGTTTTTTTTTGTGTAATATACTCTATAGACTAATATATAACTTAATTTCAGCTTTGTTACATTTCAGCTTTGTTACAATAACTTGAAAAAAATAATTTAACACATGCTCAAGGTCAGCTGAAGGACTTTCCACCGATGAACCGCCAGCTGAATGGTTTTTTGAGGTTTGCTAAAATGACTTGATTTTTTAAATTTTTTTACACATTGATGGCTACCTCATCAGCTGAAGGTCATTTCGGTTACTACTAGAGTAAGATCTATCACATATATTAAAACTAGCTATGCTAAAATGACTCATCTAAAACTGCAGCTGGCTCCCAGGCTAATACATTAACGGGTAAAGAATACTTAGAATTTTTATAAAACATGTTACCTGTATTGTTACAGAATGAGAATATTGGAGGAATCTATTTTCAGCATGACGGTACTTCACCTCATTTTAGACTAATAGTTAGAGATTTTCTAAATAATAATTTTCCTAACATGTGGATATATCCACAGGCAGAGGTGGGCCAAATTAAAGGCCTGCAAGGTCACTAGACTTTAATGCCGTTGATTACCATGTTTGGGGTATTACGAGGAAAACTGAATTAATCCAGCCATGATTAGAAAATCAGTTCTAAATATTATACAAAGAGCAAGACCATGTATTCAAGAAAATAGTTCACATTTTGAACAGCTTCTGTATTTATATGACCTCTTTAAATTTTTTGGTATTTTATTGTATTTGAATAAAAAATTAAGTTTAACTGTTTTCGTTTCATGAAAATTTGAGATTTTACCACTTTCTGTCTAAAAAAGAGCTTCGCTTCGGTTAAATACCATTTTGAAAAGGACATATTTTAGTCAGAAACTTGATATTGATTAGTTTCTGTAAACTTAAATGGTTTTTGTTTTTCTTCTTTTTGAAAATGTAGACTTGAAAATAATGATTATTTTGCACTTGTTTTAATATTTAATCAATGTTTTGTTAAGCAAAAACTTAAAAAGCAGTTTACTTTGATACCATAAAAGAATTATGTTGAAAACTATGAGCATTATCACTAAAAAACAATTCCTAATGGTGAATACAACTATGCACAAATTCAACGAAAACTAATATATATTATGAAATGGGCAGTATCGAAAAATATGTTTTCCAATTCAACTCTTTCTGCTCTTTTCGAATACGCAATTAAATTTTAAAATTTTGATTTATCAGGGTGTTGTTCTAGAGCAAAATGATTTCGATAATTTTTTTGAATCCGGAGCTGGATTTTAAATTTGGTCACTATATCTGTTGATTGTCTTAATAGAGTAGAACAATTTTTGACAAATATCAGAAAAATATACCAGATGGTCCTAAATATACGGATGGTGAAAGAAATGAGCAAAATTCACAAAACACCCTGTAACCTAAACAAGTTAGACCCACTTACTTAAGTCCAAAAGATTATTCTAAATCTACATAGTTATTTGAATTAGATAATCAACTTTGTACAACCATAAATATCTAATTTGGATGAGTGACATAATAGTGCTGTTGAGAGCTGCATATTCAGCATTGCGACCAATTACCAGATATCCTATAGTTTGACTATTAGTTATCTGATAGTTGGTAGTCAACGTGTTAAACAATTCTTTACAAAATCAAAATAGTTGTTGATTTAGAGAAAAGAACATAAAGAAGACAAAGACATATTTACTTCTTTGGAACTTTTATGAAATAATTTTCGTTTTAAAAAAATACCTACTGCGTATATTTATTTTTATATAACAATTTTACAACAAAGTGTAAATTAATCAGTATGTAATCAATAAAAGGTTGGTAAATTTTAAGGTGTGTTATTCAATCAATGGATTAATAGTTTATCGACTGTGGCAGCACGAGCTATTCTTTGAATAAAGTTAACAGGATGGGCGTATTTGAATCCAGGACCAAAAAAAAAACTAAAATCAATTTAAGGTTAAAGTACAAAAATGTAGAAAATTCATCCAAAGGGCTCATCTTTCCGTTCAAATTTTCAATAAATCTTATGTGCTTATTTATATACAAATAAGCTTAAAATTATCAATTAGTTTCAACTCATAATAATAATGTTATAAATAATAATTTAATTTTCACAAATTTTATAAAACAGTTTATCATAACTAAGATTGTGAAATGTTTTACTTTTTGGACATCAATTCCGACACTCTGGCTTATTCATAAGGTGGCGCAGTCTGAGATTTTTAAAATTAGATCAGATAACATTAATATATAAAGTTTAACATTATTAAATGGGAAACAAAGCATGACAATTGCTAACCGATATTAAACTGGTAGATCAAGCGTCATCACAATTTTTATGAGAAGTGGAAAGCTTAGTAGCCAATCGCCTTAGAGTAAGAGATGAAGTTTTGCAAACTATATGGTTACAGAAACTTCTGTCGAGTATACAAATAATCTTGTCTATAAGCGATGGAGTGGAGCTAACCAAAATTATTGAGGTTAGCGAAAGGATGTGCAAAATATTATTATTGTCGTTCATCGTTCAACTGATTCTACATCACAGGCCTTAAAATACAAATAAAATCTTTAATGAAATCGGTCGAAAAATTTCATACTTCACACTTAGATTCTATAACCATAATCTTATAAATCTCTTAATTTAAGATCCATATATCCGGTAAGAAACAAATTTTCGAAGGGTTCATTTAGCAAAATAGAAATATTTTCATTATCAAAAAAAATTATGATACCAAAGTAAAATCACTGTTAAGAACAAATCCTCCATAATAAACAAATGAATTCAACAATAAATTTTTTCGCATCTATTTGTTTTATCGGCATGCAGAAGGTTTATCCCCACTTTTCGACCCCACATTTCGTCCCTGCTCATTTCGCCACTGCTAATTTCGCCCCAATACATTTCGGCCCCAACATATTTCACATTGGTCCAACCCGATCTGTTATGTAGCTAACTTATTTTAACCTTAATAATGTGTTTAAATAATTCAGAATGTTTAGTCGAACATAGTTAAGATAATTAACAAAAATTAATTAGTAATTTTAACAATAAAACCAATATTTTTAACATAGGAAAAATTAGCAAAATTGACCGAAAGCCATTTTCCTTTTAAAAAGTGCTGGGTCATTTCTTTTAGATTCAATTTTTAATTGCTGTGAAGCTGAACCTTCAACTTTTAACCATTCCATTTTCGATTAAACACCCTCAACCCTCAAAAAAACTCTTAACCTTCATCTTCCAACGTCTTCACAAAGACCCTTGACCTTCACCCTTGAAACGTTATCAAAGAAAATGAATCAGTAACACAATTTCTTCTTGAGGAAAAAAAGCAAATTGATTTGATAAAGCAAACCAATGATCTTATTGGCGCTTATGGTCATTGTTTTAGAAAAATTAGCAGCAGTTTTTTAAATAAATAGCCTTCTTTAAATCCTTTGTTATTTGTCAATGCTATATTTGTATTTGTTATGTTAAGGGTAATAAACGTATAATTAAAATAATTTTAGTTCTTAAATTTTCATTATTTATACCATAATTGTTGGTGTGTATTGTTTTTAGCGTTATTTATCAACATTATTTTTTAATACAATAATGAAATGAAACTCAAAGTCATGTACCACAGTGTGAATTTTAATGAATTGTAACGGCAACTAGTTTCGGCTACTAAGCCATCATCAGGCCATATAAGTGAAAATTAGCAATATGCAAAAGCAAAACGTTGATGTACATCAGTAATGGGTAGTGGAGTTTTGAAGGAAAATTAGGGAACAATTTAAGCGTACATGAAAAATTGTAACCGAAGGGTTCAAAGGAGAATAATTAAAAATGGATAAATATGGTGTGCGAAGCACATTTGAATTGATTTGAAAAATACAAAAATTAATAGTGGGGCCTGAGCCGGGCCCCATTTTCGGCAGGTGTTGATGCACTGCCCACTCTTAGGACACCTTTTTTAATCATTTTTAATTATTCTTCTTTGAACCCTTCGGTTACAATTTTTCATGTACCCTTAAATTGTTCCCTAATTTTCCTTCAAAACTCCACTACCCATTACTGATGTACATCAACGCTTTGATTTTGCATATTGCTAATTTTCACTTATATGGCCTGATGATGGCTTAGTAGCCGAAACTAGTTGCCGTTACAATTCATTAAAATTCACACTGTGGTACATGACTTTGAGTTTCATTTCATTATTGTATTAAAAAATAATGTTGATAAATAACGCTAAAAACAATACACACCAACAATTATGGTATAAATAATGAAAATTTAAGAACTAAAATTATTTTAATTATACGTTTATTACCCTTAACATAACAAATACAAATATAGCATTGACAAATAACAAAGGATTTAAAGAAGGCTATTTATTTAAAAAACTGCTGCTAATTTTTCTAAAACAATGACCATAAGCGCCAATAAGATCATTGGTTGATGCACTGCCCACTCTTAGGACACCTTTTTTAATCATTTTTAATTATTCTTCTTTGAACCCTTCGGTTACAATTTTTCATGTACCCTTAAATTGTTCCCTAATTTTCCTTCAAAACTCCACTACCCATTACTGATGTACATCAACGCTTTGATTTTGCATATTGCTAATATAATAACTTAATTTTCACTTATATGGCCTGATGATGCCTAAGTAGCCGAAACTAGTGCCGTTACAATTCATTAAAATTCTCTGTGGTACATAACTTTGAGTTTCATTTCATTATTGAACACTGGACCACATTTGGGATATGGATAACCTCTGTTACATTTTTTAAAACAATTACTTTCAAAATTTATTGACACAGTAAATGTAAAGTTATGTTTATATTTACGAAATTTTTTAAGGGGAAGCAGCAACTATAAAATCGTAGATTTTATTATAAAGATTATCTGGGAATGCTGTTCTAGCATGTACCGCACAAACTCCTGTTTTGGAATCTGTATGCTGGGCCGGCCCGAGGGTAAATTCTCACCCGTGCAAGTTACCATTTTTACTTGAGGATGCGCAGTCTGCTCGTAATGAGGATTAGCCTTAAGTGCTAAAACTATCTAATAACATGTTCACTTGATTTTGGAGTATATCATTGTATAAAGAATAATATTCCTTATACAATGGTATTATTATCCTTTTTCTATTTTGTCTACAATAATTCTAAAGGTTTAACAACACAATAGTTTAATGTCGTGTCTGTGTCCATGACTTTTTACTATATTGTCAACCCTATTGATATGTTATAAAATTTTCAATTTCTAAAACCTCTATAACAGTTGCTTTTAGTAACCAAATATAAGAACACACTAATATAACACCCATTTTTCCCAGATTAAAGAACCTACAAGGAAGATACATCGAGAGAAGAAGGGACAGTTCCAACACACACGCCCAGAAAATACTACGTAAAAAAAGGACAGTTAACAGGAACAGAAGAGCACTACCAAGAAGACCACTAAAGAGATTTACTCAACCGAATCTGAGGATTCTACATAAAGCCAATGATCTTCCTAGATATCATAGAGGATGCACCATCAGAAGAGTTTGCCCCTACCATAGACTCCACTCTCTTAGAGCCTCCCCTCCCGGAAGGCTCGTGAGTAACAACAAAATAATCACATCAGTCATACGTTTTTCTAATAATTTTCCTTTTCAGACCAACATCCACCCATTGCATCCCTGAAAAGGAGTAATTCTACTCCTACATCATTGTACAAGAAACAAATATAATACCAGGACGAATTACTGAGGAGGGCCAGTTGAACCCTGTTAATGCTTGCCGTTTCAACTGTTCAATGCTTTACAAGAGTACATCTTTAAAAAAAAGTTCATTTAAATGTAAGACTAAATGAAGTTATACATAAGGGTTACAGTCGTTTAATCAAATTCGAACAGCTGTCGATAACTAGGATTGTTTCCGCTGTTATAAAATTTGGGTATTTTCAATCTGCAATAATTTGTGATAAACAGTACAATCCCAGTATGCTAGATGGTTGAATTTTCGAAAACCTAACTCGAAAAATTTACAAGAAAATCTAACAATATCATTATTTTCTCGAATAGGGGTTTCCTAGGCAAGCATAACTTTCTTGGAATACTCATACACGAAATATGTCTCACCTACAGTTTTTATTTCTATTTATTGATGTAAACAAATTGAAATTAATTTCTCCAATGAGTTTTGATTATATAAATTCCTCACCCATTTTATCAAAATTTTCAGCAATACGATAACAAAGCACAACACTCTTCACTACGTGTTTAAACAACGGTGGGTAAAGTAAAAATTAACAAAAAAAAAATGAAAGTTAAATTACTAACTCCTTAATTATTCTATATTTTTCTTCCTACGTTAATAACGTTAAATTTTAAAATGAGTTGAGACTGTCATAGAAAATAGTATTTATGCGATAAGAGCCAAGTAATAAACTTTTAACGATTAAAAACATCCGTGCTCAAGATTTGGACAATTTTAAGTTTTTCTTAGCAAAAAAAAAAGATTTAATACTTTGCTATTTATTTAAACCTTTTAAGGACCACTTTTACATAAATCATGGATAAGCTTATCCTAAATGGTTAAGGTACAAAAACAACCATTAAAAGTATACATTTATTCCTAGTATCACTGTACACAGAGTTTGTAAAAGCGGCCCTAAGATTTTGAAATACAGGAAATAATTTTTCCCTGATTTCAAATTTAAATTCAGCATAAAAACGTAAGCCAAAAATTGTATTACGAAAAGTTTGTGACTATTAAAATAAAAAAGTTAAGGTCTGAAATTTTAAAATTTGTTAAATGTGTTAAATTGGAAGGGATAACATTGCTATATCAAAAACTGCAAGAGGTACAGAGGCGGTTAAATCGGAAAAAGTTAACTATTGGTTGAAAAAAGTCTACAGGCACTCTCATCCTTTTCGAGTTATACAGGGAAAACTAAAAATGTTAGTTTTTAATTTTTCAGCATTGGATTTCTATTTAAAGAAATATGAAAATGGAAATGGAAAGTTTTATTGTATCTAAAATTTGCTATAATTGTGTATGAATAAATCTTTGATATGACGTTTTGTGTCTTAACGGACCTATCTTTTTTAATCAAATAATTAATAAACCATTAAAATTCAAATTTAGTGATATATAACACTTGTCATTTTAACGACGGTTTATCTGAAATAACTAACATCATCAGTGACAATAATTTATAATTACGATCCTATAGTTCTTTTGTAAACTCGTTTTGATTTCATCAAAGTGAATATAATAAACCAGCAGCTACGGACTGACGGACAAACAGGCAGTTGTAGTTGACTTAGATCACTGAAAAAAATAGGTTGGCGAGCTAAAGTGATCAGATATCGATTGCTGAAAACAGTTCTAAAACTAGAAACCGTTTTCGAATTATCGCTGAGACAGACGGATGGACAGACGAACAGACGGACATTGTAAAGTCAATAAGTTCCTTCGCTTTGCTGTAATAATATGTATAATTTGATATTTACTAAAAATTTCAATAAAAAAGATGATATAATACAACATGACGAAAATTAAAGATCTGATTTCTCCAGAATCAATTTTTATTTGAATCGATTTTTAAAATTATCATATACCTAAATGCGTAAAATATCAGTTTTTCCAAAAGACGATTATTTTTCTGCTTGTTTAATTTCTACTATTATCGACTAGGTATTAGTAAGAGTTTCACATTAGAATTTTCAGATGGCGCATATATCGCTCATAGTAAACTGTAATCACAGATCACACAGGGTGTATTTATAATCTGGTACTGAATACAAACGAACGCTCAAATCTGCAGCTTTACACTGTCCACACAAAATGTGACAAACTCAGCGAGGACTTGAACAATTCTAAACAGAGCCATCGTACAGAATTCTGGTAAGTTCTATTGAACGCAACAGGTGGTACTCTTCGAAACAAAATCGAATCAGTAGATACACCATGGTTTTTAGACATCTTAGGTGCATGTGCATTTCCAGAAAGAGAAAGCGCATAATAATACATCTGTCTGGAGACAGTTCCAGAATTTTTGTTCGTATAGGAAAAACAACAACAGCACAAATGTGTGAAATTCTTAAAGACTATGCTTATAATTTGCGGATATCTTCTGGCGAGGAATACAAAGAAAGTGTCATTAAAACGCTTGCCAATAGTTGTCAAAGAACTTCAAGAAAAATATTTTAAATACTATAAGGAGAAATTCAACTTATTCAGCGACATGGAATTTAAAACAGCAAGAGTTGCAAGAAGACCAGAAAAGTGTAAGCAATGCTCTGCTGCTGTTACTACTGAGGAATTGTCTACCATGCAAAAATGTTGGGACGAAGAAACACCTGCATGCTTACAAATAAAGTTACTGCCACCGAATTGCTTGGAGAGGAAACGAAGCTGCGTATGCCTTAGTGACTTATTTCCACAATGAGATAAATAATCATGGTAATGAAATGGGAGATATTTACAAAGACGACTCAAGGTGGTTCAAAAAATTGAGCTAATGACAAATGGCTGACCCCAAACAAAGCTGATCCAAACATATATCCAGTTCGCTTGTATAAAAAATGAGAAATTAAAAAAAACGACCTACACATGTAATCACGGAGAGACTATTTCTTACACCTAATTCCAACTATAACCTCAACAACTCTTCGGGTTGGTATACAAATTTTCCTGTTGGTAAATGCGGGTTATCAAAGAAAACTGAAGAAAAAGTTGCAAATAAAATGCACAAAATTATGAAAAAGGTCTGAGTAGATTGTGCTATAATGGTTATGTAACTCACAATAAACAATCTTTTAAGCGGCTACAAGAGCGGGGCGTGCACAAAAATGGCGATTCACGTTGAATTTGAATCGCTGAAGATTGTACTCCCTGTGAAACACGGTTACAAAAAGGTAATTTTAGTGTGACGACGTTCTCCAAAAAAGGGGTCCGTAAATAAGCTGATACGGGGAGTACAAAGTTTGACATCGTATGGATAATACATACCAGCTAGACGGGTATTACTTGCAGGCACGACTCCAGGAGGAATCAAGCGAGCAATGTCGTCCGAACACCTTTCACATAAATATCTATAAAAAAGAGTCAGTTCGCCTATCATTCTTCGATGTTCCAAACTTTCAATGTTCCATAACTTTTGTCATTTTTTTATGAAAAGTTTGTGCTTATTAAGACAAAAAAGTTATTGAGGTCTGAAGTTTTAAAACTTGTGAAATTTTTCGGTTTATTAAATTTGTTGTGTAAAATTTAATGCAATAATTAAGTTTTAAAAAAGTTTAAATATTATTAATACCATTTAATTATTTTCAATTGTTTAAGATTTACGCTACAAAATTTAATGACAGTTGTAATAAACAATTAACAAGAAAATAACTGGAATAAACTGCTATTTTTTCTTCATGGTAATTATTTACATTTAACATCCGAACGTACAACTGAGCATCTACCAAAAACGAACGTATCCGTTTACTTGTGTCGAATCGAATTAAGTGGGAAATTATGATAATTGAATAAAAGCAGACGTTTCACGAGGAACACTTTTGTGTTGGCCGTCAGGCACCCGTTTTGACCTCTGAATGGAGTTGAACTTGCACTTAAGGGGTCCTAGCATACAGTGTTAATTGATTTAATTTAATTGTAATCTTCATAGTCATTAACCTAATAAAAGTGTTTTGTTTTAAAACAATTTAATTTTTTTATTAATTACAGTAGCTATTCGGTTGTTCCTTCAAATATGATGTCGGATTTTATGTCAGCACCATGAATTACTATTAAAATCAGGAAAAGCCTTCCAATTAACCTTTTCCTTATTCTAAAATCCTACCTGGAAAACCGGTATTTTCAAATCAAATTTCAAGACCAAATCTTAACTCTGCATCCAATCCCTAACAACACAGTTATATCCTAGATATGTCTTTTTATGTACCGCGGCATATAAGGACAGGGGATGTCCGGCAGAGGTTGTCTAGAGGACATCCCATCTGGTATATCTATAGGTTGTCCCTTTCATGTCCCTAGTATTTCTGATATCCATTCACATCGAAACTCATCAAAATATTAATTGAAGATTTAAAGTTGATATTTTTATAATAAGATGAGTTTAAGGTTGGTATAACAATAATCATAGTATCGAATATACTCTTTCCTCGTTCAAATGAAAGATGATTGTTTCAATGAGCTGCTAACCAGCCTTTATATGTCAGTAGAATACTATACTTTTTACACCGCGGGGAGTAGCA
Source organism: Neocrepidodera transversa (assembly GCA_963243735.1). Classification (NCBI taxonomy): domain Eukaryota; kingdom Metazoa; phylum Arthropoda; class Insecta; order Coleoptera; family Chrysomelidae; genus Neocrepidodera; species Neocrepidodera transversa. Next base: position 7,022,594 of record OY725338.1, read on the forward strand.
TTTGCGGGGACTAAAGTGCCACTTTTACTCCCTTGGGACTAAATTTTTTTACTCCCAAGGGACTAAAATTTTTTACTTCCAAGGGACTAAAATTTTTTAGTCCCGGAAATAAAAAACAATTGAAACCAGCCACCTTGTTTATTCGAATTTTCATACACTTTTTACAATTTTGTTTTTTATAAAACCACTAAAAATCTAAAATGTCTGAAATATGACAAAGTCGCGCAATCTTCTGTCACTATTTTCATAATATATCCGTATAAGACAAGGTTTTGCAAATGAGGATCGAAATTGGTCCGAGTTCCAACCCCCAGCCGGGAACCCCGTTTTATTATTTTTTTTATTTTTGTAATGGCGGGTATTTTATAAAAAAATTGTTTTTTAAAATACATAATTTAATATCAAACATGATTACCTAGTCAAAAGTAGGAAACTTATAAATAATAGAATTTAAGGGGGCTTGGGCACGGCGGTGTAAAAAATAGCGTATATACCACAGGACTAAAGCGTCTTTTAATCCCTCAGGTGATTGTTTCTCTCGCTACGCCCTTATTTAAACTAATGAATAATCATTATTCACTAGTGAATAATGGATATCAAGAAATTAGTAAAATCAGCGAATCATGAAATCAAAGGTATACTCAGTGATTTCATTTTTGCAGTAAACTTGTTTTGTGTTAACATCTTTGGATTTAGTTTTTTCCATATTTTCCAAGAAATAATTCAAATTAAATTAATATTGAAAAAACGGAACATTCGAGGAAGTCGTCATTTATCCCAGCGTTGACGTCCGTTCAACATCCCTAGAATGTCTCTTTGATGTCCTTTGTTGGAACTTGGTACATCCCTGGGACGTACCAGAAAGACATCCCTAGTACGTACCATGTCCCGATGAAGGATATCCCAGAGACGTCCCAGTAGTAAATGGAAGGGGAAGGTAAAAAACTATTCTAAAATTTCCTACTTGGTCTTCAGAATATAATTTTTAAACAGGTGTCAACATTTTTGGACAAAAATCAAGAATTTTGTACAAAATTTTATATTTTTAGCAAATAGTCAAAATGGAGGACAAAAATAAAAAAAATGGACAAAATAAAAATTCGACAAAATTCAAATGTTTAAGCAGGATACAACAGTTATATTTTTTTACATTTTCAGATTCGTCCTGATAAGCTGATTTCAAAAACCTATTAAACCTATAGTTTTGATGTTATAGACAAAATCGCTTTTTACAACTTTAAGTGATTGCTTGCGTCAAACAACAATATATATTAACTTTTTGAGTTCTATTTGGTGGCATAAGAACAAAATGTATACAGGGTGATCAAAATGTGGGTACCTTTCATAACTTTGTATGCATTTTTCTCATATGCAACCAATAACTACTTGAAAAGTAAAGATAGGGACATGTAACCGATTTATATCGTTTAGCCGGAGCAATCAATTAGCGATATTCAATTATCTATAACTTCAAAACAAATTAGATAATTAATTTTTGAAATTAGCTTCTCAGTACGAATCTAAAGGAAGTTTCATTTAAACAAGTAAACGGCAATATTTTTAAATCGAAGAGGTTATCCATGAAAATGAGTATTTTAATCAAAAAAAAGGCCAAATCAGTACCACAACGTGTATTACAATTAGTTAAAAGTGAAGATGAAGAAGGCGACTAGTTTCGGCTAAAAAGCCATCATCAGGCAAATAGAAATATAACAAACAATTAAATTGAAATATATCGAAGGAAAATACGAAATTACTGCCGTTCAATTTGTAATCTTGTTTAGTAATTTCGTTTTTTCCTTCATGTACCACTTATAATTATTATGACGTAACAACTGCGCGGTTGTTTGATATATTTCAATTTAATTGTTTGTTATACTTCTATTGGGCTGATGATGGCTTTTTAGCCGAAACTAGTCGCCTTCTTCATCTTCCCTTTTAACTAATTGTAATACACGTTGTGGTACTGACTTGGCGTTTTATTTTTTGATTAAAAAAAAGCAATATTTTTGCCGTAATTTCGAGTTTTCTGAAATTTAAAGTTACGAAAATAAATTTCTGTATAAGTATATACCTTACAGTATATATGGTATACGTAGCGGGAAAGTAAAAACAGGTCAAATATTAATATCACTTTTGAGGTTTTTAACAATGTTGAATCGATTGCTGTTGCCCGTTTGTCTCTATCTCTCACCGTTCTCGAGTTGAATCAGGTTAACGGACGGACAAAACCGTTGTATAAGTTTTTTCTTCCAAAATTATATAATATGGTGCAGAACTTTTCCTTGAGATGCGGATATAAAAATCCGCCATTAAATGCGATTTCTAGGACCAAATCTATATTCTGGGGACCATCTAGGAAGTATTCTAAGAGCTTTTGCCAATTTTAACCGAAACCTTTTTGTATGTAATTAGTGCGTGGTCTTTACAGACAATAGTGATTGTCACGAAATACAGCGTGTTTACAGAGATAGTGCAGCTACAGCTTCCCAATTGCTATTCGACACCACTAATTATTATATTATAAAATTACGACTCCATTAGTGTATTAACAAAAATAGAAAAAAATTTAGTTTTTTTAAATAATATTTTATGTTTTACTATCTTCCTAATATATGGTATTTTTTCAGAAAACATCATGTACAATGAATTTAATTAGTTTTTTATATAATATGTTTAAAATATATTTAATTGTTTTACTACATTTAAGCAAATTATTTGGTCTTCGTATTTAAGCAGCTTATAAATATTTTGTTGTTTATTTTGATTATAATTGTAAAAAATATATAAATTTAAATATTTTTAACAGGGAAATAAAATTACCTTCTTCGTATTTTATCGTATACTATATCACAGGCAACCAAAATGTAAAAGTACGGGACATACTTAAGTTGGAATCGTATGAAAAATTTTTTTATTATTAATTTTTGAGAAAAGAGTAATTTTCCATAGTCTAATACCAAAAAGATTTTTTTTTGCTCATAGACGAGGTTTGTCACAAAATGTAACTTGTAAATGTGAAATGTGTAAGCAAATACCCTCATTTGTAATAATATCTAAAATTGCTATAAAACAGTTGATCAGAATTGAAAAATACGTTCTGATATGCAATTATATCCATTTTCATTAAAAAATAATTTATTCCAAAATTTTTTTCTACAATACCATAATTACATATTAGTTTTATTTTAGAGCGAGATTTGATAATAAAATGTTACTCAGAGACTCAGTTTTCAATTCTGAATATTTTTTAAAATATTTTTTGATATTGTCTGATAATAACTTATTACCAAGAATACTTTTTTCCTAAAAATTAATAATAAAAAATTTATGATTACAGCTTAAATAGAGATATACTATTTATTTGATTACGTAAATGTTGAATAAAGTATCTATAATACTTTTGTTTAGAGGCACTTTTGCTAATAATATGAAAAAATAAAGATAATCTTTAACTAAATTAATTTATTAAGGAAATAATTTGAAAGTTATATATAGTTAATATAGTAACTTGTGTCAGTTTCAGCTATAAAACTTAAATCATTAAAAAAAGGTTCTAAGGTGCCAAACGGTTAATTTTATAAAAACACTTGGCATTAAATATCTTTCTTGCTAAAATATTTTGTTAAGATCTATATTTTGTTAATCACATGTAGGTACTAATCAAAACTTTTAACGTTTTTATATTATTCAGACCTAGATTTTTTACTTGTCGACTATTGTTAAAGTATGAAGAACAATCATTCACTTAATGCACAAACTTAACAACCTACGATTTGTCACTGGACACTGAGAAATATTCAATAAAGGGCACTTAACAACAACTAAGTATAAAAGATTTCATGTTTAAAAATATAAAGGGGTAAATATTCACCTGCTGCCAAAGTTTCGAAATCCATGATGATCGCGCAAATCTTCTTTTCTCACTGAGATGACCCCCGCCCCGTCACTTACGCTTCCTCTGATAATCATGGGCTTCACTGGACGCTTCTCCAAATTGCCCGCTATACTGTGCTTGTATTGTGCTACTGTAACAATCTTATTGTTTGGGCTACGTAAACATCCGAATGCTTTATTTGTTCGATTTAAATTGACTATTCAACAATATTTCACATTTCTACGTCGGGTATTAGGAAAAGGTATTTTGAATTTCTACTACTGTTCCAACTAGATAGTAACTACTCGGTAATTTAATATAAATCCTCTCTCCTATTGTTATTTATAAAAAGCAATGGAGTCGACTCGTTGATTATTATCAATGGTTTTAGTATTTAATTTAATTGAAAAAGTCCTTTTAGGTCCAATTAAATATTTTTCGCTCGATTTCCTTCAGAAACAAATCATCCTAATGTAATTTAATGTTTTTTAATAATTATATTTGTTTTCTTTTTTAATTCTACAAATTTGTAAAACATAAATACCACCTTCTGAATGTCAATGGTTTTTGACTTTTAAAGTGAGCATATTGTGCGTCGCAACTCGAGCCGAATACTTAATTTTTCGCATTTTGGGCGTATGGCTAAAGATAGGTTAAATATCTTTCGAAACTCGGGCGTTCAAGGATCGGTACCAATACTAATATAATGAATGACACCTCTTTAGTTTTACCTGTAAAGGTTCTTTGGCCTTTAAATTAAAAATATATAAAGGGATTGACTTTTCCTATTCTTCTATTGAGTTTGTTGTTCCCATATGTTTCTCCTTGTACACTACCCGTAACAAATTATTTTCAAACGACGATCAACAAAGTAGTCATTGAATTTGGCCAATTGTGGTTCATTTGGTGCATTCTTTATTATAATCAACCATGTGTCTGGTAAAGTTTGTTTTGTAAATAGTAGCCAGTCCAAATTCTTGAACTTTTCGTCACAGAGCCTGGTTGAAATGAAAGATGCAACCTTTGATTGTAGTTTCTGGAAAAACGTCCTTAATGGCGTTAATTGCTGCGGCTTCTCGTAGTCAATATGTGTTTTGTCTGGGGAGAATTGGGCCACACACTGTCGAATTATTTGGAAGAACGTTTTGTAGGTACTTTACTTTCTGTCTAGAAGCAAAGCAAACGCTGCAGGTACAAGTACCGTTAATTTCTCAGTGCTTTCTAGATTCACGTATATAGTGTAACTGCTCAAATAGCATAAAAAATGTGCATTTTTGCTGTATTTTAAGTGCATATCACTACAATATTTTTTAGTTTAAAGACGAATCCGCCCCTCAAAAAACAAAATGATTAATTCTTTTCTGTTTTTTACTAAAAACTCAATAGGTAACGAGAAATTATATAATTTTCATTTCATAAAAATTGGAGGAAACATAAACTTTGATGACGTAAACTCGTGGTTAAAATTACAAAATATTTTTTGATTTTTACAGCCTCTATAGACATTTTTTAAAATAAATTCAAATGGCCTCCATTTTATGCCAAATCATCGTTGGCAAATGTTCTTTTTTTAAATCTCCGTTTTTTAGGTACTTTCTTGCAAGCATAAGTATAAGATCTTCATTGATTTAAACATCTTCAGAAACAGTATTTTCTTGATATATTTGCTCATTACTTCATTTGTCGCATTCGGCGTGCAATTCATAAATATTTTGGAAGTAATCTTTTTTAGAAAATTGATTTGATTTTCTTGTCTCTCTGGAATAAAGTTTATTTTTATTATTATAAACATAAATATATTATTTATTCTCTACGCAACAATTCCCTAATAGGATCTGTAAAGTGTTTAGGACTCGTCAGTTAGGTTTTTGTATGCAAAAAATCAAAACCAAACTCTGTTATGAGTTCTAAGCTAAGTGCTATATGTATGGTATAGTTGGTCTCATTTTAAAAAAAGTTTTTTAATTTTGTACTCGATATTTGAAGTACCAAGTTTTTTAACTGTAGGTACTTAAGTACACAAATAGGTTACTTAATTCTTAGTGCTTAAATTTACTGTTTTCAAGTAATACTTAAATAAATACTTAAGTACTTATATATTCTTGGTACTGGTACTTGTACTCAAATCCATTTTTAACAAGTACTAGGTACTTTTTGTCGGTACTTACAACTCTGTAAATTCCCACGGGTATGGAAGAAACAAAGTCCAGCGTAGCAGTGCTCCATACTATGGTAATGTCTAACATACAATTAGATTTAAATTAATCTTTTATCTGGATCAATTCTACTGTTACAGTTATAGGACCACTACAGTAGTGGTCCTATAACCCAGAGAGAGGTTCTTATTAAAACTATCGGTTATCGGTTTGAGTTATTTTAAACTAACGTTTATTTCAATATTAAAGTATACATTTCATGTTGCAAAAAACATCAGTAAATGGCGTCACCAGTACCACGTTAAGTTTTGGTATATAAATTTTAACTGTTTTATATTTTGTAGTTATTTCTAAATAGTTATTTATGATATGTGTTAAAAATACTTTTAACACAAATATCATACAATATTTTTTCTACAAACGGCAATAAAAAGCATACAATAATTGAAAATTAAATGTTTATAATCGCGGACATCCAGATTTAAAATTTGAAAGGTCATGTCAGTTTTATTAAAACGCTAATGCTGGCTGTTGTGATTTGTCAAAAACGCAAGACATTTTACTTTTTAACACTAGTGCCTTAAAGTAGGTACTTTAAAGTGCCCTAAAGTAATTTTTTTAATGTTAGTAGACAGTGTTAAAAGTTCCATTTTTAACACGTTTGTAGAAAAAATATTTTATTTACATCCACATCTTGTCTAAAATTATGTTTAGTTGATTATTAGTTTTAACACTTTCGCTGCTTAAATGTAGGAACATGTAGCTCACGGAACGAGATATTGCCGGTGAAATAAAGGATAAGTTTACTATTTTTTATGGACCCAACTGAAAATTTAAGCAAAACTGAACAAAAGTGTGAAAGTAAAATTAAGATGTCTCAAAAATTAACAAAGTTATAAAATTTTAAAGTTGTGTTTTGCATCAATAATTTTGTTACGTACGGTTGAGTCACATGATGTCACTTTTCCTAGTCTGTGTTGGACCCATGTAAACAAAGGGACGAGCGCGTTGATTTATGCTAGTCGCCAAATTAAAAAAAGCTGCTGTACGTATTGTCCAACTGTACTAGTACTATTAAAACACGAACAAGTTTTTTCTACGTACTTTTGCAAAGACAAAAGAAACAAATGGTGCAAAAGTAATGAAACGTGATTTGATTAAACCCAAAAGTGTAAAATATATATGTAACGATCATACGAGTATGAATACATGTTAAAAACATAAAAACTACTGACTTATATTTAATCATTTTTTTACTAGCCATTATGACAAGTTACCATTACTTATATTTCCAATTTAAATTATTTAATGTAAAAAATGCCTTAAAAGAAGTATTTCATTTCAATTAAGTTTAGAAATACTATATTTCAATTTTTTTTCGATATATTATAATTCGATAATTTGTTTTTTGATGTATTATAATTTCGATCTTTGGTTTTCGACATTTTGTAATTCGTTAATTTAAACTTTTTTCTCCGACCAAAAAAAAAATTACATCTTATCGTCGTGGCGGGTATTAAAAATAGTATATTTAAAATAAAACAAATATGTATTGAACAACAAATTTATTTATTACTTCAGTATTACAATTAAATGTGTATTGTCTTCCTTATTGAAAAAAAACGAACAATCTAACACATAACAGCTAAGTACTAGTCAACAGACGTCCACTGTATTTTATCATCCAATCTAAAAATCAAAAGAAATCATTTTTATCTGAATCTATTCCCTAAACGTGACCCATTGGCCTCTGTTCGATATCTAAAACTGCATTAAATTTTAATGCATTAAATTAATTTATTACTACAAGAGGTAACCGATCTAACTGAATAAGATCAATCTGTTACTTCTGAGCGAATAGGTACTTAAAACAAAATCATCATTTTACCACTGGCTCAATTAAAACTTGACTAACGTTTAAATTGTACGTGATTAATGAAAATGCAGTATCTAGGTGCAAAATAGATATCATTTTATTGTTTTAGTTGTAACTATTCAGTTTCAAGTACCTACAAATTCTGCTACAGTGCTAGTAAGTGTAATATGCGTAGTTATTCCACGATTTGATTGTATTTTATTGTAAACTGGAATTTCTACGTTAAGTGTTGGTAATTTAATTATGAAATATGTACAATAAAAGAAAAGTTGAGCTTTTTTTAATAAAACTAGTTCTTTACATTTTCTTTTTGTACAAATAGAATATTTTGTAGTCGTCTTTTGAAATTTTGATCTTTAAATTTCATATATTAAATATTAATATTTACAATGTATACAAAATATCAATTACAGGTTAGGCAAAAGATGTCATATAAAATGTAAAGAATGGTTTATATTATATAGAATTTCTAAAAAAAAAACAAGTTTGATAAAATTCAATAATTAACAAAAAATACATTATTTTGCTTTTTTATTTTCAGAAGAATAGGCGCAATAAGAAAAGAGAATAAATTATGTCACGAATAAAATGTACATCATCTAATTTTTGTACAATTAAAAATAAATAAAAAATACTAAAACTGTTCAACAACGAAAAATTGTAAACGGATACTTAAGAGCTCCTTAAAACATAATAAAGAAATATGTTCAAATAAATAAAGTATAAATTTAAATTTTACAAAAAAAATACCTATTTTTTTTCAACATATTAAGAAAAACTTTTAGAAATACAGAAATGTTTTACATTTTTATTCAACTGAGGTAGGTAGAACGGCTCTTAAGTAACTGTTTTTACTACCTACTCAGCTACAAGTAGTTATTAACGGATACGATTCATCCAATTGTCTTACTTAGCTTTAAGAGCTTTCATTAAACCATCTGTCGACATAGATTTCGGTCTTTCGATTGGAAGACCAAGTGCACGGTCCCACACAAGAGATGCCATCACACCAAGTGCTCTAGATACTCCAAAGAGAACGGTGTAGTAGTTCATTTCTTTGAGGCCATAATACTAAAATAAAAATTATTCTTTTTAATTATATTGAAGACATTCACGTTAGTTCGTATTATTTAAAATAAGAAATAATCTTCATATTATCCTTTATTTAATTTAAAGCAAAGGGTAAATCTATAGTAGTATAGTTAGAAAACGCCTGTGAATCTTTATTATTCGTAGAAATAATAATTTAGTATAAAAAAATAAAATTCACAAAGAACAGAAAGGTATTAGTTAATATGGGCTTACCAAACAAATGAGTTCGGGAATTAGCATTTAAGTTTGGTAAAGCAAATATCAAAAAATATCCTAAACAATCGAAGGATGAAGCATTTTATGTATTGTCACAGAAAATCTCTTGCCATTAGAAAATAAATATAAAATTGTTTTTTTTTCAATATTGACGACGTACATAATAGTTTTAGAACAATTCCTCCAGATAGTATTCAAAAGCATGTCCAAGAATTATACAGAGAAAACAAAAAAGCAAGAAAGAGCAACGCCGTTTGTGACGGATACACCAGAAAAATAGGCAATTAAAGGTCTTAAAATGAATAAAAGAAAAATTTTAAGGAACAGGATTAATGAGGTAATTAAAGGTAGTTAAGTAAAAAATAAAGAAACCTAGAAAAGTTTGCGCAAATGAGTCTGAAGATGACTTTGGTAGTGATGCTTGTTTATTTTTATTTACAAGAGAAAAATATAAGGGTTTTCGACGTGATCTGCAAACTTTTATAAAATTAGCAACCATGAATTTAAAAAAAATAATTTAATTAATTAGTTAAAATCCAAATTGCTCTTCTTTGCGGGCATACAAAAAACATATAACATGTAAGCTAACAGTAAAAATTTAAACATGACTTACCTGTAGTAGAACACCAGAATGAGCATCTACATTTGGCCATGGATTCTTAACTTTTCCAAGTTCAAGTAGAATTGGTGGTACAACTTTGTAAACAGTAGACACCAACTGTGTGATAAAAAATATGTGTTAATTTTTTTATAGCAAATTAAAATTATATGAAAAAACGCTTTTACAATCCACTATTACGATTATCTTTATCATTAAATCTTTATACAATTCCATTTCAGTACAAGAAACAATAATTTATACCATTGTTGCATTTTTTCATTCTAGACCATAAAATAGTGTTTAAAATACTATATATACACAAATAACGCAATTATGGAGCAGCCTTTAGACAATTAAACAAAATGTAATGATTTAAATTTTTTGTAGTTTATTTGAAGTTTTGTACCAGCTATTGCAACACACGTTGTCAAATTACCAGGTTATATTGTAACTCTACTTTATATGTATAATTTCCAAATATGCATATTACTTTTGTATCCTATTTACCTATATTTTTAACATTTTATAAAACAATGGATATATCCTATGTAAAAGTCAAAAATTACCTGGAAAAGTGGGTCATCGGGTAAATGTTTGAGAGCAAATTCTCTTTGGCATGTATAACGGGGATCTGTTTTCCTTAAAACAGCATGTCCGTATCCAGGTACGACTTGACCAGATTTTAAAGTTTTCCAAATGAAATCCTTCAGTTGCTCTTCAGTTGCCTTGTCACCTACTTGTTGACGGAGTTTTTGGAGCCAAAGAAGTACCTAAAACAAAAAGATTTGATCAAACATTAAACATTGATAAAATCGTTTCATTATATTAAAACACTGGATTTTTATTCTTTCCTTGGCGTATTTTCGATATATATATTTTTAGTTTGGCTGTTGTTTGCCAAGAAATTTGTAAAAATCAAGTCTTAAATTCGTTGTAATTAACATTACTCTTAATATAAATGGAGTTTCCGATCTTATCGAAAATAGATCTTTTGTGACCCGATTTTCGATTTTATGGATCGATTTTTGCAGAGGAGATCGATCTAAAAATCGAAGAAAACAGATAATATTGGAAATCGATTCTTTCTTGACATGTTAATTGAATTTATTTTTAAACTAGAACTCATGCACTATTCGAGCTGTTAAAAAAACACAATTAATAAACACTTTGCTTAATTTATTTAAATCTATATATAAATTTTAATGTTTTCAAGATTGTTGGAATTTACTTATCATTAAATTTATTTTTAGCCCTTTTTAACAAAAATGTTTTTGATATTTGATACCAATGTCCAATCATGATTATTACTTTTTAATTTTTATATCAGATTTCACAGTTTTTAGCATAAATAAATTTAATCTTTACCTTTTTTTAGATTGTAAATCGAATCGATATTCGTGAAATCGATTTTTTGTTCTCCCGATTTATTTAGATCGATCTTTGAATCAATGATTCGAAAATATCAGAAAAATTGATCTTTTTGCTCAAGATCGTAGACCGTATTTTAAAACACTATTATAAATTCATTTATTATTACAAAGGTAGTCAAAAGTTCGGATTTTCCTAAATGAAATTACGCAATAAATTAATTCCGGCAATGTTTTCAATTAGATAATTTATAAATGACCTTTAAATCTGACTTATACCAATTATGTTTTATATTTTCATATTCTGCAAATATAAACGATTAATCAGTTTAATTTTTTAACATGATAATACTATGATTTCATATGAAAGGTCGTTATACAGAATAAAAACATGTTGGACTCAAGTGAGATATTTTTGACATTGTGCAATATCGTAGTATATAAGTGATGCAGATTTGTCGTGTTTTCACTATTCATTTTTATCTACAAACTACAAAAAAAGTATAGATATTGGCCGATATAAACTATCAATATATGAATTATTAATTATTAATTCCGACAGCTTCGCTGTAGGTCGGAAAATAATCGGAAAATAATGAGATTGACTCACGTGTGTGTTTGTTAGTCTGTGGGAACCATAACATTCGTTCCACTGGATTTTAGAAAGTCGACTTAATTACAAACATTACTTACTTCTTAAAATAACTGCTGACAGACAGATCCAGAAGGTGCTAATAAATAAATATCAGCACCTCCAGATAGTTTTTGATTTAAATACTCTTTTCGAAAATAGAAATATTTTTACTTAGTTGTAATGAAAAGATAAAAACACACTGTAAACTTACCTCTTGATTAGCAAGGCCGTGTAAGGGCCCAGCCAAACCATTTAATCCAGCTGCAAATGATAGGTAAGGATCACTAAGTGCTGATCCAACTAAATGTACAGTATGGGCAGATACGTTGCCTCCTTCGTGGTCACTATGAATAGTAAGGTATAATCTCATCAAATCAATGAATTGAGGATCATCGAAACCCAACATGGTGGTAAAGTTATAACTCCAGTCTTTAGATGTGTCAATAGCTCCGATTCCAGAACCATCTTTGAATGAATTGCGGTATATTGTTGCCGCAACTACGGGAAGTTTGGCTATGAGGTCCATCGCGTCTTCATAGGCGTACTGAAAAATTAAAACACAAAAATTATATGCTTTTACTAACTTTTGATAGCGAAGTAGATAGTTAATAACAATGTAATCCCGTCTGTATGTATGTGTGTATCTAGACATTCGATTGACTTCATATTTGGTACACAGACACCATAATTCAAGGTAATCTATAGGAATTATTTTCAGCTGCAGTGGTCACCCCTGACTAGAGATATAGAGATTGCTATTAAATGGTAAAAGTTTTTTATTGTCGATTCTCACACTACTTCAAATGTTGAATGTTTTCTCTCAGATTTTACATCTTCTACTTTTATTTATCTACTCTTGTTACATTATGACACTTATTTTGATGAGATAAAGCCAAACATTTTATAATGCGTATTCTTAACCAATAACAACGCCGTATTCATGTCTACAAAAATGTGTGTCCCAAGTAAAATAGACTAAACAAAAAATGAGAGGTAGTATCAGCATCTATGTAGGATTAGGGGTACCACGGACACATCAGTCACTTATTGGGATACAATCCATCTATAAAGTAACCGGCCAAGTACAACTTAGCGCCCGTTAGATGGTCCCATCGTAATGCGTACTCTCACCATTGCCATACCAAAAACCATCACTCTGTATACCCCAAATTTAGTTTTTGATAAAATAGACTATTTGACAAATCAATTGTCACAATATAAATCAAATTAATTGACGCATATTCAAATGTGTTACTAATTTATACCAGATATTTTGAGTGTCAAAAATAAAATATTGGTGACAGATTTTTTTTTTCAAACCATGTGCCACAAAAAATACGAAAAATAGTGTAACAAAAAGAATGTTGTGTATATCCATTGGAAAAGTATTATTGGCTTATTTTACCGAACTGAGCAAAGATTATAAGCCTTCTTCGCTATAGACTTTCAGTACTAATAAGTCTGGAATTAATCTAACAAATTGTAAATATTGCGTTATTTATACTTACAATAAATAAAATACATTTTCTTTGGAAGTCGATATTATTTTTAAATCGTAAAATAATTGTATTAAAGAGTTTTTGAAGACAGCCTAGATAAAATCCTGTACATTATACGTGCCATATTGGCGTTTTATACAACTTCGGCTCGTTCTGTAAACTTCCAATCGCGAGCTATAAAACACTTCATGAATAGCTATTATGTAAGGAATAATAATTTTTTACTATTTTATATACTATTGTCAGACTGTTAATTAGTATATTTTTCTTTTATTTTATTATTTTAAACGATCAGATGTGAAAAATGAAATTAATATTTTAATATACCAATATGTCAAAAATATGAAAGTTCAAGATAACGCGTTCTCCCGAAAAAAAAATTGTAATACTAACCCAGAAAATAAACCAAAATTATCTAAATTTAAATAAAGTAAGTATCATATTATTATTTATGAACAAACTAATCTTTTAGAAATTTATTGGTGACAAATATAATAATAAATTTGTCACACCTAATTTATACATTAACTCATGATAATTCGCTAAAGAACATTATTTATGAGTAATTGCATGATATTCTATCAATTTAAAAATATAATAGAAAGAGAAAAGCAAAAACTGATAAAATGACGCCAATGAAGGTTATCTACGTAAATTACAACTAAATTTAAAACTAATAAATATATTCAGTATAGTATTATCGACGAACTTAAAAGTTCATTAGTGAATTATCTATAATTCTGCCTGTCTGGAATTTTAAAATTCTGATTCTAGATTTAGATTCAGCAAAGAAAAATTGCATTACGAAAATGTTGTGCCTATTAAGACAAAAAAAAGTTTTAAAATTTGTTTCTCATTTGTGTAAAATTTAAAATTCTGGTTTCAGATTTTTATTTAGCATGAAAAAGAAAATAAATATTGTATTATAAAAAGTTTCTGCCTATTAAGACAAAAAAGTTATTGTGATCTGAAATATTAAAATTTGTGAATTTTTTTTCTTATTTGTGTAAAATTTATGGAATAATTAAATTAAAAAATAATCTTAAACATTTATATATTAGAAGTTCGTCTTAGCAATGCTAACTTGCGCATTCTCAATTGGTATTGACAATTAAGATTGACAAATATAATAAAATACGCCAGTAATTTAATTTAGTGTGATGTATTTCACGGTTTAAAATGTGTAACACAAATAATGATGAGACTTATCTTGTTGGATTTCCTTTTGCTGACAATAAGCACGGATGATGGCTTAAAGCCGAAAGCGCTTTGAAAATAAATAAAACATTGCACGAAATACGATTTTTTCATTTTTTTACCGATGAACAAACTTTTGGAGTCTTTTACCCTCAGCTCTCAGTCTATAAAGTTTTTTTCCACTATTAGTATGTCATTATTTAAGCTGTATTCGAGTTGAGAAGATAAATTTCTCTTCTATTGGTAGATAATTTTTCATTATTGACTAGTAGTAGATAATAAAAACAATTAATTATACGCAACTGTCATTGAGTCATAAGATATTTTTTTTAATTATTGTAAAAAATTCGAAAGCAAATAAGCACTCTCTTTTGAATTTCTATCATTTCATGTGAATTTTCGACCTAATCAAATAAAACAAAGAGGTAAGTATTATTTCTCAGATTACCAAAAAACTTTTAAAAATATTAAAAAAAAATTAATGTTCTAGTAGTGAACAAATAGTATATAAACCATAGCAGAGAAGATTTTTCTCTACCTTGGTGGATAATATACTATTTTTTGGTTTTTGTTACATTAATATCTTGTTTTGAAAATGAATCCTGGGTTTTAGAAGAATTTAAAAATTCGACAAAATTCCGATATAATAGTATATTGTATACATAGACGGTAAAGTGGCATTTTTCAGGCTGAAAGAAGATATGGAAAGGCCAGGCGCAATCGAGCCTGACCACTTCTTGAGGCCTGAAAAAGCACTTTACTGTCGTCGTTTACACATAATTTTTTATCCTACACAATAATTATTTTTAAGATTTTTTCTATAAAATTTTTATTTTTATACAGACGTTGTTTATTTTAAGCGATTCTCTTTTGTTTCTTCATCCTACATGATGTGATTGAAATCGATTATGCTATTGTAAGATAGATATCAATCAAATTGGCAATTTTTATTTAATTTATCTCATTTGGGTCGCCATCTAGCGTGAAAACGTAGAATTTATTTTCTCAGCTAGGCACTTTTCATGTAATTTGCCAGGCTAGCCGTAGAAAAGGTAGCTTTCTCCTCTACGTGAAGCCGTTAAAATCCAACATTCTCAGGGTGTAGGATAAAAATATTTTTTTAATAATTACGCTTGACCGGTATATATACAAACTTTATTTGGCAACGTTGTAACCATTTTATTGGTTACCACAACTAAATGCCTAATTAAATGGATAAATAAAGGTTTTCTGAGAAAACTAAAGACCTTTGTTGATTGTATCTACGTAAATAAGATTAAAAGTTCTGTTACATTGTTATACCTCATTACAGAATAATTAGTTTTAGTGGCTGTTTTATCTACCGGTTGATAGTATTCTAAATTTTAAGATTCAAAAAAATTTTATTTCGACATTGTAAAATCATACAGAGAACTAAAACTATGGCAAAATGAGACGTTTATTAAAATGGTTCAAAATAAGTCTATTGTCCAACTTTTGGTTATTAATTTTTTTTCGGCACAATTGACCAAATCAGGACAAAAAAAGGTTGATAATTTTCGTGGAAGGATATTAATAAAAAAATCGGCTGTATCACTTTCCTGGCTCGGCCGTGGGAAATAGGATTATTTTATTTACAAAATACAAAATTCCTAAAAAAGAAGAACCAATGTCGTAATTGAGGACATTCTACTGCACCAATTTAAACGAAATTTCAGCTTGATTGGTCAAACGATTCGGCAGCTACCTTAGAAGATTACACACAGACAGACACACATATACAGACAGACCTCACTCTTTTAATGGTCTCCAATCTTCTCGAGGGATATTTCCAGATATCTCGAATCTTATTAATTAGTTTTTGATGGAATTAACTAATTTAAACCAGATTTGGTTATATTCAAAACAATAGAAAATTTACAAGCATAATTTAATTTTAAATATTTTCCCCTACCAAATAAATTATTTACACATGAAAAGTAAACAGTTTTTGTCTACTTAACACTTAAAACCGTAAGGTTTACAGTAACACATATTCTAATTTAATAAATACAGTTGTAAATATGTCTCAGACCTACATAAACTAAAATTAGTTCTTCAGAAATAAGGTTAGAACGCGCACAACTTATTTGAAAAATTTTAAGGACAAAATGCCGAACATTATATTTGTCATTGCAGTTTTAGTGACTTCATCAGTACCCATACGTAGTTACGAATCTCCTGTTAGAAATAAAAGGTTTCTAGTATTTCCAAGAGGAGGAATTTTCAAGGTAAAAACACTTTTCCGTTATATAAAATAGTGATTTTCGATGTTTATACAGTCTGCCCCAAAACGATGTTGTCGACAAATGGGAGTAATGTTTATTATACGTTTCACAAAAACAATTATTCATTTGGCTAAAATCTTACCTCACCTCCGATTTTCAACAATGCACACACAACTTGTTTTTATTTTATTTGGCCTGAAAATTGTTTGCATGAAAATAAAATGAAAAAAAAACAAGATTTACTAATCAATGCAAACAGAGACATTGTACTTAACTATTCGTGAAATACGTGAAATATATGTATTATTTTTTATAGATTGTAATTGGCATTGTTAATCCATTAAAACTTGGATCTAAACAATCTATGGGAATAGGATGGAATTTTCAGTTTCAATATGCTGCCCCTACGAACGCAAGTCAACTAGTATCCTATCCCCCTATATATACAGGAACTGGAAAAAGATCAGTGGAAGTAATTTTGAAAAATGATAGGGCAATCTTTTACAAACTACTTGAAGATGCTTTAAACAGGTAATATATAATAATAAATAAATGAGAGGAAATGTAAATTTTAAATCAAAGTATAGCATAAAAATTACTAGGAAAGGGATTCAAAGTCAAGGTGATAGATAATTAATGGTAATTCTGAGAAAGATCAAATTAGATACTAGAACTGCTTATTTAAGGAATTTATAGTATTGGGTATAGAAATAATCAAAACCAAAATGGAATGTTAAGGCGGCTCTAGCCTTTAAATTTGATTTTATTAAAAAACTATGTTCAGAAGCAAATTCTGAATGAAAATGACTAAAGGTTGATAGTTCTAGATTTTTAAATTTCCATCTGTTTTTTGCGTAAAAAAATCAAATTGAAAATATTGAAAACAAAAATCTAATTAAATAAATATTTCGTATGATATCAACTTGTTGCATGATTTATTTCCGACTTTTTAGCTTTTTCAATTTTTTTTATCTAATACGAAAAATTAATAATTGTTTCAATTAATAACATGTACCAGTAGTTCCAGGCGGTCTCTGTTGTCGACTGACGTCATCCGGTGGCGAAATACACTTAGTTAAACACCGAGAAAGACAGTAAAAATTAAAAAATAATAACACTTCTGCATAGTGCAGAGTTAATAGAGAGTTATTGCAAGACACCAAATTTTTATAGCGTATGTGTTATACATTAAAACTATTTGACGTTGACCACGTTTTTTAAAAGTTTCTTGAGTTTTTAGATTATTTTTTTTTTTTTTTTTTGATATGGAACAAATCTTTTTATTTGCATCAAACCCCGTTAATCCCTTTTTAAATATACCTGAATTTAACTTATGCAATAATGCTGTTATAGGTTTTCCTTAGACCATTATAGTAATTTTATGGTCTAAGGATTTTTTCAAAACAACAAATTAAAAATTATTTTAGGTTAAATGTTAGTTATTAATCATGAAACATTTTACTAATCAGAAAAACACATCGGTAGAACAAAAAATTCGGATAACGTATAATGTTTAACGTTTAACCTTATCCCAAAGAAATAATGCATGACCTTATATCCTATAAAAAAAATTGTTTAAGTATAAGTGTAAGGTATACGGTATATTTCAGATGTCGTGCAATAACTCTCTATTAAAGACTTTTCAAAATTAATGGATTAATTTCACTGGAATATCCAGAAAATACAATCTAATGCATATTTCATTTAAAATTAATACTATTAATCTTTCGGTTCATATTAATGTCCATTATTGTACATTTTAATATTTTATAATCAAAAATAGATTTAAAATCAAACACAATATTATTCCGTCTTTCTCTCAGACTTTTTTCTGTCTGCTTGCTAAGTACAGTTAACAAAAATAAAATTCACAAGCTTATCTTTCTCTCATATTATCCCATCATTATAAGAGACAAAAAATATAGATGTTTCTTCCTACTACGATGCTTAATTCAATGCTATTTACGCACCAAGTCACATGTCTCTTACCAATAAAAAACTAGCAACCCTCCTCATACCTGTACTAGAGCAAAAAGTTTCTTCAAATAAATAAAATGACTGGTTAATCGCATCCAAAAAGTTTTCTGAGTTTTGAATATTAAAAAATGTAAATATTTTTTATAGTAAGGGAAGTGATTGAGTACAATTTAAATATTCATGTTTCGGTTTCATAATTTAACATAATGTGCCGCTTTATGATTTTGCAGTTCATGTTTCGTTACAAAATAGAATAAAATGTTACCCTTACAATTTCATATACTATTTTTATTTCAACATCCATATTGGTTTAACTTCTACCCAAGAAATTTGGTCCTTCGAAATTCTGGATTTATGTTAACACGTCGCCGCCTAGTATTCATAATTCGTTCAATTAACATAAAAAATTATACAGATGGCTAAAATAAACTACAACAAATTAAAATGACAAGCATTCGGTGCAGTTGAATTGCTAATTAAGTGTCATCTCCAGTCTCCACACTATGTCTTTGGTTTTTTGGTAATTAAACACCCAACTAAATATAATTTTGTCACAATTCAACGGAGGAAACGGTAAAAGCCATAAAATGTATATCTAAAACCACTTGAAAACGCGCTCTATTTGCTGGTATTACCAGACCGAACTGAAAGAATTACCTGAACGAACTGTAAAGTAAGTAATCATTTTTATTATCATTTAACACGTTTATCTTATTATTCGATGTTCTATATGAATCTAACCTTAAAATTGAATATTTAAAAAATCGAAAAATTTGTCCGCCTTTAGAAAGTATTCCCAAAGAGATATATGTCGCCAAAAATGAATATTTTTAGGTTTTTGATGCTCTACCGAGATTCGATATCAAATTCCTTAACACAAAAATGCTACAGGCACACGCTCGTGTCATATAGAATTCATATCTATAGATTGTCCAACAACTAAAACGACACCTCTAGCGTCCCCACTTCTCTGATTTTCCCTATATCCTTTCGTTCCCCACTTCTCTTAATTTTTAACCAAGCGATCGGTTTAGTAGTTGGACAAAGTTTATCTTTCAGTTCGGTGATAATATATTGACCTGAATGTGATATTCATCTTAATTTTTAAATTCAAACGGGCATTATGGCCGTTCTAATGGAGTAACTTTTCCTGCCATATCATTTAAATTGACTAATTAGAAAAAATATTAAAAATAAAAACAAAAATTGACCAAGTCTGTTTAAATTTTTTTTGATGTTTCCAACTATCTCACACTTTATTGAGGCAATTTCATGACGAAGACTTTGGTTTTTTTCTGCAGGATCTATTCATCGTGAGTAGATCCTGAGAAACGCTACTTTTTAAAAAAATGCTGAAAAGAAATGGATCTTAGAGGTTGTTAAAAAACTCAGGGATCCTTTATTCACGTTGCTTTTGACCCATTCCCACAAAAAAATTGTTCGAAATATCCGATAATTAATTGGCCGCACTAATTATTATAATAATAAACGTATTGTGACGTTTCTAGGGACAGTTTTTAAGAAATTAAAAAAATGTCTGTGGACACTTAAGACCACTTAATTTTAGTACAGTAAAATTTTATCCATTTTTTGTTCAGTGAAAATATTGAAATCTGAAAAATAGATTTTTTCCGTTGACATAGAAAAGTAGTAATTTTTTTTTCAAATATATTAGAATTGGGCCACTATTTTAATGTTGTTCACTAATTTAACACAAATCAAAATTTTATTTTGATTTTTTGTTGTCTTCTAAGACACTGTTTTTATTTCATTTACATCTGTAATGCTACAAAAAGGAACAAATAGATTATGTTTCTTTTTCGTTTTAAATTGTTTAACATAATTTAAATAATAAATCAATTACTTTAAATGAATTCAATCATGATTTAAATTGTTTCTGGTATAAACTGAATAAAAAAAGTAGTAAATTAATTTTACACTTCAATGTTTTGTCATAATTAACCATTGGGTTAACTTCCAAAGAAATCTGAATATTGAAAATATTAAATTAAAAAATTACCAGTCACTGTCATTAGGATGCGTTAAGGTAAGGTCAATTGAGGTGATTGTGATATCGGTGAAAAATTAAGGATAATGACTCAGAACAGGAAATAATTTGAAAAAATATATATTTTTTAGGAAGTATCTCTATAATGAGCCTTTTTGTTTGAGTAAAAAATATTGGGTATTTTTGTTTTTTGTACTGCAATATATTATTATTAGAGATTTATTGGTTTGTTTGTTTGTTAGTGAAGATCTTAATGGACAACAGTGTTTATTAAGGAGTATTTGTGAAAACGCGCTTGATTCATTGTCTAACGAAGAAAATGGATTGTATGGACAAATTTTTCATATAATCTTAACGTAAGTTTTTATTAACCATTTTAATTAAAACAAATTATTTCCACATGGCAATTGAAAAATTATTAAATATTTCATATTTTTTGTAGGCCAAATTTTGGAGATGGAGAAATAGATGATGAATTGGATCCTATATACTTAGAAGCTCAAAGCGCAGGAGAATATGGAGTAGAATGTGAATCTTTATATACAGAGTGTAAACTTGAATATGGATTGTTGGATTTATTTTCTACTATAGTTCCGCAATTTGGATAAAATAAAAACATGTAAACAATTTAGATTAGTTATTCATAGAAAATCCAAAACAGTTAATAATCAGTGGCGAACTGACCTTCAGAATTTAAAATAATATTCACTCTGCTACCGTTTTCATTATAGACAACTAATTTTTTTCCTTAATAAACAACCAATCAACATTTGTGCATCTACAGAAAAGCAAAACCTTGATTTGAAGTTGTTTTTTTAGCAAAAAATAGCATTCACTCTCATACTTCGTGATATACTGACACCAAAGCCGTTAGCTAAAAATAATGACTCAATATCAACCATGATTAGACCCAGAACTATAAACAAAATCTGGCAGATCCCATGCACATCCATAGTATAGACAAAAAAGAGATATTTTTGAATTCCAGTTTTTATGTATTTTAGGTATGTTTTTCAAATGCTCTGTTTTGATGATGATGATTTTCGATATTTGGTACTCTAAAGAGAGGAACGTCAATGAAAAATTGCAACGTATTATTAACACGTTGACCGAAACATCATGTCTTATATGTTCAAAAATTTATAATTTGAACAACAGAACATCACCAAAAATACATCATAGACCTGTTATTCTGGCAATTTTACAGTTCACGTACTTTTTTAATAATTATTTTGAGGTATATATTTCATGTCTATGTAACGAAATGTTGCCGTTATATTTTTAAGTAGCAGAAAAAAGGAAATTCGATATTTTAATAGAAAATGTATGTCTTTGTTCCAATATTTTTAAAATGCTGTATAATACCTAATGAAAACAATTTTTTTTTATTAAAAATATGGTGACTAGATTTCAAAGTTCGAAATTCAAGACGCTACTTTAAATGTTTTTTTTACAAATTACAAACAAAACAAAAAAAAACAAAACATCATAAAAATGAGAAGAAAAAATACGAGATAAAAATAGATGAATCGAAAAAATTAAAAAAAAAACAGAGAAAATAAAAAAAACAAAAAAGTTTGGAAAAAATTGAGAGAAATAAGAAAATATTGGGAATAAAATAAAAATGCAATTGTAAAATACTAAAAAAAAAACGAAAAAAAACCACTAAAAATCGCAACAAACGACAAAAATGCTAGAAATACAAAAAAAATCACAAAAAATCGCCAAAAAACGCAACAAAAAAAACGCAAATTATCAAAAAAATCGCAAAAAAAATCGCAACAAAATCAAAAAAAAAAACGCAAATTATCATAAAAAATCACTGAAATAAAAAAAATGACAAAAAAATAAAAAACATAAAAAGAATAGAAAAACAGAATGAGAAAGATTAGAAAAACGAAAAAAAATTAAAATAATCTTAAAAAATCTGAAAAAACCGAAAAAATCGGAAAAAATAATAAACAACAAAAAACTTTGAAAAAAAAAGAAAAAAATTGAGAGAAAAATTAGAAAATTTTGGGAAAAAATGAAAAATAAAATTATAAAATACGAAAAAACGCAAGAAATCGAAAAATATTACAAAAAATCGCAAAACAACCGTAACAAAATCACAAAAAATCGCAAATTATCATAAGAAATCAAAGGAATAAGAAAAATGAGAAAATATTTGAAAACGAAAAAATTTGGAAAAAAAACCAGAACAATGAGAATAAAAATGAGGAAAATTAGAAAAATCGAAAAAAAAAATAAAAAACCAGAAAAATGAGAAAAAGCGAGACAAATCGAAAAACATCGCAAGAACCAAAAAAACAAGCGAAAAACCGGAAACAACTGTAACCATCAAAAAGTGAAAAAATTTAAATAAATTGCAAAAAATCGCAAAGAAATTCCAAAAAAGTCGTAAATAGTTGAAAAAAAAATCAGAATAAGAGAATATAAAAAAAAAAAACAAACGAAAAAAATAGAAAAAGAAAAACAGAACAATGATGAAAAATTAGAAAATATAGAGAAAAATAGGAAAAATGGGAAAAAATGGGCAAAAATAGAAAAAATTGGAAAGAATAGTTAAAAAAAAATAGGGAAAATTGAAAACGTAAAAAAAAATTGGGAGAAATTGAGAAAATGGGAAAAAATAGCTAAAATAGAAAAAAAACAGGAAAAAAAGGAACCAGGGAAATATAGAAAAAAATAGAAAATTTGTTAAAAAAACAAACGAAAAAAATAGAAAAAGAAAAACAGAACAATGATGAAAAATTAGAAAATATAGAGAAAAATAGGAAAAATGGGAAAAAATGGGCAAAAATAGAAAAAATTGGAAAGAATAGTTAAAAAAAATAGGGAAAATTGAAAACGTAAAAAAAAAATTGGGAGAAATTGAGAAAATGGGAAAAAATAGCTAAAATAGAAAAAAAACAGGAAAAAAAGGAACCAGGGAAATATAGAAAAAAATAAAAATTTGTTAAAAATGGTAAAAAAATAGAAAAAGGTACAAAATAAGAAAATACAGGAAAAGAAGAAAAAATGGAAAAAAATAGAAAAAATTGTCAAAAATAAGAAAACGTAAAAAAATACGGAAAAAATGAGAAAAATGTGGACGTATAAGGAACAATGGGAAAAAAACAGGGAAGTTAGAGAAAAATAGGCAAAATGGTTGAAAATAGAAAAAGTATAAAAAAACAGTAAATAATAGGAAATAATAGAAAAAAGTATAAAAAAAAATAGTAAATAATGGGAAAAAATAGAAAAACATGTGAACAAATAGGAAAAACTAGTGAAAAATAGGGAAATATAAGAAAAATAGAAAATTGGGGAAACATAAAAAATATGGAAAATAGGAAAAAACGAGAAAAAATAGAGAAAATAGGAAAAAATAGGTACATACGTAAACTATACATTTTAATGAATTACGGTCGACCATTGGTAAAGTTAAAAATACAAACTTCGGGTTAGGTAGTTGTAAATTTATTAAAATGGTTAGAATATCCCAATATCAATAAAATTGTAATTTTGAGAACTTAAGCACTGTTGTCATGTGTAAACGATTGTTCTACTACAAAATTTTAGATACCAACTCAGTGTGACCTAAAGTGGTACGAAGCGGGAAGGAATTCGAATTTGATGACGCGCCTCCCATGCCTCTTAATACAAAATTTGTTTTGACATTTTAAAACATTTTTTCCAAGTATGAAAATCATAAAATTGAGAGAATTAATGTGGATTTAAATAAAAAAGTTATTAAGTAAATGAAACTAATTCTATACTGGCAATAGTCATATATGGTTTTAATTCTAGTATGTCAACAATATAAATTAAGTATCCCATAAGAAAAAATCCTATTTAGTCAGCATATTTTTACTCATTGCTACAAATTGTACAATTAAAAATTACTTACCTCCCAGTATTTGGACTTATGGACTCCACTAGAATAAGCTTTGAGAAACTTGCTCTCGCTATTCAATACAGTGACGGCTGCCGAGAGCTGGGACATTGGGTGCACCGATGTGGGAAGATTGTTTAGGACTTGTACAACGTGTGGGGGTAGTTCCGCACGTTGCGCCCATTCCTTCGAAATCGCTTTAACCTGCGCATCAGTGGGTACGTCACCAGTCATCAAGAGCCAAAATAGACCTTCTGGCAATGGTTCTGCACCACCTGCTGCTTTTGGTAAAACTTTTTGGCATTCTGGAATGGATAATCCTCGAAACCGGATACCTTCGTCTGCATCAAGTACGGAAGTTTCATACACTAGGGCTTTTATACCCCTCATTCCACCGTACATCTAAAACAAAGTAATTTTTTCAAATTAATTTTTTCCACGAAAACAAAACTTGAACATTATTAAAGAAAAAATGAGAAAAAACTGGTAGTATAAGAAAAATATTAAGGGGCATCTTACAAAAAAGTGACGGAATTTACATAAAAATGTTCGGGTATAACAAAAGCATATCACAGCAACTAATGAGCTTAAATTAGGTTAGCACAACTAATGAGGTTAGCATGACTCAGTCGAATTCCAATTCATATACATAACAATTTTGTCTAATGGTAGGTTGTGTTATTATATTTTGTATTAATTTTAATATTAGGATAAGTAATTTTAACTTTATTTTAATTTTATTAAGTTAAAGATAGGAAAGGTGGCGTTACTTTGAATATGTAATAATACAAAGTGGAAGAAAAATAAAGTACTATTGGATTATTTTTACTAAAAATAATTTAAAAATTAAATTATTGATCCAGAATATTTCATTATTAAACAAGGTAAAGTAAGTGGTGTTGATATTTTTAATTTATTTTCAAATTAAATAGAAATCTTACAAATCCGGTGAGAAGTATTTTGCTTTTTCCTACATGCAAAAGGCCTTAGAAACTAGACGTAAAACAAAGGTTATTAAAATTATGTAAATAAAACAAACGGGGTGTTAAAAACTGTTTTTGGAAAAATATTAAAAAAAAATTGCAACCCACATATAGTCTAGACCTTTGCATAAGGTGGGGTAAAAGCGATTTTGAAATGTTATTAAGATAGAGGCCCTAATGAAAAATACAAGTTTTCGACCTTGAGGAAGAAAGACCTTGGATTAAAGTGACAAAAAATGTGTTTGATATAATTCGCTAACGGTTGGTACTACTGAAAAAAATGGTCATAGCAAACTTAAAGAAGACTAAATTTTGAAGATTTTTTGGAAGTCTAATATTTACGAAGTTACATCAGTTAAAACTTTTATGAAAATCGTCGAAATCGCCATTAAAATTATTATTGTTATTTTTGAAAAAACCTTAAATAATTTGTTATTTTACAATTACATACTCTAAAGACCTATTTTTAACTTACCATGTCAACGGTCACTTCTCCAACTTTATCATTACCATGTGCTTTACGAAAATTTTTTACCCGTTCTTGTTCTTTTGGTACTTTTGCTGCAAGGACAGCTTTGAGATCTGTGGATGCATCACTGAGTTGCCTTAGAATAAGTGAGATTTGTGATGTTAATTTCTGTAAATAAAACAAAATATTATTAGAACCATAAAGGAAATTACTCGTAAACCTTGTTTTTAATAAAACTTATAACTAAGTCTCAACAGTTATTAAAAATTTAATATTACTTCTAAAGCCGAACTATGGACATTCGGAGTCAATAATAAATCTTACTTAAAAGAAAATAAAATACTACACATAAATAGCGGGAAAGTGTAATGTTGGCTACAACTCATTTTTTGCTTCAAGAAGTTTAAAACTTTCTAATCTGTTAACTTATTTATTATTATGGGATTGTTGTACTTAATAACGAGTGGATAAATTTGACCCAATTTTACGTAGAATTCTTATCAAAATTATTTCAACATGTCATTTGGCCAAAATCAAAAGTTCTAGAAGAATCTACCCAACATTCCTCAATGTTTTCTCTCTCTATTTTTAACCCGGTTATCTTTCTCTCCCTTGTACGGGACAAGAAATATTCTCTCAAATTTGTGACGTTTAACCTCTACATGCACTTGCAACAAATCACCCCATATTGTTTTTAACCAATGAAATTAAGTCAACGCATCAGATGTTTTAACTGTTATCGTTTGAGCTAAGTTTGAGGAGAACAAAGAATTAATCACCCAGTACAAGATCACATCTCGAATAATGTAGGCCGTCTATATCTCACATAAAATTGAAGCTCTAAAAGCCGGCTATGCTAAATCAGTTTTTATTTAATAATTAAATAGATAAGAGATGATAATTTTCTAATATTAATATTTTAATATGAATTGTATGGATTAAAATTATAAAATAAGTTGTGAATAGTGAAAATAAACACATCGAATGCCGGTTAGTAATTACTTAAACTAAAGTGATTTTTGTAATATGTTCTATTTTTTGAGAAGTGTTTAGATATTATTTATGTTAATGTAATTATGTATTACAAAAATGTAAATTGTGTAAAAAAATGTTTTAGTGTGTCAAATAAACGAGCAATAAAAGCTCTTCAGAATTTAATCTTCTTGGTCCTTCAAGCCAGTAAAAACGTTGAAATTTGGCCCACTCTAACTATATTTCTTGGTTGAAATAGCACCAAGGAACAACGAAGTGTAAAACACTGATAGACAACTACCGCGTTGTTCAATAAGAATCGATAATAAATAGTAAATTACATAGAGTGGACAAAAAAATCGATTATTTTTTTCTGTTTTAGCTCACGGTTTAGATTCCAATAAACTACTAATAGAACTAAAGTGGAAAGATAATCGACTAAAAATCGATTAAAAACATGATTAAAAAAATCGATTACAATTTTTTCCCGTTATCGAATGGTTTGGGTGTCAATAAACTGTTAATGGCATTATTTTATGATTTTTGGACCAGAAGTTAAATTGCGAATAAGATTTTAAATTAATATCAAGTAATTTTTATTTACTTGTAACATAATAAACTGAAATGCAAACTTTAAACAACATTTAAAAATTAAAAATCCAGTTGTTAATTTAGTTTTAAAATTATGTAAAATAAGAATTTCCTAAACCAAATCAGGTTTGTGATTTATACAAACAAAATTTAACCTCTAAATTCATACATATATTATGTTTCAAAACACCCAATTACATGTCGAGTTAGTAAAAAAATAGATTTTCGAAATATGATTGTATGTACTTTGAAAACGCCCTGTATATGAACGTGTATAAATTCAATAAAATAAAAAGTAAAGTTTAGCGTAGGAACGCTTTATCAGGTTTTTTAATTATATCAAATTAACATTTCTATTACTTCACAATTATCAATGTAAATGCCCTTGATAATACATGAACATTAAAATCTGAAAAAATTAAATTCGAATTTTAATGAAAATAATGAAATTGCTCTGTATTGTGCCACGTTTGTGCTGGATTATGTCGAGTACAACAGAACAAGCCCACTCCTTATGGGGAAAACATGGGAAATCGCTAAGGTCCATTTGTCCACATAAAGGTCATCGCACGCCGGCGTCGAAAAACGAATCAAAATTGAACGTTATTTAATGGTTTTCGCGCATCGTTTTTACGTGCGTTAAATGCGCCGAAAAACGACTCAAAATGGAACGTTTTTTAATGGTTTTCACACATCGTTAAAACGTTAAAGATGTTTTTAACGCATCTAAAAACGAGGCGTAAAAACCATTAAAAAACGTTCCATTTTGAGTTGTTTTTCGACGCATTTAACGCACCTAAAAACGATGCGTGAAAACCATTAAAAAACAAAATTTTTCCAGAATGGTCTTTGGCGATTTCCTATAAGGAGTCGCTCGTTCTGTTGCTGCTCCTTTACTATTTTAAAGATAATTTTTTTTTCTATTTTTTTTTAATTGTTAAGTTGGTGCGATATTATACATTAGCCAAGAAAATTAAAAATATATTTTCAAAGATATTAAAAAAAATTACCACAAAACCATTGGTTGTGCTGAGTTCTGTTACACTTACATTGAATTTTTCTTCTCTTGACTTTTTCTCCTAAAACATTAAATTAACCGAGAAAATTGAAACCACCATATGAAAGCCCCTTCCTTCCCCTTTCCAAAAATGTAGAGATTCGTTAAAGGTTTGAGAGAGATATTAACTTTTTTATGGACCCATAGAAAAATATAGGGTATTCTATTCAAAGTAAACCGAAAAAATATACATTTGGCAAAAACTTTAAGCAAATATAAAAATTTTAGCGACAACCGCACATCTATGGCTTCTTCCATTCTCTAGTTATAAGATGTTAAATTTTTTTTAGAATAATAAACTACACATTTTTTTAGAATTATTGATCATGACTCAAAAAATGAAATGAATTTAATTTTTTTACATAATGATACAATCTTAACCAAATAACAAGATTATAAATGAAAAAAATAGTATCGATAAAGCAGGAGAATTATTAATTAATTATTATAAAGCTACTTATCGCTTAAAATACCAGTAAATGATTATCGTCTAGTTGGATACCTACATTTGTATTATATCACTTGAATATTAATATTTATTTAGGATATGTACGCTTAAAAGTTGGCAGTATGCCCATTTTGGAACGAACGTTCCTAAACTGTATTAGAATTGAGCCACGTGTTAAAAAATACCAAGTATTTGTAAAAAATAATTATTGCACTTGTGAAAGCAAAATGACCAAACAGTAGGGCACTATTTGAAACGATATTACTACAGAAATTGTACCCTACCATAGAAAAACAATGACTTTGAGATAGCCCTTCCATGAACGATTAGGATCATAGAATAATAAATAATAATTAAAAGATCGTTAAAAACAGTCAATAAGCATTATGGAATCTATAGATCAATCTTGGCAAAAATTTAAAACGACTAATTTGGAAATATAATTCAAAAAATGTATAAATTACTCACTGATGAAGGCAATGACATGGAATATAAGGGGAGGACTACACGTTTTAAAATTCTAAAATCAACGAATCACAAGAGGTGAGAATTTTTTGAGAAATTTTGGTCAATACGTTGCTGTATCGAATTTTGCGTCATCGAAATATTGCAGCAAAGTTACTGGGCCGAATAGTTGTTGGATCGAAAATCGCCCGTTCGAAAGTTGTTACTGGGTCGAAACATCGCTGGGTCGAAATATCGTACAGTCTGAAACATACAGTCTAAAACCCAAAACAAAGTTCACACATAAACACCATAGACTATTTTAGAACAAGCAAATATGGAAATAATCGATGGAGTTCTGGAAACTGTTTTAGTCGCTTAGTTAGGCTTCTGTTATGAGTAATTTGTATTTTGCCCCAATTTCCGAGTTAAGCGTAAGACGTGACGTTCCAAAAACAACGAAATTGTGGGTTTTTTTTCAGTTTTTCTCTAATAGCTACTAAAAAGTACTAAAACATTAAATTTTGATCAAGTAGTCTAATATAAATCCTACTCCAAAATAAGGTCCAATTTTCACACTTTTGCTAAAAAACACATTTCTGTACTAATAACGTAAAATATTTATGAAACTACTGACTTTAGAACAAAACATCACAGAATAAAAAAGTTTTAGATCTCAGAAAAAACCAGTACACAATTTATTTTTACCCCCTCCCCAACCATTTTTAATATTTTTATTGAGAATGAACAAATACTCCCAATAATTATCAAATAACATTATATTTAAATTATTTTTTTAAGATTAATTAAGTTCCAATTTACATTACATTGTTGGAAAGTCAACAGATTATTTTCAAAAATTGCGGAAAAACTGCCACATTTGCACTAAGACATTGCGTCGTCTCACACATCAGCGGTTGCCAAGGCGAAAGATTTAAACTGCTCGACAACACTCCTTACTCACCAGATCTAGCCCCAAGTGATTTTTTTGTTTCCTAAGCTAAAAGTTGCGCTCGGAGTGCTATTCTAGTTCGTATTAGTTTTAGTTCGAAGATTAATTTAATACGTAGGACAATAGAAGATAAAAGTAGTATTTAGATTTTAAGATTCATCAGAGATAAATAAATAGTGATCAGGAATAATTAGTATTAATAACAACTACATGTGAAAATTCTACATAAAAAAATATGATGATGGCTGTAAAAGATAAAATTCTTTCTTAATATTCTCACCATAGACGGTCTGTGTTAAGTTTTTTTTCCTGTGCCAACCTCTATTTTCATTATTCCTCTGCTCAGTATATTTTAATTTCAGACTCGCTTGATATTCCTTCTTAATTTCCTCGCGTCGTGTCCCTTCTTAACTTATCTTGATTTCCCTCTCCTCTTGATATAACCATAAAATGTCTTTCCCATGTTAACAATTCTTATCTTTACCTCATCAGTCAGAACAGTTAAGTTTTATATCGCTTATTCAAAATTTCTTTTCTTCCCCTCGATACACAGAGTAAGTTTTTATTATATTATATTTCCACTTATGTCCCCTGTTATCATTATTAATTATTTCGACGCCGCTTTAACTTTTATTTTTAATTCTTTTTTATGCCGGTATATATATTTTTTTATATTTACTTAAAAGGTCATATCTTATCTTTTATAATAATATGAATTATCTGATGTTTGTGGGTGCTCTTTCAGTCTCAATTACATAAAGAGAATCTATTTTTAATTTGTTTTTACAGATTGTCTTAAAATTTATTTCACTTTGAGTATTTTCATCTTTCATATTTTGATCTAAAACTCATGTATATTCATTTTAATATTGTCATTGTTTTATATTTTTTTTAAACAGAGACAAATCTCGTAATTTATAAGATTTTTGTCTATTTACTTTATGTGAACTTTTAGGGTTTTTGGAACAAGTTTCTTTTTGGAACGAGTCTTCTGGACAAAACTTTTTTCCTGGACAGAGTCTTTTCTGGACTGAACATTTTTTTGGGATTTTTTTTTGGAAAGAGTCTTCTGGAAAAAGCTTTTTTCCTGGACAGAACCTTTTCTGGACTGAACGTTTTCTTTGGGAACGTCTTTTTCTTTGGAACGTCTCTTTACTGGATCAGAATCTGCTTTTGGGTTGACATTGTTTCACTGCCTATTCCAGGAAGTTTTTCGAAAGAAACTTGATGAGAAGCAAAATAAAACCAAGATAAGTTCCATTTTCCAAAAAAAAAAATCAAGAAAAAGTCTCTGAAGATATCATATTATGAATAAATTTTTCTTTTCTTCAATAAAAGTATAACGTTTAATTTGAGTTTAATTTCCTTAAATCCACAAAAAAAAGAAAGGACGGATTTTGATATATATCATAGTTTTTTTTGTCAATTGTTTCTAAATACATCAAATAATCAATTAGCCTGGGGACCAATTTTTTTTGCTTTTCGATATATTTCAAATTCTATTCGTGGAACGAACCCATAATAAAAAGAATTGAGCTTAAATCACATTTATTACTAAATCACTTTTATCAACAAATAAAAACTATCGTTTCACAATTTGGCGCACAACGTGGGGCGTTTCTCAATTTGTTAACATTGAATTAAAATAATAAAATATTTTCATGACTGACACCAAAAACAATATTATTGTTTCATTCTCACTATAATATGTATCTAAATTTAATTACCAAATATTAAATTTTTGTTTTTGATATATTAAATAAAGTGATCATGTAAATATCCGCAAAACATTCAGCTTCCCGCTATAATTTTTACTAAACATATTTGTATTTTCTAATCGTAACTAAATTAGATTTGTTATTTAACCTTGTTTGTAACAATCCACACTCATTTTATTTATAACTGGCAGTGACATTATACTTTCAATTGTCGTTTGACAAAATTTCAAGAATGTACTAATAACAAAAACACATCCAACAAAATGTACAATGGAAAAGTTTAAATTGTTGGCCGTATTTATTATATACAGCTCGTCTTCTCAGTACGATATGATAAGATATATTTAACATTATACAATATGCGTATAAAATACCGATGTGGAAAGAGAAGAAAATACATTGTAAAGGAAAGTAGGGCAATAGAAGCTCTGGTTGGAAAGCTAAAATCGCAATAAAACGTGTGATCAATAAACAAATAGAAACTAATGTACGGATGTAAAATATCGGTGCTCAATAAACAAATTGAAACTAGATAGCAAAAAAAAATTGAAGAAAAAGTGTGTGACAGATGTAAAGCATGATGCAATTCGATTAAGAATGAAAGAGTAATAAAAGAAAACGGAAAAACGAGTAAAGGTACACGTCCATAGTGCACCACTTCTCACTTCCAGCTTTATCGCGCCAGATTAGCGAGAAAAAAGTAGGAAGAAATGAACAAGCGTGGCCATATTGTGCCTGTCCGCCTGCTTCAACCGGCTCAATCCACTTTTACCAGCTTTTACCGGAATCACTTATTGTTTCTTTTCTCGCTTCACCCGCTTGACCAGTTTTAAGAGTTTCCGATCTTTGTCAAAATGATTATTAAGATCTAGGAAAAATCGGATGGACAAAAAATCGACACTAGCTAAACATGTGAAATTTTAATTTAGTTTTTATTAAAACTAGCAAATTCTGCTTAATTTTAAACCTATTTTAATAATACAACATATTATTATTTATTAATATTTAACTATAAAAGTATTCACTGATTCATTACTTGATTGTTTTGGGAGTAAATTAGGTAGCTTAATTATTTTTTATATGGAATCAATAACCGTGTATTAGGTTTTAGTCAAGTTTAGAAATACCTACACAAAAGAATCGATCTCCATCTCCGATCTCAATATTTCCTCCGATTTTTAGATCGATCTCAACTTAAAAAATTCGAAAATGCCGCCACAAAAGATCGATTCTCGATCGAATCGAGATCGGAAATCCTAGTGGGTTTGGTGTAGACCTTTAGGCCCTTCGAACTAAAACGAAACTAATTGCAAACTTAAATCCCATACCTGTTGCTTAACGGTTGAAACTAGGGTTATAATCCTGACAGGTAAAATGCAGAGAATCAATACAGAACTGTACTTTTTGGGTATTTCCCAGTATTTATAATTCTAAGACATATTAGAAAGTTTCTTTATGCTGATTAAATCATAGTCTGAAGCTAAATTTCAGCCTTTCTTCTGGGCCTTAACAGACTTTTTGAAGAAAATACTACAAATGCTTCTGAAAGTTTTCACTCTAAATTTAACAAATATTTTATTTTCTTTTCCTGTACCACAACCTTCTCTTTAATTTTCCCCTTTGTCCCCCAGTGCGCGCACATAAATAATAATTCAAAATGAGGCAATTTACTTGTCACTAAATTTAATTTTATTTTTTTATTTTATTTTCACTAAATAATATCAGACATTTAAATAAATTTCTCTGGTAAGTTTTAATATTTTAAAATGTTTGTTTCTTACCCTAAGAACTACTGTATTCTAGGCTTGATGATGGCTTGTCGCCGAAACTAGTCGCCAATCTTCTATTTAATAATAACATTTTGTCGTAGTTGACTTGGAGTTTCATTACTAAAATATTTTTATACTTCGCATCCATCTCCATTTAATTTTATTGATATATTAATACAATTGCAAACTGAGAGTTGATCAAAATTAATAGTACTTCACTTCCTAAATAAATATAAAGCAAAGCTGTCCGCACAAAAGAGGAATTGCAGCGATTAAATTTAGATAAATACAAAAGTGGTAAAATATTAAGAATAAATTTTGTGAAACGTATTTCATATTTAGGAAAAAGTCATGTGTAATGAATGAATCCAATTTTATATATTTTATAATACCCTTTTGATTGCAAAAATTGTACAATGTAAATACTGTAAAACCCTGGTTAAAAAAAAACCAACCCACTGGGCTTTTTTCGGTTTTATAAGTGGGTTTTATTAGGTTTTTTTGGGTGAAAAATACCTGAAGCAAAAAAGTTACCAGAATCATTTGAAGTTACAAAAAATTACCAGAATCATTTTGTACTTTTTTTTTTAGAAATCGTTTGGGAGACGAAAAAGCTTTGCAACTGGTCAAAGTTTAATAGATTTTTACGATCAGATCTCGGATCAGATTCAAACGGCTGGTAGTAATACATGTTTTTTATTATGTAGGTAGTTTATCAGAGGTTTTCTTTTATTTATGTAGTTTTGTCATAGTTTCATTTTCTAGTTCCAATTTTTGTTAGTTTTGTGTTACGTTTGTTTCTTTTTACATGTGTAAGTTTTGTTTTATTTTTTTTACAAAATACAAAAATATAAAATGTATACAAAGAGTTTAAGTTAAAAAAAATGAAAGAAGGAAAATACCATTCAAAAAAATCCATTAAAAAAACTGCGGTTTTTTTTAAATGGGTTTTATCCAAAAAAACAGTGGGTTACCCACTGGGAAGCCAACTCTGAATGATAGCCCAGTAAAATGACCCGAAATTTGTCTATTTGGAGGAAATAATACTGAGTTGGCTAAAACATGTTTTAGGGTCCTATTCAACATATTAAAAGATTAGAGGCTACTGAGAGGGCCCAAAAGATTCAAAAATTTAGTTTTTCGCGAATAACTCGGAAAATATCAATTTTCATAAATGTATGTAAAAATGATAATTGAAGTCTATAAACTTCCGCACAATTTTGATAAGAAATCTGTACGCCCAAACAGAGAAGAGATTTTTTTTTAAACTCCGGTAGTTTTGTGACGTAAATAAAACGCACACGCGGATCGAGCATTTTTCACTAGTATCACGAAAATAGACTCGAATCGAGAAATATTGTAGAGAATCTAATTACGAACAATTTCGTTTTTTATTAATTTCTCTACGGTCCAAATTGACCGAAATATGAATGAAAAAAATGTATGTTGACAGTGGATGTTCCACATGTTAAAATCAGTAGTCTTTAAAGGCCACTTTCCCATCACGATGCATTCAAAATTATATGCTATAAACTTTATTTTATACGAAAATTTGTCAGGTTTAATTTCGGTCTCTTGAAGTTTTTCGTAAAATTAATAAAAACGAAGATTTTTACAAAAAAAGGAATATACATGAACTTTTTTTTTGTAAAAAAAAAATTTGTGAAGGACACACTACTACAGCACGTCCATATAAATATGAAGTAATGAAAATTAGGTAATAAATTTTTGGAAAACTATCCACATATTTTTCGACTAAATTTTAATTTAACAAAAATTATTTTTTTTCTTCCAATATTTAAACGTCTGCAACTCATCAATGAAAAAAGGTCTACGATAACGATAATTAAAATATCTTCAAGAAAAATACATAACATTACTGTCTCCTACAAATCAGAAAAAGTTATTTTCCAAAATGCACCCAAAAATGATATTTTTTCATGTTTTTTGCTAATAACTTTAAGCCATCTTTACTAAAATGGATTCATACATACATCAAAATTTTATTCTCTTTATCTTTCAGTATATGAACAACGACTTATTCTTTCAACTTAATACTAATTTTTAAATGCAAAACATCCACTATCAGCATGAAAAATTGTCTTTTAATTAATAACTCAGCGAATTTGGACCGTATAAAAAACGAAATTATTCGTAATTAGATTCTCTACAACTCTAATTTCAAACATTCCTCCTCCATTTGGCCGTACAAACTTGAATGTGCGAAATTTTGTAAGCTACAATTTTGATATCAACATAAATTTCCGTAAAGTTGATATTTTCAGAGTTATTTGCAAAAACCTGTTTTTTTTGGAGCTGTACGCAACGTAGCGTATACAGATGACTTTTTTAAATAGTACCTTGAAACAAACCTGTTTCAGCCCAGTCAGTATTATTTATTACAAATTTTACCATTTTACTGGACTATGAAAGAACTTTTACTTAAATACCTGAACAAGTATACTTTGTTCAGTAACAGTCATCATTAGCGCTTGTCTTATGTAAAACATGTAAAACAGATAAGACAGAAAATTTGCTTCTAAAATGTCTTGAATAACTTCAGCAATCAAATAAAATTTTATGTCAATTTTGACGGAAAGACTCTTTTGCCCTTGAGTGCAGTTGTCATACATGTTTGTCTTCATACTATACCTTGTTATAAAATGAAAATACAGCAAAACACATAAGAAACAAGTGTTTCATAAAAAATATTCTAACTCAAGAGTGAGAATTGTTATATTTAAAAATGATTTCGGAATTATTACATTCACTAGAGAAATAAGTTTCTATTTAGCTACGCAATAGATAAAGAAGCGTTGCTCTTTTTGGATCGCACAAGAATTCAACGCTATGAAAACCTAGCTTAATAAAAAAACATAACCTTTGTCAATAGAATGTCAAACTGACTGAATTTATTTCCGACATACCTCAATTGTTTGAAATTAGATTATTTTGTAACGTATTGATTAAGGGTCACTAAACAAACTATACCCATTTCTTTCTCCGCAATTCTGTGTGTGAACACGATAGCGTCTAAACCAATTTAGATGAAATTTTTTCACAGTTTACCTTCATTTCGACCATTTTTATAATGATGTATGTCTGTGTGTGAACACGATGGCGTCTAAACCGATGTAGATGAAATTTTGCATATAACCAGGAGTGACAGTTACTATCATTAAACAGGATGGCAATATTTTGCTATTGTTGCCAGAATTACAAAGAAGTCAATTTTTTTCATAGTTTTTTTATGTTAACATGCTAATTTTTGAAAAAATAGAAGATGATTTTTTTTCGTAAACTATCCTCGTTATAACCTATAATTTATTACGAGGTTTGTGTTCGGAGGGCCACCCTCCACTTGATCCAACTGATTACTTTTAATTCGTTAACGAAAAAGCCAATTTAACCATTTATTTTTTATTAAAAATAAAATTAATTTTTTTCTCATAACACTTATATGGCGTCAAATGCGCGTTTTCGTTTCTGCAAAGTTTACGGTATATATTGTCATAATACTATTTGGAATAATTCATAAGCAAAGTGTTATTTAATTTTTTTAGATCAAAGAACAAAATTGAATAAAATTTCATAAATAAAATAGATAAATTACAATAACAACAAATTTCTTAATATAGAATTAAGGTTAAAGCAAATATCAAATAAAACGATATTGGCGTACATGACACGCAACGTGTTGAACCAGAAAGCTATAAAACACAAGTATATATTTTCTTTTCGTATGATAATAGACTCAAAAATATCTAACACCGTTACCAGAGACACTAAAAAGTAGAAACTTTCATTAATTCGAAAATAAATAATTTTTTTAAAGCGACGATTTCATAATACGGCAGCGCAAAATTGGGTGACTCGAAAAAAATATTTTATCCACAATCACCTTATAAGTTTTATCCACATTTATGAACCAAATAAAGTACCTCTTTATCCACTAGTTGAATAATGAAATTACTTTATTCCACCAGTGGAATAATGAAAAATGAATGGCAACTATTCAACACCTCCCTATATTTTGTACGTAATTTCAATGATTTTTGAGGAGGTGACAGCCGCTGTCAGAGCAAAATGTCAAATGATTTTTTGAAGAAAAATTTCGGCTTATTCGCGCAAAAATTTTTAAACACAATGTATAACTATTAAAAATGAAATATGCTTGATATGTACTTCTTAACTCATTTTATTTTATTATGAGGATAATTAGTTAAACGCTTACTTTATTAAGTGTTCGGAAATTTGGGTGGGATTACCCCTTCTTTATTTGTTTCTTAATAGGGACATCAATTTTTTATAAAAAAAATGTAATTATT
This sequence comes from Neocrepidodera transversa, assembly GCA_963243735.1. Taxonomy (NCBI): domain Eukaryota; kingdom Metazoa; phylum Arthropoda; class Insecta; order Coleoptera; family Chrysomelidae; genus Neocrepidodera; species Neocrepidodera transversa. The sequence continues at coordinate 7,060,948 of OY725338.1, forward strand.
TTATGAGGGAGATTTCTTATTTAATATTATTTATCGTTAAGTTATTTATATGTATTACATTTTTATTGAGGATTTTTGAAGTTGTAATAACTGAATATTAGATTTACATCGATGTATTATTAAATTCTTTTATTTCCCTGAAAATAGCTGAAAAAATAAATATATACAAGGAACCCTTCCATACTTTTAAACCAAGTTCTACAGTTAATTTCTTTTTTTGTATCATTAATTGATAAACCTGCATATTATCTAATTTTGTAGGATATACAGTGAGAGGATTAAGTCCCCCCCATATCAACTCGTTTATTTTAAAGAGTAGGAAAAACACTTGAACACGTCGATTTTTACACTTGTCCGATTATCTAATGGTATAAAAATTTCGGTATTTTGACAAACCCCCTTCAGGTGACTGCCACTCTCTCAATTTTTTTAAATAGCAAGGGGGGTCGTGATCTTTGTAAAAAATGATAATTAGGTAATCAACGTTTAAAAACTTTATGGGCGATTTTCAGACCATTTATACCTTAAGTCGAAGGTGTATCAGACGAAGCCAGAAAATATTGGTGACTTATTGCGCCAGAGATTACTAGAAGAATGTAGCAATATCACTAAAGAAATATTACAAAAAAAGGTGAACATTTTAAACTTAAATTTTGAATCTAAATTTTTATAACTAATTCTAATCAATTTCTTGACTATAAAACCCACTTTTGACTATAATAACCACTTCTTCAGAATTCTCGTAAACGTAACTATTATTGTAATATATTTTTTATAAGCTTTCTAATGAAGTGTCACATGAGTCCCCTTGCTATTAAAAAAATATAAGGGGGTGTCTGTCACCTGAAGAGAGTTCATCTAAATACCGAAGCTTTTATACCATTATATACCGGGACACGTGCAAAAATCGACGTGTACGAGATTTTTTTACTCTTTAAAATAAATGAGTCGTCAAGACTTAATCCTTTCACTGTATGTACTTTATGTTAATAATCACTAAAACGTCCTCGTTTATAAATTATTTGTTTTGTCACTTCCCTTAATAGGATTTTTGTTGACAACCACTGCTTTCTAAATTTTGCATACACAACAAACTATTTTAAAGTTTGGATGTGACGTAAAGCAGTTGCAATTATTTTTTATTCCTAACTACAAGTAAAGAATTTCATGGTTTACTTAAAATATCTATGATAATTAGAATGTCGGTATTATTAGTTATATATATTCTTATACGTCATTCAGAACCTTGATAAAGTTAATTATTTTCAACATGCAGTTTTAACATAAAGATTGACCTAAGCAAGACGAGTAGACAAGGATTAAATCCTTTAAGTGCAAAGTAAATTTCACATTTTTAGCATTATATTTTGAATTGAAATAACCAATCGTTTAACTATATTTTTACTCTTTTTGATAGTGTTTTATTCTTTTCAATTAAATAATGTTTATAGTGAAAATAATCTACAATTCAAAAGAAAATTATTGTTCACAGTATTTTTACTAAATTTCAATATGGGATGAGTTAAGACTAGGGCGTCCCTATAAAAAAGAGAGATATACTAAATTTCAATATGGGATGAGTTAAGACTAGGGCGTCCCTATAAAAAAGAGAGATAAATGTATGCGGTGGAAAAATCTAGAATATTTTACAAAACATGACAGAAGAGTTTATTTGTCTATAAGTAGACTATTTGATTTGAGTACAGTCGACACTAAATCTTTTCAGATTTAATTTTGTTTAATATTGAAAATATTTAATCTCTGTGGGAAATAGTAAATTTTCACTATCACTTAAGTACGTTTTCCTAGATGAAACGTAGATATTTTCAAGACTGCTATTAACACACGGCAAGATGAAAATTCTGGTAAATTCATTGTAAATGCTGGAAACGACGATGGGTTTATTGAAGATACTGAATTTCTTTTTTCCACAAAATCAAAAAGTGTAGACTATCATAATTCCACCGATTTAGAGACTTTCAAAAAATGGGTGAGTGAAAAAATACCCATCACTAATTACGAATGAAAAAATAGACGAACTAACAGGGACAGTTATGGTGACTGTCCCCATACTACTGCCACTACAATCCGATTGAATTAGTTGGAGGAAGTGATAAAAGTTTGGAACGATATGTGAAAAATACAGAACAAATAATTCTAAACGATTGTAAAAAGCATATTATGTACTATATGATAAAGAGAAAACTAAGATAAGTTTTGATTTAGTACAGTTCAAGTGGTAATGGATGGTCCAGTAAAGAGAATGATTCATTTTCCGAATTTAGTTTGTAAATTTGTAACATTGTAAGTATCAAATATTTGCATTTTGTTATCAATATTGACAAATCTACTGTTAATGGCTTTAAGTTCAAAATACGCGATTTTTAATCTGTATTTATAAAATTATTCATATTTTACCCTAAACTTGATAAACAGAAAGGGTGTTTTATTTAAAAAAACCCACGTTCTGAAACCACTTGTAAAGTTTTTTAAAATTGATATTTTAAGAACCTATAAGTATGTCTAAATAAAAAGTAAATATAAATATACTTATGATATTTATGGACATGAAATAACCCTATAATTTTATGAAATAATATTTAAATCACAATTATTTGTTAAAAAAAATCAAAACATTCCTAGAATAAAAAATAAAAATAAAACTTTAATTCATACTTAAATCTTATTAAATATTAATAATATTAAATTCCACATTTAAAAGAAATATTTTTATTGGTAAGGGGGCCGTACGTGCTATATTATCATTAACTTATTTTCTCAAAGTTACTTTCTCATCCTACACTTTCATAATGGTATTAACTAAATAAATTATTTACCAACGTCAAGGTCGATAATAAACAAAGTCCCAGGTCAATAATGAAAGCTGCTTCAAGGTCAATAATGAAAAATGTCCCAAGGTCAATAATGAAAACCACCCCAAGGTCAATAATGAAAATTTTCACAAGGTCAATAACGAAAACTGTCGCAAGGTCGATAATAAAAAATGTCCAAGATTTGTCAACGAATAGTGAGAGTGTTTGAAATAGAAGGAAGCTCGGATGACCTCTTGAACAATGGTAATATAACAATTTATTTACGTTACATATCAACTCCCTGGACAAGTATCCTTAATAACACTGTACGTGTGGTCAAGGTAAAACAGAAATTCAAAATTTTAAATTATACTTCTAGGATATTTTTTTAGAAATCCCTAATCACTTTAAGTACATTTATTAAAAATAGGTTGTAAAACTAAAAAGCGCAACTATCTATATAATAAAAATTTAAGTAACATATGTAACATAAAAATCTACTTATTTAGTGATATAAGGTGTACTGTTGAGTGATTTACGTACGAATAACGAGTCACGAGATAAGCGCCAACAAAGTACAGCGTGGAATAAATTTAAAAATAAATCAAATTTCAAAATTAGATAATAAATGGAATTTGTTAAGAGAAACCACTGTAATTAAAATATAATAGACAAAATTCAATTTTCTTACATCCTATGAATACCTTATTATTATGTAACATTTAAAAATAAATAAAGTTAAATTAAATTTTAAAGTAAATGGGAATAAATATTAAATACCTATTTAAATCTCATTAACCTAATGAATTTAACCAAGCAGGAATAATTTAGATACAGTTCCATAGTACAATTTTTAAAATTACATGTTTTACGTAATACATTTTCTTTAATATTCGAGCAAAATACATGGTGATAAGTTACTTGAAAAACTTTTGAATCTAATAACTTCTATTAAAAGATTCATAGAGATTTTAGTTTAATTTGATTTGTTCCTTTAAATTTTAAATAATGAGTAAAAGTAAGGTTATATATGAAAAACTTACGGGTGTTTCTGTTAACTTTGTAGAGGTTAGACGTCGAAATAATGCCATTTTTTCTTAACAATTAAAGTAACAATCACCTTTTCACCAAACCAACACCGGCGACGACAATGTCCCAAATAAATAGTTTCACACTAATAAAACGAGAACAAGTTTCTCGTTCCCCGAAATGTGAGAAATGCGATAGATATTGAGTAATAAAGAAATGAAAAACAAATTAGTGATCGATGGTGATTACTGTGATTGAGAAATAGTAAATGGTGGGGCATAATGTAGAGTCTATCTTTTTTTTATGTATACATATACTGCTAGTTCTCTCTTTCTCTAAATCTTAGATCATTAGCTTTGGCAACAGTGTATGATATATTCTTCTTTGTCAATTGATTATGTGTATATTTACTGAGTAGGTTCGATAGTAGCAAATTGATATAAATAATAAAAACTCAAGTACGTTTCAAAATTAGCATATTACGTATTCTACTATAGTCAAATATACGTATAGTAAATCCTTTATTAAATAATTATAAATGTCAAATTTTATCCATTCTGTAAAGCAGCCAAGTCAGTTTTTCGACTATAATATATGTAGATGGCGTAAGAAATGAAACTTCGGTTTTAATTCGTAGAGCGATTTTATTAGCGGGTCCACACACTTGATTTTAATAAGTGAGAATGCCCTCATGTTCAGGTACCGCAAATTCTGTTGGCACCATGGAGAAATTTCTTAAAAGTTGGCATCACTGTTTGATCAAATATGGCTGATTTTCAAAACTCAAACACTAGAATTTAAAAATTTGAATAACCTAAACTATCCTTAACACAGGTTGTAAATGATTTTGATTGACTTTCGTTACGTAATAAAAAATATATTCGTATTTTACTGAAGGCATGTTTCTGACTGTTTTGACATTTATCCTCCAAGAACTTTTGACGCAGACAAAAGTTGTAATACACAGATTTTGATCGCGTAAATATTTGGTATCAAAACTTTTTGGTTTTCGAGTGTTTGATCCTCAAAAAATTAATATTTCGCTCTTCCCCACCATTTAGTATAGCATTCTTACCATAGATGGTGAATTTAATAACGCCATTTTTTATCCAAATAATAATTATTTGAACAATCAAAATTTAACTACCTAAATTAAGTATGAATTAAGCTATTTAAATTATCAAAACCTGGCTACATTATTCTGTTGGCGAGCGTAAGATATTTGAAAATCGGTATTTAAATTCTTGAGAAAAATATGCCTTCAAATTATTATTACGTATATATCCTTTTTATTTTACTTTGAAAATCTATCAAAATCATTCACTACAAGTTAAGTATTTAAATTCTCAAAACATGGCCAAAAAACTTCGATGACCGGCGTAATATATTTCTATCTGGGATAGATTAAAAACTATATGATAAAGCGTACCTATATTTAATTATAAAGTACCGAATCAAAATATCTACAAATTGCATGATTTATACGTTTGTGCTACAAATCTTTTCCTGATGTGGCTGTGCGTTTGCTGCAGTACATTTTTTGAAATATTTTCCAGTAACAATTTTGTAGAGACTTGTATGGTAATGAATTTGTGAATTAAAAGATCCGACAAATGTATTCTTCTCTGAATAAAACTTGCTACAATATTCATGAATCTTTCTGCTGTATTTTTAATTAACAAATGTGATTTTCTAATGAACAGATAAAGTGCCCCTGAAAGAAATGTTGAATTAAAAACTACTTTAATTTGGGCAAAAATAATCTACTTACCATGTTGATTTTAGAATCATGTCATTCGTAATACCCAACAGAATTGCACGTTTGTAAACGATAAGAAGAATGATATAGACGTTATGTAATCTGTTTTGAGGTTTATGTTAACTTCCTCTTTTTTCGCATGTTCAGAAATGGTAGTTTTTGCTAGTTTCGTCAGTTTGACTTGAATGTCTAACTGTCACCTTCCTACAATTTACTTACAAATAAATGGGTCTTTTTTCATCTATTAAAATATGTGTCCTTTTTCAATTTTGAATATCACACATTCTGCAATCAATCAGGCAATTTATATCAATTCAATATTTCAATAAAATTTTAGCACAAAAGTGTTTCCACATCAAAATAATTATCAGTACCTTGAAATTCGCATGGAGATAGACACAGTTTTTATATAAGATATTATCCCGCAATGTCAAACTTTTTCTATAGTAATTTTCACAATAAGCTAGTGTATAAATTAAAGTTGATCTGCCGCACCTAAATTTAGAGTCACAAATCCGCCAGAGCTGTTTCATAAAGCATACAGTGCTTAAGGACTCTCAGAGTATGAAGATTTTTTACAGGATTTTAAGGTAAAATTAAAAGAAAAATCATGATTACACTTTATTACGGAATGTGAAATACTTACCTTGCATAAGAAGCAAAAGCTTATAGCAAAATGAATACATTTCAGAAAGAACTTTAAATTGGCGTTCATAAAAATCAATTAATTAAGTTATTTAGCCAGACCATGTTAGAAATATTGCAACCTTATTGTTTTGTTTCTCTTCAACATTAGAAATGTTTTAACTGTGTAAAATGTTTTATTTTTAACTTTAAATATTTTAAACTTTCATGCTAAAAAGAAAGCGTTCTAAGCTAGATTTCAAAATAAAAGAAACAAAACTGTCTTATCGGATCTAAATCAATACTCATTAAACTCTTGTAGACACAAAGCTCTTTCTCAACATATTCACATAAAGAAATAATACACCTATTAATAAATTATCTTCACAATAGTAAAATATTGCTACAGTTAATTAAATATTGCAAAATTTGTTCATATTCAAACAATAACTATCATATTTTATATTGAAATTGTCAAGTGTTTATAAAAATGTACTCTAGATAAAATTATCTAATGAATATGTTATAATTAGTTGCTCTTGAAGTAAACAAAAAAATACGTATAACTTATATGTAACTTAGGCCATTTATTTTTTGTTCATTTTGAAGTTTAATTAAAAAAAAAAACTGTTTAACAAATAAAAGTTAAAAATTGGTTTGAATGCTTTTTGTTAGTGACTTTAAATGCGATCTTATCTTTGTAACCACAGCCTATCCAATCCTAAACAAATTATTTAATTTAAAAGTTAGCAATATTACACTGGTAAATAAATTCAAATCTTGTATAGAATCACAACTAAAATCACAAAATAAAATCTCATAACTCTTATCACTGTCGCATAGAAGCAACTGAGCATAATGTATAAGAAAAGAATCATTCTTTTCTCGAATACTATCACATCAATAATAAGCAAATTTCTTTTTATAAAATTGTGCTTATTGTATATGACTTGCTATCAAAAATTACTTAAATAAAAAAGAAGCTTATCAGGCCTTTCTAACGGTAAAATTTAACTTCGGTTTCTACGCAATCTTTAAGTAATTCATCAAATTCAGACAGATCCTCTCCCACTCTTTCTATCACCATTTCCAGTTCTTGAACACATTCAGCTTCCATGTTTCTTAGCAGTTCCAAAACGTCTTCTTTATTATCTTTCTTCATAGCAGAAGATTGCAAAGAATACAGGGTATGTGGTTCCTACAAGTTGAAGTATTATGAGTTTCAGTATTTTTAAAAATTATTATAAAAAACTTACATTTCCTGAAGCGCATTTCGTGTGCTTGGAAATGACTGCGCCAGTTGTAAAAATAAATGGTTTAAAGACGGATTTTGAAGGATCTGGGGTAGCAGTAAACCAGTGAACATTAGGGCTCCCAATACATAAAACTGATACCTAGAACTGAAAACTGTTAAGTAAGAATTTAATTTATTTTTGTTATTTGATTAACCTGGCTTCCCTGAGTCACACTTCCGTAAGGTGTATCTCGAGTCATGCAGATGCCAGATTCAGTATCACGTAATACTTTAAACATGTCTACTTCTTTGAAATTACCCGAGGAAGTAAATTTTTCTAAAAGTTTTTCACCAGCAAGATATCGACTACCATAAGGTTTAGTTTCTCCACTGAACACATCTCGAAAATTGAATTCACCCTAAAAGTAATTTAATAAAAAATTATTATTCTATTATTATTATACCGTACCTTTCCATTCCAAAGACCTTTTGATTTAGCATATTCTTGTATCCCATTGGAGTGTCTATCTATATTGGTAGTAATGGTTAGAGCGTTGGATATATTTCTAAAACCATCTAAAAAATTGGGCATGTTGAACAGAGCTGCATATTTTACAAGTTTAAGGCATAAAACAAGATGAATAAACATGATAATCGATAAAACCTCCAAGATGACTGAATATTGTCCCAATTCTCTGACAAAGTTCAGAATCTCCGATATCTTAATAGTTACAAGAAAAAATTATGATCATAAATTTTAGACACCTCCAAGCTCCACATTTTAAAAATAATTTCGAAAAAATTATTTTTATAAATAAAATGAGGTTAACTATGGTAGATATTAATTAATAGATAAGAAATAGTGTTTATTATACAAAATAAACCAAAATTACTTTTTCCATGAATTTTTTACCTTATAATTTTTAAATATATAGTATTAACAATTACATATATTATGTAAAGTTAGGTAGGTATTAATATATGTATTTTTAAATATCGTTTGTTAAAAAAAATTATTTTCGAAGAACAATTATTGTTATTACTACTGAAGGTGTGGCCACATTTTAGATCAAATCTATGGGGAACGCCAAATATATAGGAATATAAAAATTATTTGAAATCCAATATTTTTTGTGAGCATAGTTGATAAACTTTATTCTTTTAATTCTAGAAGATTATCCATAATCACAAATGTGGGCCACCAATGAAGAAATAAAAAACCAACTACAAAATACTTTAATATTTATAGTTGGAAGGAAAATTGGCAACTAGTTTCGGCAAATATATGCCATCATCAGGCCAACTAAAATTATATAGGTAGTTAAAATTTAAATTATACAATATGTTAAAAAAATATGGTTACATGTGCGCACTTAGAATTAAAGGAAGGAAGTTTGGAATTTAGGTGTGGCACTGAAAAGGAAGAGAGACGTTAAGTAACATTTAAGAATTTGTAGTAAAGAGAGAACATGTTGGTGTAAACCCAACATTAATAAAACGATTTTGGGAAAGGAAAATTTGTGGAATTTGATCTTAGTAATCAAGTAGTGGAAGTACCGGGCGTACGTCGGGAAAAGGTAGACAATTTTTGGGATGGGGTAGACATACTATGCGCAGGATGTAATTTATTTGGGCGACCCTATGTGCGACCACAAATCAAACGAAAAATTAAAACAGACATAGTGACCAAATTTAAAATTCAGATCAGACATCAAAAAAAATTATGGAACAATACCCTGTATATTAAAATTTTTAAAATTGGATTGCATATTCGAAAAGAGCAGAAAAAGTTGAGTGAGAATACATATTTCTTGAGACTGCACATTTCATTCTACTAGTAAAATTTTAAAAGCAAATTTAAGATTTATTAGTTTTCGTGGAATTCGTGTATAATGTTCATAGTTTTCAACATAATTCTTTTCTGTTAACAAAGTATACTCTATGTACGTGTTTGCTTAATAAAACATTGATTAAAGATAAAAAAAATGTTGAAAATAATCGTTATTTTCTGATGAAAAATACAGGACAAATTTATGATTCACAAAAACAATCCGCAAAACAGAAGTCTAAATTTTCAAGAAAAAAAAACAAAAAATATTTAAGTGTAAGGAAACCAATAAATATCAAGTTTCTGATTAAAATATGTCCTATTGAACTGGTTTATAATGTGAGCGAAGAAAGTGCAAATATCAGCTGTGAGGTATAAAATTTTATGACGTAATAACTTTGCTATGTTCGGGATGTCGGACGTACCAAAAAGCCATATATTAATACGTTTTCCGCTTTAATTAAAAAATTTCCTATTGAAATAAAAACTATATTTAGGTCATTAATTTTTCTTGTGCATTAAAGACATAAAGACCATATATATGAGTCTTAACGGTTAGGTTATTACAAACTTTTTTAGGCGTGGGCCCGAGGCTTATTATGATGAATGCATGAGAGCAACTCAATATAAAATTTAATTCACTACAGATTACATCCAGTAAAGCGCCAGAATGATCCCAATGGTTTCCAACGAGGTTCAGTGGGTATAAATTTAGCTTTACTATCAAAATATTACAAGTTCGAACACTGCTCAAATTAAAAAAAAAAATCTGATTTTTTAGTTACGATTTTTGTTAAATACTAATTAATAAAGTGGTGAAATGAAACAGTAACAAAGTTTAGATAGAATACACACTTCCACTTAATTTCTTTTAAATACAAAAATTTTGGAGGCCATTTTGACCCTGTTCCCAATGACCCGGACAAAAAATAATCGTAAATAAATCTAAAAACCAAAAGATTATCCATAACGCAAATGTTATCAAAGCTTTAATAGAAAATAAAACTCTTAAATCATTTAGTTTTATTTGATAGTAATAAATCTAGCTTTTAGCTCTACAAGAATATGAGATCAGAATAAACTATACAAACTATGTTACAGTAACATATACAAACTATGTTACTTTTAAGTGGCGTTACCTAGGCTATGACTTGATTAATGATGCATATCATGAAATTGACAACGAAACACTCATTCATAACCCCATGATGTTAAGTTTATCATTAAATAATCACAAAAATATTTCTAATCGCAGGATAAAACGTAAAAAAAAACAGATGATACTGTCATATTCAAAGTCAACATTTTTTGGGACACGAGTTAAAAGAATAAAAAAAAATGAACAAAAAGTTAATAATAAATTTTTTTTAAATAATTCTTGACTTACTAGTAATTTGTTCTGCAACCCAATGTTTTCCAGATGTTTCCAGTACCCAAGCTGTTGTTGGATCAGCAATAATAAAAGAATTATGATACACCAAATCTGGATCAGTTTTCGAACATGGACCTCCTTGTCCATATTTTTCTAATAATTGAGTAATAGTTTCTAATGCTTCAGTGGCGGAAGTACTTCTTTCTAATCCCAATCTGTTTTAAAATATGTTTCATATAGAATATACTAAATGATATGTAAAATAATTCCTTTACCTTAAAAGATCCATTCCAAGAAGCCGTTTGACAGTAGGATCATGATCACCATCATTATCATTTGTCCATATTGCTTCGTTTCCAATAACAACACCACATTCATTTGCTCCCATTTCAGCACCCCACATCCAATTTGGTTTACTTAATATAACAGCTTTAGTGTATCCACAGCCTTCCACCTCTATATAAGTACACTAGAAGAATTTATGGTAAGGAGATGCAATTTTTAAGTTTTTATTTTTAGGATAACATGAAATAAAAATAATTGTGTATTAATATTTTTAAATATCAGTCAAAATAATAAAAAATTATAAACCTCAAAAATAGATATAATGAAATCATTTTGTACGAGTTATAGAAGTTAATTTATTATTGTTATTATTATTAATAAGTGTTGTGTTATAAAAATTAAATTTGAAAGGTTTTTCTAAAGAAACAATTTTTTTAATCAACAATTTTGAACATATAAAGGAGTCTTAAGAAGTTTTACTAAAAATAAAATTTTTATTTGGAAAAGTAATTATTTCAAATTTAACTTTGAAAATTCAAAAGCATTCAGTATTAAAAATTTTGGGATAAGTTTTAAGAATCAAGTATGAGTTTAAAAAAAAGAGGGGCAGAATTAATTAGAGAGGGGAAAAATAAGAAAGTCATAAGATTGAATTATTTTTTGGACCTTTTGTCAAATAGAAAAGTAGATTTGGAAATTTGTTAGATGGAAAAGAATTATTGACTGTAAAAAAGCTTTGAATATGTGTGCAACTATATCTAAGTAAAGAAAAAAAAAATACAATTTAAAAATTTTATTGCAAAGAACTAAAATTACGTAGCATAGGGGATCTAGAAAAAAAATGATAAGAAAAATAAAAGACCAGGACAATATAACACCATTTGAAGATTTGAAATCATTATGGGGTATAAATTTAAAATTTTGGCAGTATAAAGAATTTTTGTAGCAGCAGGATATAAAAAATTTCATTATTTATATTTTTGTTAAATTTTATGATTTTTTTTATTATTTAGATCTGAACCCACTCCCAAATTGAGATAGAGTATCAACAGTTTTAATTAATGTAATAATACATGGATTTATAGCATTGTCTGGTTATTTTGCCAACAATTTCTTATTGTTGAATATCTGTTGGGACCACTTTGACCCCAACCTTATTCGATTAACTTCCAAATACCGTATATGTTGCTCTTTTTGTCTTTTGCTCATACAAGCAACACGTAAAAAAAATCAAATATCCTTTTATAACATCAAATGTAAAGTAATAACCATATTTAATGTACTTACGAATTTTAACAGTGCGTTAATAGGCAAAAATACCGAATTGCCATTTAGGTTAAAATGAGAAAATTTAACATATAATCTTTTAACGGAATCTTTACAGAATTGCCACTGTTATGTTTAAAAAAAAAGAAATAGTAAGTAAACTTGGCAATGCAGTATACAGTAAAATTTTAATTACTGATCAAGAAGTAGCGCCACATTTAAAATATACTAATTACTTATTATTGATTTGTATTTACTAATTACTATTATAAGAACTATGAAAATCAATATGAGCAACTAGGTTCCTTAAACTAACTATTGAATAATATCGTGAAATTCTTTTATAATAGATAAGTTCATTGTCACTAAATTTTGCTGCTTATATTTGGACCTTCAATTAGTCTCAAATTTTGAAAAGTAGCACATAGTTGATATCATCATAATCTTAAGTATATGTATAAGAAAGTTTTAAACAGCTAAGTAAAGTAAGTTTCAGGAAAAAGCAAGTATGCAATATTCAGTGTTCCAAAAATTTCTAATAAGTGTGGACTATTAATTATTAAAAACATTAACATCTAAATCCGAAACGTGGTTATTATAAATAATTACCATATAGTATATAGTTGACAATTATTTATAGATTTAATAATTTAATGTTATAAAATTCAATAACACTACAATTACCTTTATTGAACCTGGAACATCTGATGCAGGAATGTAAACTACTTCCTGTACCTCATCAGAAGGTCTGTCAGAATTTTTACCAAAAATGATTCCATGTTTAGTAAAAGGTGGTAAAACAACAAAGGTGTCACACGAAGTTGGTAACTGCATCTGAAGCAACAAACGATTTAAGCAAAAATAATTTAATTTTGCGAAATATTTGTCTGTGGAGAAGAAACAAGTAAATAATCTCTTCTTTGTTGAGTTAATAGTAATAGGTACATATAGTTTCTGAAACTAAAAGATAAGCTGTAAAAATTGGCTAATACATAATCTAATTTTAATTGGATAACTTGTAATTAATATTTTGATCTGTGACCTATAAATGTTCTAGTAGAGTCGATTGCTACAAGACAGTCAATGAAATTAGATATTCAATATAATAGCATATCTATAGAGTTGTACATATTAACTTATTTAATATTTAAGATACAGATACAAGAATTTATTTTAAAACGATTTTCATATTGCAATAAAGTATCATTTAGTTAAATTAAGTAAATCAAAAATAAAATAATAAATATTTTGTATACATCATCACCATATTGTTTCTTAATAGTTTATTTCTTGCAAATTCATTAGTATGGGATTATTTTAAACCATAAAAGGTTTACCCATATTATTATAGAAAAATTAAGTTCTTTCATTTAAATAAAATAAATAATAAATGAATGCAAATGTTACCTCAGAATTCAATTAGGGTATATCTCCGTCCCTCCTTACCGAGCCGAGATAAATTTGATAAATTCTAAAAAAATGGGTAACAATTAAGGCGACGTTAATTGTCGCAGTTCTCTTTCAGTGTAGCCAACCTAAGTTTTTAAAACAAAAACTTTTACATTGTTGCGCATGCTCGGTGCGGAATTAGTTTCTCTTTTCAATATAATAAAAATGAGAAATTTAGTAAATATATACCAAACTACTACAGTACAATTTTCAGCAAATTATAAATCAATTGAATTTATTTTGTTTAATCGGTTTGCTAAAATTGATCAAGGATGGTAAACTAATGTCCATGTGGGAAGTATATAAAAATATAACTTTTATAAGTTACATTTGAAAAACATTATGTAGGGGAACAGAATGTGATTATACTCTTTTCTCTAGCGTTTATTTTCGAGGACTCTACTAAACAATACATTCGATAGAGCACCGAACTGAGGTTTGGAAACTGTATAAGTCATGCTAATGTAATTTAATTCTGACATGTAGGTACCTAAGATATATATTGCATTTTCTAAGGAAAGTACTATGAGAAACCTTTATTTGCTATTTTTAATACAAATAGTAGAGAAATGAAATGGTTCTAATAAATTTTTGATAGTTAGAACGTTATAAAAACTTTGTTAAAGCAACAATTTATATACATTTTATTAGAGCTAGATACATCAGTTTTTAAGTTATAAGATAAACTCATATTTTGCGACTGAAAATAAATTGCTAGAAATAAAACCAGAAATACATTCCCAAGAAATTTATTTTTACTGTTTGAAAAACAACTTTCTGTTTAAATAAAAAAAATAATTATAAGTTTTCATTAGTATTTTATGTTCAATTACTACTATTAACCTAAAAGACACTTACGAGAAAAAATAAATAATAAAAAGTAAAACATTACAAGAACATAATATTGTTAACAAAATTTAAAATATGAAGTATTCTATTTATTCGACATACAAATTTTTTTGATTTCTTTGTAAAATAATAAGATTGTTTCTCAAATTTTTCTTTTGCTGCTTGCTTTGTTTTCAATTTTCATACCCAATTTATTCGTTTGCTTTTTGAATGCACCCGCTTCATCTAATGCTAATGTCATCGAATAACTATTTGTTTTCTATGAATATTTTCCTGTCTCAAAATTTTCATGTTCGGATTTTTTCTAATTGTTTCTTTCAGGAATTATACAATTTTTTCTTCACAATTTCATTCGGCCCACCTAGTGAACTTTTGTCTGAAACTTCTGCTAAAAAGAAACTCCCTCTCTCCTGCACGTTTTAACTGCATTACTGTTAAAATTCACACATAACGGTGGACACATGTTACATATTTGAAAAAATAACATACGACAATCAGAATCCATTATATAAAACTTTATAATAATTATTATCTGTTGATGAATTTTCCATAGCCATAAAACTCTCCAAATTTATCCTTTTCAATTTTATTTTCAACAGTTTCAGCTTATGGGCATTTATCACAATTTTGTCTTTATAGCTATTTGAATGTGGTCTTTTCATTGATAAAATCCTTTGCCACATTCTTCCCTCTTTTTAATTGTAACATTAGATTTTCTGTTTAACTGCAGTTTCAATAAATATTTAATATTTAACTTCATAACAGTGAGCCCAAATTTGTAACCTATCTATTCATTCTGGAAATAATATCGACAAATAATAATTTACATTTCTTTTATTTTTTTATAACTTTTTTGTTGTAAAATTTTGAAATTGTTTGTTTATGTAATTTAAAAAATCTATTTAATTTTTGTCTTTCAAAAATTCCAGGTCATTATTTGCCACTTCTATCTACAAATATTTCTTCTTTAGTTTCTGTTAAAATCCTCGAATCGTTTCATTTTTTCCATGGGAATTCCATTCTCCTGAACTTTTAATGCTCTCGCTATCATGTCATTTTCATGTCTCTTCTCTAATAAAGTCAAGGATACATTTGATAAATCTTGATTGCTTATAATAAATTATAGTGTGCTTTATCTTACGCAACTTTCCATTTTTCTTTTGCATCCTTTGGAATGCCCATTTTCAACTTTTCTACAACTGTATTTTTTTCATTCTTTGATAAATGGGTAAATCTCAACTTTTCTATATGTCCAACATGTATCATGACATATTTAGCAGCGACGATTATTTCAATTCGAAATTTAGAAAATAATTCTATAAGGATAATTTCCATTTATTTTAATTAGACCACCTGCTTTGGGTGTTCTTGTCAAACAAGCTAAAATTTAATAGTTTCTTACAATAATTTTTAAATATATAAATAAAATATGTTATTTGTAATATATACCTTATTTTGAACTGCTTCTGTTACAATTATAATAAAAGAACTTCGTTATATTCTTCCTTCTATAATTTTGCAAACATTTCCAAATTTCGAAACCTTTGCTAAAAAAGCTAAAAATTGTTTTTAATACTACTTCCTGGTGTATAGCTGGATTTATAAACTCTTGAACAGCAACTGCAACCTCAACTGCAAAGTTAAAAGTATTTTATCTTTGTGCGAACGGCAAATGATGGAAATTTAATTTTCCATATGTTTCCACCTCTTCTTGTATTTGACAAAAAAATACGATTTGAACAAAATAATGAATACCATTATAATAATATATAATTTTTAAGTTAACACATTTGCTTTCTTGGATTTTATAGATATAAGATAATACATTCGTTTTCTTTGGACTTGTAAATAAAAAAACTAAAGGTGTATCTCATACAGGTGTATGACATTTGACGTATGTCAAAACTGTCAATTTTCTAAATTGGTAGCACTGGGGAGAACTGCGACAATTAACGTCGCCTGCAGTGCGATTCTCATTCATCATTTCGGGACGTTACGTACCGAGTTGGCGTTTCGAGCGATTCTCATTCTAAATCGCACTCGAGAGCTCTCGACTACAACTGTCAAATTTACTCGGGACATCAGTAGGTACCGAATTCACAGTGAAAGCGCGCGAAAGAGAGAAAGTGGACGGCAGTAAGAAATAAAAAATGTCTTTTAAAACAAAACAAGAGCATATTCATGTAATTTTAAATTTTATGACTGAGCATAAGCAGCTGGCAAGTGGAAGACTCTCTGTTGCTAATGGCAAAGATGAGTTTAAGCGTTTATGGGCAAACTTAACCTTAAAACTCAATGCTTTGGGGTATGGCGCCAAAACAACCGAAAAGTGGCAAAAGGTGGGTTATTTTTATATTTTATCAAAAGAAATTATATTTCATTGTTGACCTGAAAATTAATTTTCCTCTAGACTTGGTCCGATTATAAAGGAAATCTAAAAAAAAAGGCTTCAGATATAAAAAGACATGAACTGGGGACTGGAGGTGGTCCACCAATTGACAAAAAGTTATCAGAGTTGGAGATTGGTGTATTAAATCTGTTGGGTAAATCATTTTACGAAGGCTGTGGAACAGAAGAGAAAGGAGTAAGTAAATGTATGAAATTTTGGCATCATTTTTACACTAGTTTTGGTTTTATTTTAGTTAGAACATACAAAATCTTTCTGCAATCCATCTACTTCATCCTCACAACAAGATGATGATATGTTGGAACCTAAAGAGGTTTTTGAACAACTTGAAACCATGATACCATCAACCTCAATAAAAATTAGCACTGTTCAAGATAATGTTGCAAAAGACCACAGTTATCTTCCATCGAATTCCTTGAAGAGAAGGCAAGGAAAGAAAAGAAGAATAGGAGATAATCCAGTATATGAAGGGTTATATGAAGAATCTCTAAACAGCCTTCATAGAATTGAAAATATTATAGCAGATTCTCTTTGCAACATTAATACAACCTTAAATGATAGGCTAAAGGATATTGCCGATGCAATGAGTAAAAAGTGTTGCAACTGTGGGAAATAGGTTTTTTTGTTTTTTAATAATTTTTGTTTTATTGTGCAATTATTTTGTTTTCCAGTAGGTATAAAGAATTTATGTTCATAATTAGTTATAAGTTTTTTATTTGTTTGTTGCCATTTTTTATATATATATTTTTAATTTTAAAGGAAATGTGCAATATGTATATTTTAAAATATGATTTTTGTTTAGTGCTTGTTTTATTTTTATTTTGACAGTGTTTTTTAGTTCTACTTCAACTTGTGTTTATTAAATATCTAAAAAATGACGATACTTTTCATTACACACCATTTAACCAACAAAAAATTCCAAAAAAATGGACAAAAAATGAATATTTCAGAAAGAAATAAAAGTAGACAAAATTATTAAAATACGCAGTTCAAATAAAATGCATTGTTTTATTTTGAAGGGATTAAACCATTTAATTATACAATCAAGCATTAAAATATCTATTTACAATATTATTCTGCACTATCGCACCAATATCATGCAGGTTACCCAAATTATTATTATGTATGTTGTCTTGTACACCAACATCTTCCTCAGGCAGTTCAAAGCGTTCCTGTACATCAATGTTATAATTTATGCATAAATTGTGAATGACAGCACAGCTATTGACCAATTTACCCACAAATCCAGGTTTGTACCTAGCAACTCTTTCCCTCAAAAGACATCGAAAACGCATTTTTAAAACCCCTATGCATCTCTCAATACAATTGCGTGCCCGAATGTGAGCATAATTATATCGACTTTCAGGGGAGCCTTCTACTGGATTCGCAAATGGAGTCATTAGGTATGGTTCGAGAGGATATCCAGAATCTCCTATTAAGCAGCTTTGCCGATTACCTCTCAAATATTCTTCATGAAGATATTGTTTTACTAAGGAATTTCGCCATATAAAAGCATCATGAGTCGATCCACCAAAATTAGAATTTATTGATAGGATTTTTAAATTTGCATCACATATTATTTGAACATTCAATGAGTGATAACGTTTCCTATTAATAAAATTATGTTCTTCCTGTGATGGTTTTAGTATAGCAATATGTGTGCCATCAACAGCTCCTATCACTGATGGAAAATTAAAATTATCCATAAACTGCTGTTTTATTTCATTTTGTTCATCTCTAGTAGTTGGAAACTTTATATATACTGCAGTCAAATGATCATTTATAGCATTTGTTACCTCACGAACGTATCTAAAAAGTTAATTGCTGAATATATGTATACAAGTAGTTTAAATTATATCTGTACCTATGCACACATGTCTGGCTGACACTTAAATTAAAGTCTTCCCCAATACCTCGTTGGTAACAACCAGTGGCATAAAACCTAAGAGCAACTAATATTTTTTGTTCAATTGAAACACCTGACCGATATATAGCCACTCCTAAATGAGGGGTAAGTAAATGGCATAAATGTTCAAAAAGAAGTTTATTGACTCGAAAAAGTTCTATAAACCTTGCATCTGGTATATCATTTAGATTGAATTCTTGTCTCACAACACGTCTTCTTCTTCTAAACACATGGTTTCTTTGCCTTCTATCTTGTTGCCTCAAAATTTCATTAAAAATGGGTAACATACCAATTCCCAAAACATAATAAAATAATTATTGTTTTGGTTAGGTTAGTACTCAAACTAGACATATGACAGAATGATATTTGTGGAATCGTAGCAGACGGTAGTATTTCGTAGCTCCAAGTCGTGAGATGACAAGAATCGCATTCTACTCGGTATCGAAATGAGTCCCGAGCGAGAGGTCTCGAGACGGGACGTAACGTATCGAGTAAAGAGAATCGCCTGTAACAATTACCATTACTGTCACTGTCAATCAGTGTCAGTGTCAACACTGTCAACATTAGGTGAGTTCTGCTTGGCCTTGGTTGCTCTTTTCACTCGTTTTACTCCGGCCCTGATCTTTCCGGTACTGACCAAAATTCAAATTTTCCAATTTCTACTTTTATAAATGAATGACCAAAATACATTTTTAAATCACCTGCAGCTCAGGCGTTAAACATTCAGGTTCGTGATTAAATGATGCACTTTGCTCAATTGCAGTAAAAAATCTAAAAACAGCTGTTAGACGTTACCGTTGACAACGACGTTACACACACCTTACTCCTAACTCTCCCAGCAGGGTTGCCGATGTGTGGGAAAGTTTGCAAAATGCTGGATATCCTATGGTCCGTAGGGTTTTTTTTTGGGAAAAAAGTGTGGTGAATGTTATAGCTTAGATCATATACACTACGCTAGATATAGCATCATGTAGAAAGTGTTTGGTATTAGATGGGTACTGTTGAAAAGGGTGTGAACAAAACAATAGCGTAATATGATACGTAAGTTTTTTAATTCTTATTTCCTGTCCTGTGGACGCCTATGGAATACATAAGCTGAGTTCGGCTTCGTTACTCTTTTCATTCGTTTTACCCCGTTTTTGATCTATCCATTCGGGTACTGACAAAAATTCGGTTTAGACTTTACTCCAAATAATCACACTTTACTCCTAATGCTCCAAGTTCTTCAAGCTGAACTCATCTCTAATATTTGGCCTTTGTCTGATTTGTCATTGGCCAAACTTGAAAAAGACTAATCGCAGGCTTCCAAACAATTACCTAGATATCGTATTGCCGTATATGATCTAAAATAGTATTATATTCTAATGAAACAAGTTGAGAACAAAAGAAATATCAAAGCGCCAATTTGGCACACTTGGCAACATCTCAACCATCTCATGTTTATTTCTACCGCCAGAGTGTGCCAAAAGTCAAATGACAAATGACACAAAATTGTTAATTTTGACAATGACACTTAGATAACCTAACTTTTCATCCGCCCATAAACAAAATATACTAAATATAGTATAAATTCTTTATGTCATAATATGAAATGTTTAACATTTTTTTTGTGTACACTAATTAATTATCATCTAGTCTTTTCTTATGAAGGTACTATTACTGAAGAGCTTTTAATTAAACCACTCTTTAGTGAACAAGTATACACACATTTCCAGTTTTCTACTAAATGGGATATTGATTCTGATAAAGAGACTTGTAAGTACTTCGTATGGTTTTGTTTTATTATTTTTTAATTGTAATATGTATTGTTTCTAGTTCGTCATAGTCCCTTATTTCCGAGACCCTTAGGTGAAATAGTGCAAAGATTTGGAATTCAGGAGTTACATGTAACTTTAACGGGAGGTTTATGGAGATATGAGACATGGGGTTATCCAGTAGTTGATGCAGCTACAGGTGCAGAAGTTTGGGCTTGGTTTAAACCTGGTACAGATGTCGATAAGAACTGGAAATTACTTGCTAGTTCTTTATCGGGATTATTTTGTGCATCATTAAACTTCATTGACAATTCAAATACTGTTACACCAGAATTTTCATTTCGACCAAGAGGTGTTGTAGAATCCAACATTTTAAACAATTCTTATGTCAGGTAAGTCAGTGAGGGAAGTTTTTTAATATTATACAGTCATGCCAGTGAAAGAATTCCTGTGCGTCATCATTTATATGCATATGGATCAAATCAAAAGTTTTTAATCAAGTTAATGTTTGTAAATGGATATGACTAATATTCCAACTTACGTTACATTATTAAGTACCAATTATTGGTGCCCACCACAAATGAATTAAGAGATTCAAAAATAAAATAACTTCTGATTTATTATTATGGTATTACAAGTGATGGGTGGCAAATTATTGTGATGTTATACTGTTCCGGTAATTTAGAAGACAAGGTTCAAAATAAACTTATTTCTCAACATGATATTTGCAATATTCAATTAAATAAAAATCATCTCTAGGAAATATTAACATAGCTTTCATCTCCTTGTATTTCAAAAAGTTGTAGATGGTCTACAACTTGTAATAATTCCATTATTATTTATCACTCTCAAAACCTGATGACCTGTCACCATTATTACTTATTACTGGTTCAATGTCCAACTCAACTAAATTTTGTTCTTAAACAAACCATTTTTCAATTAGCTTATTGGTATGTCTTACACATTCACTTTAAATTATTCTAATGCTTCTCTTCCTACCAATATAATTATTATAATATGTCTTACAATTAGCCCAAATTAATTCTATGATGTTAAAATCACAGTATACAGTATACAGGGTGGCGAAAATTTTATTGCAATCTCGGTAGCCATAAGAGATACGAAGTCGGTTAAATGGAACAAAAATTTCTCAATTTGAAGGCTAATCTACTGGTGCTTTGCATCCCCAGATATCAGGAACGGTTTTCATAATAATTAATAAAAACCAAAATTGCACATTTTCTATTTAATGCTCCAGTGCTTTTATTTTGAACAATAGAAAAAAGTGCATACATCTTTTTTGTTTGTATGAAATAAAATAATGTGTTTTCTTTACATTATTTTGTATTATTGACTGCAGATAATGTACAGGAATGTATTTAAGAACTTTTATACTAAATAGTTAAAAATTCATTCAAATATTCAAAAATTAACTAGGTGTAATGCATAGATCAATTCAGGAAATAAAATTCTATACAAAAATCACATAAAAAGTATTTAAGAAAAAAAAATTGAGGGTGACTGGGCGGAAACAAACGTCAGATTCAAAATCTAATATTAACACCATACAGTTGAAGTTTTTTAACCAAAATATCACGATCTATTGTTTCAAACGCCCGTTTTAGATCTACAAAAACACTTATTAATTTGATTCCTCTAATAACATTAATCTCTGTCTTGTTTACAAAATATTGGTGGTATATACAAAACATTTAATTTTTTTCATTTTAACATATTCGCCAAACCACAATAAATGACGTATATAAAAGGAAGAAATAAAAATGAAAGTCTAGTACCAAAATTTATTTCTTCATTTGAGATTATGGATAACCTTTTGGACTTACATATATAAAACTTTCGTCATGTGGATTCGTAACCAGTACCACAAATTTGAAAACATCATAAGTGATAAATATACTAAAACAAATAAAAGTGAGTTCTTGTAATGGTATGTAGTTATAAAAACAACTGATCTTAGAAATAAATACGATTTTAATCACAAAACTAGTAAAAGAAATAATCTCTGCGCGATTTTTCAAGACTACGGCCCGTTTTCGTCAGCGATTCGAAAAAAAAATTTTTTTTCATTTTTTTTACAACGAGCCGGATGCGATATGGATATCAATCGACGAGTCTTGACTTACACAACACCTTAATAGGAATCAGAATCGACAAATTTGCTTTCCTTATTGAAATATCTCGAATAGAAGTTTCACTTGGTAGGCCGGACCGGGATCCTCGGACCCGAAATTGCTCATCTTCTGATAGAGCCTTTGTTTTTTGAATAGAAACCGATAGACAGACAGACTTTTTTTTTCGCGGAAAATTGATTTTTTTCCACGTTTCATGACATTTTAAGTCATTTGGAGCAAAAAAATTTTTGAGATTTTTGCATGATTTCAATACTACGGTTTACCCTACTTCACCGAAGGTGAAGTATGGGCGGGCCGTAGTAAATATAGCAAAAACCCAACATTAAACTTTCAACTGACAGCTTCAACAGCTGTTAAATTAGTCAAATATAAATTGTAAATATTACAGAATGAATTAATTAATAGCTTCATCTTATGTTTCTGTCTTGAGTTTATTGTGTGAAGTCGATATAGTTGTTGCAATAAAATTTCAATCACAAGTGATAAACTTTATGTCATTTTGTTATAAATTTCCAAAGTGTAAGGTTTTTATATATTGTTGGTTAATATGGCAACATCTACAATGGCTTCTCAATTGGACAAACAAATATTGCACATAAAATTGTCCTGATTAATAATTCTAATTTGACAGAGCTACTAGATAAACAGTTTTTGACAATTGTCACGTGGGATTGAAATTTTATTGCAACCACTATATTACGAAATCCCAACGATGTAATTTTAGGATATCATAGACAACACATTATAGTTCATCGTTTTCTGTGGAAAATCTTTCACCGCCACGATTGTATATTATAATAAGCATTAAACCATGATATATATTATTGCTATCACTTTTAGATATGCTAATTTACCACAAGAAATAGTATGCACTGAAAATCTTACACCATGGAAAAAGCTTCTGCCCTGTGATTCTAGAACTGGATTAGCTTCACTGTTGAACTCTGGTCATATTCATAATACTCGCTACCATTCAATAGGCTTGCATTTAAGGCCTATTTGCAGGGACAAGTCTTGTAATTCATTGTCATTAGAACTGCAACAAACTGTATCACTTGTATATGACTACTTAATACTAGGTACTAAAAATTGGTCATTGAGAAAACTATTTGGACAAGGAATAAATAGCAAATGTATGCTAGTGAGTAAGAGTGATGTTTATGTTGATACAACAAATCAAAATATTGAACTTGAACCTTCCCCAGATGAAACAATTACATCAATTCGAGGAGGGCAGACAACTACACTTCAGAGATATAAAGTTTCAGATAAATTTTTAAATATATATGCCAAATTTCAAAATGCAGATATAGTATCTTTAAATTTACCACCACCTTTACACGCAAATCAGTATTTATCCGGTTATGGCCAAGAACGTGGAGGCATTGTGACAAAAATTTTCAACAACCACTGGAAAGAGCTTGATGTTGTTTTAATGCAAAATATACCTTGGTTTATTCCAATTTATCTACATACTCTGAAAGTTACGGCTGATGGAAATGATATAAAACCTCTTCAATTACGTTACATTCCAGCCAGACAAAGGGAAAAGCCAAATTATCTTGAAGTGTTATTGACATTACCTCCACGAACATCTACTTCAGTTGTCATAGACTTTGATTATGTATTTTTGAAATGGCAGGAGTACCCACCAGACGCTAATCTCGGTTTCTATATTGGATCAGCAGTAATATCATGCTATCTACCTGTAGCTAGAAATTACACCTCAGTTCCTTGGGATAAATCATTAATATCCGATAGTTTTAATGCTTCTCGTAGTGGTTATTTAGTTGAAGTTCGCACCGAAAACATGATCATTACATTACCAACTCCTGATTTTAGTATGCCTTACAATGTTATATGTTTAGCATGTACAGTAGTGGCATTAGCTTTTGGACCTTTACACAATATTACTACTAGGAAACTTACATTAAAATCAAAGAAGAAGGTATTATTGATGGAAAGGGTAAGAAATTTTTTGAAGTCTTTGAGAAAAACAAAGTCAGATTGAGTTAATTAATTTATTTGTTATTTATATACATTTTGTAATTTTTTTTAACAAAGACTGAAAAATAAAAAATACAAAACAAATTTATCTTCTTTTTAT
This sequence comes from Neocrepidodera transversa, assembly GCA_963243735.1. Classification (NCBI taxonomy): domain Eukaryota; kingdom Metazoa; phylum Arthropoda; class Insecta; order Coleoptera; family Chrysomelidae; genus Neocrepidodera; species Neocrepidodera transversa. The sequence continues at coordinate 7,085,783 of OY725338.1, forward strand.
TCAGTATCGCTTCAGCCTATTTTTTTAATTATCAAATTAATACAAAATAATGTTTTATCTATTTAAAATCTACAAAGAAGTTATTAAGTTAAAAATTCATTTTTTGTAATAAAAGTACTTCTTAAATTAATTACAATATTTTTTTAATAAAGTGAGGTATTTGTGTTAATATCTTATATTATTATTTATGTAGTAGAAAAAGGTATAAACGTAATTTACATTTATTTGATATTGGTGCAATTCAATAATAAAAAGCTACATATTACCTAAAATGAAATAAAATCACAGCATTTGCTTCATTATTATTTTAGATCATCTTAATTTCTACTAGATTCAGTTTGGCCACTTCTTCACAACTCATTCGTACCCTATTGTGACGTGTAAAATAGGATATTTATCATGAAGGGAATTAATATAACGCTGAGACTATAGGTACGCCAACGTGCCACTTTTTATTACACTAGAGGCACGTTAATTAGGTTATTATACATTTAATACGTTATGCACTAGTTAATTAATTTAAAATTTATCAAAATTTGCACAAATATTCCTTAGATGATGGGGTTAAATATTCAAAATAGTTTGAGACGAAATAGACTTGTTTTACAGGGGGCGAAAGGGGACGGAAAATCAATTTTTTTCTTTTTTTGTAAATATCTCAAAAACTATAAATCTCACAAAAAAATTTATTCTTATTATTTAATTACCTTCACTACGATTTTTTTCTATTGTAAATAGTTATCAAGAAAGGGCGTTACACCGTTTAAAATTTTGTCTCATATCATAAAATAATTGTTATTAAAGTCGGAAAAATCATAAACCTTTGTAAAACAAAGTTAAAAGTTAAATAATGTTTGTTAGTTATTCTATATTTTTTTATTTTATGTATATAAAGTAAATTTATTATTATTTTTTGTATATATAGAGTATATATTTTTTTGGATGCTTATATGCTGTGATCTGAAAATATAAAAAAATGTGACGCCAAAGTTAATTAAACTTAAACAACTTTGGCGCCGCACTTTTTTATATTCGTGGATCATTGATTTTTATTTGTCGATGATGATGCTAACATAGTTAGCGAAACGTACGTAGAGTGTTAAAAAAGTGAAGTTTTGGTTAGTGGTAACGGTATTCTTCAACAGTGTGGATTTAGTAATGTTTAACATTAAAAGATTTAAAATGGTTTTGCCAACTGACTAAGAATTTAAAACTTTGAAACGCACTTTCACGCTATAACCATCCATACTAAAAAAAAAAAATCAAATTAAGGGTCATTAAATTAAATTTGTGAAGCATGGGTAGTGTGATCCTGGCCAAATTTCTCACATGTAGGATAATATCATACGTGTTAAAATGTATGGCGGCTATGGAAAGGGTCGGCCCGATCCTGCTCAATAGGACTCTTTTCTGGATAAAAGTAACTAGAAAAGTAAAAACCGGAACTCGATCGAAGCTTTTGTTCGAGTTATATTATTGTTCACATCAAGACAGACAGAAGTCAGGACAGGATTTTTTTGCATTTTCGGACTGGACGCTCCAGAAAAGTAAAATAAAATTGGGGGTAAAAATTTTTTTTCGTCATCACGAAATCATCACTTTTGATCCCCAGTATTTAAAGTAGGCTGGGAGGGGGATTAACGTGTCTGTACTATAATATATCGCAACGTGTCTATAATCACTGTGTTAATATGTATAAATTCTCTATTCTCACAAGACATGAAAAACTAGTCAGAGTTTGGCTATGGATCTCTTGTACAAATATTTTACGTTAATAATCTACAATTACAATATTAACCATTTTTTTGCATGGTAACAACGTTTACTAATAATATTTGTATGATTACTAATTGGTTGGTTACTTTTCTCAATATAGCATAGTGCTTCATTTAAGTTGGAGATCATATAGAGCAATACAAATCGAACTAGAAAAAGCGACAAACATTATTAATTATTGATGAGAATTCAAATCTTATGAAACTGAGAAAAAATGTTAAAAAGGGAATAGAAACAATAGCGTCAGGTCTAAGTAGAAGGAAAGGACACAAGAAACCAATAATTACATTTGTATTGCTACTCTGATGCATGATGCTTTTAAACCAGTAATCGCGTTTTTTTACTTATGTTTACAATATTAGTATCTAGTTCTATTATTTATTCTCTATCATTTGTTTTACATTACTATGTATCAATACTAATTTTACCGGTTTTGCATTAACACTTTCCAAGGTTTCATGTTCGTGATGTAAAATGAAAAATGTTCAAAGACTTAGTAGAACTACCAATTATTGCAAACTAAAGCAACAATTGCTATGATCATAGAAGAGAGACATATTTGAATATCCACTGCTCCGCCTCCATCTCCTAACCGCCTTTCTCTCCCTTCTCTTGCTTTAGCTTCAGCTTTGCAAATGCTCTCACAATCAGCATCTTCACACAAATCGCAAACGTGTGTTATGGTACCTTTGTAAAATATCCTAGCTCTTCGGGCTAAAATAAAAAATAATTATTACTTTTCCGCTACATATTCAGTTTCCCTGAGTCCAAGAAACTCATTTTTGAAAAATGTCTGTGTTAATATAGTTCTTTTATTGTATAGAGTAGTTCAAACATCTCAGATAAGAAAAGAGATTTAACAAAGAAATACAATAATATAATTGTGATACCAACCCAGATCCATATACTTACAAGTGTCATAATAATCATAGAGAACGACAGAAACTGGTCTCTGTTTTGCTACTTTATATGTTCTATAGGCAGATATTGTAGGGCAATATTCGATCTTTGTAAGATTATTGAAGTACAATAATACTTTAGTCAATTTATTTCTCGTTTCAACTTTTTGTACATTTTCTGATAGTTCCAAACTTGGTAAAGCATCTATGTCGGCTGTGAATCCTGATGGTAAATTTACTTCCATGACGGCCATATTGCTATAATCTGTATTTGTTAAATTTTGGCTAACAAATCTAAAATAAAATAATTTAATTGCGTTAAAAAATATATTTCTACAATTGGATAAAACAAAAAACACCTTTAATAAAATATGTCTACAAACAACTATAAATAATTTTTTTAACGTCCATGTCAGAATGTTTTGTATAAAGTCACAATAGGGACGTTTTTAAAACGTTTTATTTAAGTCGTTTTTAATCCAACAAAAATAAACCTAAAGTTCCAAAGACGTTTTGAGTAGGTCCTCAAAATCAAAAGTATGTTTTTTCAAAAAGTCAGTGACGTTTTCTAAGAATCACTATAAAAAAAACGTTTAAAAGAAAATTTGTTTAAGCCCGCAAAATATGTTTTTAAACAACTATATGTTCAAAAAACGTTTGCTATCTATCATTTTTTGACATTGTAAAAATATTTGGAGTAGAGACAGTTCGGTTTTGACATTTTGATAAATGCCACTGAGCATGAAACAAAGTGTATGGCAATGCTCGGAATGTATAGTTATAGAGGAACGTTCTAAAAGACCATAAACAAGTTTTTTCTAAAGCCATTTATTTATTTCCGTTTTAATACGATTTTAAAACGTTCGTTAGATGTGACATTTACACTATAGAAAAACATCTTATGGACGTTCTCGGGTGCTTTAAAGGACGCCCAAATAACATCTTTTGTCGATTTTTAAGTGATACATTTTGTAGCTATATTTTTAGAAAAATTTTAGTTTACAGTTTTCATTAAATTTTAACTTACGCAATGCAAATGGATATTTGAAGATGATTACTATTAGAGTTTTTGTCAACTTGTGGATCCAAAGTGAACATTGGCCAAGGTCCTGTTACATTACTGTTGTATTGATAAGCTATTTTGAACATTGCCAGTCCATTGCCTTGTGCGGTAATATTTACTTCTCTAGTAGTTTTATCAATCTGAAATTAAAATGTCACATTTAAAAAACGGTACAGATAGTATATTTATTACAGGAGAGAATAATTTATTATAAAAATACTAAAGGGTGATGTATATCAGAAAAGACAAAAATCTAAAGCTCTACGAACGTGATACATATCAAAGATATATTTTTTAAATGGGACAACCTATCCCGTAGGGGACGATGGAAAGTTTTCTGTTGTTTGGCGAATATGTAACTAAACGAAATCCTGAGCTCAATTGCCGAAGAGAAAACATCGTCATACCACAGAATAAAAAACCAAAAGAAAAAAGCCGAAATCTTCGCTTGGGAAACTGCGAAAAGAGAAGAATAGCCTCCCGAAGAAGGTCGCAACCAGCCCCACCCCAGCCCCATGGCAAGGGTGAGTGGGGTAGGCAAAGCATGGTAAGAGCGCACTGTCATACCGGACCGTCGTCTCAATTCGTGAGAACAAAATGGAAAATCTAAATATCGATAAAAAAATTAAACAAAGAAATAGACATGACTTGAAGGAAAAAAAGTAGGTAAAGAAACTTCTTTTTCCAGAAGGGATTCGCTGTGGAAAACTCCTCCTCCGACTTTCAATTCATTAGTAGCGAAGATCCAGAAAAAATATTAAGGATATGATAAAAATCCATTGAAATGAATTAGGGAAGAATCCCCACTAAAAGGAGGATCTAAACAGAACAAGATGAAAGCTTTAAATGAATTGAGTGAAATTAAATCGACAATGTTACGACTAGAAAATCCCTACAAAGAATTGTTAGACAATATAGCAGATGCTCCAAAACTAAATCAGAAAAAAAACTAGTAAATGGGGTAAGATCTATGTTTGACCAGTTTACTCCATTTCCGGGGGTAATTTAAATTAACACTTCAATTGAACTGCTTATATTTTTTGTGAAAATTATAAATGAAACTATATAACAATTTTTTAAATGTGGCAATTATACATTTTTGTGACAATTATTTATTGAAAAGAGGTTTAAACTTGTTGTAATGAAATTACACCAAATAGCGACACAAAAAATGAAAACAATGATGAAAACATTCTCAAGAAGAATAAATGACTACACAGAGCGACATGTCACTTCGGTAGAGGTAAATAAGAAAACGAAAATAGTGGAAGTACAAGTAAGTGAGAAGGAAGTAAAATACGAGATAGAATTAGGAAACGCGAAATAGAAAATTAAATACTAGAAAATTTTGCAGACTCAGAACACAATAGAAAAAGTGAAGGTATCTGGTCATGGAAGAAATAATTAACGAAGGTCTCCCAGAGAAGGACAAGTGGAATACATAAGAGAAAATAGAAAGGTAGAAAGCAGCAATAAAGCAACAGGGACGAGAAGAGTACCACTTACTTCATACTCTCCTATAAAATAGACAACATAGAGACTTCATACAAAATAATTGAAAAGTTAAGAGAAAATGTAGACAAGAAATATAACAACTATTATTTTGAAACCATTGGACGAAACCCCAGATAAGGAGTAGTTAAGGAAAATAGTGGAATACGTATTACAAAAGATCAACCGTGGTACAAATACTGGAGAAAGCAACTTGGGTATCAGGAAAGAAAAATCCAACTGGAAAAACAAAAAAGAATCAGAAAAATTAATATAAAATCTAAATTATATATTTAGTGACATATAGGACAAATATATTAAAACTGAAACTTACCTCCACAGATTGTTGAATCATTAGATTATTTCTGTTAACACTAAACTTTCCACTGCCTTCTTTTCCATACTGGAACTCTATTTGAATATTTGTAGGACGTGATAATTTTGTTATTATTTTGTATAATGCTTGTAATCCTATAACCGTATCGTGTGAAGAAGTAAATCCCCCAAGGCTATTTTGTTGATTTATAAGCCATTCCAAGACAGGTATAGCATCATCTAATAAATTCGCTTCTATAAATGTCATTAAAGCATAAGAAGTTGTTTCTATATCTACAGATCTAGGTAAATTGTGCCAGGGATTTTTGACTTCGTTTGGAGGAGTATCTTTTGACCACCATTTTATGTTATCTTTAGATTTTGCTCGGGTATCCAAAAGATTAAAAGCGCTTTGTCGAGATGTGTGACCAGTTAGTTGAAGTGTGTAACTACATAATGCCAAAGTGTATGTTGATTCGCTTTCGTCTATATTTCTTGCTATGTAATCTAGACCTTTGTTTATTACGTTTGTAATAGTAGGATTATTGCGCTAAAACAAATTATTTATTTCTTATTAATGAATTTAATGCTTGTGATAAATTTTTTAGAGTAGATTTCAAAGAAGGGATAATTTTGAAAATTCTTGATTACTCTAAACTGTTTAAAAGTAGAATAAAACAAAGAGTAAAATATTCAAAAAATAAGTAATTAGTATCGCAGCTACGGATTTTTTCTTGCTTTTGACTCTAAGAAAAATAAAATTGTACTAGTTTGAAAGCTGAAGTGAATAAAGAATTTTCAGCATCAGAAAATTTTTAAAGAAAAAAGTTAACAACAAAACGAAAACACATGAAATAAACAGAAGGGAAAGTCGTAGAAATAATAATAAATTAATTGATATTGAAATTAAAATTTTGCCTTCTTTTAAATTACAATTCTGCAATGGGTTTATGATCAATTTTATAATAAGTCTTAATTCACGTAGACAATATTAATAATCTTACCTGATTAGTTTCATGTAATGCCATAACAACAAATGCTGTTAATGCTAAACTATTTCCAGTATTATTTTGTAAATCGGAGTGGATAATATTACCAGTTTCATAAAAACTACCATTATTTGCTTGAACATTAGTTAACCAATTTAGTGCATTTTCTATTATATCTTCATCCACATAAATAAAGCTTTTTGCCTGTCTGAGAGCCATGGCAACGTAAGCTGTTAACCTATTTAATGAAAATTCGTTTTTATTTGACAGGTTATAATACACAATTTAAAATTTTTAAACCTTGTAGGCCAATTACATTAGCATCACAGTTATTTGTTCAGAAATCACAACTAGTCTGAGACAATCTGATGTCATACAGAGATTTTTCAGGTAATCTTGAATATTTTATTTTTGATTTTAAAACGTCAAGTTTTTATTGCCTGTTCGGCAATAGTTTTACTACTTAAGACGAGATCCTATTTATTTTATATGTTTGACTTTAATGCTTTAATACTTAGAATATGAATGACATCTTGAAAAGTAATATTTTATTTCAGGGTTTCTATTATCAGTTTTAGTACAAGTGATAACTATGAGTAAGTTTGGCTTTAGGATATATACGCATGACCTGGCCACTTAATACACCTAATACATTTATACCCAAGAATAGAAAAATTGGACAAGATACGGTAAAAACTGTAAGACCAATAAGCCTAATGTCTTTTGCTGTACTTAATACACCAGAAAAACCGCCAGACACATTAGGGACGGCTTACTGACTGAAAAACCTCTGTACCGAGACCAATATATAGAGCAGGTAGGTCTACAGAAACTGCATTACATCAGCTTGTGAAGAGAGCTGAAAATGTCAATTAAACGAGTGAGATGCTAATGGCGGCCTTTCTGGATGTAGAAGGAGCTTTTGACAGATTCAATAGCCAGAGCATCAAGAGACAATAGCCATAGCATCAAGAGATGCAGCTCATGTGACCAGTCCCTACAGCACTAATATGTGTGCCTTGAAAATTCTTGAATTCGGTATGATGTTAACCGATTTTTTTCGGAAGACTTTGAGTTCGTTCAAAGTCCATTTAAAAATACTTTATTGCACTTCCCGTCCACGCCTGTTTTTCGTGAAGTAAAGTCTTGCATTTTTTGCAAAGCTGTATTTGCAAAAAAATAGTAGATACAAAAAACGTAGGGGATAAACTAAAAGCAAACATCGATGAAATTGCAGTTGCTTAGAAAAACGAGGTTGTATTGGAGAAATTAAAGTCGACATTAGTCTTGACTATCATATGGAATGTAACGAACTACAACAAAAACCCCGATAAATCATTGGATTGTATGTTTTAAGCTTGCCTATAAAGGATTCATTTCAATTTTTTTATGGATTAATGCACACGCTCAATAGGAAATCCTAGAAATAGTGACTAAAGATACAGCTTTTAACAACATAGTGAAGTTGATTAATGAGTGTTATTTGAAAGACACTTTTCTTAATTAAAACTTAAGAAATATCTTAAAAGGAATCAATGATTAGAAAAAGTAAAAGTACTTTCAATCATTAATTAATGCTGAAATAATCTATTGCTTTGTATTTACCAAAACTCTCACTTCTCATCAGATTGAAAATTGAGCCTTACATATTTAATTAATTTAAGTATTTTTTATGAGAGTAAAATGTTATAATTTGTAAAGATAAATAGCACTATTATTCTTACCAAACATTTCCGGTCGAATCTTTTCTTTCAAACGGATTAAACGATCCATCTTTTCTTTTATAATTCAACTGATTCTGATAACTAGTTTCTAAATTAATTATTGCCTCGTTTTGAATTGTTGGCGTAAGTTGACTCGTCACTCTCAAATACTGCAAAACTATTAAATTTGACATTAAATGAACCAAGTTTTGTTCACCACAATCTGTTGGTAGTCTGATTACGTTATCTAAATGGATCATGGCTGCTCCTAAAAATGTTCCAACTGCAGAGACTTCAATCTTTTCGGAGTCTGTGACAGCATTCTTCGGGATCGTGAAATTGATCGATTTTTTGAAATTAGGATTGTTTCTTAGATCGATAAGAACAGCTTTGGTGTAATACTCTCGCTCGCCACCGGCCTGAAATTTATGAATATGAACTAAGAGAATAACTGAATAAAATCGTGACACTTATTTTTACCTAATATTTTAATGATCTACTAGACTAACAGCCGGTAGATAAAATACTAATTATTCGTAATCCATTGACGTTTATATTTTAACAACTATGAAAATAAATAATCTTGTAAATTCTATACGTTATTGGATTACTTAGCAAACAATTAGAGTTAGTGAACGTTTTATTTATCGACTGTATATTAACGTAATATTTTTATGATTTATTGTTTGATTTAAACATTAATTAATAAAAAAATATTTACCACAACTAGTAATTCCTTTTCGGCTACATCTTGATTTTTAGGACTACTTGCGGTAACTTTAAGTGGGACTGAACCAATTTTAGTTCCAACTATTAAAAAGGAGACCACAGATTCACCGTTTTTACCAACTTTTACTCGCTTTCTGCGATAAAGCTCAACTTCTAGAAAAAAAATTAATGCATATTATATATGCTAACAAAACTTGAATGCCTCCAACAGAAACGATTTCATAGAGACTCATAAATATCCTGCCGCTGATTAAAGCTTTAGAAATACTCGTTTTTAATAGAAATGTAGAATATACGCCTGTTAACGAACTTCATCAGTTTCGGTTTCGAAGAAAGCAACAGTGCTTTAAAAGTGTTAATAAAGTAGGTTTGGTTGGTTTGGGTTCAAGCCCCAACACTGCAGCCATCGATTTATTGTATTATCCTGTTGATCTGTGAAGAGATTAGTGACCTTGGATTAAGAGCCTCTTCATCATGTTCCATCTGGCCCTATCTGTCCAAATCTCCATCAGCGCAGAGCCTCACATTCGAATATTACGTTTGTGGCTGTTTTATCCTCCTCGTCACACAATCTGCATATCTTGGAAGATCCTATTGTGTGAAGGTGTTTTCTCAGGCTACAATGCCCAGTTAGAAAATCGGTTATTAGCCTAATTTATTTCCCGTTTAGTTTCAGGATTTCTTCAGTGAGTTTTGGTAAAGGTTGTTTTACCATTAGCTTACTGTGTTTAAGCTTCGGAAGTGGCTGTCAATATTAGGTGTTGTTTATGTACCCACTGGTTAATTGTAGTTCTTACCGATGTTTTGGTTATACCAATTACCCGTTAGGGGCCGGTGTATCTAGTTGCCGATCCTTCTCGTGCAAGGGCATCTGGTTTTTGGTTCCGACAGCTTTTTTACTTCTTGGATCAACAGGTTGAAATGGCAGTTTTTGACAAATAGAAAATAAGCCTCAATACAAGTCAAAAGACCTCGGAGACCTTTTTAGCTCTGATCAATGGGTCGTCGGCATGGAAGCAAACGTCCAACAAGGAAAAGAAAAGAAATGTATTTAAACGTCAAACGTTTAGAAGAAATCGAAATTCTCCAAAGAGAATAAAATACTCATTAACAAAACAGTTCATTATTGACATACAGAATATAATCATGTGGATGTAGGAAGCCATAAACTACTAAATTACTTCAATCCTTTCAATCAAAAATTCTTTGAATGTTAATACACGCTCCATGGTACGTTTCAAATCAAACTGTACATAATGATCTTATAATACCATTCAGAAGAACACTATCGATTGCAAATTTATAGAGTAGCTGTAGGATATAAATAAATAGAACAGACTAAACCATATAGGGGAAATTAGACTTTTTATAATTTTCCGGGCGACATCCCACGCAATTCATGATATTTTAATTTTCATTTTCTACTTTATTTACTTTGAATTGAAAAGTTTTATTAATTTAAAAAAAATCATATTTTAAGTTTAAAAAATCGACTATGCGCATGTCACCCGAGAAATTATGAAACTTTGGTTTGGTAGTTAGGCTATGAAGGGGAAATATTATAAATACCTAATAACTTTTTTATCTATTAAATAATATATTTCTTACTTTTTATATTGTTGTCTTCTGTTGAAGTAAGAAATTCAAATTTATTTTCAGGATTGTGCAACGTAACTTCAACGTTAATATCTTCATTTAAATTATTTTGGATAACAACGGGAATACTAAAAACTTCATTTCGTTGGATAGAATAGGGCAAATCTAATTTTATTACCAGAGATTTGCTAACTTTCAGTATCTTTGGTGCTGTAGATATTCCTAATCCATGAAGTGGATCCAAAGAAAAGCCTGTTATTGACCAAGTGGTTAGAGATTTTGGTAATCGCCTCCTTATCGAACTTTTGCCTTCGTATGTAGAGAAATTATTAAATAACCAAGTGTCCGCAATGTCTTCTGAAAGGTACACTTTTGGCCTGTTCCAAACTGGTCGTGGGATTCTACTGAAAGCATATGGACCTGCTAGAGGAGGGCGCGTTACCGCATGTATAGGCAACACTAGACCTCTATCTGGTTTAATTGTTGACGATCCATAAAATACAGGACGAAGATAGATGTCTTCAACTAAAACAAAATTAAATATAAACAGTGTGTCTATCATATGGAAAACCTTACGAGTTCTTTATAAAAAGTTCTGCATGGTCCAATTTTTTTTAGTCATCAGAAAATATGAATTTTGCCCAATAATAAAGTACCTTTACTAACTTGTATGCCCTTTCGTATACTCTCACGTGTACTCACTCTAATAGCTTTTGTAATTAGATTATAACTGATATGTGATATTCATTCTTGTTTATTACTCATTTTCTCATTGCACATTTAGATGAGTTGAAAAAATGGAAAGTAAGAGGTAAACTGCTCAGTATTTAAAAAAGAAAAGGTGGACTGAGCAAAGCGAACCAAGTCACATTTTTATGTATTAAAAAAAAGGACGACTGTCTTCGTAGGATTATAAATATTGGGAAATAGCCAACAAGTATCTAGCTGCATTGTTTCTCCGCAATTTACATGTCGAAATTATAACTCTTAGTTTCAACCGTCCAGAATTAACCTACGTAAGGATTAAATCAGCAATTTACTTTATAGCAGTTGTAAAACGCTATCGAAATAGGCGGACCAAAACGAAAGGACCATCTGAAATCATCTGAATCAAATTACCCTATAATTGACAAACATCAAGTAAATATGTCGGTATCTTAGAACATTTACTATTAGACATGCCTGGTTTACATTTTTTGTATACAATGTTTTGAAGTCAACACATGCTATATTTTTCGTTGGGGAAGTGTTTATAATTTAAATAACTTAATAAAACTTTAGAAAAACTTCAGAAAATGGCTCGACCATTTATGAAAACACTCGAAGAGTTACTATCGATAGTTTGTTTACAGTGTTTGCATAGGTACAAAAAAACTTCGATATATAGACTTCAAGATAAGGATGGAAAATTGATGTCTAATAGCAGTTGTTCTAAGATCGGTATTACATTGTTTGAGTGAACGTGAGGAACCTTTATTATTTCACATGTGACAAGCCTTTAGAAAACTGTAAAGCATTGGTTTAACAAAGAATACAAAGCGACAGTATTGTAATAGGGAAATGGTTACAATATTATTTTTTGATTACTTTTCTTGAATCCAAGTGAAGTAGGAGATTGCTTCTCATTTGATTTTTTGAAAGATATAACGAACGATGAACGTGTTTGCTGATTGTTTGGTAGATTTTTATATTGGCGAAGTTGAAAGGTTTACTCCTGAAATGTGGGCTAAAACGACAGACAGCATATAGAGAATAACCAATGCTTGCGAAAATTTCCGTTCGAAATTTAACGAAAATTTTTATTCTTTTCATCCAACATGAAATAAAGAAACCTAGAATGCCTGATTATAAAGTGAGAAAGCGGCAAGATTTTTTAACCACGAAAATTTGTTCATATCAACATAACGAATTTAGTTTGTTTAATAAATAGATTTAATATTAATTTGTGTAAAATCTTATAATTTTCTTATTTAAAATAAAAAATAATAAAATGACATGATTCATGATTTTTAAAAGAGGGGCCTTGGTTTGGTCCGCCCATCGAAATTACTTGAATACGTCTCATATTTTTAACACTAAATATTTGTCATAAAATCTCAAATTTTATAAAGACAATTCCACTCATATGTAAATAATGCCATATACAAAAATGTCAGTTTGCTATCGGATAAATGGGAAGGAACAGAATTGCAAGTGGATAAAAAAATTGGATAAATTACGTTACCGTAGCAACGCGAGCATTTACTGTTCGTTTGTATATAATAATTGTAATTTTAACAATTATTCTTTCTAAACATTATTCTTCTATTTATTGTTCTTTTAGTTTGTTAAATAAAGTTTAATTGAATTGAGTTTTCTATTCATGGAATTGTCTTACTAAATACCACGCGAGCTCAGATTTTGGGCAGGATATTTTTTAAGGTTCTTTCTCGTATTTATTTTCATTGAAAATTTAACTCGACCTAACGGTCTCCTGATTTTGTCAAATAGGTCTCGTAATGTCTCTTTTATTGTCTTGATTAAGTCTAAAAATCTTGAAAATCAAGACATATCTTGTGAAATGGCAAGCAAGTATCAATCATTATGGGAATAATTGTAGTAAAGAACAATTGTGGGTAAATTATCTTAGGGATGAAATGTTTGTGGAAGGAATGAAGCAGGGATGAATTGTTATGGTAAAGGATTATCGCGGGGAATGATTGTTGTGGGGAAGAATTCTCCGGGAAGGATTCTCTGAGGAATATTTTTTTGCGGAGGATTGTCATGTATCCCATTAGATCTAAATATGTTATCTGTTATGGATTCTATACATTTGGTGGTTTAGATAAAATTATTCTGGATTTTTTTCTTGAAAATAAACATGTTTTTCTTTTCTTCAGGGATCTATTAAGACCTTTATTAAAGCGCCAAGTACACAAAACTTCTTGGATAATCCTTAGACGATCTTTTCTACGTCATTAATATATATTGGGCAACCATGTACATTATATCTCAAATTGAAATGTCTCAGTAAACAAAACTTTTTTCCGTAAAATTAATATAAAAGGTGTTCGTAATTCATATTTTTAGATACAAAATTGATAACTAATATTTAAGATTTTAGACTATGTAAGACTTTTTATAAAGCTAATATTAATTTAAAAAATGGTATAATTAATTTTATAAACTTACGTGAAGGTTTTAACCTGTTAATGTGGGTATTTGTAGCTAAATCTGCACCTGATTCCTAAAAATTAAAAACCAATATTTCAGTCGTACGATAGCAATAAATTATTATGTCAACAATAATCGGTCTCGGTGGTACAGATTATTATTATTATAGTGTATCTAAAATCTCTATTCATTTAAATTTTGATTATATTTTGAACGTTACTTTTTTTGGTCAAGGAATAAATTCAAATATTAAGCCAATTTAATACTTTTCAAAAAAAAAAATGTTGTTTTAGTGGTCTAAAATTATATCTAGAACTTTAAACATTTTAATACAAGGTGTTTCATATTCACTGTAAATATTAGATTGTGATTCGTCACAAATGGTGTTTTATATATTTTTTTAAAACCAAGCCACACGGTTTGATTTATTTAGTACGAAGTTTATCTTAAAACTAAAACAATAATATTTTATAAATTTATATAGTAAAATTTAAAAAAAATAGAATTGATAATTTTATATAATAAATGATCCAAAATTTTATAGCTAGAAAATGTCAAAGCCATTTTATTGTTGTCAGAATTTAATGTTGGTTGTTCATGTTAAAAATTAAAGAAACACGCCAAGGAACAAGAAAAAAAAATAAATTAAAGGAATTATACCTGGTATTTATATATTTAAAGCGACGGAAGAATATGAAGAGAATAAATATTATCACGCATTTGGTAAGTTTTATATCATATCCTTTCGCTTATTGTTAATTTAATTAAATGTTCACACCCATTGTTTATTGGTTGTTAACCCTTTAAGATTGATGATGTCTACTGAGCCGAAACTAGTTGCCTTATATTGACTTGGCGTTTTATTTATCTTAAAACATTTGAACTACATTTGAGATATGGATAACCTCTTCGATTTAAATGAGAATAGCTTTAATGAACTCAAAATGAACAGGGAGATAAAACAATTGGACATAAATTATAATTACAAAGAAATCAAAAAATAATGAGAGTAATAATATAACAAGAAAAGATCACTTGAAGAAGTAACTTTAATAGACTTTCTAGAGATTAAGATAACCAGTTACAGTGGAATAAGATGATAAGATTAAAAAAATCAAATATATAATACCAAATAAATAAAACTAATGGAATAGAAACAACCGAGCATAAATACCAAAACTTGTATGTAGGTACAATACAGTTGTATTAACCGATGAAATATGAGACCGAAACATGGCCAATGACCAAGAAAATAAATTAACAGCAGCATAGACGCAATGTTATAGAAAGAAAAAAGGGATAAACGAAATGAAGAAATAAAGGTCATAAAATAGTTTAAAGCAATAATCAATTAGATAAAAAACAGACGAGAAACAGCTAAATGGTTTGGATGAAATTAAGATATATACCGTAAATGTCCAAAAAATGGGCGAAACTCAAAAGCCATCTTATACGGACCTAAACCATATTAAGCTATGTAAAATAACCTTTAATTTAAGCCTAAGCAGAGTACTCTACGACTCGTTGGTTATAATGAGGGTCCACTTCAAAATTAGGGGGTAAATCGGCCAATTTTAACCAAAAATATTGCATATTTTGACTTCATCTTTGGATGATAAATCTTATACATACTTTTTAAGAAATCCTTGAATTCTTTGTTTAGAAAAAATTTATCACTTTTTATCGACTCTAATATTCACTTTAAAATTATACGGTAATTTATGCTCAATTGCCTAACAAAAAATTTATTTTGGATTTTTTTTTCATGAAAACTATATTTTAATAAGATATCTATATCAACTGTCAATAGTGTTAGTGATAACCAGAAAGTAATATTTACTTACAAAAATGGCAGTGTGAGGATTACTAGCTCCAGGATACCAAGATAGTTTGGATTTAGTTTTGGTAAAATGAGGGTAAGGCGTTCCTTGGCTTGGATCGTATCTTTTCAGTTCTTCAGCGATCTGCTCCAATTTAAGATCATAACCATTTTTAAGGCGACTGACATTTTCATCTACAGCCAGTAATCCAATATACGAATTTTGTTGCGCTCTAACGATAAACTCTACATCAAGATCAGGTTCACTTTCTAGAGTATTTACTTGGACGTCAATCTGAAAAATTAAAAGAATAAAACCAAGTTACTGTTGTAAAATCATAGACAGTGAAAATAAAACAAATAATAGATAGATTCGCTATCATCATTGTTAAATTTGAAATGGGAGAACGTATCCAGAAAAATAGAGGACGGAACACTATAAAAACCAAAAAAATAACAATTAATAGCATTTGTTGATGACAAAGAAAAACCGGACTTTAATGGAAACAACATTAAACGAGATGCTACTGTAAGTAGAAAAAGTGAGATGAAAAATAAATTAAAAATGCTTAGACTTGACAGGCAATTAGTAAAAAAAATCAAAAGAGTACAACACTTTAATTGGAATAAAACTAACGAATATCACATAATCTAAACATTGTATTATAATAACTAATCACAAAAAAGTTTTAAAAATTAAAGTAATAACAGCATCATTCAGACTTTGTACAATGGTCATATTTTTACTGTTCCAAATTTTAGGAAATTTACCTTCAAGCAGTTAAACACTAAATATCTAATTGTGAAAATGCTTTAGCTTTAATACTATCTTTTAAAAGGAACACAGGAAATGTATCTTAATGATTCATGTTTATTTATAAAAATATACTTACAAAATTTTGTAGTAAACCATCAACTTCTATATCAAGAGCATCTCCAATCAACTCACCATCAGATCTAACATAATAGACAATTAAATGACAAACTGGTACCATTGCATGTGTGGCAGTAAAATGGAATTTAAACTGTTTCCTATTATCCACTTGGAAGGTGTTGGTTATCAGAACATCACCGCGTCCCATTAAAACATAATTTAGTGATCTCATTGGCTGCGTACTGTTTATCATAATGTCTACATCTAGGTTAACAATTGGACGTTCTGTTTCCAAAGTTGCTTGAATAAAGTTGTCACTGAAAGATACAGCGGCTGGTATTGGAGTGCTTCTTTCTTTTAAATCTCTAAATTCCACCTAAAACATATAAAATAATATAAGTTCAGAGGAGAAGGAAAACGTGGGAAATTATGGGGACTCAAAGCGAGAGTCCAAGTTTGTAGCTTATTCAGGTTTTCATAAATAATTGCTCTTATTTAAATATTGAACATAAGTAGAACAAACAACTAGTATTATGAAAGCTATTTTGTTATAATAACCATCTACGGTGAACTTTCCAAACATTACTCAAACGTCGGTGTCGTCGGATTCGAAATTGGGAAACATATTTCCGTCACATGGAAACGTAATCGCAACAAGTTATAATAAAAGCTTCATCCATATATGCTACCATAGACTCGCTTTGTTTATGTCTGGATTGTCCCCAACATTATTCATCTGAGACGAGTTTTCAATGTTGCCAAGTTGTTAGGATTTTCAAAATATTTATAAATATTTTAAATGCGAATCCTGCTAACTTTGCATATTTGTAATAAATTGTTTTTCAAGTTGTTCTAGAAACTGAACTAAAGTATTGCCTGGTTGATGAAATCGTGGTATTAATTTAGCTCCAAGGACATGAAAAATGTTAGTTTATAGATGTTATTATTGGTTATACTTCGATGTTTTTAGCTGGTTAGTCTTATGATGGGTCCAGACCAAGTAGACAAAAGAATGACAAGACAAAGACATTCATCTTTCGCGACAAATCAGATACATCTCTGCAAAATTTTTGTCTTATTTTTGTTTTGTTTCCAAATTCGTCTCGAGTCGGTAAAGATCAAAGGGTCTCTGTTTTATTAAAGCATTTCTGTAGTTAGTATGTCTTTTGGCAACTGCAGGACCAACAAAGCATATCAGATTCTCGAAATCGTCGGTGGACATTCTTAGAAAATTCTTAAAGCTTGAACGAATCTCACCGCACTTAGTCCAATATCATCCTGATGTAACTGAACTAACAATTCATTCATGGAATAACTTTCTCGATTTTTTAAGCTGGGTTTCATCCAAAAACGTTTGCGTTACATTCTTCCAACATTGGATTTTTTAAATGTTTCTCCTGGTGGAAACGCCACATGGTTACATGGTTAAACAACGGATTCTCAATAACTAAATTTTGTTGCACATTTGTCTTTGTAGTGTGGACAGTTTGTCTTAATTTTGTCTTGTCTACCTAAAATTTTGTCGCAATTTTGTCGTGTTTTTGTCTCAAAATCGTGTCCCTTTTTTGTCTACTTGGTCTGGACCAGGTACTACAGCAAAGTCAGATAGATAGACTTACTTTAAAAAAAAAATTGTAATATGAATCAGTTGTGTACAAAAAATTTAAGAAAATATAATATATTAATAATAGTAATACCGTGGGAAAAATTGATCTTAACGGCCAATCTTTATTGAGTATCGTCATTACGGTCCTGAGCGCCAAGAAGTTAACTTCCTGAAGCTACTTTATAGCAAATTTGAGAAGAAGTTCTACTTGAGTTGTGTGTAGGGAGAATGAATGAAAGTGATGGTCAAATTTGAGCCTTGTAAAGTAATAAAAGCTGTTGGTGTGAGTAAAGCTTTCTGCTGCGAAACAGTGTTTCAGGTTTTTGGAAAGTCATACTTGCAACGTGATCATGCTGTAACATATTTTCTCGCAAATTGATACCAAGAAAATTTAGTGATAAAGCAAATGAAATCGACAATCCTGGCATAATTATGTTGGTTTCCTAAACATTAACCTTTTTGGAAAAAATGGCGGTTGCCTACACTTTCTTAGCATTAAAATCTAGTTGGTTACTGTCACCTCAAGCTAAAACTTCATGTTGTCTTCGAAGATGAGCATTAGCAGTTGGTGTAAGGCAAATGAGTTTACTGTTATCGGCAAAGATATATTGAAAAGCCTACAAAAGATAGCTGTCAGCTCCCTAGCACAATATTTATATAAGAATGATGACATGTATTTCATCAGGACCAGAAGATTTTTTTCTATCTAGTAAAACAATATCGAGAATTGTGGATTGTATACCCGGAATATTGGATGGTGTCTTCCCCTGAAAGTTGACCATCGAGTTTCTAGAAAATAGTCCTTCAAGCAGGTTGGGTTATTCAGTCGATTTTGTTTTTGTGAGGAGTGACAGTGTGATTTTTACATCTTTGGTCAAACTAAAGCTTGCCGTTGGAAGGAGACTTTTTGACAAAAGTAATATAAGCCTCCATGACAGTCAAAATGACATCCGAGACCTCTTTAGCGCAGATTGATGGGTCACCCGTACAAAAGCAAACTTCTAACCAGCGAAAAATTCAAAAGTGTTCTTTAAGATCCTCCCACTGGGCGATTTATAGTAGGGGACGGTGGGGGAAGACCGCGCACCTTAAGGGAAATAATTAATTATCAGCACATGAAAATGATTTGAAAAACTAAAATTGATACAGCATATTAAGCATTTATTGAAGATTACTAATATTTTAGTTGATACCTGTTTTATATTTTTTGAGAAATTTAATTATTTCTGCAATGATGCATATGCACGATATTTCCCACCATGCAGGGTAATAACGCGCATATTGTGGGGTAATATCAAGCATATTAAAAAATCGAATTTAAAGCTAGAACACTCTTCTTAAAATTATTTGTAAACTAATTGAAAGAGAAGGAGGCTATATACTTGTGTGAATTTAACGAAGCTGTAGTTACTTCATCAACCGCTAGACAACACTAGGATTCACTTTTAACAATTTGTTAACCAGACGGTTATAAAGTCTCCCCTACTATATTTTGCGCGCCTCTTTGATAACAACTGGTAGCTCACTCGATATTAAAATTTATGTTCGGAAGATCTGAATGAAGAATGTATTACAAGAGTGGAAATTTCAGGATATCTGGTCAAAAAGAGGTCTAGGAAACTAGCGACCTTTCCAATACGATCCGGAATCCGTGATGATTCATCAATGGGCTGTGTGAGGCCGCATCTGATTGCGAAAAATTTGTGTCCTTGTTCGTCGTTTGCATAGAATGTTCAAGCCAGTTGATATTTTGGACATTAAAATCATCCAAAAAAAGCAATTCCAGCACTAGGATAGTCGGTTTGAAAAGAGTCTACTGTAGGAGAAAAGTACTCTGAATTGCGTATCACTGAGGAGCCTATTGAGACAGCAGACGAATCTAGTGATTTGTTGTAATATTTTAAACCACATGACGTCAAATTCTATGGGTTCGAATGTTTCCTTTCATTAGCAAGAGATATTACTGCTGGTAAGGAGGTTGATATGCCAAAGTTGCGTCTGAAGCGGGAATAAAGCTCATTTCTGAGATAGAGATAGTTGACTATGTTGCTGACCGAACTGACTTTGGTTTAACGGAGTGAAAGTGTATGGAGATGTTGGAGTTGATATTCATGTTTGCAAAAGTCGATTTGGAAGTTATCATTTTTGGTAACTGAAGAAACCACCAGGTTTCCTTTTTAATTATTGTTTGGTGATCCTGGTTGGCTATTAGAGAGTGGCCTCGCATAATTTAATAATATTTTAACCCGTTTCCACCTTAAAACTGGGAACCACGGGACAGTAATAGAACGTTGACTCACGGGAGTAATTTCACACCATCTAATAAGCCGATGTGATGGTATCACATCGGGCGATGCCGTGTGGGAAATGGCATTTATCATCTAGTAAATTGATCTTACCTCTAGCCTCAGAGCCGTTCCGTTTGTAACATTTCGAGGTGTAAAATATTCCAGTTTAAGAAAACCATTTTGGTCTAGCTCATATTTATTTTCTTCGTAAATTTCATTTTCTCTTGAATATCCATGTTTAACGATAACCTCTCGGTTATTCGTCTCTATTGGTGTTCCATCATGATTCGTCACTTGAACCTGAAATAAAACGATGCGTACATATTTGTGAGCAGACAAAAATATTTTTTTACTTACGTAAGCTGTATATTTCAGACCTGGTTTAAAATAATCAGCTGATTTTATAAGATCCATGTGATAGTCATACTTATGAATATGAACTTCTATAGTATTATTTTGTCTGCGACTAGTGAATTGTTCTTCTACAGCTACATCAATAATAACAGTTCTTTCATATTCGTCATTAAGTCCAAGATCTCTCTCAATGTCAAACTCTACCGCTGCATATCCATTGATATCAAAAACTTTGCGCACTGGATTTTGAAAGATAGGTTGTATGACGCCTGAATAAATAGTTGGAAAAACTGTAACTGTAGCTTCTCCATTAACTTTATCTCCATAATTGTATCTAAAACATATTTTCAATATCTATATTGTAAAAAAATATATTAGTTAAATATCAAACACGTTCTTTGATGGTAATATTACAACGCTAAATTAAACTTACCTTGTGTCAATTTTAACTCGAACAACATTTTCTTTAAAAGTTATATGCTTAGGAGATTCAATATTAACAATAAATTTCGGTAGAATGTATTCAGCTACTTCTATAGTTTTGTGATATGTTTGACCGTGAATAGTGACTGATATATTCCAATTGCCTAAGACTGGCTCATTACTAAGTTTTAGTTCACCAGTAAATACTCCTCTAATAGCTTCTACCCGTGTCCAGTCTTTTACTTTGTTTCCAGAACCATCCTAAAAAAAATAAAATAAACCATTTAACTTAATAAAAGCCATAGTATAAAATTGTGCATTTGGTGATACAAGCATAAACTTTTTATCATTGTTGATATGTACTTGATTTTAGAATATTGGACTATTGTCTAAGGGTTTATATGAGTGTTTGCTAATAAATTTTTTTACTCCATATAAATAAATAAAAATTAATAGCCTATTTATTTTTCGATGTTTAACAATTAATAAGTGGTGTCTAAGAGTCTAAGAAGTTTGTACTCATAGACCATTTGGCAGCTTCAACATCACAACAAAAACAGACGACGACAAATTGGAGGTTTTATATGCCAAGAAAATACATTGCAACCTTTAACGAATCCAAATTTATCACAGAAAAAAGAGAGACAAATTATTGACTATAATTTTAATTAAATTTGATGAACAAATTTTTCTGCCAAAGCTGTAGCCCCTACTATTTATTGGTGCGTTCACTACATGTGAACTTCATTTGTGTCGTGACATTGTTTTCATTTATTGAGTGATTTTAGAATACAGAATGGATCATTGAAAGAATACGGTTTCGGCATAACGTTTCTGGAGTTACCAAAAATGATAAACCAAATCCAAGGAGGCGGAAGAAAAAATCATTAAAAAAATGAAGAATCACTAGAATAATCCGATCCTAAGCATACCTTGCGGCTGCTCGATTATATCCAGATCAGAGCAATTCGTCTTATTGGAATCCCAGAACTAACTAGGAATATTGATAATTTGGACAATCGAAGAAAGGTAGAAGATCTGACTCTTTTTTACAGATACTTTCACGGAAGGTATTCGGACGACATTGCTCGCTTGATTCCTTACAGAGTAGTGCACGCAAAAAACACCGATCGAGCTAATATGTTTCATTTATACAAATTTAAGAAATTTATCTGAGGAATACGTCATCACTCTGGAATGGCCTTCTTGCAACCATGTTTCCCAGGAAGTACAATCTTTATAGCGATTCAAATTATATGTGAAAGCAGTTTTAGACGAGGCCCAATGAACCGCTGGATCAACACTAGTTCAATCTCAAAATTCAAGTCCAAAAATCCCCTGCCAGTAAAACTCAAAAACTTAAGATAGGGACATGTAAGTCGTTGTATCCGATTTTATAGAGAATAGGAATAAATAGGTACAAATAGGATAAAATAATGAAAAGCAGGAAAAAATAGAAAGAAATAGGAAAAATGGGGAAAATAGGGCCGCCATTTTCTCGGTAACGGTTCGTTCGACATCAAAACTAAAAATACTTTATTCGTATTTTTCGTCTTAAACAAGAATCTGAAGTAAGATTTTAAATATCTTGATGTTACAGACACACACACACACATACAGAATTATAGATTCCAATTCCAATAGTTAATTATATCTTTTAAACCGTAATAGATATTGAAATGGAACCATAACTAATAAGCACCTGGGAAAATAGATCCAAAAAAAATGATAGAAATTTCTTTGACAGAACTTCTTTTGGTCGAAAAACACAAGATAGAATGAACTTTTTACAGAAAATATATTGGATCGAATGTTATGACAGAAAAATACATTTAATGTCAACTTAGAACATTAATTAATTTTCTTGTCAAAAATGGAAATTATTGATTATGAATTTATTGATACCACAAAAGTAAAGAAAAAGCTGTATCATAATTGATATTTTTACATTAAGGAGAACTAAAACCTAGTTGCATCGCCCCTTTACTTTCTGATTGAAGCAATAGGCCACCTATGGAGACTTGAAATGCAATAATGATAATAACGTAAAGATTTACGTCGGTGATGTTAGCACCCGGCCAGCCAGCACCAAGCTGATACCGAAGTAATCTAGGCTCACGATCGGCCAACTCCAAGCGACACTTTTCCACCACGGTCAAATACTTTCACAAATTCATTCTGCCGATTTGAGGTCTACTCATACAAAATTTCTCGTTTTATTAATTTGTTTACATTTTTTGTTGCTTTGATAATAGGCGGCCACGAACAAAAATTAGCTGAGTACATAGAGGAATAGAAGGACTATTTAGCTAAAATTTTTCGTTTACATAGATCTCACCAAAAGGGCCAGCTCAAAGAATCTAAAATTAGATTTTCGTAGCCGTCGAACAAATTTCAATATTTTTTTAGGGGGTTGAGAATAGGCGGCCAACAACAAAAACAAGCTGATTACATAGAGGAATGGAAGCACTATTCAGACAAAATTTTTCGTTTACATACATCTCCCCCAAAGGGCCAGCTCCAAGAATCTAAAATTAGATTTTCGTAGCGGTCGAACAAATTTCAAAATTTTTTTAGGGGGTTGAGAATAGGCGGCCACAAAGAAGTTGAGAAAGATGTTTACTTTCTTTAACATTTTTATACTTGAAATTTCAATATAGCCTATGTTAATTTATTTTATTGCCGAATTGAATATTTAATTATGTACTTGAAACATAACAGATGTTTTGAAGGATATTGACCACTTTAATTTTTCTATATATTTATTAATTAAATTTTGTTTTTTAAATTATTTCATATATCTTAAGTATATTAAAAGTCTTATTATATTATGTTTTTAATACTTACTGTGATAAATATATTAAGAAGTTCGTTTCTCACTTCAGCAGCTGGTTTTAGTTGAGAGTTCAGGACAATTGCTCTAAAGAGAATATTACTTTTAGGCCTGTAAATTTGTTTGTCTGTTTGTATAAAGACCGTGTACGATTTTTGGACAAACTGCATGGGAAAACCTGTCACGAATTGAAGTCCGCCAGTACCACGAATTTCCAGTTCGTATTCTCCATCTTCCAGATCGCCCACCTAAAAAATATTATTGATATTGGAATTTTATTAAAATAATTTAGTTAAATAAACAGTATCAACGGCCTTTCTTAGCAGTTTTAACATTACTGAGCTATCAGATTTATCGGTCGTTACGAATTTTATATCTAGAAAATTTACCGATAAACAAAAATAGCAAATTCTATATATGATCAGCGTATCATCTCATCAAAAAAATTGGCTCCGTGGGATTTTCGAACACACGCATGCCTGGTATTAATCTAATCTCTGACCATCTGGGACTTGCGAATATTCTAAAGAATAGAAACGAATGATTTTTTGTTACTATATTATTTTTAAATTATAAATCTGTTAGGGTTTATTTTTCTGGACCACGCTATCTTTCATTATTCTTCTATATAATTTAATTCCGAATTTGCTTATTTTCTGGCTCGTTATCGCTAAATTTCACTTCCATTACAAATCAGGTCTGGTTTACCTATAAAATGTCCTTCCACACTACACTTCTTCCTCTTCTTTTTATTAAATGAAATTAACCGTAAACATTTGATAAATTTACCCAATTTTTGTTAATAGATATAACCGTCAGTTTTTGGTTAATAAACCATTTGTTTCTTTTGGTTATTGGTAATCAATGGTTCATGGTTTTGGACTAATTTGAAAACTAGTTTTTCGGATAAAAGAACCCAGTATCTATAAGGCAACATTTGAAATAGTGACAATTTCAAAATTACAAAAAAAAACCCAAAAAAACATATACTGCTGATAGAATCCACATTTTTAAGGACTTAGTGGCCCATTATCTATCCCCAAAACGAGCCTATTGGCTCAACAAAACATTAAGTAATTCTCTACGTTATCAACGTTAATGTTTATCCCACGAACACAAAAAAACTGGCTTATAAAAGTGATTAACTGTATATAAAAAAAACAGCATATTGGCTCCCAAAAATCAATTAATATTTAATCCCTCCTTTTATGTACTTTAAAGGGAGAGGCAATGTTCCCTATTTTAAACTGATAAAAGGCCAAGAAACAGAGATTTCCCTTTTTATTACTTTACACACAAAAAAAATTAAAATTTCAATCCCTATAGGAAAATGTTAGTAATACCATTAGACTCAAAAATAGTTTACCGGATGGCTTTATTATCCTTTCCTATTAGTGGAAACTTTCGTTTTATTAGATTTCTGTTTCGAACAGAAACCAGCTGGCGGACTTATTTTCTATATTGTAATTATTATTATATTTTTTTACACTATATTTTTGTTTGCACTAAATTTGTTTCCAACGGTATTATTTATTCTCGTATTATTTTCTAATTACTTAAGGCCATACTAGCTTAATCAAATGTTTCCTTTTCAAGCTGGTAGAGTTTCGAACTGACGGTATTTTTCGCCTCCTTGTCCCTCGTAACCACGTCGCGACGACCAGGTGACGCTTCATAGTGTCGTATCAAGAAATCCGTTGCTGACGTATAGGCTCGTTGATTGGAGGTACTATGTTTTCCTCGACTTTTATTGGCTGCGTGTTTTGTACTACCATTAGCCACGTGATAGTCTTTTGGTTTTTTTTTCACATGTTTGTGTACGCCGTCAGATTTTTTTCGCTGAGTGTTCGGTATTATAAGGGACAAGATATTTGAGAAAACATTTGAAGCCTCTTTATCAGAAAATAATCTATAATCAGTTGCAATCATAAACAAATAGTGCAGGGTTGGCTCCGTTATAGTTTATGTTGAACAAGTGGGTGGCAAATAGAAAGTCTTACGAAATATTTATTTTTTGTATTTACAGTTACAAATTGATAGGTCAAATAGGAATAGGTAAAATATTTAAGGCGCCATAAATAAACGTCGGTCTTCTTTGATCTGGTTATTTCTTGTTTATTTTTAAGTACAAATTCATGACTTCTTATTTTACATAATGAATTATTAATAGTCGGACGAAGCCTACCCTGTTATATATCCAGCGCGGCGTCATAATCCATTGACAACTGAATATTTTCACTTACAGAACCTTCAATTTTTGTCTCAAATATCTTGTCCCTTACAATACATACCTTTATGGTACTTTTTCGTGGAAATGTTATAGAGTTCCTAATACCGTTGTATTTAGTTACATTTTGCATTTTCGGCTGCTTTATTTTATTTCATTGGCCTGAATTATTTTAGCTTAACACCGGATATTCATAATCTTATTTAATTTGCCATGAACATTTTATATTTGGTTTAATGTTCTTATATTTACTTGTTTCTTATTTAATTTTTAATTAAACAAGCAATTGAGAAAAAGAACAATTTTGAAAATTTATCCAGTGGCGTAGAAAATTGGTGAAAAAGATTCGGCCATACCCAACTGGAACACCACTGGTAAAAGGTTTTGAAAAAAATATTTCAAAAACTATGGATTTTTTAATATTGATTCCTGACCTAACATTTCTTTATTTATGAGAGGAGTCTACTATAAACGATTGAACGTCGAATTTTGAAACACTCTGTATAACGTCACTTCTTATCAAACAATTTTAACTGTTGTTATTGGTATTAAAAAATTGAGCAATTTTTCTTTTTTTTGAGAATTGCGCTATTATAATAAAGGATGTTTCATTATATTCTGACTGTTTTTAAAAACTTATATCTTCCAAACGGTTGTAGATACTGATATGCGGTTTTCATATTTCGGTTTAAAATTACTTTAACTTTGTTGTGATATATTTATATAAGTGGCTTACTCGCTATAAAAGTGACGTGTTTTTAGAGAACAATAGATGTTATTTTTTTAAATGGAACTCTGTATTAAATTTTAAAAGACACATATTTTTACTTTGTAGCGGTACCTTAAAGTTTAAAATCGGTACACAGAAAGCGAAGTTTCAGAATTTTAACTGGAATATGTCACAACAAAACTTAAAGTAATTTTAAACCGAACTGTGAAAACCGCATCTTATTATTTATAACCGTTTGGATCTAGAATCGGTTGGAATATATAAGCTTTTAAGAACAGTCAGAATATAATGAAACACCCTGTATAGTACTTACATTCATTCTGTAATAAAAAGAAAATCAGTTTTCTCAAGATTAAAATTTCCATAATCGAATTTCATTGATTATTTATCACAATTTGACGAACAATTGTAGCATTAATAATCTCAAGTCTCAAAATTAATATTAAATTAGACCGTTTTGTAATTTTAACACATTTAATATTATAGTAATAATATTTTAATAAAGGCGAACAGAGAAATAAAGATAAAATAAGGAAAGTATAAAGAAAGGGTTAGAGATTTAAATACCAAGAAATATTTAGTAAAAGAAAGTGAAACCCTCCCTCATCCCCAAATCCTGTCTGTAAGGTAAAGACTCTTCAACACCGCGAGAGCACGAACTGCCCTTTTCGTCTGAAGAGGGGTCGTTACGTTCACAGAGAGTTTCTACAGGAGAGTGGTGCCAGTAGCGCTGCCGTTACATTTTGTTTTAGGTAAAGTCATAAAGTTTCACTAAAAAAAAATAATCTTACAACTAGTAGGTTATTACAGATTGGTGAAGAGTGAAAAAATTACCCACAAACGAAATATACGAGTTTATGACATTAATTAAGTAAAAAACTTTTATAGGCATCTTTATTAGGCTTTATAATCTGTCTTCACCATTATAGTGAGTTATATATACATCACCCTGTATTATAATTCAGTAAGATAATATTTAACCATTAAGCTTCTGCAGTACATATTAAACAGCAATTTTTTTTGGACATCTTCCTATAATTAGTAATATATATAAATGCAGTCACTATTAGAAGTTTCGCATATATTTAAACTTGGACAAGGTTAAAAGACCATATAAAAGTTTATAACTATTTGCTAATTAATATATGCCGGTATGAATCAATCACAAAGCAAGACTGATTCATAGGTAATGACAAGAAAAACGTGAGTCAAAAGTCAATAATTATTGTTTAAACAAATAATAAATAATTATTGTTAGAAATTTTGTACTCAAACTTTAAGACACACAGTATTATATAAATTTTCTTAAGGGTACAATTTAAAAAAACCAGCAATTCTTACTTGCAACGAACATATCCTAGAGCCGTATGGCTGCACAACGACTTGGTCTTGACTGAAGAAGGGCGTACCATTGAACGAAATACCCTGGAGGAGTGCAGTGACGGTTGTTGGTTCCGAAATGGCCTGTACGCTGATAGCACAATGGTATTCGCTGTTAGGCCTGATGACCCTCGGCCCCACGACATTGTAATACCTACGCAATAAGAGTTGAATTAGTGTGGGAATACGCTCGAGGACGAATATTGTTTTTTCTTGGTTTCATTCTGATTTGGAAATTTGGTGAAAAACAAAGGAGGGTAATCAAATAAAATAACTTTATTAATTAAAAAGTACATACCAAGAATATTTCTTTTTTAAAATTATATTTTCAATTTTTTCAAAGGTACTAAATTTTGTACCAAAGTATATACAGGATGTTTCATGGAAAGGATAACGTTGCTATATTAGAAACCATATGAGATACAATAAAATGTCTTTAAATAATACCATGTCATTTTTTAAATGCCTCTTTTCGTTTTATTTTTTAACTTTCCATTGACCTATGAACTTGAACTATTCTACATTTGGTACGGAACTCTAAATGTGTGAAGTTTGACACGCACTTGACCGATTTTTTTTATTTCTTAAAAGTGTGTGTATTAGATTAGTATATAACTGCCGAGTGCACCGACGTTTTAACCCGGGATTATATTTTAATCAAGAATTAAAATGTTAAGTTGGGTTGCACCGTGTTTTAATCTAGCATTAAGTAACCTTAATCCGTGATTAAAACAATCCTTCAAAATTGAGCGATTAAAGTATGAATTACGTTAATCTTTTATTTATACGTCATTTGTCACTACAATTCTAACCTTTATTTCTATATAATTCATTGTTCTTGGCAAGGCGTGCAAAGTATTGTTCGTGAAAAGTAGATTATAAAATTGATTTAAATATGTTAGATCTTCAAGATGAGGATATATTCGAAGATGATTTGGAATTACTGGAAATCTTTGACTTCGGTTTTCCTAGAAGTACGGAAGAGCTAAAGTGTCAATGCTCTCTTTTTTATTTACATTTTCTTCAGTTTTTTTTTCTCAAGATCTTGAGAAAAATACTTAAAATCTTGTCCTTTTTTCTCAAGACCTTGAGTATGTTACATATTATTTCTGAAATAAGCGGCAAAAGTGATTTAGTTAGGTTATGTTAATAGAATCTCTTATTATTTCTGTAATAAATTTTATTATGGATTCAAATATTTTTCTGCGTTCTCGGGATGTATCGAAAAACGTGATTAATTCTTTAAAATGTGAGAAAGTAAGTAAGCGCTCATATTATTAAAAATTGCAAAGTATAATTATACACCTTCCTTTGTACTTTTTTACTGTTGAATTGTATCTTGTATTTTTTACAATAGTCACCCTTCTACCTTCTATAATAATTTCGTTATTCAAGCATCAGAAAAAGGTTAGTCCTTCGGAAAAGTTTCAAATCTTGAGAAACATACTCAAGATCTTGAGAAAAAAAACTCAAGAAAATAAAAAAAAAGAGAGCGTTGACACTTAAGCTCTTCCTAGGAGAAACAGCATTAAATGTACTTACATATATTGAAATTGATCTAGAATATGATATATGTTCATTAAATAATGCACCAATTCCTCCGTTTGGTCCCTCTGAAAAACTTGGTGGTTCTCCACCTGTTTTTTTTTGTGCTACATTTTTTGTCTGCCACTTTCTGTCATACATCTTTTTTTTTTGTTTTTGTAGAAAATTTTTAAAGATAGTACACTTCTTTCTCTGCCTGAAGCAGCATTAAAAGTATCACAAATAGTTTGCCATGCTTTGTTTTTTTCTTTTGTTGTCACCAGATTTGTGCATTTATTTTCTATTATTTGTTTGTAGTTACTAATTATGTTAATCAGTAACAGTTTTTCTCATTATTTTCCATGATTACACAACAATCAACTTAAATTTATAAGATTTGAAGTTTGGCGGTTAACCCTAACCGTACAGGAAAAATAATCAAGGAAAACCAACATTTAAACACAAAATTTACTAGGATTTGCAATGTTGCCACTTTGTGGATTAACTAATCTGATCAGGGTACATCGACGGAGCACAAGTTATAATTATAATCGAGGATTAAAATATAATCCTGTATTAAACGAAAGTCGGCGCACTCGGCTGTAAGAATATCAAATGGAGTGGAGTCAAAGGCGTAGATATGGGGAGGGGTAAAGGGGGTAATTGCCTCCCCACCCCAGGATACCAAAAAATAGCACGAAAAGAAGAAATAAAATATAAAATGTATAAACGGACAAATATATTTGTCTAAAAGTTTGATTACCCCCCCCTAGGAAAAAAGTACCTCCTATAGGAAAAAATGTTATTACCTAGGCCCTTGAGTGGAGACCTTCCTCGTGCATTCGTCGTTTAAAGATTAATTTAATTTAATTTAATTTAAAAACCCAAATCTACTTATTTATCCCGCATTAACTTAACACCCGGTTCCATAAATATCCCCAAAAGGTTCCTTTATGAAAAGAGAGCTTTATATTAAAGTCGATTCCGTAATAAAATTAAATCTTATAAAGACATAAGAAGTTTGGATTAAGATGGATGATCCAGACAAAAGTAAATCTAAAAGAAAGATAAGTTGTGCATTTTGATGGAATGGTGAAATAAGATTATTAAACGCTATGTATTTAGAGCATCATATATTTAAAAATAAAGAAACAAATAAAATTAACATACCAGATAAGGTACTAGAAATAACCTATTTCTTATGAATTGTAGCTTTATGCTAGAAATGTTACAGGAAATGGCTTTAACAACAGAATACAGCAAATCGGATCAACTAAAAGTAAAGTTCGATAATTTAAAAACAAAACTAGAAAAACATTTTTTCCCCATTTCAAAATCATTTATTTTCTTCCTCGCATTCTGACGAAGAACTTGACAAAGGATTTAAATTTATCCTGCCAAACACAAAGGTCATTAATTAATTTTGTTAAGAAAAATTAACAGAAACGTCAATTTTTTTATAAAAGTGGACTTTTTTTCAAAAATTGACAAATTTCGAGACTTTACACTAAAGTCGACTTTTGCGTAAAATTACTTTTAAAAATCGATTATGGAACAAAAATACTACTATAAAGTATAAAGGAAGCTTTAATTTGATTATGGAACTGGCTCTAATATATTTTAATATTGAAACTATGATTTAATAACAGTTGTATAGAATATATAAATAAATAAATTCACTGATAATTAAAAATTGATTATAAACTTATATACCTAAATATTTTCAATTTATAAATAAAAATTCACCATAAAGACAATATCATTTTATTTTTCATATATTGATGTTTATGTTGGGATTATTTGGACAAACATTTTCATAATATTTATTAATAAATGTGTTCATTATTTTCTGAAATTGTTTTATTTGGAATTGTGAATCATATCTTGGGACCAAAGAGCGGCGTAAGTTATATTTTTGAACAAGTATAAATATAAATCAGATACAAATAAATATAAATAAATAAATAAAAATATATATAATATATTCCTTTGGTCGAGGTTTATACCTACCAACAATGTTAAATTAACCTTGAAAAAAGCAGTATCGTTTCATCGGCTTAGTATTGAAGACTTGTTTTATTATTGAAACCGTAGATCCTATGACTTTCAATAATTCTCTTAACATTTTGAAGACAAGACAGTTGTCATTAATAGGTATAATAAATTTTTGACATAAGAAAATATATAAATTTCTCCCAATTTCTTAAACCAAATGCTTTCATATTTTTGCGACAATAATTAATTTCTTGTGTTTTGACTGAAATAGTTATTAGCGTTTAATTTAATTTAAGAATTCTATATTACAAAATAGCAAATCAAAAAACGATGTTATAAAAAGTTATAATTTTTAAACATTTCTATAGTTGATTAACTTCATTTTAAATAGTTACATAGTCCAATAACATTTATGTAGAATTCAATTATTTCATTAGTAGTCTACAAATATTTCACCAATAATCACATAACTAAAAATAGACATATACAGTAACTGGTGCATAATTTACACCTACTTGAATAAATAATTGTAAAACATGTCGAATAATAAAGTGAAAGTGTAACTTATTATTAAATACACAGCGATCGACTGTTGGTACTTTTTTATAAAGCTAATCCAGATTCAGTCAAAAGTCAATGACCACAATAAACTTCAATATTGATTAAAGATTAGATTAAAATTTTTTCAATATTGATTAAAAATTAGATTAAAATTTTATTAACTATTGCAAGAACTTTAAAAATGTATAATTAAACTTTCGCAATTGCTGTTAAAAACATGAAGAGATCATAAAATTGGTGCATGTTGTCAGTCAGGGTTTCTGTTCTCATGTGACGTAGAAATCTTTTAAAACGTGGAAAGTTTTGCATTATATTTTAAGTTGGCTACAACAACTTTTAACATCGTAATCCTTTCCTACTCCCAGTAAATCGCAACGTCAAGATAACACTAAAATCATCCACCAAAATTGTGCAAAAAAAACCGTGAAATATAGAAATAAATAGAAAATTAGTAAAAAATAGTAAAAAAATAGAAGAAAAAAATGGTATAAAATAGGAAAATATATAGGAAACAAAAAAACAATGGTGAAAAATAGAAAAACGTAAAAAAAACAGTCAAAAATAAGAAAACTTAAAAATATAGGGAATAATAGAGAAAAATGGGAATAAAACAGACAAAAACAGGCTAGTATTGGGAAAAATCGGCAAAATGGTTGAAAATAGAAAAAAATACAAAAAAAAACAGTAAAAGATACGAAAAAATAGAAAAAAATAGAAACAAATAAAAAAGTAGTGTTCTT
This sequence comes from Neocrepidodera transversa, assembly GCA_963243735.1. Classification (NCBI taxonomy): domain Eukaryota; kingdom Metazoa; phylum Arthropoda; class Insecta; order Coleoptera; family Chrysomelidae; genus Neocrepidodera; species Neocrepidodera transversa. The sequence continues at coordinate 7,118,851 of OY725338.1, forward strand.
CAACTTTATCTGCCATGGTTATTCTGAAAATATTTTAAGAGGTATACCAAAAAATATCCTGATCGTAATATTAATATTTGAAGAATGATCTCAGCTTTAAATAGACATTTGAGCAGTGTTGCCAATGACAAACTCACCAAAATACCCCCAACTTTGCCCCAAAATACCCGATTTTACCCGCATGGAATTCCAAAATACCCGCATTTTACCCACTTACAATTTGAAGTATTTGTCATAACGTTTTTTTAATGTATACAACAGATTATATCACAAATTGCAACATGCGCAAATACAACATAAACAAGATCTTAAATAGAGAATAAATAATTTTCTTCTTCTTTTTACTTTTTGAGACCTCAGCTGCCGGGGCTATTGGACTTTGACATCTGACATGTGCATGAATTATGTGGTAGTGTTGCCAGGTGTGTTCAAATGTAAACCAATTACTATTTTTATGTATTTTTAAGAAATAAGATAGCTGTAGTGGTAATATTTATGTTTAGTTGAAGTGGTCTCATTACCACAAAACATCAAAACAGTAAATAATTGACATGAGATGAAATTGGAAGGAAATACCCGAATTTTACCCGCAAAATTGAAATACCCGCAAGAATGGTCACAAAGCAGGAAAATACCTGAAAATCGTGTAATTACCAGCAGATTGGCAACACTGCATTTGAGAGATACTGAAATCTTTATACTCATACAGCTCATAATACTTGTTAAGGAATCACAAGAAAAAATATCACTAATTCGGTTAAAGTTGATCCTTTCAACGAAGTCCACAAACCGAAATATCTTTACACCTTTTAGATACCGAATATAAAATTGACAACACATTTTTGGCACGAGTTTAGAATTAAAGTTTCGGCTGAAAATAATTGAAAACATTTTTAATGTCCTTTAATTTACCCGATATAATAAATGTAGCTCGATATGTATGTGGATTTTCTATTGAAAAATTTAACAGGTCTTGATAACATTTATTATACTGTCAATGTGGTTTATAAAGATAAAGTATCGTCACATTTTATACGATACGGATTTTTTTTAATTAGGTAAATCGCATCAACCAAAAATAATTATATTAGCGAATCATAACTTTAAAGAGTTTGTATCTTAACCCTTAAATGCATGATTTTTATTTTCAGTTCAAAAAAATTTACACAGGAAAAATAAAAAAAAACTAATACCACATTCGTTACACATAATATCTGTGAATACTATATTTTTGAAAAATTTACACCTTGTTTGCTTCTTAGCAAAGATAAGCCAATGTTCAACATTGTCCATCTTGACTTCTTGAGAATAAATTTGCTAAGCATTCCCATATTTATTTGCTTATAGCGCATACCCAGATCAGAATTTCCCTTAAAAACATATCGCTTTTCATTTACTAGATTTTTGTGACACCATTCAACATTTGTTTTGTCGTTTTCCTTCGATTTGTCTCTTGTTTTCTGTATTTAGACCTCTCAGCTTCGCCTTCATCTACATTTACTAGAATTCTAATTGCTCCGATTTTCCATTTACTTTGCTCGCTTATTGCCCTTTTATATTTCTTCATCATACCTGCTTTCTCTTTTCAAAATCGCATCTACAACTACAATTTCATCATCACTTTGATCTCGTAAAAATAAAGAAACAAAAATGTTACATTTTTGCATTAGGATGCATTTAAGGGTTAAAGTAGAAAAATTAAAACTGTTGTGAACAAGATAAAAGAAGAGAAACAAAATATTACAATACACAATTAAGAGTGTTTATAGATTTTAGAAAACTTTTTAAACTGTTCATATTAAAAGTGCGGGGCCTAAAACATCAAATAATGAACCATGTTGGAGTTTCTTAATGCTATACATTCTGTTACGTTTTTTTTCTGTGCCACCCTGTATTTTCATTATTCCTCTGCTCAGTATATCTTAATTTCAGACTCGCTTCATATCCCTTCTTAATTTCCTCGCGTCGTGTCCCTTCTCAAGATTTCCCTCTTACCTCTTGGTATGACTATAAAATGTCTTTCTCATGTTAACAATCCTCTCTTTGCCTCTTTAGTCAGAATAATTGACTTTTATTTTGTGTGTGTCGCTTATTGAAAATTTCTTTTCTTCCCCTTCATATTTAGGGGTTTTTTTGACTGAACATTTTTTTGGAACGAGTCCTTTTTGGAGCAACGTTTTTTTTTTTGAAACGAGTCCTTTTTTGAAACATTTTTTTTTCCTTGGAACGAGTTTTCTTTTCTTACTGGATCAGAACCTGCTGTTGGCTTGACATCTTTTACTGTCGGATCCAGGAAATTTTTGCAAGAAACTTGAAGACAGGAACAAAACCAAAAGTTAAATTTTCCATAGTATTAAAAAGAAAAATTCTCTGAAGGATTGTTAATTTTTTCTTATAAAATAAAACAAATATAATGTTTAATTTGAGTTTAATTTCCTTAAACCCACAAAAAAAAAGAAATACATCAAAAAATCAATTAGACTGGCATTAATTTTGTTTTTTAATTTAATATTTTACGAACCCATAATAAAAAGAATTGAGCTTAAATCGTGGTAGGGAAAGAATCTCGGTTCCAAAAAAAAACGTTCAGCCCAAAAAAAAACGTTCAGTCCAAAAAAAACGTTGCTCCAAAAAGGACTCGTTCCAAAAAAAATGTTCAGTATAAAAAACGCGAAGAAATTTAGAAGGGATATCAAGCGATTTTGAAATTAAGATATACTGAGCAGAGTAATGAAAATATAGGATGGCACAAAAAAAACGTAACAATTCGCCGAATAAGTGTTTAATAGAGAGCCTATTATCACAAAGATCGCATTTAGATTTGACGTCATAGTTAAAAAGATAACCATGGGTTAATCGCGTGTGACCCAGACGTAACCGTGTTAGTACACTTGATCTCTACGATTTTTCGGCAGCACTAATTTTTTCACTTCACTAAGTTTAGACAAGGTAGTTTTCCACCTATTTTCCCATTTATTCACTATTGTTTTAATTGAGGATTTGACATCGTTACTTACAAGCAAATGAGTGGCCTCTGTAGTCTCACTTTTAGTATATAGCGTCTTTGCCCAGTTTGTCCTCTTCTTCATTGCCACGTATATGTGATGGTATCCATATAAGTACTATGATTTTGCCCTTTTCTTAAGAGTTTGTAAATTCTTATACCAATTAACAAATGATTAATTGTTAAAATGAGACATTGACCCGACTCGTATTTGATTCGTACATCGCCGTGCGCGTCCGTCGCAAAAAAAAATCAGAAAAATCTTTCGTTCATATGACGTGAATATAAGGAGTATGCGAAATTTCGTGGAGGACTGAGCATATAATGCTTATATACAATGTATTTTTAAGTTGATATGCCAAAAATTTGCCTTTAGACAACGATTTCTAGTAAGATTTATTTTTGTATTAGTATCTGAAACGAGTTCTGTTTCAATGATACATTATATAGAGAATATTGGAATTTTATATACCTGGTATATGATACATTTTTAAAGGACCATCGTTCTGAGTCATTTTTTCGGTGTTGGTTTATTTTGATGATGATTGGGTTTTTTTTGTGTAGATAGTCTGTATATAGCTTGTAATGAGCTGAGTGAGTCCGTGAGTATCAGGTGGTTTTCCTTATCCGATGAGTTAATATAAAATTAGGCTTTGTAAATAGCGAATAGTTCAGCTAAGAAAATAGAGTATGAAGGTGGAAGTTTATATACTTATCAGAGGGAAACGGCTCCACAACCGGCTGTTGATTTTGACGCGTGAGTAAATATTTGGACATGGTTTTTATATTTTTGTAATATGTCATTAAAAGATGACTTTATAAATTCTGGGTTAGTGGAACGTTTATCAAAATGGGGAAGGTTATTTAAGCATTTTGGATGTTTTATTTTCAATAGAGGAGTGGAGTTGGATTGAGAAGAAAATATTTCAGGTTCTGTATAATTCAGGTAGTTTAGATAAGAATTGATTCTTTCTTAAAAAGGTTTGGGAATTCTGGGTTTATGTGTAAAAAGATTGAAACATTTTTGGGATATACAGTTTATACGGGTCGATACGGGATGATTAGATGAAAATTTTACGCAAACTTTGATGGGTCTAAAATAAAAAAATGGCCACCGCGCTCCCCTAATCTAAATTCGATTGATTTTGCAGTATTCGGTTTATTACAACACAAGGTATACTCGAGACTATTTATTATTGTAAACGCATTCAGAGTTAAAAATAAATGTCTGCTTAGGAAGATAAAAAAATCGAATAAAAATAGTCAAAAATGTATTGACTCTAAAGTACGTCATTTTGAACATTTAATGAAATCATCACTTATTTACTGTTATAATGTATCATTTTAATCAATTTGTCGTTTGCTTCCTTTTCTAATTATTGTTTCTTTTTTTTTAATTAATTGTAATTAAATGAAAAAAATATAAAGTTACTCTTGCTTTTTGCATAACTATGTACAAAATATAAAACGTATGTATTTAAATCCAAATGTTGTCAAGTGTTATTCGTAAATGAAACTCAATATCATCTATCACAATAAATATAATTATCAAAACTTGGGGATAACTAGTTTCGGCTAAAAAGCCATCTTCAGGCCAACATTACAAATTTTAAGATTAAACTTTAAGTATAGTGCTTAAATTAAGAATACCGCTACTAATAAGGAGGGTAGTAAAAGAGAAAAGGAATACAAGAAATGGTAATTGAAAAAATAATGAAGGTTAAGTAAATTTAGCCGAAACTAGTCGCCCCCAAGTTTTCATACTTTTATTATTATTGTGGTATATGATTCGGAGTTTCATTTACAGCGAATTTTAAAAAAAGCAATTGTTACAAAAAATCTCTAAATGAAATATTTTAGAGAGTAAATTTTTTGATATATCGCAGATAATTGAGAGGGGGATTGCCAGGAAATACAAGGTGTTAAAAAGCTATAAATTTAATTTCGATGGTTATTTGACTGTACTTAATTTTAAATCTGTTTACAGAACTATTATATTTAAATTTTTTAACTTCATTCTTCTAATTTACGATATTTTTTATATGTATTGAACACAATAATATAAAATATTAATATTTTACAGATGGTTAATTTTTTTTTATATTTTTAAAGGTATTCAAATTTGTAATTTAATTTAAATATTGAAATTCTTAATTAACGTAATCTTTTAAAATACTTACCCTTGACTAGAAATACTAGAGATCAATAATGGAAATATAAATAAAATATTAACAATGAAACAATCTTCTCCCATTTTCTCGATTATAAAACACTAAATATTTACAAAATTTTGAAATAACTATTTTTCACACTATTTTGACCATAAACTTAAACGAAACTCAAAATTCAACTACGCCTCGTCATTTTATTCGCGTTCAAAATTTCATTTGTGTCCTGCCCTCGCAGGATTACTGATTACGTGATTACTCAAGTATCACGGAAATAAATAAACTGACTCGCGGACTTGACTGTGAGCAAAACAAGTGGACAATCTACCTGTTTAAAGTGTTTGTTCTCCTACTTTCAGATTTTGGACCTCTGCGGCTGGTTCTTGTTAACCTGCATAAGTCTTATTGTGGTTTCTCACTAGCGTGACCACTTTTGGTAGATTGCTAGTTTTCACTTTCCATATACAGAAGGTATGGTGAGAAAGCAATGTAATTTAAAAACAATATCAAAATCCATAATTTTAACGGTTTTCCAGGTACATAAATGAATATTGTGATGCGAAAAAATTCAAAATTTTCATTTATTTTCTTTATACAAGATCTATAGTCCTAGTAAACTTTATTTACTTTCTCCTCATATATTTGATCTAATATTATACAGGGTTATACAGGGTCCAGCATAACACACAAGCATTATAAAAAATGATACTTATATATCATTTTTGGCAAATATAAGTTCGTTATATTAATTAACCAAATCTGTCTGTTTTCCCAACGTTTTTTTTTTACGAAAACTAGATTATCCATTCTCGAATGTGGTAAAATTTATTAAAGGAGATAATGAAACTCAAGTCAATACCACATAATGTATTTTAAATTGAAAAGATCTTAAAGATCTAGTAGCGAAGCGACATGTTTCGGCTCAGATGGCCATCTTCAGGCGCTAAAATTACAGAAGTGCTGTCATGAATACAATATTTAAATTAAAATTTAAAAAACTTACAATGCTTAATTAATAACCATAATTAATTAATCCCATTGTTAAAAAAAGTGTAGATTTGGTTAGTGGTGACGATATTCTTCAACTTTATTTTGCCGGGTTTTAATATTTTTTTATTTTATGTCTGGTGGGACAAGATTGCGATGGCACGTTTTTGGTTAATGAAAAATTGTAAAAATCATTACCTTTTTTGACAATTAACTATTTAGAATTTGTATTTAAGTATATTAATAAACATTTCAATTTATACCCTAATGTTTTGAATAAACTCTTACTCCTATTATTGCCCTTCGCCTTTTCAAATAACTGCATATTTTACTTAAGTGTCACTATTTAAAAAGAAGAAGAACGTTTGACAGTCAACTAACCCTACTTTCTATCATCTTTTCAGTTATAACATAACACATTGTAATAATGTTATACAACTAATACTTTAATTAATTGAAAATAATTAAATACAATGGATGAAACTGATGAGAAATTGTTTCAGAATTCAGTTAAATATTTGCACAATGTATCAACACTACCTGAGATTAATGTTCCTACCTTAAAATCATTTCTGTGGTAAGTAAATAAACAAAAGTCAAATAATTAACTTCTAAAATAAGACCCTATTTGTTATGTTACCAAGTATAAATACAGTTTATCTAACACCTACTATTTATATTTATAATTATGTAGTTTTAGTTCAATAAAGTAGACTATAAGTTACATAGTCACTTAAGAATTATCGATAAATCACTGATGAATTATTTGCTATAGTTTTCTAGTATTTATTATTATTTTTTATCTATTAATTTATGTTAACATCTATATTAATATTAAGCGAAAAGGATTTATTCCTTTAAATTGCAATTTGTTGAATTTGTATTAAAACTTAAAATATTTGTTACATTAGCATTAGCTGTCATTTGACAAATGTAATTTCAAAATCTTAATCAAAGAATACCTATCGACAAAGACGCGAAGGTTACGGTAATTGCATGGACCAAATTTGTCAATAAAGCATGTATTGTTTATTCATTTTATTGTTTAAAATTATTTGATTCTAAATATTGCTTTGTTTTCGACAAATGTATTTTATAAAGATGGGGAAAATAACTTGTGTTGTTCGAAGCTGTTCATCAAAAACTGGAGAAGGGATTGGCATGTTTAAGTTTCCCAACGACGCTGTGAGGTATGTATTAATGTATTTAAATTTAAATACGGATTTTATTTAAGTATATCAATTATTATAACAAGTTGTAAGATCCAGTACTGAAATTCTGTTTTAAAAATCTTCCAATTGTATTATTGACAATCTTCATTACTAAACAATGACATATAAATAAAATCAAAAATAATGAAAAAATATGAGTTGAAATAATATAAAATTTGACAAAAATTTTAGTCTATATGAATTGTTATGAAACTATGTTTTAGAACTCGAATATGGCTAAAGGCTTGTAATCGTGAAGATTTGTTATTTAAGAACATTGAAAATTTAAGTGTAAATTATAAAGTTTGTGGACTTCATTTTGATCCTAAATATGTAATTGAGAACAAAACTCGAAAGAAATTATTAGAAGAAGCTATTCCATCAATTTTTGTTGGTATAAAACGACAAGGTAATACCTCCTATATATTTGAAGAAACAAAAAAGGGAAAATACGTTTCAGGTAGGTATTTTTTTTTAATAAAAAAGCTGTTTCTATTATAGAACCCCAATATGTTAATTACCGATATATTTTTAGATATACCACAAAAAATGTCTGATCCATGTCCCTCCACTTCAAATCAAACAGCATCTGGCCCTGGTAAAGCTAATATATGTTTAAATAATTATTTTTCTAATATTAAATTTTTTTTTCAGACATAACAATTTGCTATCCAGAATTGGAAGTAGAAATTAATCTCAGATCAAGTCCTTTACTAGCCCCATCAATCCCGACACAAACTATCTTCAGTAGCCCCAGAAAGAAGAAGTTAAAAATTAAAATTCAGATATAAAAGGTCCACTTAACTGATTTTAGTACTAAAAATAGTGTGTTTACAAATTAGATGCGCGCGACGATTTAGTACGGAAAATTAGACCATGTTCTATTAGTTGGAGCGGGCTGACTTTTTGAAGTTATTAAATTTGTAACCACTAAATTTTTGTGGAATGATGTAGGGGAAGGTAATAGAAAAGACCTCTCGTCTCGTGTCAGTTAAAAAGACTGTTAGATGTTTTTTTAATTTAAACAATTTGGATGGAAAATTGGTTTTTTCGACTTTTTGCATCTTTGAAAGATCAAAATCAGACAATCCGTTCAAAAGTTATGGCAAAAATCCTCAAAAAAACGTGGTTTTTTATTTTAATATTCCTTTGCCTAACCCTCTTCTTTAAATCCATTTTTTTTCTCTAAATACGCTTTTTATAAGAAGTGTATCATTTCTTTTCCTAGGTTAGGTTATCACTATAAAATTGTTAAAGCGCATTCCTACATACTAGATAAAATTAAGGTAGTTGCAGTTTGTTAGCGCTAATGAATTTGCTATATTCTGTCGCGGATCGAAGACCATTTCTAATGTTTTTACTATTAAGTTTACTAATTTGTTCGGTACTGGATTGGCCACCTATAGGGTTGCCTCCCTTTGGTGTATTGTCAACATTAAAGTGGTTGCATCCATAAGTGCCGGACACCACGCCGGCTCATCCTAAGATACTCCTTTCCCTCACTTATTTTAGATGTGGCTTTTAAGCAACACCATGGGGTTTAGACCTCATTCAAACTTCCTGAATTTTTTACCTTTCTAAAATACCCTTTTATCCCTTTGTGTTTCCTATATGTAACTGTGCTCACTCAATGTAATTTAATTTTTATTTTTTTTATTTTTATTTCTATGCTAACTTGTATTTTAACTCATTCTTCGGTTCATTTGTAATTAGTTTGGCCTGATGATGGCATATTGCCGAAACTAATCGCCACCATCTCATTTACATTCAATATAACTAGAAGCCTCCCTTTTAAAAAATTAATTAAATGTGGTACTGGATTTAGAGTTTTACTACCTCATTTTATTATTTGCCAACGGAGGTCTGATAATAAAAAAAGTCGTACTGAGCGACTTTGATATGAAAGTAAATCATGAAGACGCCAGTTGCGACGTGCTTGCTGCTTTCTTGTAGCAAGTCGCACGTTGCATGCTACTTTCGTGTGACAGCCCACTAAAATATTGCAATGCAGGCCTAAAAGTTAAGAATAAAGATAAAGCCGTAAAACGTAACATAACCATTTTATCACACTTATAATATTTCTGTATTATTCAGTTCGGATTTGTGTTCTGATCTGTTGTGTGCTTTTAAGATATATTATAGTTAATGAAGGGTCCCAGAAAATGTGCATGTTGATTTTTAAACTAAACAAATGTCATGTAGAAATTATAATTGTAGTCCATTTTTTTCTTGTACCGAATATTTATAAATAAATCATTGTGTGTTGAACTGTTTCAATTGATGATAATAAAATATGGTCCAACTGGCCCTTATATATAATATAATTTTAAAACGACTCTTCAAAGAACCAGTTTTTAAAGAAAATTCAATATAACCACATTACGAGTTATTTTTTTATTTTTAACTTTAATTTATATACTTCATAAATTCTTGATATTCTAGGAATATTATTAACAATAACTACAATTCAATCTAATTTTTTTGTTTTATCTATTTTTGTTTGACTTATAATTTTGAAATTTTTCTTTGTGAAATAAGATTTAATACATAATAAATATGAACGCAGTATAAAATCCCAAACAACTTATTATATCATATCAAAATTATAGAAATTATAATCAGTTTATGACTAACGATTTCTTATTAGTTTATATGTAAAATGTAACTAAACGATTTAGTTAAAATTAAGTTGTATTGTTTATCAAATCTCCCCTGATTATGTACAGAAATGAAAAAATATATTTTTGATCTTTTATGAGTTTTATTAATTTTAGTATGATTAGTATAGACATGTCAACAAATAAAAAAAAATTATTTTTTTTAGATATAATTTAAAGACGAAGTGATTTTTTACATATATTTTCTTATTCTCTCCTAAATATGCAACTTATTTCGTTCAAACGATTTTGTACCTCTTAAATTAATAATTACATGAAACTAATATTACACTACTTTTATACGGTTACCCATCAAAAAAAGGACCGCGCTCGATACTGCTTTAACCATTTTAGCTAGGTTATATCAGTTATCTGTTACCTGTCACAAAATTTTTTGCCCTTCCAACATCAAAGAAATTTCGCCGGCCTTCGCTTCTTGGTAGATAGGTATTCTTTGTCTTAATATTAATAAAGGTGTTGGATAAAGTTTTATAAGGTACACGTGTGTTGTTATAAATAAGTCACTTAAGAAAAGTATACCACTAAGTTTGGCTAGACTTTTTCTTGTGTGACTTATTTGTAACATAACACTTGTAAGTACCATAAATAACTATTATTTCGTCATATACCACAATATATTAAATAGAACATCAGTTTTAAAGGGCTACTAGTTTCAGCTTAAAAAAATATTCTACACATTTAAAAAAAATGGTGGTTGTGAAAGTAGGCACATGAAAAACGGAAAAGTAATTAGTAAATATTAATACTGCCTAAAAGACAGGTAGCTGTAGATTTTCCTTTATCATTTAAAATATGCAACACTTTGTAAGTGCCTTTCTTCAAAATTTTCTAACTCTGGATTTCCTGATAAAGAAAAATCTACAGCTACCTGTCAGACAGTATTTAAATTAACTAATTACTTTTCCGTTTTTTATGCACCTCCTTTCCCATCCCCCATTTTTGTTTTAAATGTGTTGAACAACTTTTTTTTAAACGTTATGTATTATTAATTAAAATTTTATTAAATATTATATGGACTCATGGCTCATAAGTCGAAAGTAGTAATCCTTTAAAACTGATGTTTTATTTAATATATTGTGGTAGTTTTATTTCTACTGAATAATTATTTGTCCACATTTGAGATATGGATAACTTCTTGGATTTAAATATTCAATTATTTTTAATGGCTTAACATTGTCAAAATTAATGTAATTCTCCTCTAAGTATTTTAAGTTCGTAGTCACATGGAACATAGCACTAGTGTATATCCCCCTATTTCAATATCCACTTAAAAATGTACTTTCAAAATAAATAAAACTCTGGATGAACAATTTTTAGTTTAAAACGCAGATTGATGGAGCTAAGAAAAAATATTTTTTTACCACTAAATGCAACTAAACCAGATTTACACTGTCAAAGATGTTTCTTAAATTATTTTGATGGACCAGCCAATTACAAAGTTAAATCTAAACAAAAAAAACATAAATTTGTTAAAAAAATACTTGCCAAACAAAGAAATGGATTGGCTCTTACTAAATATCAAAAAGAATACCTTAAAAAAAATAATCAGTTCAATGGAAATCGCTTGGTAAGTTATAATTAGGAAGAAATTATTTGAAAATGTATGTGGATGTAGTGTGATTATTCAATATTGTTGAAATGATTTGTTTCTGAATAAATTTGAAAGTGACAAACACTAAACATACCTAAAAACAATTTTACAATAATAATAAATAAATGTTTCCTAAACGAAAATAAAAAGTAGGAAAGTCTTATGTTGGCTACTGCCTATATTTATATAAATAAGCCTGAAGTTCAAAAAACCCTTTCACTTCAATTATTTAAGTGCTCATTTTTTTTGTTGTGCACCACAGCTTGGTATCTGATGAGTTTTTGTAGTTGGGTGTTTTTCTGTTTATGTAAATAATGTTATTAATTTATTCTCGTATTGGTTGACTGTTTAATTTTTTTCTTGTTTTCTTTTGACTCGTAATATGTTTTCACATACCAATTTCCATATTCATATAATCTCCATGATGTGATACATTAATTTGAACAGGAATATTAAATAATTTGATTTTCAAAATTGTCTCTTATCAAAGTATACATAATAATTGGTTTTAGGTAGTAACTTGTAAATTTTGTAAATATGAAACTGACATAAAACTAAATCGACAACTCAAAACGAACAAAAAGCTTAAACTTGATAATTTAATGGAAACTACAAGTAAAAAGAAGAAAAGAAAAAATAAAAAAGACAAATTTTGTGGACTTAATCAAAGTGCAGTTATGTCTGTATCATTAAATAAATCTGAAATTATAAATGACTCTGAAATCATTTGCTTGGATTCTGATGAAACACCATTAAGGTTAAAAATGAAGAAGAGGAAAGAAGAGCCTATAGTAAAAACTACTCCAGAAATTAGTTTAAAAGTTTCAAATCGTTCTACCGAAAAGAAAAATAAAGTTCATGGAAAATTAACAGATATTTTAAAGAACTCTTCTAAAAAGAGCAAATCATGTTCTTCAAATTTAATGCAGTTTTTGAAGGATTTGTAATTAAATTAGCGAGACAACTTATAGTGCCATGGATAAGTTTTATAGTTGTGGATTGGTTATTGCTCAAACATATTTTATTTTGTTAATAAATATAATCACAAATAGATAATTGTTTGTTATTGTCCAATTTAAATGAAGGAAATGAAATGTATTTCAAATTAAACAATTATTTAGTTTATTGGCTATATTTTATTAAACCTTTTGTATACAGTATAAAATTAACACACACATAGTGGAAAGTTTTTTTTTAATAATTATCACTCCAGGGGAATTTGGTCCATTACAATCTGAAAATAGGAAAAAACTGTTAAATATAAAAATTATTAAATATATGATCTATATATTATTTTTTGTGGCTTTACTAAAATTAGAAAGCATACATTGAAAATTAAACTAATATCTATACAAAGTGTCTCACATATAAGTCATAAAAAGTATTTTGTACATCAAAAAGTATTAATTGTTAATAAAAAAATTGAAAAACTAAAAGATAAGGTGCAATTAAAAGCAAAAGCCACTTTGTTGGGCACATTGACAGACTACTCGCTTGAAGCAGATGACCTACCTTTGCACAAATAGTTTTGTACTCTTGATCATCACACCAAGGCCCGCGTTCTGGTAATTCCCTGCCCCTCCTCTTCAGTTCCTGACTCACCTCTACCAAATCCAGAATTGGGACTGGATCCAATTTATGTCTGCCAATGAGCCCAACTAAATACTCGATGTAGTGTAGCCTACGCACACACAGAAACAAAAACTTATATTAATCAGTATTGGTCGGCAACTGTTCCCTTTTCAAAAATATAAATTTGTGTATAAATGATTTATTATCATTTCAGTATTTTAAGGAAAAAACTGAGTCGATTGACATTGTTGCATTAATTTTATTCAAAAAAATTGGGTACAGTGTTGCTAAAATATTTGTTTAGTGATTTCCAGTTTTCATCCATGCATATTGCTGGGAAATGATTAGATATAACTTTAAGATTGTTAACAGCTTTTTTTATAAAGATTATAATTTAAAATCTTAATCATTTCCGTATAAACAATTCAAATTTTAAAAAAAATCATTTTTGCCACAGCCGTCTGTCCAATGTTTATTATAGTCATGTTGAAAGCATTAATACTATTTGGGACAATTTACCAGTATATTTTTGTAAAATTTATTCGAATGTAGTAAACTTATTACATTTTGGAAAAGGGTACAGTTTTTTATATACCTGTTTTAAACGTAAACGGTACATTTCTCTGGGGGTTCCAAAAGCATTTGGGGGAAGTTTTTTCGAAGCTCTCCTTACTACAGTTTCCAAATCGTCGGCATTCAACATTTCTATCGTATCGATTTTGTGTTTACGAATAATATGACATAAATATTCAGTATAATGGTTCCTAAAATGTGTTTTCGTAGTTTTGAACCTGTACGAGTTAACATAATACATTTCTATTTCTGTACCAAAAGGTATAAGGCTGACTCTGTCTATAGTGATACTAGCTCTTCAAAAGTACAATCTAAATTGTTTTAGAAGCACATTATTAGGAAAAAAATAGGAAATCTACTATAGGTAAAGCTTTAAGTAATTATCTTACTATCTTAAGGTTGAAAACAGCGTTTCGTTCAGAGTGTGTGCCGATTTTAAGATCAGTTTAATTATAAGACAAAACAGACTAGACCGCTGAAATCATTCAAATTAAATGAATATTAAAAAAAAAACATTCAAGGAAGTCTATATTGAATGTACCGCATATATCCCAATGACGTCCCTAAGACATCCCTAGAGAGTACCTTTGATGTCCTTTATCGGAACTTAGTACATCCCTGGGAAGTACCAGAAAGATATCCCATATGTGTCTTTTTTGTGGAAAATATGATATACAGGAGATGTACTTGTCTTGTGTTGTTAGGGGTACTATGTAGTTTGCGTTTTTATCCAACAGGGTCATATAATAAATGTGTAGGGGAAGAATTCAACTATGGTATGATACAAAGCACTGTCCACATAGCCATTTTTCGCTACCATAAACTTTTAAGTCTGGTATCAAGAGTTTCCCACTTTTTTTATTACTTATTTTGCATTGGGAACCAGAAACTATTAATGGATTTTTTCAAAGTAATCTGAATTATTTCCCGATGTTTTAAGATCGGTCTTGAAGACATTATTATTTATTATTAAAAATGTCAAAAAATTACAAGTTTCATGTTTGTCTCGGTTGGTGTTGTTATCCAAATCGAAGTTAAGCACAATCGAGAAACTCGATTCTCTAGTCGATCAAGGTTCGTGAACAACTTTATAGACACGATAACGAGGTAAACTCAGTTTGATCGAGTCGACTCACGTGACCTACTGGTATGCCACGACGACGTTTTCATCAGGAATTCGATATTATAGACCCATAAACAATGCCTATCAAACCCCCTATCGGGATAATTTTAAAGTGCAAACAACTATTTAAAGCCATTGGTTTTGATGTAGTTATCATGAAGATTAAATAATTGTTTGTCGAAATTAAATTCAATTTGCTGTCACTAGACACTAATAAGCGAGTCGGTCTCATGCAATTAAGGTTCGGTACCAGAACATCATTAACAAACCGAATTTAATTATATTTAAATCAAATTAAAATTTTAGTGGGTATAAAGTTTTATTTGGTTTCGTAAGAATCGCTGCGAATCGTCCAAGAACTCAGCTTATCAGTTTAATATTCATCAATACGTGATTTGTTGATTTTAACTGATTTGTTAAGGTCTTGGACAGTTCAGAACGGTTCGCAAAAAAACAGACCTATAATTAACACTAACAAGTAATTAAAAAGATAATTGAGGGCACATTTTTATATGTTTACTTTGCTTATAGGCGAATGCGTTGTCTTTCGACCAAAACATTTATTTTTCAGCAACTATGAGACTGACGAAAATCGACTGTTTTCCTGTTATCTATGATTCTAATCAAAATTGTAGCTTTCTTTAGAAAACTAGATTTTTAGGATCGGGAATGATGTTATTAGCATACTTGGAGCTACATCTTTATAAGCAATTCATCAAAAATTTTGAAAAAAATATTTTTGAAATCCCTATAAGTAGCCATTTTAACCGATACACATAAAAAGTAACTTTTTTGATGGGACAAAACTTACTCCCATTAAAAATTTAAAAAAAAATAATATTTCATAATGTCGAAACAGTCACGTCTGTAGTTTTTAAGAAAAATGTCTCCGACAGACAAACGGGCGCAAAATTTATTTTATAGTTTCATTTTTTCCTTTTGAGTTACGGAACCCTAATATACTTGATTATCTGAAGTTATCAGGTTTTTTTATAAATTTAAATATATTACCTACAAAGACCTGCTTGGTTTGGATTAACTTCGTTATTACAAACCGTATCCACCAAACCATTGGGTGTTTCTCTTTGTAATGGTATTAGACACTTAATAGCTGCAGAAGCGTTTTCTTCAATTTCAGTTCCTCTATTAAATATCACTTTATTATCCTAAAAAGATGCAATTTTTTATTAACATTATTTTCTACTACCGTAAACTTAACGCATATTGTGAATGCGTGAAGTAAAAAAAGGAAAAACTTAACAAAAAATATTACCATTAAAAGTTTTTCAAGTTCTTGTGGTTCTTTGTCTCTCAAATAAAATAAACAATTTCTAGGATGATGAGCGTGTAGTCCTAACTTAGCGCAATACTGACTAACAACACATTTTGCTCCCATCATAAATGTTTTACCACATCCATAACAAAATTCGTGTTTGCATTGCGTACAAGTGAAGTGCATGCAACCACCTTTAGATAAGGAATATTTAAACTTGCATTTAGGACATTCTATGCCATTTTCAGCTAAGTGCTTTGTAACACCCGAAGCTTGATTGTCAGGGTCGTTAGCATCTTTCCACTCTGCAAATTTATCGCAACTGATACCCTCGTGTTGCTTTTCCCACTAAAAAGAAAATAGTATAAATTAAAATAAACCGGTTACTTTCTGTTACGAAAATATAATACTGAAATACAACAATTGAGTCATATATGTCTTGACTTAAAGATTGTTAATTTTTTGTTAGGTCAACAAAGTGGCCATACAAAGTACCCTTTTTTTTGTTTGTCTTTGGGACAATCAGGCTAAATCACAACATTGGACTAAAAAAAATTAGCCTATGAGAGGTATTTCGGTGGTTGGCAAAAAAAAGTGAACATAAGCCCTTAGTTTCGCGAGAAAAAATCGTACTTCCACCTTTTACATTAAATTTGGTTTAATAAACAATATGTGAAAGCTGTTGACAAAGAAGGACAATTTTTCAATTTATTTGTTAAAAAAATTCTGGATAAAGTACTGAAAAGCTTAAAGCAGGCATTTTCGATGGATTCCGAAGGACACCACAAATTTGAGTTATCTATGACTCAAGTCGAAAAGCTCGCGTGGAAATCCTTTACTTTTTTTGGGAACAAGAAGGCTGATAAATATGTGGATTTGCTGAATCACGTGCTTAAGTGCTTTAAAGATTTAGGTTGTAATATGAGTATTAAGCATACTATTGCTGGGGACTTCTGCCTCTGCCCAAGCAGAAATCATTAAAGAAAATTACTGAAAAGTCAGTTTCTCCTTCTGATCAAGAGCTGATCAAAAAAATATAACTCTTTTGAGATTACCATAATAGACATACTTAAAATCAAGTCTTAGAAATCTTACACCAAATGGTATTATGTTTCTTTTTGTACTCCTGTATAATTTTTCGATTTGTCGCCAAAAAAAAACCTAAATTAACTCTTAACATCATGGAAATTTTCTTTGTAGATTTTTGGTTAAATTATTTTACATCAACTATATAGTTTTAGAAAAATGTATGCATAAAAACAAATATAGGATATATTAATGGTATTTAAAGAAAGGAAATACGAGATCACAGAAGTATCAGTAGATACATTATGTTTATTTTTAGATAATTTGCAGAAATTATCGCTAGATGGCGCGTTAGTAATGGCAATGGATTGTTGCCAGTAAATTTGAATTGACTGATCAAACGCCATTAGCTTTAAAATTAGTAATAAAAAAACATGCTCAATAACAACTACAAAAAAGCACTAACAACATATAGTATACTCAGGCTCAGAAACAAAAGGTAGAAATATTTTTTTATATAGTCAGGATTAAGGAGGTGAAGGCCCCAATTTTCGTTAAACATCGCTTTTGTTTACTGATCAATAGTATCGAAAATTGATCTTAGGATCTTTTTGGGAAAGCTACAGAGCATGTTTTTTCCAAAGTATTTATTGTATGAGGTATTCTAAATACAATGAAGTTTTTTTTGGCCAATAATAACGAGTAGTTTGGCCACTATTAGCGTTATTTCTGCAAATTACCTATCTAGAAAATACAAAATATATTCTTCAAAAATAAAAGATTCGAGCTAGAAAGTTGCATGAAAAAGACATTATCCCTCTTGTTAATGGACTTTACACGTTAAATACATATTTTATGTAAAGACTGTTTTAACATAAATTGGTTCACATTGTTAGTTTAGGCATACATACCGGTCTCCTACAACTTGCACAAGTTACTGATTTGCAGTCTGGACATATTAGACGTTTTTGTCGTGGATGAGCAATAAATCCAGATGAACACTAAAACACATTTAGGTAAAGGTAAATAATTTAGATACAATAAACTGTTACAGGTTAACATCTAATTTTTAATAATAATGATAATGGGAAAGTGAACGTTTTACCTGATTAAAAGAGAATTTGGACAACCGAGCCACAGAAATCTACTTTCCGTAATGGTTCATACAATATTTTTTATTGTATACACAGGTAGTTTAGAATTTATTTAATTGGTGTATAATTGTACACATAATACCTTTAACAGCAGATACTTCGATTATGTCTAATAGTAGATCAATTTTAACGAGTTTCCAAAAATTTAAAGTCACGAAAACAAACTATATATACCTTATGTACTCTATAGTATACATGGTATATGTAGCGGGAAAGTACAAATAGATCAAAGATTAATATCATTTTATGGGTTTCTAAAGATGATGAGACGATTGCCTTGTTTGCCAATATCTATTACAGTTTCTGAGTTGAATCTTGTCACAGACAAACGGACAGACGGATGGACAGAGCCTTTGTATAAAAGTTTTTTTCGAAAACTCTAAAAGGGGTAAATATTACAAAGCGTTTATAGTTGTTGTGTAGGTATGGTGCTGCAAAACTCACTTCGACGTCACCCTGAAAAATGCATGCTCGTCTTGTAAAATATCACTTTCAGAGTTTGACACTGAAAGCATGCGAGCCCTGTAAAATCACTTTTTGAGTGAGGCGCGTTGCAGAGCTGGAAGTTAAAAAAAAACTAAAATGTTACTTTTCAGTAACGCGTTATTAATAATTTCGTTGCTTTTTAAAGTGGGTGAAAAGTAACGGTAATTGCGTTACTTTGTAAAAGGTAACGCATTACTTTAAAACTAACGTTTTTCTGTTTTGTAGCTGCTGAAATGTGAAATAATATGTTTTTATTATTTTTTTGTACCCCGTCGATTTCGCGCCACTGTGTTTTGGATAGCGTTTTAACCCTTTAACTGCGGGCAAAATTTTACAGCGCAAAAATATTGAAAAATACATTAGAACATTTTTACGATAGTTGAATTTTGGGTCAATTTAAGTAAAACACCAATAAACTTGATTGTAATAAGTTTCAAAAATTTAAAAACAAAATTGAGTAGGTACAAAGAAATTCAAAAATATATAAAAGAATTCCAAAATTTCAGAAAAAAAATGTCTAGAAATTCAAAAATTTCGATAAGTTCAAAAATATATCGAAAATTTCAGGAATTTTAAAAAGGAAAAATGTCAAAATATTCAAAAATTTTCTAAAATATATCTAAAAATTCAAGAAACGTAAAATTATTCGATTAATTACAAATATTTCAAAAATTTCCAGAATTTTAAAAAAACATTAAAAATTATTTGAAAATTTCTAAAATATAACAAAAATTTCAAAAAATTCTAAATTTTGCATTTTTTTTCGAAAAATTCAAAAAGTAAAAATGTCAAAATATTCAAAAATTTCTAAAATATATCGAAAAATTCATCAAAAAGTAAAAGTATTTCCAAAATTTCCAGAATTTATTTCAAAAATGTCTTAAAAAACATTTTTCGAAAATTTCAAAAAATGTAAAATATGAAAAATTTTGTAAAAATTTGGAGAGAAATAACAAAACATTAAAATTGTTTGTTTACGATGCCAACATCACAGGATAGTTTTTCCAAAACATTTATATGCAGCATCCGAAGTTAAAGGGTTAAAAAAATAATCTCAACCATACAACTTTTATTTGAAATTTTTTTTTTGTATGTGCAATAATAACGGTGATAAATGGTGAGATGGATAATAAAAGAACGAGAATACATGGGACAAGAAGAAGTTTACTTTTTTAGTAACGCGTTACTTTTAAAGGACCCAAGTTACAATAACGCGTTACTTTTGGAAAGTAACGAATAAATCTTTAATTTTGTAAAAAAGTAACGGTAACGTTTATCAAACAGGTTTTCAGCAAAAGTAACGTTAAAGTAACGCGTTACTTCTGTTTCAGTAACGCGTTACTTCTGTTTTAGTAACGCTCCAGCTCTGGGCGCATACAATATTTTTTGTGCTGTCACCAATAATTTTATTATAACGGTTTAGAAATTTGTAATAATATAACAAAATACATCAAAACGTTAAAAACATCTAATGACAGATGACCGAAATGACGCACTTTGTAAACTAAAAATTGATCAGAAAAACACGTTTTCTAAAGTGGGAACACAAAAATAACTGTTAAATTAAATTGAATTTCTGCAGCTACCATAAGAAAATCCCAGCTCAAAAATAGCAAAATTTAAATTTATCAACATCAAGGTCGTGCGTGATCGCTCTTATCAGTTTAAAGATAACGCCGGCTCTGGTCTTCGGGTACTTCAGCACCGCCTGGTCCGATAGCAGACGTACCTGACAGAGCTGAAGACTAGACCAGAGCCGGCCTTATCTCTAAGCTAATAAGAGCGATGACACGTGATCTTGATGTGGGTGCACTTTTTTGTATTCAAATCTATATATTTCGGCCCCATTATGTCAAAAGCTATAAAAAGTGTACATTTTTTTTACTAAATTTTGATATGAGTCAACTCCTATTATGCCGGGTTCAGCAAGTTTAACATTTTTAGAAAAAATGGTTGTCTGTGTTTTCTTAGCGTTAAGCTCTATAACACCACAAGCTAAAATTTCTTCCAGGTCTTTATTAAGATGTAAAATTTCTTGTCTGCTAAGATGTGCGTTGGCAGCTGGTGGTCGGGCATCCAAGGCAAAGGAGGACACGAGTGTACTGTGTATAGATTTACATTGTACGCAATAACTTGAAAATGTGAGTTGTCGAATTAAAAGTATAAATATTGAAATTATTTTGTTTATAAATTACAAAAAAATTACATTATGGTGTAATTTTTTAATTAGCGTAAACAAAAATTAAAAAATAAAAGGTACATTATTGTAATTTTTTAAACACACAATCGGAGAAAAAATTTATATTTATCACCCTAAAGAGAGAAACAGATTTACTACCTTGGCTAGTTCCTTTACCTCGTCTTCGCCTCGACAATAAAATGCTAGCCGCGGCAGAAAATCTGCTACTTCTCTACCAAGTTAAACAAATTACTATTAAAGGTATATGTGTAGTATTAACTGATAATATTTTTTGTTAATTTGTTGTGCTTACCTGAATACACCATTTAAAATGAGGATCCTGCATTAATGTTCTGTCTCTTAATTTTCTTTGGAACAATTCATGTACATGCTCGTCTATGATTCCTTTAAGAAGAATATCCAAATTTCCGAAATATTCTGTTAATTCGTCTTCATGAATATTTGAGAGATCTGGTTGTTTGCAAAATGGACAGTTGCAATCCATAATGCTTCTGTCTGTTATTTGTACAGTAAAATAATTTTTAGCACATTCCTGACAACATCGATGAGTACATTTTAGCATTGATATTATCTAAAATAATATATCTAGTTACATAATATATTAAAATACTTAGAACATTTGCTGCTACGTCGACACTAAAAGCATGACGCGATTTCAAAAATATCGGCGTTGTTAAGATATATTAGCGGAATGGGAAAATTAGTCGCCAAAAAAAATTTTGTTTTTTGAGCAAGTTAGTAAGACGTAACCGAAATGTCATACACGCTGCATCTTCAAAACCTACAAATCTCGACGAGCTTTATTATACCAAAATCTTATCGACTGTACGATGCCCAACCTGGTATCTAAAAAAATTATTAGCAGACAGTGAACAAGGTCCAAATAGGATTTTAATCTTTGACAGACACAGCTGGTTTCAAGTTTTGAAGACTTGGACCACTTGGTATGCCGATGGTACATTTTCAATATCACCACCAGATTTACATGCAGAGTTACACCCACTTCTTGACTGGTTTGAAGATAAATATATTGTGCATATTATTTTAAAGTAATTAAAATTTTTTTATTCACAGACGAGGAAACAATAGACGTACCCCATTTTTTCCTCAGGAAATGTGGAATTTTTATCAGAGTAAATATTAAATATCATTTTTACTTTTCCAAAAGGCGGCGAATTGGCGGTGGCCAATTGTCATAAACCCATATATTAGTTTGACTGATTGATTGGTTCTAATTAACAACGCTGTTCTTTAAGTGGCACCATTACAAAATAAAACATACAGATCTCTTGGCAAAGTACCGTAACCTGATGATATTCAATATTACAAAAATATTAAAATTGATATTTACCTCTTTCATGGGAAATTTTCCAGCGCAGAGCTCACAGTCTTGTTGTAAAAACGCGATAGCTGCGTCTAAACTATTACAGTCTTTAACGGCTTCAAGTGCTTTTTCTGCAGAAAAATTTAATGTCATTAAACTTGTTGCTAATTCTGCTTGTTCGTAAGTTTCGACCTGACCTTCTGCTAGAAATCTTCTTGCTTGTCTCTAGAAAAGTTTGATAAATCAAGAATAATTATTTCCTTATTTTTTCTTTTTATTCTTTGGATAATTTCGCTAATTTATGATAAATTGTTTTCATTTAGATTTAAAGTTATATTAAGTTTGATCAAACTCAAGGACAAATTCAATGTTTGTTAAGTCAAGACAAAAAGTCTGTAAACACAATAATTGATCTGCTACAAGCTCAGCAAAGTACAATTGTTTTGGTAGCCGAAGCCTTATACAGATTTTACCAAAAAGAGATCCCTATGTATGTGTTACGCCATATCAGTTTAAGATAAAGTGCCGTAAATTGAATGATAAAAATCTGTCCATCTTTTTTCATTTTACAGGGTGATGAAATAAATTTTTTGCTAAATATTATCGCCCAGGGACGCGCCAAGTACTTTTCAGCGCTGTCGGCCAAATAATGATAGGCGCCTTTATATTTATTGAGCCAAAATTACCACCCAATCTCACACAGTTCAATTTGTGCGGATTTTACGTGAAAATTATTGAGCAATACAAAAAAAATTAAAATAGCTTCAAATGTCAGTGGCGTAACAAATAGGAGGAGAAAGGTGACATATTCTTCCAAATTGGACAATTTTAGGCCATTTATTTTGAACAATTCTCTGATAAATTTAGGTAACTTTGGACCATTTTACTAATATTTTAGACCGTGTTTGGACAATTTGAGACTATTTGTACAATTTTAGACCATTTTAGATTATATTAAACAATTTTCTGATCAATTTACGTAACTTTAGACCGTTTTATTATTATTTTAATCCATTTTAAGACAATTCTAGACCATTTTGGATAATTTTATATTATTCAAAATTCTCTGATCAATTTAGGTAACTTCGGTTCATTTTTGGGTAATTTTAGACCATTTTGGACAATTTTAGGCCATTTTGGATTATTTTGGACAATTTTAGGTACTTTTAGACTATTTTGAACAATTCTTTGATCAATTTAGGTAACTCTAGACCGTTTTATTACTATTTTAGACCATTGCTGGACAATTTTACACCATTTAGGACAATTTTCCACATTTTAGGTAATTTTCAATAATTATTTAAGTAATTTTAGACCATTTTATTATTATTTTAGTATGTTTTTGGACAACTTTAGACCATTTTAGATTATTTTGAACTATTATCTGATCAATTTAAGTAACTTCAGACCGTTTTAGACAATTTTTAGAAGATTTTGGACAATTTTAGATTATTTTGAAAAATTCTCCAACCAATTTACGTAACTTTAGACCATTTTTTATTATTTTAGACAATTTTTATAAGATATTGGACAATTTTAGAGCATTTTAGATAATTTTGAAAAATTCTTTAATCAAATTAAGTAACTTTAAGTTTTTATTATTAATTTAGTAAATTTTAGACCATTTCAGATTATTTTGAACATTACAATTGCTAGACAATTTGTAGACGATTTTGGACAATTTCAGATTAGTTTGAACAATCCTCAGATCCATTTAAGGTAACTTTTGACCGTTTTATTATTATTTTAGACGATTTTGAACAATTTTAGACCATTTTAGATTATTTTGAGCAATTTAAGTAACTTTAAACCGTTTTATTATTAATTTAGACAATTTTTAGAAGATTTTGGACAATTTAAGATTATTTTGAGCACTGATAATTCACACGAAAATGCAAACGCATATGTGCACAGTTGAACCGATATTTTTGACCTTGTTGTCTATTTTTCGAGATGATTTAAAATACGGGTTTCATGATATCGTTTCTAATTTTTATGTAAAAAAAATTTCACCGTCAGTATTGGTAGATAATTTTTTGGTTGCCCATATGCGCGTCCCTGGTTATCCCCTAGGGCTTGACTAAGTAAGATCAAGTTTGTTAGTCATAACGGTTTTTTTATTGATTCAGCAAACGCACAATAAAAATCATTTAAGCCGCTTTAGACGTTTTTTAGACGAAGTTCTTACAAAACTCTCATACCATCGGATAGAGTGGATCTTACTTATGACTTCTCCAATCACCTTATCTAAATCCTTTTGATTTTTTCGTACATAAAATACTTGTTGTGCGGGGATTTCAGAATAAGGATATTATCCTGTGATTTTCGTAAATACTCAAGCCATACAAATTATCTTTAAATTGTAGTCGAAAAAGAGGGAACGGCAAATAGTTTCGGCATAACTGCTATCATCAGGACAAATTTATTAAAATTTAAGAGCGAGTGCTTAATACATGGTTGGTAACATGAAATTTAATTTAGTATGTGCGCGCACTGGTACAAGAAGTAAAATAAAATTGTTTTGATTAAGGAACTAGGTGATACTTGGACAAAGTGATAGAAAAAATTAATTAAGATCAGTTTTTTACCATATAGAAATCACTTATTATATTTAATACAATTTTTATGTCGCAGGCTTGTATATCAAAATATTATAGTTTTAAATGGTACAGAAAGGAAAGGATAATATTTAGAGAAAAATTCTAATTAACTTGCTTAATATTTCATTGTTATTTACGTGTTCTCCATTACGATATTTTTTCATAAAACACCCTATATATAATAATAACCATGCAGTTTAACCATTAAATAATATATTCTGTGTCTGTCGTATAATCTTACCTGCATTTGGTCCATATCCATAGTGCCTATTTGATTTAACTCTTCATTAATGTTTTTTAAATCTTCTTTATTTTCATTATCAAGTTCTTCACTTTCTTCTTCTTCTACTTCAATTTCTTCTTCTGATTCCGAGTACTCATCTGATTCGCAGGTTTCTTCAATACTATAATGTCTTAAATTTCTACTTTTATCACTTTCACTTAAGGTCTCTTCGTTGTTTAAATTAAAATTTAATTTTTCCATATTTGTGTTAATTTTTTCTACCTCGTCATATTCTTCACTTTCGGATTCTATAACTTCATCATAATTTTGAAGTTCGTCAAAACTATCCTCATCTTCCAATAGTTCGTCTATGTTGCTATCTGACACGGACGATTCGCTATCATTGTCTAATGATTTGGTATAAGATAGTTGTTTGGAACTTGTAGTAGAATCAAAGGAATTTTTATTTGTAGATAATTTGATTTTGTTTGTTGGTTTAGGAGTTTCTTCAACTAAAATTAAATTTTCTGGCGATACATTTGACAAATTAGGTTCTGGCAACATGTTTAAATATTCCTGAACTTTATCGGTATATACTACACTACTTTCTTCATTTATCGTCTTTACTTCGCGAATTTCTGTAGGTAACGCTTTCATGTTAGAAGAATTACTTTTAACTGGAATTTTACTAGGATTAGAAGCTTGTGATATTTGTGATAAAACATTATTGGTCAAAGATATACAACGTTGTTTTAATAATGGGATTCTTGAAGGTTTTTTAATAGTTATTTGATCTTGTGGTAATTGAACTTTAATTGATTCAGTTTTTTTAATTACAGGATTATCTTCTTTTAGTGTTTTCCGAAGTGGACTTTTTCTTTTTATTCTAACTTTCCGTTCATTGGGTAAATGTAGTTCTGTGTCAGAAGAATCAGAATTCGAATTATTTACTATTATTTGTTTTAAAGTAGTGCTTCTTGATACACATCTACTTTTTCTTTTAACAGGATTCTTTCTTTTAATTTTAAACGAGTTTTTCCTAGCTACAAAGTGTTGAGTACTAGATGATTGATGATTTGCAGGATCAACATTGGGTAATAATTGATTCTGATTTTCAATTCTATTTGAATTTTTTGGATTATTTTGAATTTTGATATTGTCATTATTCAGTTTTTTTGGTTCTACAATAACGTTTGAATTTGTTGGTTGAACACTGTCTTGTTTTATTTGAACTTTAACAGATGATGATAATTGGTTAGTTGGATTGTATTTAGTTTTATTTAACTTAGTTTGAATTTCTTTTTTATTCTGATTTTCAACTAAATTTGCTACCTCATGGGTTGGTGCTATAGCAACAATATTAGACATTTCTTGATCTAGAATACCACTTGAATTTGTTAGTTGATCATCTTGTTTTATTTGATCATTAACAGAGGATGACAATTGATTACTTGAATTTAAATTATCTTTAAGTTCTTTTTTATTCTTATTTTCAACTAAATTTGCAACCTCATTTATTGAAGCTAGAGCAACATTATTTGAAATTTCTTGATCAATTGGATTGTTTGTGTTATCATTATCAAATATTTTCGCTTCTAGAGTACCATTTGAATTTCTTAATTGACTATCACAATCTTGTTTTATTTGATCTTTACCAGAGGATGACGATTGATTACTTGGATTTAAATTATCTTTAAGTTCTTTTTTATTCTTATTTTCAACTAAATTTGCAACCTCATTTATTGAAGCTAGAGCAACATTATTTGAAATTTCTTGATCAATTGGATTGTTTGTGTTATCATTATCAAATATTTTCGCTTCTAGAGTACCATTTGAATTTCTTAATTGACTATCACAATCTTGTTTTATTTGATCTTTACCAGAGGATGACAATTGATTACTTGAATTTAAATTATCTTTAAGTTCTTTTTTATTCTTATTTTCAACTAAATTTGCAACCTCATTTATTGAAGCTAGAGCAACATTATTTGAAATTTCTTGATTAATTGGATTGTTTGTGTTATCATTATCATATATTTTCGCTTCTAGAGTACCATTTGAATTTCTTAATTGACTATCATTATCTTGTTTTATTTGATCTTTAACAGAGGATGACAATTGATTACTTGGATTTAAATTATTTTTAAGTTCTTTTGTATTCTGATTTTCAACTAAATTTGCAACCTCATTTATTGAAACTAGAGAAACATTATTTGAAATTTCTTGGTAAATTCGATTTTTTGTATTATCATTATCAAGCATTTTCGCTTCTAGAATAACATTTGAATTTCTTAATTGACTATCGTTATCTTGTTTTATTTGATCTTTAACAGAGGATGATTCAGGACTTTGATTGTCTTCAGTGTCGTTTATATTATTTTTCAATTCTGGAATTACATCTGGATCAATTAGAGAATGTAGTGGTTCAGTTTGTTTTTGTTCGATTAATACAGATTTGATATTATTTGCTAAATTATCTTGAGAATTTGTAGTTGCTAAAGATTGATCAAAATTGTGTTTAATTTTATTATCTGTACTAGTTTTTAAGATAATAGAAGCATTGCTTTCTACAATTTCAGTTTCACCGACCAATTCAGTATTTTTTAATATAATTTTATTATCAACTAAAGGACTTGATACTTTTTCTTTATTTTTATCAATTAGAATTATATTTAATGTTGATATGCTGTTTTTTCTTCTTAATCTGGTATCTTCGGAGACTGTTGTTTCAGGTAAATTTGAACTATCGGTAGTAATTGTTTCTGGCAAAATAATTTCGTGTGACATATCTAAAGCATCTAAAAATTCATTATTTTGCATATCATCGTTACTTTCCGTATCAGAAGTAGAAGGTGAATGATTATCTTCATGTAAAGGATATGGTGTATAATTTCCATCACTAACATGAATTACTGTACTACTTTTTTCAACATAACTTTTAGTATTATGATTATTTTTCATCTTATCATTTTTTTTATGTTCTTGTAAGTTTACACCACTCATTCCAGCTATATTTTCATTATTATTATCATAAACCATTGTACTGTTTTCAATACAACTCCTATTTTCATTTAAATAATTATTTCCTATATTTTGAGTATGTCCTTGTAAGTTTTTTAAATTATCTACATTACTTGATGTTACTACTACTTCTACATTATCATTAATCACTGAGCTGCTTTTTTCAATATAATTGTCATTTTTTTTATTTAAAACATTATGATCTACATTTTTTTCTTGTTCTTGTAAATTGTTTACAGTTCTTGGTCTAACTTTTATTACTTCTTTATCAGTGTTGATATTGACATTTTCTTTTTGATTTTCATAATCTAGGCTTAAGTTTTTTATGTCTTCTAAACTTTTCAAAATTTCCATTTCAATATTTTCCAATGCTGCCTCATTTTCTTTTGAATTTTTAGTATCTAAACCTTTAGGCAGTAAGTTTTCTACATTACTTACTTGAGGGGAGTTACTAACCATGTTATTATTATTACTTACCGCTATCAATTCTTTTTTTATGACATTAGCAATTTCAGCTTTATCTAGAAATAATATTAATAAGAATGGGTGAAATTAAATGTTAAATAAACTTACCTTCACCCCTTATACTTTGTAAGTCGACCCCCTCATTACCTGCCTCGTTATCATTGCCTACTGGAGGCCCCCATATTCTCATCAGAAATGGTTTTAATTGCATTTTGCTCAGTTCGTTATAAGCAGCTTCCAAGTCACCGTGATTAGCCGTCAAAACTGTGATAATATCTTCTCGATTGTAGTCACCCCGTGAGGCTAAATCAGCATACTGAAAAGCAAAATATTTTTTATAAAAAAAAACCTTGGCCAAGGCAGATGTAATTGGATAAAATGTGTTTTTAACTGCAGTATGTTTGTGGTTAAATTCCTGGAAAAAATCAGGAAATAATCGTGGGTTATAGCCAATATTTTCCCGTCCTAAGCCCAAAAGACGTAAGTATGAAAAGTTTTGAGACATTAGGAATTTTCTAATAGGTTTTTGGGGCTTACTTTTACTAACGCTTTAAAGGGAAAATATACTATTATTCATTAAAATAAACGGCTAGGTCATATGGAGTTTGTAGATGGTAAAAATTGAAATTTCAAAAAATTGAGATATGCGGCGAGAAATTATCAAGGTAAACTTAGAAAAAATGGAGCGAAGACATAAAAGAAGCAGCTGAAAGAAAAGGAAGTTTCTGGTATGGAATCAAAACGTTGACCCAAGAAGAAAAAAATGGAATGAAAAATACATGAGTTAAGAAGAGTTGGAAGATTTCGTAATTTTCCCAATTTTTAAAAAAGAAAACAAAAGCGACCTTTCCAACTCGACCAATAACAATTCTAAATAATTACTTAAAGGTATTTGAAATCATCTAAATTATTCTGAAGATTTTTTTGCTCGTTTTTGCTTGTTTCTTATAACTGTATGATGGATAATCTCGTTTTAATGCCCAAAAAAAAATATGCAAGCATTAACGATGACCATTTTCCTTATTAGTTTTTTCCATCGCAATAATGTCTCGATGGAATCTCTCCCCGCGCTCGTCCTTAACAGCAGCTAAGTTTTCGGGGAAAAAGTCTAGATGAGAATCAAGGAAATCAATCATTAAAGACATCCTACGGCTTCATAATCCTTTAGTAATAATCCTTTAGTAATAAAACAACTCTTAAGTCATACCACAATAAAATTCTTTAATAAACGAGATAAAGTCAAAAGGGCGACATGTTTCGGTCTACAAGACCATCATCAGGCCTATATGAAAAAGGACATTGT
This sequence comes from Neocrepidodera transversa, assembly GCA_963243735.1. Classification (NCBI taxonomy): domain Eukaryota; kingdom Metazoa; phylum Arthropoda; class Insecta; order Coleoptera; family Chrysomelidae; genus Neocrepidodera; species Neocrepidodera transversa. The sequence continues at coordinate 7,148,833 of OY725338.1, forward strand.
GAAGAGACATCAATAGTACAAATTACAAATTAGATCCAAAGAATAGAATTTAAAAAATTTAGGTATGAAAAATTAAACTTCTAGTAATGTTACTTAAACTAGTAATGTTACTAGTTTAAGTTTAATTTTTCATAACTAAATTTTTTAAATTCTATTTTTTGGATCCAATTTGTAATCAGTAAGTTATTTAAATTAACATGTCGCCCTTTTGACTTTATGTCGTTTATTAAAGAATTTTATTGTGGTATGACTTGGAGTTGTTTTATTCATTACTTCTTCTTATAGTTTATATCCAACCCTACACAAAAAATCCCTTTAATTTAGCTTTGCTCAGTCTAGGACACAAAGTATTAAAATAGAGAAAACCTTCTCCATTTCTATTCATGGTTTTAACGAAGTTTTACATGAGGCTTAATTTGATGTGCAAAGGCAGTAAAATGATATTGCTTGGCTCTACTAAGACATATTCTTTTGTTCAGGAATTAAATTAGTACTCATTGTCCATTCTTTTTTTTGTGTAGTGTTCTGTTGTCCCACTCGCACAAAAAACAACAGTATTTTGTGTAACCTCTTTACAACCCAAGCAAAATTCCAACAACATTAAGATCTACACGTATTTTTCAAGAATGATGGTTGTATTTAATTTTCTCGACTAGATTTTTTTATATTATTACGTTTCTTTTATGTGGATAACAAGTGCTAAAGATACAGATGCAAGATAATTCCCATTATGCAGTAAACTTAATTTTGAAGAATTAGCCTAATTCAGTCATAAGCATCTGCACACATCACTGCAATTTATAAGATGACTTTCTTCTTTAAATAAGTCTACAAATTCGGTATCGGGTTGTCGATACACTGAAACTTGTGTAATTGGATGAGGTAAATTTCATTGTTGAAGTCTGGAACCTAGTTTAGTTTGAAATTTAGACAAATTTACTAAATTCATTTCATTAGAGATGGATTCGATGTCACTTATGATTCTCTGGATCTTTTTCCTTCATTGAAGGTTGCGGTGGTGGAATTTTTTAGTATATGAGGAAGCGGTTTATTTACTGACTCAACATCACGATATGCATTTTTATCCGATGTTTATTATTTAGAATATGCCTTTAGTTTAGTCAAACAGAAATAAAGATCGATATACAGTCAAAAATTATGTGAAATTTATAAATTACCATTTATTTAGATATTTTAGTGTAATAGAATTTTTTCATTATTTTTTGTTAATACTTACACATACCGAAAAAATAGTCGTGTTGGCCAGTTTAATTAAAGAGATAAATATCAGTTATGTTTTAAAGACCCTATTTTATCAAATAATTATTATTATTAGTTAAAGCATTAAAATATAAATATCAGATGGTAAATTTTGTTGTTTAAAAAATGTCTTATCTATCATCCACTAAAACTCATAAAAACATTAAGTATTCGTACTAACTTTTCTTTGACGTTGTTCTACACATTCCTCTACCGCAGGCCATAAATTTCCTTTGTGCTTTCTTAAAGCTTCTTTTGCTTCTGTTTCGGAAACTGTACCAATAATATTAATTGGTCCTTCTCGACCCATTTGAGATGCGAGCGTTTGCACACTAGAAATTGTTGTTTCCCAGTGTTCTTTTAACCAATCGATTGGGTTTTTGTCTTTACAATGGAGTAAGGCTGCTTGAAGTTCATCTGCGGTATATTTAAATTGTTCAGCTTCCTAAAAAATTAAAATAGTATTATTTATATATCTGAAGGTTAGGAGATAGAAACATGAACTAGTAGGAAGATAAGACAGAAAAGAGGAAGACAACATAGGAATCATGAAAATTATTCAAAATTGTTTTTGTAGAAGTTTTAAAATTTATTATAGGAAGCATATATGATTGAGCCCAGCTCGCATTTAGATTCCTTGATAAAACATCTACCTACAGCATGTTCAGTATGAAATGGCGCACAACGTAGGACAAAATAATTAAGAGGGAATAGAAAATAATCGAATTTGGAAAGATTTTTTTAATATTTAATCGACAATTGTTGAGGAATGATTGGGAGTTGAAAGGTATAATATGTTGAAGTGAATGAGGGTGTCTACAAAAAATAAAATAATAATAATTTTTAAACCGTAAAGTGACATTTGTGACGTCTAATAGAATTTAGTGCGACCGTAAGAACAAAGTGATAAGAAAGAAAAATTTTTTATATGGAATTATTCTATGCAATATTTATACAAACATTCACTAATAAAGAATTAAACTTAACTTAAAGTTTCCCAAATAGGATTTAATTTGGGCCACACCGTATTAATATTTTTTCAGACCTTAGACCAACTATTTCTATTAATATCAACAGACCGTAGACTATATTTGTTATTACATATGTTAAAAAAAAGTAATATTGTACACCTACCCTTAATAATTTAACCAATTCCATTCCAGAAGTTCTAAAATTATCATGACCATTTTCGAGCGGCTTAAAGTCTCTATCAATATGTTGAAACGTATTAGGTCGGGGGTGACTTGGATTAAAATCATCCATCTGAAATGAATCAATGGTTACAATGCATAAGACAAAAATTAAATTGCTAAGGAGATAACAGAAATATACACAAGTCATGTAAGTATTGTTGGACAAAGATACCAGAAAATAATCTTTGTACTACAGTAAGTATGTTTCGGAAACTAGTAATTAACATGCATGTTAATCCAATAATGACAGTGCCTTTGTACAAAAATATGCATCTGCTTTTCTATCTAAATTCAAAGCCTTTATGTGTGGGATTAAATGTTTCTGTTTTTAGGAATATAGAAGCCTATTATATATTAAATTAGATGAAAGTGTGATATTAATTAACACCTAAAAACAAAGTAATAAACACCCTATAATATCCGAGGTCGAACTGACTTGGTCTTCGATAGAGTTCCGGCTTTCGTAAGTCCATTATACTATGTGTTAATCTAATATCAGGATGTGGCGGTCGTTTCGCAGGACGATACCGTTCAAACGGCAAATCTTCGTAAGGAATTGGACTCGGTTCTCTACTACCTGGTAAGCTCTAGAACAAAGAAAAATAAATAATTAAACTCAAAAGTCGAAACATGATATTCCAGTTTATCGTCAACAAAAAAGTGCAGTGGTGACGATATTCTTCAACATGATATTCCTATATTCTTTATTTTGATAAAGTCAGAAAAACGTTCGATATTATTTGTAGCTAGTTCAGAATTAAAATTATTTTTATTTATTTATTTAATGAAAAATCGAAAAAGTTTTTGCAGGTTTGATCATCTATAGGGCTTCACACGAGACGAGATAAGGCAAGAATTTCAAAAATCTCGTCTCGGTATCGTTAGTTGAGAAAAAAATAAGTCTCGTTTCAGTCTCGGTCTCGTCTCGTAACCATTTGTCTCGTCTCTTATTACTAGAACTTATTTCTAGTACAAAACGAGGTAATTATTAATTCTATTGTAATTTATAAATGTGTGATTATTTATTTATTTTTTATTTGGACGTTACTAAATCATTATCTATACAAATTATAACCAGATATCGTTTTTAAAAAAATTACAATTGTCGAATTTGAACTGGAGGGCATGTTATTGTTGATTTCGTTACTCCTATTTTTCAATAGAATTGTAAAATGTTTTATTTTCTGATGAGTAATTATTCTAGATATCTATCAATAAGTAATTATTGTTTTAAGGTCGAATTTATAATCTTTCGATTGTTTAAAATTGCAAACTTTTATAACGCGAATGAATAAAAAAAATAATAAGTAAATGTAGTTTCGAGCCCTTGGGTACCTAAGACTTAACTGGGTCATAAAATTTTATTACCCTCAAACTGTTTGGAAGCCCAAAAAAATTCGAAACGCATTGAGAATGTCATTTTATATAAAATAAAATATTTCACAGATGGTTACCAGATTTTAGATTTCGTAAATTTATCGTAACCTATGCAGACCGTTTATTTATTATAAACAAAATTAAATGTTTGTACTGCTCGCTAATTTATTTTTCTCGGAAATTCAGAAAAAAATACTGAAGAAATATGAACAGGACCAACTAGACTCCGTATGTGGTCTCCGCCTAAATAATTTTCTTACCTGTGAATCAGATGTACAGGACATTCTGCTTGGAGAACGATGTAATGATGACCAATCTGAATTTCCTTGTGAGGCGGGAGAATGCAAAGATTGGGAACGTTTCAAATGGTAACGCCGACTTCGACTAGATAATCTCCCTGATTGTTTTTTGAGATTGTTTGATTCTATAGGAAGTTCTTCATATGTCTATAAATATTTAAATACTTAAAAAGGTACCGATATCATGTACATTTATAGAATTAAAATCAAAGCATAAATGTTCAGATTCATCATAAGATTCACAAATGTATCCAAAATTATAAAAGCTTGTTAGGTTAAAATTCATAATTCAATGTTACTGTCACCCCAAGTTAAAATTTTTTCCAAAAGTTGCAGAATCCGACATACTATATCTGGATACTTGATTCTTTATTAAATATTACTAAATAATAATTGAGCGCCAATAGTTTTGTTCCTGACGAGATATGTTATATCCCATCTCACTAATTTATTAAGTCAACCCCGCCTTCCCTTAAATGGAGCACAATTGTGCCAAAAGTGGCACTTTCAGCTCTGTAGTGGCACTACAGCATGCACTATTTAAAAATATACAAAAATTGGCACTATTTCGTTCTATTATATTTTTAGCCTGCAATGAGTTTGTTCTTTGTTTGTATTTGTTTTTAATGCCAAAAATTATCGCTAAAGCCTCTTTCTCGATTTGTGAATATTTTATTTCGCTCGAAATTAATAATCGTAATGCAAAAGAGATTGGTTTTTCAGATTTATCATCATACAGATGTGATACTGTAGCTCAATAGCAAATTAAGCCGCGTCTGCTGTTAGTTTCATTTTTTTCCTGGGTTAAAATGTGCTAAAATTGGGGGAGAGACTAACATAATTTTTGTTTGCTCAAAACTTTTTGCGCACCGTTTATTCCATGACCAAACGAAATCCTTTTTTAATAAATTACAAAGTAGTCTCAATTGTTCTGAAGCATTTTTAATAAACTTGCAATAAAAATGTACCATTCCCAGAAAAGATTTTAATTCGGTTACAGTTTGTGGGACTTTAGCTCTTTTTATTGCTAAAACTCTCCCATCTGAAGTATGCATTCCGATTTTATTAATAACGTGGAATAAATATTTGAAAGAATATTTAAAAAAGTACAAATTTTCTTTTGATTTTTAGTCAACATTCTTCTAAACATATAAAAACTTTCCAACCGATCTCCATATCATTCCTACCGGTTACTAAAATATCATCAACCAAACACTCAACACCGAGAATAACTAACATTTATTCCATTATATTTTGAAAAATCGGTGGTGTACTACTTATTCCATATTGCAAACGAGTATACGTAAATAACTCTTTATGTGCTGTAATGGTGACCAGTTCTCTAGAATCTTCCATTAATAATACCTGTTGGTCTCCGAATATTTCTTAGTCAAAAAATGACCAGAAACGCAGTGATAAAGATGAAACCATCAAACGAATCCAGAAGCACCATTGGGCACTATTTAGTAACCAACTTCAGCACTGTCAAAAGTTCCTCCACACTGACAACCAACGACGAAACACGTCGACAGTCTCAGTCTGATTCTGAGTGCAAGAGAAAGGGTATGAGGTGTGAATTACTATCACGTAAAAAGCTGCAATAATTCTCTCATAATATATTTAATTCAACCAATCACAATTTTCACTCTCTGAAATTTAACGCAAGAGACTCATGTAAGTACATTTTATAGTGAAGGTTAACTTAGTGAATAAAGTGTATTTTAGTGGGAATTTCTACGAATGACCATTTATTAATATTATTTATATTCACGCAATCTTTGATAATGTTCGTTTCGTTGTGGTTATTAATATAATTAAACCAATAGTTTCAGATCATCATAATTATTCCATGTCAATTTGATACCCCCTATATGTATATTATACATACACAGTGCAATCATAGCGAAAAAAGCTTCACAGAAACATTCCTCTTGGAGTCGTGGTTGCAAGGAACTAGTCTTTGGACAAATCGCCGAAAGTGGTCAAATCGCCTAATGAACACAGATTGGTCAAAACGCCGAAAATACTCTTTGGACAAAACCGAACGTGGACAAATCGCCAAAAATAAGAGTTTGTTGTAGAAATACTTTTACACAGTATTTTATAAAATGTAGGTGACTTATATATCTCATACACCGAACGTATATGTTACAGACTTTATTTAAGCTTGGTCTAAGATATTTAAGATTGGTATTTACACTATTCTTGAAAAATAAAGAAACATGTTTTTCATTTGGTGGGGGGGGGAGTACTCAATAAAAGAAAGAGTATCAATTTTTTTCTTTCCTATTCAATTTTTTGTTCTTTTCCCAACTCTCCTTAATATATTTTATGTTTTCTTTTCTGAGAAAAATGTAAATCTACATCCATGTGGTTTACTCTGGCCAACGTAAAGCCAGAGCTGTGCCAACATTTTTGGTGTCTTTGGCAAATACCCACATGCCTTGCCGCTTGCTCCGTTGCCAATTAATGGTTAAGGCTTCGGTATTACATCAAACGGTTTTTCATTTTTCTTTCTTTCTTTCTTTCTGTTATTCTGAAGCTATTATCGAATTATCCAGAAATTACTTTTTAACCACAATAGACAACATAAATAACCAAACACTTTGTTTAAATTCCTTAATTTAATTTAAACAGAAATTTATTTACAATATTTCGCTCAAACACCTTGACATAAGCCAACCCTGTATTTCTGTAACAATGATCAGGTGTCAGCAAAAATTCGCATACGTCACTATCGTTTCGTGCTACTCCTAAAAGTCCTATTTTGCTAGTCAGCTGATCGCTTTGACCAATCCTGTCCTTACCGGCGGAAATCCTAACGGACATCTGAGATCGGTTTCGTTAACTATGCTCCAGAAACTCCAACAAAATTGGCACTATAGAAAAAAGGGATTCACAGATCAGACGTTCACGCGAGAACAGCATTATTTTTTAATTTGTCCAAAGTTATTTCTAGTGATTCCATGTGGAATCTGGTCCTTCACCCATAGTAGCTAATTGTACTTCTACTTGAGTCCGCAATTAGTATTTCTACGGAATTGTGAATAGTCACTGAGCTATCGAAATAAAGACTATTCAGAAATCTCCGTACACTTTTTATTACAAATAAGCAATCGTAAAAGTGTACAACAAACTTTTAAAATTGCTTAGTAGTAAAATTCATAATACATGAAATTAGGTAATGTTGCCTGTGACTCAACAAATGTTTAGTAGTTGCATAATAAATAATTTATTACTAACTAAAATAAGTACTTGCATTCATTAATTAATTAATTCTAAACCGATCGTACTAAATTATTTCCTCTCGTCTATGATCTAATCTTAAAAGCCATAAAACTAGACGCCTTTAATGTTAATAAAAGCGACATGCATTATTTAAGAAACAGTTACATTATGTTTCAACTAAATTAACTAGAAATACCTGTGTAGACATATTCTGTGGTGGTGGAGATGTTCCAGTAGAAGTAGATATCATAGTTTTTTGAAGCTTTTTATCCTCACTTTTAGAAGAACACTGAGACACTTTATTTTTTTGCACATCACTATTATCACTTAACGAAGATACTTCTACACTTTTTGATTCCACTGACAAATTAGTCGGAATGTTTTCAACGTAATCCAGCTCGCTTACTTTCGGTTGGGAAATGGACTCTTCTTCTCCTGCAACATCAGGAAAGCATTAAGATAATAACACAGCACAATAACACATAATTTTAGTATTTACACACACTAAAAACGGCACACAAGGAAGAGGATTAAGTTACTTAGTTGTTTTCTGAAAGGATGTGAACTTGGTTCCGGGCCAAAATGAAATTTTTCTACTTGCCCTACCTTTCTTGGCATCTAACTGCATCTTCTTCTCTCTATCAGAAATTGTCAGTGTGCCTAATTTATTCAAGACAGATTCGGTTTCACTATGATCTTTGCTGAAATCATCACTCGATATGTTTGCCTGAATTTGTTCTTTTAATTCTAATTTATTTATCTTTTGTATTTCTCCATTAAATCCATTGTCTCTTTGAATACAATTTGTAGGATCTGTTGAAGTTTTACAGCATACTTGGCATACTCGGGTACTAGCTTCGTTAACAAAAGTGCAATGTTCACATTCCCATTGGCTATTAAATATTTTTGGTATATCTGCTTCATTAACGTTGTCGTATTCCGATCCATTTTCATTTTCAATTATGTTTTCAACTTTTAAGTGATTACTGTTTGCTGAACCTTCATCGTCTGAGTCACTGGATGGGGTGTGTACGCTTTGTTTACTTCTAGGAACAGATTCTCTTCTCTCTGCGGTTCTTTTTGGAATCTCTCTAGTTAAAGAAGGTCTTTCTTTAACACACCTTCCTCGCGATGATTTTCTTTCACATCTATCCATGTGACTAAAGTTAGACCTTCTATCATCTGTATCCATATCCTCATCGTCAGTATCTTCATACTTTTTTCTACTCTTTCTACTTAATGTTGACTTTCTAGATTTAATACTTTGTGTTGGAGATGAAGGCCTTGAGTGATTATATGGCGGGACGTTAGGATGCATATTGGCCATTTGCATTGGATAAGGATACATAGGTGCAGTTTGGGCACCATGCCACGGTCCCATCCACATGGGATTTACCATATATCCTCCTGGTGGCATATTTAAGCTCATATTACTTCCATGAATCTGCTGATCATATCCAAATTGGTTCATCCAGGGACCCGGACAACATGGATTGGGATAATTTAGATTGGCCATAGATTGAGCCTGAAACAAAATAAATTGTGCATTTAACCAGCAAATTCAGGTTAAACTAATTGCTACGACTTTAGGTTTCGGCTAGAATTCAACTAATATTACTTGGTCTCATCTTTTATTTATCTATGGTCTCATCTGTTAAAAACTGGATACAGGGTGATAAAATTTAAAAATCTTAAAATAGCTATTTTATTGATGATCTTTTAATTATCTTTTTGCATACGCAATTTGGTAATAATTTTCATGAATATTGTTTATTTTCGATCTACATGTTTTTGTAAAGATTAACTTCAAGTATAAAATGAGTCGTTAATATTTTTGCCAAGTTGACGTATATATTAAGTTAATTGTATTCTCATTTTTTTTTGGTAAATAACATTTTTAAGTCATAAAATCACGTATTTGTATGTCATAAAATGAGGCCCTTTTACGGCATAAATTCGCGTGATTTTTGCATCATGTAATGACGTCCTTTTACGTCATGTAACAACGTCCTTGTTACGTAATACACTGCCTTCTTCAATACTTCATACACTGACGTCTTTTTAAAGTAACGTGATTTTATCACGTTACTGGGCTTTAACATTATCACGTGATCATATCGTCATAAATAACGTCATTTTAAAAGTCAAAATGATGACAGCTTGCTGCTTATGCGTAGACTAAACAATTCAAGTGATTACATGTTTTTATTAGTTTATTTCTGAACCGGAAGTCACATTACCACCGGATGTATGTCATGTAATTATATTTTTGATAAGCTCTCTACAAAGATAACTTTTTTTACTGTAGAGCATATAGTTTTCAAAATAATCAGGTCACGTGATCCCCTGAAGGTCAAAGGTTAAATTTTTTTCCATTATAGAGGTTTCAGACCATGCTAAATCTAATGTCGAATAAGACTTCAACTTTTTTGTTTATAAGTCTAAAATAATAAATTGGACAAATATATGTACCTGTTGCATAGGCACAAATCCATGGTGATGATGATGCTGCTGCATCATTGGATTGTGTAGATCAAAAACAGATGAACTATGTGAAACACCCCTTTCAGACGAAGGGCATGATGTATTACTCATTTTTCTTTGCATTCTTCTTCCAAAATCACTACCACCTGATATACTTCCAGCTCTTCCTCTACCATTCCATTGATCTACTTCCCAGTCCGGATATCCACTATCTCTTGAATTCTAAAAAAAAATTCTTACTTATTTAACTATAAAATAAAACTTTTTTCATACGTTTGGACAAATATTAACTTAAACATATTTTTTCTTAGACATATTACAATTTATTGTAATTGTTACATCTTGAATATCGTCACCACTAACCAAAATTACACTTTTTTAAATAACACCCGACGTAAGTTTCGCTAATTTTTAAAGGATCATCAGGATAAACTCCTAATGATGCTAATATAGCTAGCAAAATGTACGTCAAGTGTTATTTAAAAATGTGTAGTTTCGGTTACTAGTGACAATAGTCTTCAACGTAATTTTTACAATTTAACATATTGATTAATGATTATTTTTGCTCATCATAGTACATTTCCCCCTGGGTTATAATATATAGATAAAACTAGAATAATTTATTAAAAACTTTTTAGTCTTTATGAAAAAGTAAAAAACAAATACCTGATCAAAATCGGATAGATTTGATGTAGTGCCCCTCATGGCTAATTGATGTTTTCTGTATCTTTGTTGTAGAGACGGACTTGGACTAGGAACAAGACCTCTTCCGGGATCTGTTGATGTTCGACTTGACATATCACTGTGCATAGCTGTAAAATAAAACTAAACTAAAATAATTGTTTTCTACGCCCACATAGATATTGTCTCACACTTTATAGAATGAATATGTAGGCAATATCAGTCTACTGAACGTATATAATTTCATTGGAGAACGGATATAAAATACACCAATCAGAAATCACAAATTTCATTTGCATTCTCAAATTTTAGAACGGGTATGAAATCCACCTATCAGGGTTCACATTTAGTAACCCAGGGTGACAGCCCAATGGTAACGGTCTCATTTTCGGATACGAAGATAGTCGTTTCGAACAAGGTTACTGTAATGTTTCTTTGTATTCTTTTTATACTAGTTTTTCCTTTAGTGGGTTGTAGAAAATATATTTTTCAACTCGTGTGGATTGTCCATATCCACACTTGTTGTACAAACTACTATAATACATCAATGATAATTTTCAAATTTAAATAATTCCCATATCGACAATATTATGTTTCTGTATTATCCTATCACAATAATAAAAACATTTGAACAAGGTAAAAATTTTATTTTGTGTAAAAATGTAGTAGCGCACGAGTATCTTGCACACAAAAGAATTGGAGCAGAAGGAGAATTTTGATTGAAAATTTTCAAATGAGTTTCCATTTTAATTGGAAATTTATTTTTACCCAACCAAAATTTGATATCAGTTCTTTTGTGCGCATGACACTCACGTGCGCCACTCCATTTTTATTCTGATATCAGTAGTTTTGCAAGGTCTTAAAAAACCATATGGAAAACTTTATTTTTAATTTTATGAAAAAATTTTATTCTTTATTAAAAGTTGTACATGGTCTAAAACCTAGAATACAGTTATCAGATATCAATTTTTTTGGAGGTGGCTTAAAAATATGATTTATGAATGTGAAACTACATTTATTTTTGTCAATATCGAAAATTGTTATAAGGAAAAGTTGATCAGAATTGAAAACTACGTTCAGATATGCAGTCATTTCAATTTTGATTAAAAAATTGGAATGTTTATTTTTGCAAAGTTTTTCTCTACAATAACATAGTAACATTTTATTTTTATTTAAGAGCGAGATTTGATGATCACATGTTACTTAGATAGACGGAGCTAAATTTTTAATACCCATTTTTCAATTCTAAATAATAGTTTTTGAAATTATCAAAAATAATAGTAATTTACGTAACAAGTCCGGACGAGTAGACAAAATTCTGGAAGTCTGCGAGCCCGAAAAAAACTGTTTTACAGACGTGTTGTGTACACTATTTTTTCGGCAACCGTGTAGAATATCAAATCAATGAGACATTAGTTTATTGCGATAATTGCGACCAAAAACCATGCAAACTTTCAAAAATCACAATATCAACTAATTTAATGTCAAATAGCTGTCAGTTTTTATTTCGCTGTTATGGTAATGATCAACTTCGTACTTCCCGGACCAGACCGGAAAAATAGTACTTTCTCAAAGAAAAAGCATCTGGGAAGTGGGTACTTCCCGGACGGTTGCCGAATATAGTAATTTACGTTACAAGATCGGAAAATGGTGTTTTGCAGGACGAGGAGACAGATTGGAAGTTTGGAGAGACCTCCAAATAAAAACACTAATTTTCGGTTGCGAGACGTACAATATTTTTTTTGATGTAAACTTAAATATTTATTTTAAATGCGTCGTATGACTTCTTGTAACGGGCTTTTGATCTTACTCGCAATTTCTGCTTCCAAAATTTTTTCTGGAATTTCATTTTCTATGTCTGAATCCATATTTTCAAATTATATTTCCGAGCTCGTTGTCATAATACGAAATCAAGGCACATTGACAACTGGACCGGAAAAAGCTTTTGCCGGTCGCTGAGTTCATTTTCCGGTCTTGAGCGGCAAAACGTTATTTTCTGGACGAAAAATTATCCAGAAAGTGTATACTTTCTGGTCGGTCTTAAAAAAGGTACTTTACTCTTGAAGAAAATTCACATGTTTCGACACATCTTGTATATGACTAAAAAAAATGATATCTGATTTTAGATGCGACCATGTACAACTTTTTATCAAGAATAACTTATTTTCATAAAACCAATAATAAAAAAGTTCCCCATGTGATTTCAACTTAAGTAGACACCCTATCGAAATACCATGATTTTTTTATATGTTGGAGATAACACTACAAGCGACATATTCAACCGCACATACTGTATACTCATCTAATACGAGTCAATATTTATTTATTTACAGTAATCTCAATTTTTATCAGATGTTTATTTTTCCAAAAAAAAAAATGCAAAATTTTTGGATGATACGTACATATAACAAGAATGGCAAAAAATGAATTTCTGATTTTTTCTGTTAGTATTTTCTTTATTGAAGGTTTTTACTGTGCCGATTTTGGTAATGTTTTAAATGTTTGTTCATTTTTTTAAACAATATTAACACAATTTATGCAGAAATTAATTTTCTAATTATTAAAAACTTTAAATTATATGAAAATTGTCAAGAGAAAAAAAAGAAATAAATATAAACAATATTTTATGTATTTTATATTTAAATATAATATAATTTTTATATTTAAGAACAGTCGAATTTTTTTTAATATAAAGGGTGCAGCCAATAAACCGTCGATTAGAAAGGTCTCGAGAAAGCTGAAAATTGGAATGTAGGGCTTTGGAAACGTCAAATTTTTAATGAAAATATTGAAATTGGTGCTAACTTCGTTTTTTTTTTAATGGGATACCCTGTATATTTTGCAACTTTAGGAATACTACGTTATTCTAAACAATTTTTGTTAATAATTGCCTATACTTACCTTTGACTTTTTTTTCAGTTATACAATTTTTTTTATTTAAACTGCACTTTTTCACCATTAAGAAAAAATTAAATTTCTTTTAAAGTTACTTGGATAAAAGCTAAAAAACGACATAACGTTCTGTCGTTTGTCTTATGAAATTCTTATTTTTATTATACAGGGTGCTAGTGCTGTCAAAGTTAGAATAAAATCCTAAGCAAAAAAATCGCATATTTCATTTGTTTTAAATGAAACACCCTGTATAAAATTGTTTTTTTTTTGTTACATTCTCCGGTATCTATCTGTACTAGCGTTCCCTATAGCTTCATTACATAGATTTCCAGATATTCGATTTTATAAATTTTTTCACAACAGATTAATTTTTGCACATATTTTTATATTTGTAAGTTACAATAATTATAATATTAAACAAGAAAAAAATAGGTTACAGAATTTTTAAAATTAAACAATTTTTTTTCTTTCAAAAATGATTTTTGTTGTAGTTTTTAAAAAAATAATACACAAAAAATAATTTGTTGTGAAAAAATCTATAAAATCGAATATCTGGAAATCTATGTAAGATGTGTATGGAGAATCCTACTGTATAGATAGATAGCGATAAAAAATTAATCTTATATAAAAAAAATTAAATATGCGAATTGTTTGCGTAAGGATTTTATTCTAAATTGTGGCAGCATCCTGTAAAAATAAGAATTTCATAAGACAAACGACAGAACGTTATATCTTTGTAAAAAAATTAAGCTTTTATTCAAGTACTCTTAGAAGAAAATTCATTTTTTCATAATGGCGAAAAACAGTTAAAAATAGGGAATATAGGGAAGTACCAACAAAAGTTGTTCAGAGTAATGTAATTATTCCTAAAGTTGCAAAATATTCAAAAAAAAAAACGAAGTTGACACGAATTTCCGGTATAATCGGAAGTAGCAAAATTATGTCAATATTTTCATTAAATAGTTCACCCTTCCAAAGCCCTACATTCCAATTTTTTGTTTTCAAATTTCTTGACTTCCCGAGATATTTCTAACCGACGGTTTATTTGCCGCACCCTGTAGATGAATAATTGGTAGCATATATGAGAAAAATGAATACAAGGTTATCAAAAGTACGCAAACTTTGATCATCCTTTTCATAAATATCGTGTAAGCAGTTTTCAATATACAGATAGTTTTTCTCATCGTGTCACACCCTACCTCTGTAAATATTATGTGTACGAATTTTAGTAGAAAGAGAAAGTGTATTGAGTGTTTTGTTTATGAAATTGATAACTTTTTTATAACAAACTCTATATGCTTTCAACAATTAAGGAAAAAACGTCAATATGCTGATATCTTTAAATAAGAATCAGTGGTTTTTTCTCTAATATTGTTTGAAAATTTTCTCTAATAAAACTAATAATAATGTTTATATTTTTATGAATAAACTATCGAAAACTATGGATAATCGCAGTTTGAATATCGATAGCTATCGATAGTGGCGACTATCGATATTTCTCCACCTCTACCCCACGCTGTACCGCATCCAGTTTTGCAAGAACAAAATATAACAATAAAATCTTATTTGGTGTTACTAGTTGTATCATTTTTATTGGTGTTAAATAATTTTCTTTCTGCGAACTCCAATGTTAGGTTAGAATTATTTTACTTAGGTCAAAAATTTATAATCCAAACTATAACAATAGGTAGGAAAATATCAGCTCTGACCTGGCTGACAACTTACATGTTGAGGGACCACGATTTTTCTTGCCCCGTGAAGATGCCTTTTGGTGTATGTTGGTGGTGGTGGAGAGGGGAAGTGATGGCATTGGATTAACTATTTACCACAGATTAGTTTCAATAGTGTATGAATTATAAGGATATTTGAGTTTCCTTTAGCAGTGTAAACAATACGTCGTTGACACGTCTGCTGTTAAGTTGTAATAGGTATATTAAATTTACAGGTAAAGTTATATTATGGTTGGTGAGTGTATGTAATAGTTTCATAGTCGCTTGGATATTATTGTTGCAGTTGAAAAATATATGGTTGAGGTCCCCTACTATAATATTATCACTTGTACAAAACAGGAAAATATCCATGGTTCAGACGGATGCGCGTTTGGCTAGTTGAGTAAAATATACTAACGGAGTATTTCTGGAATCACGTCATAGCAAGAAAAAATAATAACCGAACTTCCACTTTTAGCAGCTTCTTTAGCTAATTTATCAACGTTTTCGTTTTCATTAATGCCTACATGACCTTTACGTTTGGCGTGTTCGCGAGCCTTTTCAAATATTCGCGAGCACTTTTGGTCTGTACTATGCCCTTTCTTAAACTGTTCTAAGCAAGCACCTATTTTAAAAAGTGCTTAGCAAAAAAAACTAGCGAAAATTCGTTGAATGAACCATAGCTCTATACTCCATATTCCATACTTGAAAAATCGACTTTCCACCCTCTACATCTAGAAATCTATTCATTTTCTGACATTGTGACCATAAGAGCACTATATATCGATTCCAGTGAATTTCACCGAGGGTGGTTTTCATAAGAAATCTATTACAAAACCAAAAAAAAAATAAAACTGACCTACATTATTTCTCTTATAAACAAGTACGAGCTAAATTGATTTGGAATTACAAAAATAATTGTATAGTTGGCAATAATAATACTTTTGGCTAACTCCCAAACAGATCAATTGTACCAAATCAATGCCGGAGCAAACTTGACATTTTCACACATCTAAATTAATATTTATTTAATCTAATCGATAATTTTTATTTGACTACTTACAACTTGGTGTTGGAGGAAGAGGTCTATTTCCAAGTACGCCACGCTTTAATGTTGATAATTTCTCTTTCAAGGAAAAGCCGCTCTCTTTTCTTGGCATAGTAGATGACCTGCTGACCTGAAAAATGAGTCATATTATCGCTTCAGGTTTAGATCATTTTCCAAAATCCAAAATATAATATCGCCAATGTTTAACATTTTTTTTTTAACTGTGCAATAAATACAAAATTGTAAAAGACACTACAATTCTTATAAATATAACAAATCAAAGTAAGATTCTATCGTCTCTACAACGATTAAATTTTTGCTTATGCCAAAAATGTGAATAATGAAAAATCTTTATAAAAATAATGGTTAATATTTTAATATACAGATAAATGAGTTAAGAATGTGAAAAATTCAATAAAAAAAAATATTAAAAAAAATTGTTTTGTCATTTTTAATACACATAACTGTGTGACCTCCTTATCTCGGTGACTTTTCCATGGAGATAAAATTCAATCTCAAGAGAGATACTGATCTAAGGTGTCTACTGACCTAACATGAAGTTAAATATATCGCACCAGTAGAACGCAAGTTATGGTATCCACAAACTAACAGACAGCCAATATCATCAATCGACGTTGATAGCGACGCATTAACGCATATATTTAGCGGTCCAAAATTCCAAAAATCATTGATAACTACCTACATAAAACAAATCACAGGTATTTAGTTAAATAGATTAAATAAAAAAATGCAGAAAGTACCTTAAAACGTGACAAATCAAGAAAGACACAAATAGTAGAAAAGTTATATAACCATTAAGCTTAAGGCGAAAGTGAGGTGAATCATATCACAAGAAAAGTCAGCAACTATTTCGACAACTAACAGTGGAGTCAAATAAATACAGCCAAGTAAAGAATATCCACGCATTTTTTTACTATCAAAGAAGTAAAAATAAAAACAATTTTTAAAATTCACAAACGAACCAGTCCGCACCTTAGAAAACAAAGTGCTTCAAACAAGCACAGAGACTGAGAATAACATAAATAGTACCAAAACAGTTAAATAACTCTCAGAAAGACCATCGATTCAAACATTGAAGAAAGTCAAGGGAAAACGAAGTAAAATGGGAACCATAAACAACAGATAAAAATGACATACATGAGTACCAGGTAAATTAACAAAATAATTTAGTACCGATAAATCTGGACTGCAGGGAAAGAAGAATTGTAGATCGAAACGGACACAGACAGGACACCAATCAGAGCAAACATTACATAATGGAAATCCAGGGACTGCCAATAAAGAAGAACCAACCCCAGTTAAACGAAAAACAGGAGATGCCGAAAATAACGACCACAATTTCCGGAAACCTGGAGGGTAGAGGCAGTAATAGAGAGCAACTTCCCGAAAAAACAGAAAATAAAAAATTTAAAGAAAGTAAGGAAAAAGATTTGAAAACTGTCTATGATCAAAAAGCAAATTGTAAAAATGATACAGACGAGGAAAGAAACGTAGACAAAAAAGAGAGCAAGAGCTAAAAACCGTGAAATAAAACTAGAAAAACCGAAACATACCTGATAGATATGAGCAGGTTCACCATACAACACTTGAAATTTACAAAAAAAAAAAACTGAAAAACGCAATGAAAAAGAAATTCATTGTCAAATATACATGCAACCTACTGTGCTATTCCAGAAAAAGACAACGACTTAATTACAATAAAGAAGGGGTCTTAAATTTTAAAATTTGGAACAGATTTTTCTTTTTTGTGTAAAATTTAAAATTCTGATCTCAGATTTGGGTTCAGCATAAAAAAATAAATAAAAAACTATATTACAAAAAGGTTGTGTCTGAGACAAAAAAGTTAAAGGGAAGTTTAAAAAATTGTGAATTTTTTTTATTTGCGTAAAATTTAAAATTCTGATCTCAGATTTGGGTTCAGCATAAAAAAGTAAATAAAAAATTCTGTAACAAAAAGTTTGTGCTTGAGACAAAAAAGTTAAAGGAAAGTTCTAAATGTTGCGAATTTTTTTCCTTATTTGGGTAAAATTTAAAATTCTGTTCTCAGATTAAATAAAAAATTATGTAACTAAGACAAAAAAGTTAAAGGGAAGTTTAAAAAGTTGCAAAATTTTTTTTCTTATTTGTGTAAAATTCTGATCTCAGATTAAATAAAAAATTGTGTAACAAAAAGTTTGTGCCTAAGACAAAAAAGTTAAAGGGAAGTTTAAAAAGTTGCGAATTTTTTTTCTTATTTGGGTAAAATTTAAAATTCTGATCTCAGATTAAATAAAAAATTGTCTAACAAAAAGTTTGTGTCTGAGACAAAAAAGTTAAAGGGAAGTTTAAAAAGTTGCGAATTTTTTTTCTTATTTGGGTAAAATTTAAAATTCTAATCTCAGATTAAACAAAAAATTGTGTAACAAAAAGTTTGTGCCTAAGACAAAAAAGTTAAAGGTAAGTTTAAAAAGTTGCGAATTTTTTTTCTTAGGGCAAAATTTAAAATTCTGATCTCAGATTTGGTTTCAGCATAAAAAATTAAATAAAAAATTGTGTAACAAAAAGTTTGTGCCTAAGACAAAAAAAAGTTAAAGGGAAGTTTTAAAAGTTTTGAATTATTTTTCTTATTTGGGTAAAATTTAAAATTCTGATCTCGGATTTGACTTCAGCATAAAAAAGTAAAAAAAAATGGTTTACGAAAAGTTTGTGTTTAAACCAAAAAACTATTAGGGATCTGAAGTTTTCAAATTTGTGAATTAAAAGTTCGTCTTAGCAATTCTCAATGAAACAGTAACTTTTTAGTTAATTTAATCAATGAACTTTGAATAATTCCCACCATGTGTTGTTTTACTTAAAAAAACATAATAAGTAAAATTTTATTTTATATTATGTTACATAAACCTTGAGACGAAAATTTATTTTGGTCTCAGTGGTACCTCTTTTAAATTTAATGGGCACCCAACGTGTTAAAAAGTCAGTTCTACCCACAACACAGAAAAGAGAAAAAATACATTTTTCAGTGATGGTTTTTTTTGTAAGTAAGATGAAAACAGATTAAAAACATTATCTAAAATTTTCATATTAGACCTACTGATATACAGTGTGATCCATTTTAATTGGAACCACCCTTATAAATTCTCTATTAATAAACCAATTTCACCACTTTTTTAAAATGTTGTGGAGAACGCAGTTCTACTAAAAAATAAAGTTTCATGACTGAAAAAGGATTTTCAAGGATTACCATGATTTTTTTCAACGCTGAAAATAGCAAAATCGCATGAGCGATTTTTTAATAAAAACTGAGAATAAGCATGCAAGATTCACCAAAATGTAAAAAAATGTTTGTCATTACAAAAGTTCTGGCAAGTAAAATTTTAATCTGTATTATGTTTTACGAAAATTTTAGACAAATTCTGAAAGCTGGCAACAACAATGCAGATAATTATTTTTTCCTTAGAGTTTTCAAAAAAAAACTGTTCGTGTGTCTGTCTGTGACAAGAAATGGTAATAAATAACAACAGACGACGGGAATCAACTCAGCATTGTTAAAAACCCCTAAAACGGACCTATTTTTACTTTACCGCTACATATACCATATCCTAGTATATATAGAAATTTGTTTTCGTGACTTTAAATTTTCGAAAAGTCGAAAAAATTACGGCAAAAGTATTGTCGTTTTTCACTTGTTTCCGTTATGGTAAGTCAGGCTCATAAATGGATAAAAGCAATAAGTATGATTTTATTTTACATTATGCATTATATTTTTACAATGTTTAACGGCGTAAAATTTATATTTGCAACTCAAAAAAACAGAAAATAATTAGCTACATTGTTGCCATCTTTCAGAATTTTCATAAAACATAATACAGATAAAAATTTTAAACTTGCTATAACTTCCTTAATAACAGAAAGTTTTTTACAAAATTTTGGTGTTCTTTTGCATGCTTACAAATTAAATGGAATTTTTTAACAAAAAAAATCGCAAATATGATTTTGCTATTTTCAGCGCTGAAAAAAATGTATGGTGTGCATTGTAAATGAATTTTCAGTCAGGAAACCATGGTTTAGGTTCCAATTAAAATGGATCACACTGTATATTTTAGGGTGTATTGAACTAGATGAGAATATTAATTAGGAGAAATGCTAAGGAAGGAAAATTTCAAACTAAAATTTTTATATCTATAATTAAAATTTCCTATAATTCAATAACAATAAAAATATTTGTACCTACTTAATACATATTTCCCTTCAATTCAATTTCAAGTAACATTATTCCTAGGCTTTGTATTTAGATAGAAAAATGTATTTAAGACTTATCCAAGTACTTATATATTACCTGAGCATGTCTTCCAAGTACAGGGCTGGGGCAGGGAGAGGGTCCAATAGATCCAGCTCGTCTGTGGCGTCGTGGTGGAGGTACAGGGGCTAACACAGGTTCTCCTTTGGGTGGAAGTGGTGGTCGAATAGATTGCTCCACTCGCTGTAATTTTTTATAAATATAAGAGTAATAAGTATAATTATAATTTAGAGTGTGTGAAACTTTAATATTCTGTTCATTATATTGTATTTTATTTGATCTGCATTCCAAACCCAGTAGGATTAGCAAGGTGAATATTCAGGATATTAATTTTAATACATGAATTAAAGTCAAAGAACCGTTGCTCTGTTCTTACCCATATAGTACAAGACATCCTGGGGACGTCCATTTTAGGTCTGAACATCCTGGGCCATTTCAGGACGTACTGTAAACGTTTTTTTACGTACCCACTACCTGGCAAACGTAATATTTTTTTTAATTTTTTACTGAAAGTAATCACCTTCCCTTCTAATCAGTGGTGTACTTATTGGGGTCAGAACGTGCCTTAAGGGCGTTCCGTTACCTTTTTCCAAAACTGGAGCACATTCGGGTACTTTTTTTCAGAACAGATATTTTTTGGTAGGAGTTAATTGACAGAAAGCGTATCGCAAGGAAAAGGCGTTATGCCCACTCCAGGTGATCTTTCCTCTCTTTATCTTACTCTCTGTCTCCATCTACAATTTTTTCTTATTTAGAATTTTTTATCAATTATTATTATGTTATAGAGAGAGAGAGAGGTTTTTTTGATCTATTCTCGTTTTTGTCATTTTTCGATTTTTCCTCATTTTTTTCCAGTTGTTCTATGTTTTTTTTTTAATTTCTTTCTTATTCCTCTGATTTATTACGATTATTTGCGATTTTTTTGGAATTTTTTTGTGATTTATTTCAATTTTTTCATTTTTTTTTTATGGTTACGATTGTTTCCGGTTTTCTTTATTTTTTCGCGATTTTTTGCAATTTTTGCGATTTCTTTTTGGTTTTTATGCGATTTTTATTTTGATTTTTTCGTTTTTTTCATTTTATTTTTCAGTTTTTTCCAATTTTTTCTGATTTTTTCAATGTCTTCTGTTTTTTACCTGACTTTTCAATGTTTTCTGTTTATTCTTATTTTTTCAGATTGTTTCTGATTATTTCTGATTTTTTAAGGTTTTTTCCATTTTTTCTAAACTTTCCTCATTGTTCTGTTTTCTCTTTCTAATTATTTCTTCTCTTTTCTAATTTTTTCTTATTCCTCTGATTTTTTCGATTTTTCGGTTTTTTCTTTTTTCTCATTTTTCTGATTTTTTTCCAATTGTTTTTTGATTTTTTCAAATTCTCCCAGGTTTCTCTCATTTTTTCTTATTCTTCTGAATTTTTCAATTGGTTTTAATTTTTTTTCGATTTTTTTCGGTTGTTCCGATTTTTTTCTCATTGCAAAAATTTTAAATAGTGAGAAAATCTTGATTCCTGACGGGGATCTCCCGATCTTTTAAGATAATCAACTTTGTCCCCCCCCCCTCGGCTATAACCATACGTTCCGGTACTTTTTATTTTACCAATACACCACTGCTTCTAATATATTTAATAAGATAAGGAATTTACTTATATTGCTCTAAGGATGACTTTATAAAAGTCGAAACGTCGGCATTAGATCTATATAGTGATTTCAGTCATTTTTTAACTTTTCCCAACAAAATCCAAGAACTAATTTTACTCCTGACAACGAACAGATTC
The DNA here is from genome assembly GCA_963243735.1 of Neocrepidodera transversa. Lineage (NCBI taxonomy): Eukaryota > Metazoa > Arthropoda > Insecta > Coleoptera > Chrysomelidae > Neocrepidodera > Neocrepidodera transversa. The sequence goes on from OY725338.1 coordinate 7,171,074, forward strand.
CGCGCATTCGTACGTCCCCAGTAAGCTCATTTTGGGTCCCCAATTACACAGACTGGACGTTTTGGTTACATACTCAAAACGTCCTATTTAGGTACTTGAGGACTCAAAACGGACGTACTGGGGATATACGAATCCGCGCCAATGGACTTATCCAGTAGTAACGAATTTATTAGTTTTATATTAATTAATGAGTAGCTTAAAGAACCTAGTTGCTTATGTTAATTTTCCTGGTTCTTAAAATATTCATTAATTAATAAAAATCAATACAAAGTAATTAATATATTTTGAAAGTGGCGCTGCTTCTTGACCAATAATTAACGTTTTACTTTCTACAGCATTGCCAAGATTCTAGCTTTGTTTGTTTGTAGAAAAATTTGACATACTTCTTTCCTTCTTTTGATCATATAACAAATGAGAACGAGAGTTGCCAGTTTTATCGATATGACAACATAGCCAAATATAATCTGTTTCAATTGGGTCACGTCACAAGCCACTCTAACCCCGATATTCAAATTTTAAGAATTAATTACAGTCGCAGGATTGGTCTCAGAGAAGGACTGGACCCGGTGCAATGTGTTATGGTAGGCCAAAATTATAAAATGAAAATATGAAAAAAAATCACTGGATGAGTCCATTGGACGTACCCAATACGTACCCGGGGCGTCGACCGTACCTAATCTGGACATCCCCAGTACATACGGTACATCTTAGTGGACGTTCTCCGTACGTTTTGGGGACATACTTGTGCTATATGGGTAACGGATAAACAAAATTCTCCAGGGGATTCGCGATGGGGGTGTGGGGATGTTTAACCCCATACTTTCTGGAGTAGACGTTTTCAGAGTTGTGTACGACACTTTTAGTACAAATAAAAGCAACATCTTCATTATTTCAAAAAAAAATCGTCAGTATAAAAATATGACACAAAATTAGAAATAGGTTTTGAATCTTCGCGCGCTGAGAAGTTATGTGAACCACACTCACATCATTTTCTGTCTTAATCTTTCCGAATGCACTATAGAGGGACATTTTTTAAGTCGGATTCGGAATGCTTTCTTGCTGAGGTGCAAATTCATTTTGATGCATATGAAGAATATTCTAATTTTAATGACGTTTAGATAAAATTATTTAGATTGAAAAATGTTCTATCACTCGCATACAAATCAGTAATTTAACTGCACCGAACACATATTCCCATAAAAGAAAATGTTAGATACCGCACCCGAACCTGTTAAAAAATAACACGAGTTCTTTGTAAGTTAAATATTTATCATTTATAATTTTCATTCATGATATACCATAGTACTGAACGAAGTAGCTGAGCTACTTGGATACTGTTAGCTTGCTGAGTTTATTAATATCTCGTTTATCTAAATAAGGCCAATAATAAATATATTTATTGGTTCCTGACCTGTATAAATTGATCTTAAGTCTAATATTTTACAAACTACTTACTCGTCTAGTGTGGGTTTGACGTTTTGGATGTCTATGGTACATATCATCACAGGATAAGCAAAATATTTGTTTACATTCTTCACATCGAACACTTGGCATAGATGAACCACATAATTGGCAATGATCACCACCTTGTTTTTTACCTACAAGAAGTAACAATATATAATACTTATGGAATATTGAACGTGCACTTGATAAAAAACAGGAAAGCAATCCAATGAATAAAAATTCAACTCAATATCAGTAGGATAGCAATGACATTTCAAGCGCATTCCTTATGGAAAATAAAATGGGAAATTGCCAAGGTCCATTTTGGTACACGTCAAGGTTCTGATCCGCAGTTGACGAGTCTCGATTTGCTTTCGATCCACGGATTAAACCTGATGAGAAGCGGATCAAACCTGATCAGAAGCGGATCGCTAGCTGATCAATCCTAATCAGAAGCGGATAGAAATTCGTTTAGCGCAGATCAGAACCATCAGGAGCGGATCGAGACTCGTCTAACAGGGCTCAGAACGTTGATGTGTATCAAAAATTACCAAAATAGACCTTAGAGATTTCCCATGTTATCGATATTTTACTAATCGTCACCGCTAACCAAAACTGCTTTTTTTTAAAAACACTCGACGTACGTACTATTTATCTTTAATTACTTTTGTGACAATCGGTACAATGTATATTTTGTAGACAATTTTATTTCAAATTACTTGTTTTATCTTTTGGGTTATTTAATAGTCTTTTAAACGCGATGTAGACTGACAAATTACTTTGAAGCATGATTTGTGTGAAATCGGTTCTAGTCCTTTGGTGAGATGTGGACTTATCCAGTAGGAACAAATTTATTGGTTTTATATTAATGAATGAATAGCTTAAAGAACCTAGTAGCTTATATTGATTTTCATTGTTCTTATAATATTCATTAATTAATAAAAATCAATAAAAAGTAATTAATATATTTTGAAAATCGCACTGCTCCTTGACCAATGATTACTTTCTACAGCATCTCCAAGATTCTAACTTTGTTCGTTTGTAGAAAAATTTGACATACTTATATCCTTCTTTTAATCATATGACAAATGAGAACGAGAGTTGCCAGTTTTATCGATATGACAACATAGCCAAATATAATCCGCTTCAATTGGGCCACGTCACAAGCCACTATAGCCCCGATATTAAAATTTTAAGAATTACAGCCGCAGGATCGGTCTCAAGGGCTGGACCCGGTGCAATGTGTTATGGTAGGCCAAAATTATAAAACGAAAATTAAAAAAAATCACTGGATGAGTCCATTGTATGGTTGAGAAAAAACTTTTAACCGAAATCAGCAGTAAAGTAGTCAACAATCCGCAGTAAAAGAAAAAACGGCGGTAAAGTAGATCTTTACTGTCGATTTTATTATAATAAATACTGCAGCCAATCAATATACGTAATAATGAAAATTTTTCTATTGCTGTCAATATTACTAAATAAGTATATTTATTCAAATTGTCATTGTCAATTCAATACGTTTAATTAAATTAAAAACCTAATAAACAAAAAATACAAAAGTTACTGAAGTGATAAAAAACACGACTTTACTGCCTTGATACCTAAATAACTATTTCAGCATGTTTTTCATTTATGAAAAACGTGGTTTCCCTACAGTGAAAACTCTGCTATGGGTCTATCGCCTTTTTATGAGGATTTTAGAAACCCAGATTAGTTATGAGTTTGAGAATTTTCTGAGAGTAAGGTAAAGGTACGTGGATAACATTTTCGCTATTTTTGACACCCGAAAAGAAAATTTAGATAAAAGTTCACAAATGGAAAAGAATGGACAATTACCATTTTTATACTTCAGCGATTAGTAATAATACAGTGTGTCCCAAATAAGAGTAATCGATTTTAATTGTTAATGCACAGTTAATTAATTGCCCTAAAAAAAACGGGTTTTTAATAATTGTGTGACGTCATACTCTTCTTAACGTAAATAAACTATATGAACAAGTACCCGTACCGAGTGCATTCGCGCCCCCACCTTATATCTCGAGGTACAAAATTTTCCCAGACATATGTGATATCTCATTTTTCTTATGAGTCCAAGGGGAGTCTATGGACCAAACAGGAAAATCTCTCTAGCCGTTTTTGAGATCGCGTAGACCAAAAACGAACAAAACTCTATTATTAATTAAAAACAAATAGGTGTGTACACACTGGATGATTGTGAAGGAAAAGAAAATTAGTATTTTCAAGTGTGTATGGTTTTTAATGGATTAAAATTAGTCGAGCGCTTTTGGCTGTATAGCCATCTTCAGGACTCTAAAAAATACAACTAACTACACATTGTTACTGAAATCGAAAACGAAACGAACTTACTCGTCAAAAAATATTTAAAAACTTGATGAGAAAAGGGGGGCCACCTTTCATATATTAACGTGAATCTGGTGAACTTTATTTTTTTTTAAGATTTCTGGCTAAAAAATCTTAAAAATTTTAACACAATTTTCTCTCACTAATGCGAAAGTTCACCAGATTCACATTAATATATGAAAGGTGGCTCCCTTTTCTCATCAAGTTTTTTAAATATTTTTTTCGTTTCGTTTTCGATTTGAGTAACAATGTGCAGTTGTATTTTTTACGTATTTTAGAGTCCTGATACAGCCGAATAAGCGCTCGACTAATTTTAACCCAATAAACCATACACACTTGAAAATACAAAGTTTCTTTTCCTGTATATGTATGTAAAATATTAAACTTACTATTATTTTTAACTGGTAAAGGGGGAGTATTGCAATATTGTCCAAATTCTATCACTTCATATTCTGGTTCTTCTATAGATGACTTTTTCTTTATTCCTGATTTAATGGCACCATTTTCTTCTTTTGGTACTGGTGGCGGTGGATAGCTGCTTACACCAGATTTATTCTGTAAATAAGTCAAGTTTAAGAACTTTGAAAATTATAAAAAATAGTAATTATATGTATATATTATTGAAAGGTTAAGTTTAAATATGAAAGAAATTTTATTATTTTATTTATTCTAACTTTTTTGTGCCATTGTTAAATTATTCTGTTCTTGTTTTTATAATTTTCGTTCCAATTAAGAGCATTAAATGTAAGAGCATTCGTATTGCCGCCTCTTTCCAAAAAAAAACCCTCGTTATGTTTTTATTTTCTTACCTTCCTAGTGACTAAAGAAATCGGTAAACGGCTAAATTAGGTAACTGAAAATAGTAGGTCGACAAGCTAATAAGGTGACCTGCTATCGATTGCTGAAAACATGCAGAGTTCCAAAAGTCGAAAGTGTTATCGAATTATCGTTGTGACAGACGAACGGACGGACGGACATATAAAGTCAATAAGTACCTTTGCTACTTAATAAGAGAGTCACCTCGATGTATCGATATCAAAGAAATAAAGAAACCGAGGGTTTACCGATTATCTTGCTGAAACAGCAAAAAACCAAGTATTTCAATCAGAATATGAAAATAAAGTTGACGAAAGTCAAGAAAAAACGGAAATCATCAAAAATCGACAGGACTAACATAATAACCAAAAGTATAAAGGAATTAATCCTCGAACCACAATTTCATTTTTTTGATATCCTGTAGACACATTACAAGAATTTTACTCGAAAAACTGAAAACTCAACTTGGGACACACTGTATACAACTTTTAAAAAAATTCATTTTTGGGACACAAACCTTAAAAGATTTTTTTTAGAAAACTCAACAAGAAATTTCATTTTTGAGACATACTGTATACAAATTACATGAATTTTTATTTTTGGGATTTTTTATACAACTTGCAGAAATTTTGATTTTTGGGACATACTGTATACACCTTTGAAGATTTTTTATAGAAAAACTCAACTTGGGAGATACTGTATACATCTAACAAGAATTTTAATTTTTGGGACACATTGTATATAACTTAAAAGAATTATATTTTTGAGGTATAGGTATTCAACTTACAAAGAATTTTCATTTTTGGGATATACTGTATACACATTACAAGAATTTTTCTCGAAAAACTGAAAACTCAACATGGGACACACTGCATGTATACAATTTACAAAAATTTTCATTTTTGAGACATACTGAAAACTCAACATGGGACATAGTGTATACATCTAACAAGAATTTTCATTTTTGAGACATATTGTATACAACTTACAAGAATTTTTATTTTTGGGATTTTTTTTATACGACTTACAAAAATTTTCATTTTGATACCTTGGAAGATGTTTTATAGAAAAACTCAACTTGGGACACATACTGTATACCTAAAAAGAATTTTAATTTTTGGGACACACTGTATACAACTTTAAAGAATTTTATTTTTGAGATATATGTATACAACTTATAAGAATTTATGTTTTTGGGACATACTGTATCTAAAAATAAATATTGTATATTTATGCTCATTCCTACTTACTATATATTCTAATTAAGAGGCAAATAAATAAATAAAATTGGCTCAAATAATTATTCGTCAGGTTTCATATGGCCCATTTTTTTTTTGAAAATTTTTATTGGTATTAAATTTTGATTGAATATTTTTTTATTATTATTATTAATTTGCATAAGTTTTTTAACTATTGGCTTATTCCACTTACTTCTAAAGAATATTATATTTTTATACAAATATATTTAGGTATATACCCGAATCCGATGTGCTACGCCTCAGGTTTAAAATCTAACAGCAGTGATAGAGTCGGTCCGTTTAGAGAAGAACCCATTACGTCACGAAGCTCACTGACAAAATTCGAAATTTTAGTGTGTTCAATTGACATTAATAAATAATTTACTTTTTAATACAGGTTTTAATTTTATTCTAAAACGTACACGCCACTGGTTGCTGGTATCGCCTCCCTTCCTGCCAAGAATGGAGGCGTTGTCGATGTATAAAGTGTGACGTAAAGGGTTCTTCTCTAAACGGGCCGACTCTATTTAGAATTATCGGTGTCTAACAGTGTCTGGCTTATAAATTTATCATATACTTAGATCATATAGATTATCTGTTTGCCAATGAAGAGGGAATAAGGTGCCCGAAGATCTCTTATATTGCTTAATTTAAATACGCGAGTAGCATTTGACAGAATTGACAGATCTCTTTTCACACGTAAATATACATAGGCGTGTCTCAAAAATGGATAACAGGATATACGAACCTTTTAAAAACGGCACGGCACTGATTCAGTGGCACTGTTTGGTGCTTCTCACCTCACCTTGATTTTACCCGCAAGAACCAAACAAAATGTAAGAATCATTGCCATATACTCATGGACGTGCCCAACCCGTATATCATTGTAATATTTTTTGCTGAAAAGAGTGAGGAAAATGGCGTATAGGTTCGGTCTAGCGCTATCTCTAACATCCTAACTGTACGACACTGTTTTGAGATTGACCGAACCATCCTTTCATCTCTTTCTATCGAAATAGCACAATTCTCACCGCTGGGCATGTTTATGAGTATATGTCAATGATAAAAATTATCAAAACCTTTCAAAAATTAACAAAATTAATGTTTGACTATTAGAAAATAGATGGCGTTGTCTTGATTAAATTTTCTTTTTACTAAAGTTAGATAAAATCAGTATTTACTAAATTTATTCGAAATTTTAAACTTATATATCATCATTATTATTTAAAAATCTCCCGACTATAGTTATATCGTCTCTGGAGACATTTATCATAAATGTATATTTATAATCTCTTGGCTGTATGTGGAGTAAAACAAGGTCACGAAAAAAGGAAGCATAATCTGGCAACATTGGATCTATTGTACAAAAATGTGTTCCGTGTATAAAAATGGCATCCAAGAGGAGAGTGATTTCAGGGTTACTCTATAGAGTATTTAAAAAAAATGATTTGATTCTAAAATTGCAGAAGCTAAAAATATTTTTAGTTTGATAAATAAATTATAAATATACGAAACCAAATCATACTTTGCCGGGAAGGATACTAAAAATAACTAAAGAACAGAATCGTTCATTCGCGGTCAAATTTAAAAATAGGGTAGTGTTAGTGACATTTTGGTTGACATGTTGGTTGTTCTGTGAATGTTTTGACTGTTTTTTCTGTTTTGGTGGTGAGGTGTTTAATATGGCGAAGAGGCTGACAAAGCTTTGACAGTTTATTTTAATGAAAAAACGTTAATTTTTATATGTATTTTATATGACGATGTTTACCTTACCAAATTTTTGTCGCGTATGTCTGAAATACGACAAAAATCTAATAGATTTAGCTCACATTGAAAATGAACCGAGTGAAACTCTAATGAGTAAACTACAACAGTGTGTATCAGAAGTGGTACGTATTTTTTTCTTTTTAACAAAATGTCAATTAATATATATTTTTTATATTTGTAGGAATGGACTGTGTTTAAGCCTTTGTTATGTCATCCTTGTATTAAGAGACTGAATATAGCCTACAGCTTTAAAAAGCAATGTGTACAATCAGCAGGTGTATTAAAGAATTATGTGGAACTCGTAAAAGAATCTCAAAAGAAAACCGAATCTCAGAATACCGTCAAGACAGAAAATATTATACCTACCACAGGAGGAGCTTATATGCTTCTTCCGAACCAAAAGTACGTTAAAATTTTAGTAGGAGCTCAAAATCAAGGGACAAATACATTCCAGAATGTTTTTCTAAATTTAATACCAGCAAGTACATTAACTCCTGTTATTTCATCATCTTCAGAATCAACTAACCCTACAAAAAGTAAGGATAGCAATCAGAATGTATTCCTAAATCTTAATAATGCTTTCCAAAAATTTATTCCCCTTTCGCAAACTTCAGAGGTAGTTAAAAAAAGTGTGGAAACGCCGAAATCGTCAAATTTGAATGTTAATCAGATTTTAACAGAAAGCAAAAGCGAGGAATTGAGTGTAGAAATCGATCCAACTGTATTTGGGCTTGAAGAGGATGAAGATGAAAGTAATGAAGAGGAAGAAGCCAATGATTATGATGAAGTTATTTCACAGGCTAAAATAAGTTTAAAAGATGTTAAAATTAATGGTGAAAAAACGCAGAATGGCAAAGATGACCAAAAATATTATGTTCCTATACTTCCCAAGACTCAAGATGATTTCTTTTCTTCAGGTTAGAATTTTTAATTTATTTTTAGTATTTTAAGATGGAATAGGTAAATGACACATAATTAGAACTAGTGATTTACCTTTATTAAAAGTATAAATACAACTTTTTACTTTAGTTAACATCAATTAAAAGCTACCTATACCTAACGGCAATTTATTTCTCTAAAATCGTAAGAGATATTGTAATAGATTTCTCTAAAACCGTAAGAGATATTTTAATATTCTAAATGTTCAACAAATAGTTTAAACTCCCAAGTCATACCACAAAATTTATTCAAAGGTTAAGATGTGATTAAATTGGCGACATGATGGCCATCGTTTGGCCGAAACATCTTAACCTTTTAATAAATTTTGTGGTATGACTTGGAGTTTTAATTATTCATTGAATAATTTTACCACATTTGAGTTATGGAAAATCTACTAAATGTTTTGTATTAAGAAAAAAAATCATACTTATTATCAACAGTTAATATTCACATAACATAGTTATTCCTTTAGGTCTAGTAATTTTGTCCTTATCTAAACTTTTTCCACTTCTGTCTGTACTTATTTAGTTGCTATGCTTATTACTAGATGTGGTGCTCGTGCTTATTTTAACGAACACACAAATTACCTTCCACTTTGATTATTTATATGTTTGACACTTCATGTCATTAAGTTTGACATCATTTTTTATGTCATTAATTTTATTTTTTGGTTATGCAATCTTTTGGTATGACAATCATGTGGTCTCTTCTTTTTGATGACAATCCTTGTGGGTTTACAAAAAAAAGAAGATAAAGAAAAAGAAGATACTACTGTTGCCCCAGAGATATAAAAAAAAAAATTAAATAAGAAAATAAACAATTATTGTATTTACTTTCTTTTGAAACATGTATATTTTATCTTACCAAAAAACCAAATAAAGTATAACAAAAAAATTCAATATTGCAATTTATATTTATATTTTGTGGTCTAAGGTAATAAAAACCACCACACTAGAATTTGCCACTTTTTGTATAATTTATATTGTATTGTTATTTCACATATATTTTTTCTGCTCGTCTTAGCTTCCTATACCATTTTTCTTTGTGTTATTTGATCATTCAACATTACTGTGATAAGGACACAAACATTCTAATGCTTTATTGAAATTTACTGCCTGGTCTAGTGATCAATCCTTATTATTTAATACAAATAAAACGAATTTCATTTTATCCTCGCCCAAAACACTTCTTTCCCTTACTTCGATGTATTGATTAACAACTCAAATATAACAAAAACAGAATATGTGAAATTTCTTCGAAACATGAGACAAATCCAAAAACATCGCAAAAATCAAATCAACCAAAAAAACCGGATACAACTGTAACCATAAAAAAATGAAAAAAAATCGAAAAAATTTGAAATAAATTGCAAAAAATCGCAAAGAAATCCCAAAAAAGTCGCAAATACTTGCAAAAAATCAGAATAAGAAAAAATGAGAAAAGAAAATTAAAAAACAAAAGAAAAAAAAATAGAAAAAGTAAAACAGAGCAATCATGAAAAATTAGAAAAGAAAACGAAAAAAACAGAAAAAAACAAAAAAGTAGAAATAGTCGAAAAAAAAACAGAAAAAAAAAACAAAAAATCAGAAAAATGAGAAAGAGCTAGAAAAAATAAAAAAACCTCTTTATAAAATACTTAATTACAAAAGATATATAAAAAAATTATGATACTGAAAAAATCATTATAATATAAATCAAACCGAGGTTATTTATTTGGAGAAAAAAATTAAAATAAAAATTGTTTACTATACAAATCAGGTATAGATTTAGATAAAAATATTGAAAAAAAATATTAAAAGATTCCTAACATTCACAGGCGAGTTTATATATCGGATTATAGGTCAGTAGTTTTTGGCCAGTCAGGTTTAATGGTGTCATAAAAATCTTCTATTTAGCTGATATGTCACTAAAATCCCAAATTCACTCAAAATAGTACAAAGTACATTTAATGGCTATCTGTCGAACATTTAGTTAATTAATAGCTTTTGTTAAAAGGATGTTCTCAGGTAGACAGCTAACGCCATCTACCAGCCTTGTACAGGTGTATTTCGAGTTGAGAATTTGATTTCTATGCGTCTGGGCACATTGCCGCTGATGAGTCCTTAAGGGACGAAACAGCTGTCCGGTATACGGCCTGGATGCATAGGAATGAAATTCTCAAAACTTACAAGTATTTTTAACCGTTTCTGTGTAGAACATCATGTTGTGCTAATTCTGTCTTAAGTTTAGAGTGTTAACAAAGTGTAGTTTTGTTAGTGGTGACGATATTCTTCAACAGTGTTGAAAATCAAAGGTTCCAAATTTCCAATTCAAGTTACTGTATTGTGTTTATTTTCCATTTCCACTGTCTTTTATAAGGTCCACCAATGCAGCCTTGATTCTTTCTTGTCTGTTTACTCATTGTCAAAGAGTATACTACCTTTTCCTTCTTTTTTTCTCAGTTCTATCTCTTGCACTGAATCTTTTCATATTTCAGGTTCCCAGTTTCCTCATTTTTTCACTTCTATTCTTTTTAAACTTTGAAAGGAGAGTAGTACTTTGTGTAAAAGTGACAATTTATGAAGCCTCCATTCTCATATGTAAAATTTTATATAATTTAATTTCTTAATTCAATAATTTATGATTATTTTTTGGTAAACATAGCATTGTGGGGTTATGATTAAGAGTTTCATTATGAATTTAATGATAGCGAAATCACTTTTTTTACCCTATCACTATCTAGTCTTAGCCCAAGAACAGCAATGAAAAATATTTGTATGAATTAAATTGTACAAATTCTTTTTGCTACATATATTGTTACTAAGGTTTTGAAGTGTTGCATTTTATATTGTCAAAAATATATTTCTACGAAAGATGGCTGGAAAGGTTTGAAAACATCAGAGAATAAAATTGGACTTTATAAAATAATTGGTTTATTTATAGATTAGGTATATCTTAAGGCTATTATTTTTGCAAAATTTTGTTTAGAAAATATTTGAAACTGAATAATCTACTATTAGAAGCCAATGGTCCAGAAGTTTTTGGGAGTTTTAGGAATTTAATTTATATGTAAAAATAGACTACTGCATTTGTTAAAACTAAATTGTGTTAATTTTTATTAGTTCGACATTATTTCAATATGTTTGACTTACACACTTTAATTGTGAATAAAGTGCTAGGAATAATTTAATCACTTATCTGTACAAGATGCTTAATTTAATTTGGAGATCTCTCATTGGTTATATTAAATATGAGAAGAATACAGAAAGATCTTATTAAAATATAGACCTAAACGAGTTTTTGATTTTTGTAAAGTAGACATTATTTATTTTTTAAATCTTTAAGATACTTTAAATATCATTTTATATTTATTTTTCCAGGTCAACACTTTTTATTTAGTCAAGCAGAAAATGCAGGGGCTTTTAGTTGTGAATCCTGTGAAAAATCATTTTCAACCAAAAAGCTATTAAAAGCTCACATCAATCAATTTCATTTGGGCAAGTTGCCTTTTAAATGCGAATATTGCTATACAGAATTTGCTACTAGAAACGAATATGACTTGTGTGTAAAAGGTCACAAACCTGAAGTTGAGACATTAAACAAATCAATTACATTACAAGATTTTACAAGCAATTCGCCATCTCTAACTGATTTACAATTATCTGAACTGGAAGCACACATAGAGCTCTCTGAAAATGGGATATACTTTTGTGATGTTTGTAGAAGACCTTTCAATAGTTCAACAGGTCTTTTAAGGCACAAGGTACGTAAACATAACCAAAAAAATAAGAAAAAATATTTTATAAAAGGCATGAAGAATGCACGGTGTGATATTTGTAACAGGGAATTTTCGACACAATCATATATGCAGTTACATAAAAAGTTACATATGAGGGATGATGTTGGTTACAAATATAAAGTTTTTGGTAAAAGCAAATATGGCGAAATTAAGGATGAAATAAGCGATGAAAATAAACTAGATTTACAAGACAAATCCGTCATAGATATGGATGATTCTAATGTAGAAAACTTAGATGTAACTCCAGATATATTCACTGAAGATGATGATAGAAAGTCTGATGAGGATAGTAATGATGAAGACAGAGATGGAAGTACTGAAGATGCCATGGATGTCACACATGAGAAGATGGATGTAGATGAATATAATGCTTCTGAGAATGAAACGGAAGATGAGGAGCCAACTGACGAAACGATAAAAGAGGAAATAAATTGTGATGATGGAAAAGAAGATGAGGAGCTAAAAAACGAAAGTAAGGAACTTAAAACAATAATAGAGGAAACACATTGTGATGTTGAAAAAGAAGATGAGCCGAATGATGAAAGTAACGACCTTGAAACAATAAAAGAGGAAATAATTTGTGATGAAAAAGAAGACAATTAGGTACATAGGTGAGACTATTTTTCCACAGTAATTTAATAACACTTAAAAGATATTTGTTATTTATAGGATTCAGTTTAAAAGTTACATGGTTATCCTCGATTTTATTAAATTTAATAAAAGAGTATTTTTGCGGAAACAGCATTTTAACCTCGGTTTTATATAACATATCATTGTAGTAATTATATAAAAATAAGCAATTCTTAAACAAGACTGTTTAATATTAAAGTATTATTAATTTATTTTTTGTATCAAAGTAAAATTTTTTTCTGATTGTGTGAAAGTATTTGAATGTTGTGCCATTAGTTAAATATTATATAAACATCAAAAATATTTTCCATTAATTTTATTTTATTGTCACATTTAAAAAAGTAATATTTCTTTTGAACGAAGTGAATATTTAGTTTGATGAATTTAAGATGAAAGAAATCATTTAATTTTTAGCGAGGCAGCATCTAAAAAGATCTCTTCAAGAAAGTATAAGCTTTAAATGAAAAAAAAATTATATTCGAGTCGATTTTGTTTTTCTGTTTTTCAAAAATAGAGTTTTTCATTTGTAAATTAAAAAATCAATAATGAATCATATAGAACAAATTCTTTTATGATACTGTAAATAATATTTTCGTCAATTTCTTGAATATCATTTTTATTTGCTTTTAATCCTATACTAGGTAAAATTCTGATTTTGACGGCTTTAAAGAAACTATAAAGAACTAACCTCTATGTTTTGTGTGTTTGTAATCAACTTTATTCTAAGACCTTCATTGTCGTTTTTCTTAATAACTAGTTGTACAAACTCTTCTTCTCTGTGTTTCATATTTGCAGAAATTTTGTTTATCTTCGTAATAGCCTGTAATTCAACTTTTAATTCTTATACCTTAGTAGATAATAATTCACATTTGTTTTTAAGTTCGTTATTATCGGACATTTTTGTTACCTTTAATTGCAACTTGTAAACCATTTCTTCCACGTTTTGTATTTTTGTAATCAACTCTGTTTTGAAATCTTTATTTTCGATATTCTTTTGCTTTAATTCTTCGTAATTTTCGATATTCTTTTGCTTTAATTCTTCGTAATTTTCTAAATCAAATATTTTAGCATTAAGCTCCATTTTTAATTTATCTATTTCTCTTTCTAAATTTATTTCTGAAGTGTTTCATTTACCATGTTTACCAGCGAGGCAGCTTTTTCTTCAATTATTGTTTTATTAGCATGTTCGAGTTGTTTTTTAGTTGCATTTAAATATACTTCTTTTTCTGTGCAGGATGCATCTAATACTGAATATTTTACTACACTCACTTCTACATACATTGTGAAATCCAAGTTAAGTTTGGATAGTTCTTGCTTAAGTACATTACACAATTCATTTTTCTCAGATAGGATTCTGTATTGATCAACTTTTTTTTGTAAAGATGCACAAAGTTACTTTCATTTAACTCTCCTTTTAATTTGGTAGTTTCTTTTATAAACTAAGATGCACTTACATCATTTACTGTAATCTTTAAATTAAATATTTGTAATTCTTCACATTTAGATGATTCCTCAGTTAATATCAACTTTAAAGTATTAATTTCGATTTCTAAACTATCTCGTTTACAAAAGTCTTCATACTCCATTTTCTGTTTTTCATAACAAGTTTTTAAACTTTCATTATTTATTTGAAGTTCTTTAAGACTAAAGACTAAATTCTAGTTGCATCTCCCCTCTACTTTTTAAGCAGTGGAGACTTAAATCGCAATGATGATAGAAACTTAAAACTTAACTCATGTTAGATTTTCTTTTTTTGCTTCGACCAAATATTATGCAAATATTATAGCGAATTAAACAGCGAGAAAAAATATCAGTTTATGGTAGCCGCAATAATAGATTTTGTCTCCATATTTTAGTGAAAACCACAATTAAATTTGTAACTCGGTAAAAAAAAAGTTATTAGGAATTTAGTATTTGTAGGTCGATAGAACGCTCTCAATTGTAGTTTCTAACTCTTGTATACTAATTTGACCTTGTGTTTTATAAGTTGCATATGCTGATTCATTCTTTTTAACGTGTTCATAAAACTGAGCTAATTGGTTGCTAGCCCATATTTAATTGCAATTTTTAATCCAGTTCCTCTACATTTTTTGTTTTTGTAATTAAATCTCTTTTATGACCTTCATTTTCATTATTCTTAATATAAATAGTTGTGCAAATTCTTCTCTGAGTTTCATATTTACAGAAATTTTTGGATTGTAAATTTTGTTCATGAACTGTAGCATGTAATTCAACTTTTAATTGTTCTACCTCATAAGATAATATTTAACATTTATTATTTTCTTTATTTCGGGAATTTTCGGATTCCTTATTGTAATTAAAGGAATCCGAAAATTCTGTATGTAAAGAAAATTATATCGAACTTAAAAACAAAAAGTTAAATGAAAAAGATAAGAAATTATGTCTTTAAAAATAGAATTAAGTTGTAAAGAGAACGATTTGGAAAACCCCTTGAATGACTTTAAAAAAATACCAATGTGAAAAAAAATTTGAAGCAAGTTTAATAAAAGACAGAAATTGTGAGATAACTGCATTAAATATAAGCTCTGGGGATACTGGCAAACAATTAGCTCAATTTTCTAAACTTGTTAAAAAGACAATTGATAAAACACATGGTCAAATTAAATACAAGAGTTAGAAAATTAATAAGTTGTTCTGAATAACAAAAAACGGAAACTGAAGACTTTTGTAAAATACGAAATCCATTAAAAATTGAAATAAATACTTTAAAGTCGGTATTAACTGAGGAATCATCTAAACGTGAAGAATTATAAATAGCTAATTCAAGCATTACAGTAAATGATGTGCATGCAATTTAGTTTACAAAAACAAAACTACGACATTAAAAGGAGAATTAAATTAAGGTAACTATGTACATATTTACAAACAAAAATTGGTTAATACAAAATCGACATATCAGAGAAAAATCAATTATTTAATATACTCAAGTAAGAACTATCCAAACTTAAATGCTGTCAAAAAAAGAAATCGAATATGTTAACAAAACAATTGAAGAAACAGCTACTTCGGTTGCAAACATCGTAAACGAAAAACTGAAATAAATTTAGAAAGATAAATTAAAAATGGAGCTTAGCTAAAATATTTGATTTTGAAAATTTTAAAGAACAATTATTAGGCCAAGAATCAAATTCAATTAGCAAGCAGACAAAATTAGAGTCACTAAGATAAAACAAAAGAATATCGAAAATAAAGATCTTAAAACAGAGTTTATTACAAAAATACCTAACGTGGAAGAAATGGATTCCAAGTTGCCATTAAAATTAAAATGATTGTTTACTGAGGTAAAGCGTTTAAAAGTTGTATTACACGCAAACTTAACAATCCAAAGATCCAAAAATTTCTGAAAATATAAAACTGCGCAACTAGTTATTGAGAAAAATGAAAATAAAGGTCTTAGAACAGAGGAATTAATTTTACCGCTTAGTATTATTATTCCTTTTATTGCAATTTTGAACCCAGTTCATTTACGTTTTGTGTTTTGTAATCAACTCTGTTCTGAGACCTTCCTAATAATTAGTTGTGCAAACTGTTTCATATTTTCAGAACTACGTTTTCATTTTTATTATTATTTTACTTGTTTGATAAACATAAACAATAATTTTTGCTTCAATTTTTTTAGGGAATGTTTGTTATACGTTTAAAAATATATGTGTTTAATTGATTTAAATGTATCTACTAATTAAGGATTCTAAACGTTTTAAACTTTAAAATTTGTTTTTCTTGAATCTTTCTTTTTGTGACAATCCTCCTTTCCTTGTGGTTTTCATATATTTTAACCACATCAATATAATAAAATACAAACAAACAAAGACATTATCTTTTGTCGACTTTTAATGAAGAAAAGAAAATTATCATTTTATTTGAAATATTTTCACGTTTCTGTTTTTCTAAATCCATGAGAGACTATCATGTACTTTGAGATTTTGATATTGTACTTTAACAGCCACATTATACACAGTATAATTTATTTTACTGATAAATAATGAGTACAAAGTTCACTAATTCAGCAATGATACTTTTGTTCAATTATATTCAAGTTGGTCTTAAAAATTTAAAGGTTCCAGTTAAAGTTCTATGGAATACGCACATCTTATCAATGGATTATTTTTTTCAATAGGATTTTGGAGTTTAATTTCAATTTAAAACAAATTGCAGACAAATTATGTCATCAGTTCGCTTTACTGTTACTTAATTGTCAAATATTAAAGTGATATGTCCTAGTGCTGTAAAAATTGTAACTAATTCACATACAGATTAAGAACTATCAATGAGAAAGTGATTTCAGTGTTTCAGGAAGTAGCCACTATCCATTCCATTTTCTGCCTAAATACACAATCTACTATTCTATATGAATACATTATTTCTCATTTCTTTCGGGTCAGAATTTTACATTTTATTCTTTTTTTTTTCTTAAAAACTGTTTTGGCAATAATTTATTTATTGAATATTTTATTCATCTTAATTATTAAAGTTTACATAATAATATTTAATAGAATCATTGTTGATTGATAACGTTAAAATTTAAAATTACAATCGATTATAACTTCAGTTTTTCTCAAATACATCCTAATTTATGAAAAAAATTATTTTAATCCTGAGTTTATTAATGTATTATATATTTTTAAGAAATATCTCTTATTAAATGATATTTAAATCAAGGTTAACCAAAAAGTTGGCAATACTACTCATTTATCAAGTAAAGTTTGCAAAGTTTGTTCTTTTATCAAAATACAGGGTAGTTAACTAATTATAAAAATGTGAGAACATTTAAAGCTATCAGTATAAAAATATTTAAGGTTATTTTATCTTTTTGTTTAATCATTGTACTCATTAAGTAACTGATAAATTTCATACATCTAAAATCACTAATTGTATTGCAGCTGCTTTCAACCTATAAAAACATGTTACTTATAAAATGACCTCTAATATATTTTTTTAAGAAAGTGATTTACAGATACAAATTTTTAAATATTTGAATATCTACAAATATACTTTATTAATTACCCTGTATAATAATTGTTTTTTCGTAAAAAAATGATAAATAATATTAGGAACAAGTAGTGTACCTTTTTATTAATATTTTCGGATATTCTTAAAATGTTTAACGAGGTGCACTAATATCAAGGTATATGTTAAAATTTAATGGTACTGATATGCCTGTGTATATTTCTAATATTTTTACTTTTGGGTGATTGTTAAAATTATAAAAAAGATATTTTTTTAAAAAGATTGAATTTTTTTATCAAAAATATTGTTTTAATAGACACAAATATATTTACTGAAATTTTTACAATCACTTAGTGAGTGAAAAAGACTTTAGATAGAGTTTTATTTATCTATATAAGTTGTAATGCAGTATTTAGACTTGTGGAAAATCATTTTTTGTTTAAAATGACAAATGTTTAAAAAAGAGCAATAGATATTAGTAAGCTAATAGTTAATAATTTATATTCAAGTGTCCAAAGTTTTATTTACATTATCAACATCTATATACCTATTACATAGGTTTTAATTTTATATTTTCTAGCTTATCATTTATCTTGTAATCTTAAGTTCTAATTTTATACGCATTAAGATTTTATATATACCTACCCTGATAAGTGTAAGACAATTTTCTACATGAACTGTATATAAACTTTTTGCTTTTCTACTTACAAAATATATAGATATGTTTTGTTAAGTGCTTTTTCATGACTGACAAGTCCAAATTTTACATTTTGCACTTCTAAAGTAAGTAATAAAATGTTCTTTTTTTTGTAATGCAAGATATTTTCTTTTCGTTCCTGAAACCTTATTTTCTTAGTTCCAAATAGATGGAAAAAATTAGGAAAATTTGAAAAAAAATAGTAAAAATTAGGAATAATTATAAAAAATTAGCAACAATTAGAAAAAACTGGCAAAAATTATATAAAAAAATAGAAATAATTAGGAAAAAGAAAAAAATTTGTAAAAATTAGGAAAAAAATAGAAAAATTAGAAAAAACGGAAAAAACAAGAAAAAAGTAGAAAAAAAATAGAAAAATCGGAAAAATTTGCAAAAATTAGAATAGATTAGAAAAAATTAACTATTAGAAAAAATTAACTATTAGAAAAAATTGACAAAAATTTAAAAAAATAAAAAAAATTAGAAAAAATAAGGATAAACTGAAAGTTAGATAATATTTGAGAAAAAAACAGAAAAAATTTGAATACATTAGAGAAAACTAGAAAAAATTAGCAAATATTAAAAAAAATATAAAAAGTTATGAAAAGTTATAAAATGTTATGAAAAATTAGAAAAAAAAATCGAGTTAAAATTTTCATTTCAACCTATGAAGAATATTGAATAAACAACTTACCACCCACTGAGGCATATTCCTAGCCATTCTAAGACGAGTAGAAGGATTTGATATATTCATTGGTTTCCACTTCTCGTTTTTATTCTGAAAAAGAAACAGGTTACTTTAAACCATAGTCCTAATAATAGTATAACAATCAAAAGCTTTAAGCATTATTCTGGGATTAAGTTTTGGATTTGGAAAAAACTCAAAATATTTACTGTAAATCCAGTAGATACTAATTAGTCGCTAAGTAAGATATTATAAAAGAAACGGGGATGTAAATTTTTATTGTAAACGTTTGATTACTTAGAGAATGATTAACGTTAGTGGGCGTTCTGGATACCGGTTGTTAGTAGCGGACATTTTTGTCTTTTATGTACGTATACCAGACATTAATGGAAACTTAACGGTATTATTCAAAAGCAGAAAATAGGACCAACTTTAAAACTCAAAAACAATATCAATTATTTCAAGTATGAAAAGATTTTTACCTGATATCGTCAAATTTACAAATATATTTTTGTTATAAAAGGTACCTGACTCCTATTTGAATTTTCTTTTGTAATAGTTTCATAAACTTGAATCGAAGGTTTGACGAGTTCGGGTACAATTTTATACATAATATGTCATGAAAGTTATCTCACGGCTCAAAACGCTCATTCTTGCACTAAAAGATAACTTTCAAGATTTTATACATATGTAAATTTAAAAAATAACACATTATAAAACTGTTTTTGTACGACTGCTTAAAAGTTAGAAAAAAATAACATTACATTAGTCATTTTTTTATAGTGTATCAAATTAATTTTTTAAATGCTGACAGTAAAAAAATTGCATGGAACTAATATCAGTAATGGTCAAACTTTAGACCGATTTCTTTAGTTCCAAGGCTGTCAAAAATTATCTAAAGTAGTGGTTTCTAATTTTGCTTCTCAGGGGCTCAGTCCCCTCCAGGAAATAAAATAAATAAAAATTGAACGAAATTAAAAACAAACATGTACTTAATAGAGTATATTTATATTAAACAGGCCAAACATAAACATCGTGATCATCACCGACCTTGTTTATTATTGACTATGAACTCTACAAAGTTGTCTCCTTGAAAATAATGTTGAAAAGGGCCAGCTTTATATTTTTTCTCTTGTGTAGACGACAAGGCAGATAAAGTGGTTATTATATAGCAACCTGTTTAATTAAAAAAAGACTCCGAAAACGACATTTTACTGCCGAAGTAAAAGATGATTTTAAATGTCTGTAAACTAAATGAATTATTAGGAAGTATGAGAGCACAGGGCCCTATCAGCGCCAAAAACAAATCAAACCAGAAATTTGATTATCTCTCTACCTCTGAGAAAAATGCTATAGGATTTTTTTTTCGTAATGAGCATCAAACCGTAGAAAAGGTGCTTTTAAGAGTTGTAAATGAAGACCCTGATTTGTCGAATTAAAAAAAAACTACGTTTTTTAAAATTCTAAAACTTAATTTAAAAAAAGACGGTGAGGATGACATATGTTGGTCTTCAGTGATGAAAAGAAGCAAATTTATTACTTTAAAGAAAAAAGATGTCACATTTGAAAAGGAGCACAAACCAGCAGCTCACTCCATTTTTTCGCCTGATGAGCCAACAAAAAAAAGATGATAACCAAGCATGCACTTTCAGCATCTATTTCCCAGAAGAGCTTTTGGCAAAAGAAACTTTTTCTGAATTTGCGGTGCCACCTCAATCATTGTTTACAAGGGGGAAAGACCTCTTAATAAAAATCGAAAATACGAAGGAATTACTTGAATATAGGATTTACAGAAACAAATAATGCTTGTTGTGATTTGCGAATATGTGTTGAACAATACTTCCATGTTTTCTGCTTAACTGCAGCATTATTTCGGAGTAAACCATCCCGAATTAGTCTGATTTTTGCCGGCAGCTAGCCCAGTTTGGTGGAGCTCCGAATTAAAAATGGCTCTGTAAGTCAAAAACTTTAGGAACCACTTCCAATCAAAAAATGGTCTGCAGTAAAGTTGTAGATAATAAATAAATATACAATTTTGGATCTTTCAATTTTTTTAGACACTCATTTTTTTCATCTTGGAACAAACTTTAAGATAGAAAACAAAAATAAGTACCTTATTACATTTAAAAACCCTGTGAAAAATGAGAAAACCCAAAAATAGCCATTTATAGAAAACGCAATGTGCTGAAATTCACAAATAATTAGACAATAATATTTAAGTTTAATTAAAAATTGCACTTTTATTGACAGTCATACAAAAGCGTTATATTGGTTTGGAATATTGTTTTTAAGTAGATATATATTTTTTAAGTTGTCTTACATTTGTGAAGAATCGTCCTGTCAACTAGATGCAGCTGAATCTGCATAAAAATTAGTAGATACTAGAAAGATTATTAAGAATGGGTAACGTAATTATTATAAACTAAACCTCTGACAAATTCGGATGACCACAAGAAATTGTATTTATTTTACAGGTTCTATTCTATCAAAAAATTAGAACGTTTTTAATTGTCCTAGTTTGAAATTCCGTCTTTAATGTACACATATACAAATACTTTTAACATTTATAGCGCTAAAAGTGTGTCATGCCCAAGCCAAGATATTTTGAGAATTTATGCGACACGATAAACAATGTGTTAGATATTTTTACTCTTCCTGATTTTAACTCTACAATATTTTCAGGTCGTGGTGTAAAATATTTATATAAACTTGTGACCTATTAATCATTTAAAATAGATTATTGATTTAAATATAAATATTTATTGGCCATGTTATATATTTAACGATCGATTTCTGCTTAGTATTATTTCAAAATAGCCAATTATCCAAAAAGAGTAGAATGTGAGCTTAGTTGTTTCATCTTCGAGTTTTGTAAAGTTGTAGATTTAGGGGGGGGGGGGAATTTTCTTGCTTGCTTTATTTTAACGTATATTCTGCTACTAGGTCTAATCTGGACGGGACCTACAGCTCGGTCCTCGATCACCCTAAACCCCCGAGCAACGCCGTAGTCATTCACGTGATCTACCGACTTGCAAGTTATAAGCACTATTATAATTTTAAAAATCCTTAAAAAATCGTAAATATTTCAACCTCCTCCACTTTCACGGATAGGTCGGATAAAAAAAAGTTTTATACAAATTAATATTATAATAATATTTAGGATATGAAAAAAGTGTAAAGACCTATTACAATATTTTCAAATATGGCGGATATAAATTTTTTGAAATTTCAACCCTCCCCAGTTCCACCCTTAGAGGTCAAATCGAAAAAGCCAATTAATTTTATAATAATTAGGACTTGAGAAAAGTCTTATGACCTGTTTCGATATTTTTAAAAATGGCGGAGATATGACAATTTTTTTCACCTAATCGTGTTGTGGTGGCTCAAAACGTCGAGAAAAGTCATTTTAAGCAAAAAAATTTTTTTTTATGATTTTAATACTTCCGGTGCGGACGGAAGTAAAATCGTTCCGAATCAATGGACAGACGTTTTCTTTGATATTTGGATACGTGTACCGGATTTTATACGGGTAGTTAACATTATTTTTTGTTTTTAGTTTAATTTAGCCTCATTTTAATTTGTTTTGCAATTGATAATGGATAAACTATATATACCATAATACCATTCTCGCTTGGACACACTAAAATGTTTTCATAATTTGATACTCATTTTAAATATTATAAAATAAAACACATGGAGTGTCCATACAGTTGTTTTTAAACAAAAGTTTTATGAACGTAATAGCAGAGCTTTGATCTAATAAATAATTATTTTTTTTACTACCGTGCGTAAAGTACTTTACGCATGTTACGGAGTGTGTAAAAGTTTACCTTTTTTTCACTAGTGCGAAAAGTAAGGTAAAATTTTCAAAATAACTTCTTTGCATGCGCTACACCTTTTTTGCAATATCCTTTATGTTTACCCAGACAGTACAAAGACATCTCATAGACATCCATAAGATGTCAAGAAACGACTTTCAAGACGTCTCATGGATGTCTGTTTACGCCTAACAGACATTTTAAAGACCCAACGTCTTTACGACACCCTCCTAACAACGTTTTAAAGACGTCTTTAACAAGATGTTTTAAAATATCTGTGGCCACTGACTCTCACTATTATAAGTGCATTATTAGGAATTCACTTTAATTTGGTATCTTGCAGGTTATAATTCAAGATTACGGTGAACTTTGTTGTCAGAAAGATGGAAAATATATCATCACAATTTGGGATATAAAATAGAAGTGAATTGTTTAATGTCACTATTTTAAACATCTTAATACACAGGCAAATAGCACATTAGTTCCGAACGTTTTAAAAATGGGTCAGTTAACTAGTGATATTATGATATTCAAGATTTCTATTTTACAAATATTCGAAGAACGGGGGATGTTAAAGACATCGAATTACAACATCCTATGGATGTCTTTAAAATAAAGTCTTTAAGATGTCTGTTTTTGGTCTTCAGGCGTTCAGACATTATGCAGACGTAAAAAAGACATCTTTAAGACATAATGTGCTGTCTGGAATTATCTTGTCAAGATTCTATGTGCCAAAAATCAACTGGTTAACTTCAAGATTTTGCAAAAAAGTTTCGTGTAGTAGATTGCTTATTTTATACTTAATACCTACATATTTTTTGGTAGTATAAAAAATATTGTATGCAACTAGTGTGTGTGCGTTTTTTCACTCATTTGATTGTCGTATTCGCTTTTATCTCGTTATGCTGTATTCGAGTCGAGACGATAAATTTCTCTCCTATAGTAGATAATTTTTCATTATCTACTAATAGTAGATAATTTTTCATTATCTTAGTAGTAAAAACTATTGGAGACTACCTAAAGCGTGACGTTAGAGGTACCAGAGCTTACCAAATCATTTTAATTAAACACTGATTCCTTTTGTTATAAATGAGTTTTTTATAGTTATTAAAAAATTATAAAAAATAAATTCCACAACAAATAAGCACTTTCTTTTGAATTTCTATCATTTCAAGTTAATTTTCGACCTACTCAAATTAAACAGAGAGATATATTGTAATTCTTTATCAAATAGATTTTCGTTTAAACTAATTTGAAGTTATGATAAATATTTTGATTTTGATTAGTGGTATTCATGCAATACCTATTATAAGAATAACTTAAAAATTTATTTAAGTTTTTCAAATCTAAGGGTCAAATGAAACGAATTCTTCATATCTTCATAGTTACTAGCCATTTTTAAAATTCACAGTGCAATTGACATGAGGAAATATCAATTTAATTTACAAACTGCTTTTAAATAAAATTCTTTTCAATTATAAACAAATCCAAAAACTATCGTTGTAAAAATGATTAAATGTTCTAGTAGTAGAAAAAATACTATATAAACCACGGTAGAGAAGATTTTTCTCTACCTTGGTTATTATTCGAGTTTATCTGAAGCGCACAGTAATAAAAAACAACTTTATGAAGCCGAGATTTATTTTTTCGTATTTTATTTAAAATTATCTGTTTCAGATAAGGTCTGTTTGCTGTTTCTGCATGAAATTTATATTGTACACTACATCTTTTAACATTCTACTTGTCGGTGTCGATGAGTGTAGTGGAGTCGAGTGTAATAAATTCAACATCTGCTTGTTGTTGGTATTGTGCGCCAATAGGTTATGCTTATATTTATGTTTCTGAATTATGAATCTCTTTAACAAGAATAGTGATTATGAAATCATAGAGAGTTTCATGAATTCGAAAAACTTGTCTAATGACGCTTTCAGCAATGGTGACAAAAGATTCCCTATTAATCTAACCAAAACTACTTGTTTTGTTAGATAATCCATAACATTGAACCGAGAAAACAATAAGCTTTCACCACTATTCAATATCAATTTACACTACACTTTTCACACCTCCTCCAAATCAACTGTAACACCTAGATTTGGTGCTAAATTTATTTGAAATTATTATGCTACAACATTTTAACAACGAACATAGTGAACATAGTGTAGTGTACACCAGAAATCATCGAACTATATCAGTGCTACACGATTTACTCTAGTGTACAATATTATAGTTAATGGAACAGACCTATATAGAATGGTTTAAGTTCTAAAAAAGGCAAAAGGCAAAACAATGCACCATTTTTAAAAATAATTTAAAACATAAGCAAATTTTATGAAAAAATAAATCAAACTAATTTGATTCAAAACAGTATACAAAGTTTGTTGAGTAATTTTAAGTCTAGAAGCTAATAATACTCTTCAGTTTTTTTTCTGCATCTAAAAGTGAAATATGCTTAGGAACTGTTGTAAGAATATTTTAGAGTCTTCATTATTTTTGAAAATAAAATATTAAATAATAAAAACAATAGTTTTTTTTAAATATTTTTTAAAAAAATAATAAAACGGGTAAAACTATACTTACATTCATGGTGGGAAAATTTTGCAGAAAAAAATAGTAAATCTGATGCACACAGAATCACAGATAGAAAACTAAACCGACGCTGTACAGCCGGTGACTGGCCATCGTTCTAATATTAGGTAAGCCGCCTTGATATCTTGCCAAATTTGAGAATTATAAATACAACATTGCATTCTTGGATATTTTGATTTAAAATAAATCATGTCTATTACTTTCCAAAGTCTAATTAAACTACTGTTTTTACTATCAGAAAAATACTCTATTCCCTTTCCTCCATACAGAGGTCAATGTATGGTAAACAGAGAGTTACCATAGAACTCCACAAATAAAAAAATATGGATTGCAATAATTTGGAAAATATTAAATCAAGGTTTTTTTATGAAAAAAATTTTCGATAAAATATCTACTATAAGTACTATAATGAATTTACTAGAAAAGTTGAACAGGTTGGACAATTCACGTGGAATCTTTTTGGTGTACTGTGTCCCAAAAATGCACTTTTGGATGAAATTGAACACTTTATCAAAATGACTATATAGTGGTCGCCCAGTGGTACAAATTCGACCGTATTTCATTAAAATTTAAAGTTTATATCTGTACCTTTTTTTTCTAATTTTTCTCTTATTTCTTTATTTTTCCTGTTTGTTCCCTGTTTTTCCTTTCTTTGTCTATATATTTCACTATTTTTCTATTTTTACTCTTTTTTCTTGGTTTTTACTATTTTTTCCTGTTTATAGACTTCTAAACCCTAAGGAGAAGTCTTTCAATACGGCTCTGTCTGTCTGTCCGCATTTATAACTCAAAAACTAAAAGACATAGAGACAAGCGGTAAACGGGAATAAACTCAGCATACCTTGAAAAGCTCCCAAACAGATTTTCAGATTTTTCGGACTTCCGGTTTCAAAACTGGTTTTACAAACCGGAACCGGAAATTTAACGCTCAATCGATATTTGAAAAAAGATTTGAGATATCTTTTACGGTTCATGAGATAATAACATTTTTGTTTAGAAGTCATCATGTGCCTGCTAGGCGCTTCTGACTTGTTTGTTTCTATTTTTTGTTTTTTACTATTTTTCATGTTATTTTTTCAATTTTTATCTATTTTTCTTATTTTTACCTTTATGTCTCCATTTTCCTATTTTTCCCATTTTTTCCAATTTGGATATTTTTTCTTGTTTTCCCTGTTTTTTCATCTTTTTTCCATTTTTACCTCTCGCCCTTCAGAAAAGAGACCCTAATAGCACAGATACGTTTAAAAAACGTATTAAAAACGTACAGGACCGACCGTCGGGACGTTTTAAAAAGTACCCAAAAACGTTTGCAAGACGTTTTTCTCTAGTGAAAATGTCACAACTTCTAACGTCATACAGTCCAAAAAAAGACGTTTGATAAACATTTCATAATGGAGTAAATAAATGTTCTACAAAAAAAGTTTTTTGTACATATTTTAGTACGTCCACTTATAATTTTACGGATCCAAAAACACAACGTCTTTTGAACATTTTTTACAGTGGCTATAAAAATGGCTTACAAAAACGTTTTAAAAAAACGTAATTTTTAAGGACCTGAAGAAAACGTTTTTTGAACATTTTTTACTGGTGGATTTAAAAACAACTCAAATAAAACGTCCCTATTGAGACTTTATAACAAACATTCTAACATGTACGTTAAAAAAGCGTTTAGATGTCGTTTTTATCTGAGTACTGTAGCGTAAAAAACGTTTTGTTTTTAATTTATGAGTTCGGGACGTTTTGTTGACATATTTTTAGACTTCTCTTTATGTCCATTTTAAAAACGTTCTTGCAGAAACGTTTATAAAACGTTTTATTTTGGTCCTCGGACGTTCTGACGTTAAAATAATGAACCGTAAAAAACGCCAATCCGACCTTTCGTGCTATTAGGGGAGGTATAGTAATCATGTTAAAAATTGGGTAGTGAGTTTTCAATATTTTAAGGTCCCTAGAATACGATTTTTATATTTTCGCGATGATGTGCGTGTGGATGTGCGTGCGTGCGTGATTCAAAATAACGAGAGGTCATGTGCTGACCACATCAGACTCAGACAATTTTTTACTGTTTTTCATTTTTTCACGTTTTTCTGTGTTTTTTTCCTATTTTTCTGTAATTTTTCTTGGTTTTCCCCCTTTTCCCATTTTTTTCCATTTTTTCCCCATATCGTTGCCTATATTTTCCTGTTTTGTCCATTTTCCCCCGTTTTATCCTGTTTTTCTCAATTTTTTTCTGTTTTCTCATATTTTTCCTATTTTTTCCGATTTTTCCCATTTTTTTCTGTTTTTCTCTTTTTTCCAATTTTGCCTATTTTTTCCAGTTTTTCTCTACTTTTTCCCATTTTTTTAATTTTTTTCCTTTATTTCTTATTTTTTTCTATATTTTCCTATTTTACTTTACTTTTACTAAAAACATCATGTGTGTAATATTTTTTCTTTTTTTTTCTATTTTTCTCTATTCTTCCCTATAGTTTTTTTTTTCGTTTTCATATGTTATTCTATTTATCATTTTTCCCATTTTCATATTGTTCCTATTTTTCCATATTAATTTCTATTTTTTCTTATTGTTTTTCTGCTTTTCCTATTTTTACTCATTTTCCTATTTATCTATTAGTTCAATGTTTTCCTATTTGTTTCCTATTTTTCCTATTACTTCCTATTTTTTACTCATTTCTCCATTTTTACCCTAATCCTATTAAATTGTTTCCCATTTTTTCCTATTTTTCTTTTTGTGTCTTTATTATTTTTTCCTTTCCGGTTTTTGCTATTTTTTCACTATTTTTTCTACTTTTCCTATTTTTTCCCTGTCCAAAAATTGTCTAACGCGCTTAGAGAAGTTTCCACGTCAAAAATAAAAACATGTTTCAAAAAAAAATTAAAAAAAAGTTTACCTGGTTCGGATTGGAACCACGCCTTCTAGAGTCTTGCATTTTAATATCAACCCCTAGCCCACTCGGCTTTCGTATCGACACTAAAAAATAGTCTAATGTTTGATATATAAACAATGAATGTTATATTTATATTTAATTTATTTTACATTTATTTGTAACACATATTAATTTTAGTTTTTGCTCTACTCATGTATATAAACTTTAACTATACAAAATCTCACACTCCTCCTCTTGCGCATTACGCTTAAAGTTATCTCTTTGTGTACTAATATATAGATACTATATAATTATCTCGAAATGTATATTAGCATTTCCGTTGTATATAAAATGCCTTTATGTAATTTGTATAATAATAATAAACAATTAATAATATTTAAGTTTTGTTAACAAAGTTAGTATATGGTAAGTGGTACGCATAAAAAAATTATCTAGATTTTATATTACTGGAGTGTAATTATTTGTAGGCCTGAAGATGGCTAGAAGCCGAAACTAGTTGCCACCCTCCTTTTTATTCAAGTTAAAATATATATTTGTGGTACATGATTTAGAGTTTTATTTGCAATTAAAGCTTTGACCATATTATGGATAACCTATTGGTTTTTTAATTTTATTTGAGATAATTTGTATTTTCTATTGTTAAAGTGGTTAAATTGCTGAAAGTTGGCAACGATTTTAAACATTTTAAATCCCGATATTCTTGGACAGTTAAATATTATCATTGCAGCCAACCTAAATTTAATTTTTCGTACTGATAAACAGATGGGTCTTTGGTTGGCAATGTAATGACAGAACGCTGACAACGCTCTTATGGCTAAAAAAGTAAAAGAATAATAGTTAGAAAGTTGCCATAATGCTATATAGTTAATTTAAACTAATATTAGAGCGAGAAATAAAGAAATCTGAATCAGATATTATGATAAAGTAAAAAATAACAGTTTTAACAACGGGAAAGTAGGCTGTTGTAGCGCGAAAGTAAAAAATATACTTAATAAAAATGTTAGAATACTATATTGATGGTAGCCCGAAAATAAAACATATAGTTAGCTAGAATAGTATATATCAGTGACAGAATTACAAGTTGATAACACTGCATTTTACGAAATTATTAAGTTGACAACCCTGTACTGACAGATATTGGCCGTTACTTTTAAATCTCTTCTAAAATAGTTTTTAACGACTACTAAGTTTATATACTACATAAGAATAAAATATGAAATTCGTATAAATCATTTCTAAATAGCCACTTACATTTAAGGCTACAAATTAAAGATTGGCAGATAAATGTTGTCTAAATAACATTCAAATTTGAGGCCAGAAATAAATAGAAGCAGAAACTTGGCAACAAATATGAATCTGACAGTGACGTTTAAATGAATATTGAGAACTCGTATATAGATAATTTATTCTTTTTAATTGTTTTTTTTTATAAAGTAATTATATTTTCTTTAATAAGTGTTGTGAATTGTATATAAATTCTTAGTGTCCGTGGTAAGTAAAATATAGTTTTATCTCTTCATCGTACTTCTGCCTTTATTTTTTTTGTTGTCAAACAATAAGTTAGCATAACACTTATTACTGTAGATTTTCTTCAGTATTTTAAAAAACTGAATACTTAATTCTGTAATATCTATATATATTTAATCTATTATTTCTATAAGCATGTTCGAATAAGGATGAGGTTATGTTAACAGGTAGCTGGCCTAATATGGAGTTTGTAAACAAATTAAAAATAATCATTTATTATATGTGATGTTAATAATTTACAGCTATAAATAAGTTTAAAATACCCTTCTTCGCTGATTTTTCTTGTTTGCTTATTAAAGACTTGAATAAATCAAGTGGAAACAAAAAATGAAATTATGTTTTTTTCTTTATATAACATCATTTTTTTCAAAACTTTTATAATTTAAGTTAATGCGTAATATTTTTAATCCACTTAATGTCTAGGTCCAAAAGTTTTAGTCATGAATACATCTAAAAATATACTCAATACACAAGTTATTTTTAAACAGAGTGGGTCATATTCTGACCCGATTATGAGCTGTTGCAATGTAATTACATTTTTTATGTCAAAGTAATACCTTAAATAATTATTTACGAATATGCATTATGCATGATAATACATATGTGCTATGACTGTATTTTATTTTAAATGGAATTAAAAAGAGGATCAATGAACTTGTAATAAATTAGACGAAAAGCAAATAGGGATATCGAAATAATAAAAAACAAAGAGAGACATAAGTCTCAAGTTTGAATAAGTATAAACAAAAGAACAAACAAAAAACAGGAAAAATGCAAGTACAGGAAAAATCTATTTCATTTATTCGTTTATGAAGAAAATAGTTGTATGAAATATAAATGGCTAAAAGCTTAATACTTTAGAAATTGCTTGAACCTTGTTTATAAAATGTTTTTGTTTTCAATTTGTTATAGTAATCTACAGGTTGGTCCTGTTTATTATAAGAAACTATGTATTTAGAATTTGAAGAAAAACTAATATAGTATCTTATACATTGCAAGAATAAACATTTTTTTATGTTTTATAGTTCTTATAGGTCGCGGTGTATTTACTTACCCCCCATAACAAAATATATTTAACACCACATGGATATTAGTTTATAAATATTATAAAGTAGTAAATATTGGTGTACAGTATAAACTGTATCGACTGGTTCTGTGCTGGATTTTTGGCGGGTCTCGTTTGTCAATACTCACAACCTTTGACTTCTTTGTTCATGTCGTATTTTGATCAGTTTAAGATATAAAATATTCTCATATCTCAACAACAGTAACGATTTAAATTTCAAGATATTATAACTCAGATGCAACATACTATGATAACACCAGAAACAAGATGCATTCTCATATCTAACAGTGGACAATTGTCAAAACTAGGTACAGATGGCTAACTTGCAGAATAAAGTTGGAATGATTTAATAATGCTTTTAATGGAATTTATGATACTATTTCTGTGAATAAATAAGAGAAGTGTTCTGAAATGTCTGGGAAGCAAATAAAATTATATATGAATAATTTAACTAATATATCAGATATCAAATGTAAAATCACTGAATGATAGTCTAGGATAAAGAAGACCATAATATATTCAACGTTGATCAATAATGAACCTTTGTTAGTGTGTAAGAAGTTGTTTTTATATAATTTTTGCCATGGTAAAAAATATAACAGTAAAAAGTTAATATAGGTGACTAATTTTTTAACTGCTTGGCCAATACTGAGAAACTATATTTGCGCACATTGTATAGCACACTGCTACAATTATGATCATCTCCTAAAATCATGGGTGAAAACTATGGGGAATTCGAAAAAAGTTAAATATAAAAGTTAAAGAAAATTTGGTGCTCTACAACTTTGCACTAGATCATTTTGCACTAAAGTGCATTGTTTGTCCTCTAAATCTGGAAAAAATTGGGAAAGCCTACATGCACATCGGGCTGCTCAAGTGGCGCAACTATTGGAACTATTGCAACTATTGGAAATTCGGGAAAAAAAAATGGTAGAAAAATTTATGTTCTAAAACTTTGCAATAAAATATTTTGCACCAAAGTATATTGTTTGTACACTGACCCTCCATATCAAATTTCAACTTGATTGGTCAAACGGTTCGGCAGTTATCGTGGAAGATTACACACAGATACACAGACAGACCTTACTCTGAAAATGTTTGCAATCTTCTCGTGGGACCTAAAAATTGATATTTCCATCGATAATTGAACTTTTTTTTGCTCGTTCACTTTGATGGGACTGGGAAAATAAAAAGTGTCATATTATAGCTGGCTTGTGAAAAATACACTAAATGAATATTCATCTAAAGGAAAAAAATAGTGCCATAGTGCATGTTATGTATGGCACGAAGCTTATGGCTCTATAGATGCAGATATTGTTTCATCATGTTTATTGCATTTTATAGACCAGGACCTTACACCACAAGAGAAAGAAAAGTTAATTGTGTTCTACTACAGTGATGACTGTTATGCATAGAACCACAACCATAATTGAAGTAATCCCCATAGTACATTACATTAGCTATGACTTCTTCAAGAAATATTCTGATCTTGCATATGTCAAATCCATAAAATCAGGTTTAAAAATGTTAGATTTATGAATTAGTGATATTAGAGCGTTGAAATATTCTGCAACTGGCATTGTGTATAATCCCAAATTTTTTATTGATTAGTATTGTATAGTAAATCTCTGAAAATACCATTGAGAAAATACAATGATCTTCAAATACTTAAACCTGATGTGGCTAAAGATCATCATGGGTTTTATCATAATTTATTTTATGACTGAATGAGTTTTATAAAAATAATATCTACTTGTCGAACACCTGTTTTTAAAAGTAGAATACTATGAACATTAATATTTTTTTTATATTCTCTTTATCACTTTTTAATTTTGAATCATTTTATGATTCCCATATATCACATCTCAAATGCTGCCTTTTATAAAATTTCAATCCTTTGTAATTCTATCAATACTTATAAAACCAATTATTTTAAAATTATCAATTTAACTAACCTTACTAACTTTTTTTTTCTTAATTAAATTTTTAATATACAGGGTAATAAATTTCACAACAATATAGTATTTGTAGGTCCATAATAAAACACAAAAACAGGCCATTGATAGCAATCGACACTTTAATTTTTTGTTCTAAACACGTTTTCGATTATGGTTGGGAAATACCATATTAAATACATATAATAAAAAATAACAATTCTACTATCACGTTTGTGAAAATAGCACAGGACAACAATGAAAATTTTTTTTCAATAATTTGACCTAATTCCTGTTTAATTTGGTATACTGATTCCGAAAAAAAAATAGTCGTATCACCCACCAATATTTCACATTTCAATATTAAGTAAAAACTAGAAGATGTAAAATCTGAAAGAAATCTTTGGATAGCAGCTGTAAAAGTGGTGTGAGAATCCTTAGTTTTTCCTATTTTATGAATAAAAGGGAAAAAGAAGCTTGGATATCATTTAAAGAAGTTTTTGGGTAAGGTGAAAGCTCCGAACTATAAATTTATAGCTAACATGAAAAAAAAGTTTAAAACGCTTGGTTGTCTGATGAGCCTTAAAGTCCACTTCTTGCACAATCGTCTTGACTTTTTTCCTGAAAACTTAGGTGATGTGAGTGAAGAGCAAGGGGAACGGTTTCATCAGGACATAAAAGAGATGGAGAAACGATATGAGGGACAGTGGAATGTCAGAATGTTGGGTGATTATTCAAGAATCTTTACAGAGAAAATAGGGAGAAAATACAAAACATTATAAGCATCTAATATTCGCATTTTGGTAATTAAATATTATTGTAAGAGTAAATTGTAACTAAATAAAAAGAACTATGATTTTTATAGATCAATTTTGCCCTATTTTTTGAACGGTCTCAGCATCCAAAAATACATAAGATTTAGGTAAATTTTTTTATAAAGTTTTTACAAATATTTTTTTTATTGGCCTGTGTAGTTAATATGTATGGCATTAAAGGCTAATATTTTTTAACTACTTCAATGTACAAAAAATAGGTGTATCTATTTTTAAATTTTCCATTTATATAGGTAAGTGTTCTCACTGTTACTTATGGAAATTATGATGGAGCAAACCCACCCCTAATACTGATATCGGTACTTCTTTCCTTTGGTTATAGACTGATAAAATATCCTTTACCTGCCAGTGAAATTGCTATGCTTAGCCATTAAAATAGATTTGAAATGAACATTTTATAATTAGTACTTTCCTATTGTTTCAGATTTTTTGTGACTATCAGTGAAGTGTCCAATGACATTAGTGTTCCATTAACAATGTCTGATAATACTAATAATATAAAAACAGTAGAATGTGATCCGATGTCTTTAGGCGCTGCTGCATTAAGCGCCAGCGTGACATCACTAGATAACGTGTCGGTAGCTAGTTCTAAATTATCAAAACCATCCGGATTAAGGCCACCAAGTAAAATAGGAAGATTGTGTGGAAATCATCATAAGCCGGGTATTCCAACAAGCCCTACCAAAGGTAAGTTTTTATTTAAATTTAATTAATACAACAAATAATTATTTTGGATTTGCAATTTTATAGAAAGTGTATTTAAGTGGTGACCAATTGTTTTCACTATTTGAATTCATGCTAATATAGTAAAAAAATTATAAAGTAAATATGTTAATGATTATTGTCAAAAATACAGGAATGGGTCTCAAAAGAACCTTGTATGATTGTAGACAAAAAAATAATACAAAATAATTTTGTTTACTAATCAATATTTAATATATTCTTATTAGTGATAAGTTAGTTTTTTTAGATATTTGTTGCCTACTTTGCTATCCAAGTAGATATGTTTTTGATATTCTAATTTTAATCGAATAGAAAGAAATTGGTCAACTGTATCTCAGAATGTTTGAACAAGTTGCATTTTCTTAATCAAAGGTACTAATTTCGGAATGTAATTTTTGATAAGTGCCAAACCGGTTTTCAGAGGCCAAAAATCTGAAAAATTTTTAGTAGTACTTGAGTGCTGGGAAAATTTAATATTAATGGTATATAAATGGGGAAAAGTCGATTGGACCGGAACAGATTACCGAAAGTAGGGTGGGAGTGCGAAAATGTGTTTTTAGTGGTAAAATGTGGTTTTTTATGATTTCAGAAGTAGATCTTTTATCAAAAAAAGTTAAGTATAAAAATAAATTAAGAGATCTACAATTTTTATTTACACCATTTTTTTTACATACCTTCAAACACATTGATTAAAAACACCAAAAACCAATTTTCGAGTTTTTATTTTTATCTTCCACAAAAATAATTCAATTTTGATGAAATTTGGTGAAAATGTACATTTTTTGGCCTCTAAAAACCTTTATTTTTTTTGAAGCGAAATATTCATTTTTTGATTTTTCGCGAATTTAATTTGAAAAAAGGACTAATTTTCAATCAAAAAAGTTGATTAACAAAGTTTTGATTTTTGAAAATTTCAAGACGGTATTTTATTCGTTGAAACTTTTACTTGAAGATGCTGTAAAAAAATCATACTGAGAAAAAAAATGAGAAAAACCAAAAAACATTTTTTTCATGATCCATTTTTCTGTAAATGTTACTAATTCTTCATTGTACGTTTAAAAGAAGTGTTGAAAATGGTGCAAAACAGTAATTTTAATGTAATATGTAGGGAACTTTAATTAGGCCCTTTAAGGTTCGAACTGTTGAAATCCAAAATATTTAAACAATAATTTTACCTAAGAAATTACTAATTTTTTTAGGCTAGAAAAAAACTTTTTTATGAGGACACATACATTGAAAACATTTTTATTATACTATACATATTTCAAATTATTCAAAGTTGAAAATAGTTTTCCTAATAAGTGCGACTCCGTTACCCGAACGACGCGTAGCGGAGTTCGGGTAAGCAGTCGAGTGCGGGAAAGTTCTTTCGGCACGTATTAGAATCAACATTTTTCCTACAAGCGTTAATAAAATTGTATCATTTTTATTTTGACAATTTTATTGTTTAAGAAAAACAGAGTATTAGAAATGTTGGATCCAGAATATTTTCTAGAAGTCCTTCATCTGACAAAGACATTTTTTTACCGATTTTAAGCCAGTTGGAAGTTACAAAACAGCACTAGGTCTTGAATAACGGTTAGAGGTCACTTTGACAATAATTTTAAAAATAAGGTTATTGTTGACGTAGAACCACAAAACACAGAAATTATATGTGTTGACGTTTCTTGAACTAAAATATGAATTAAGTTTAGCTGTCTCTGCCCGATTTCGACAGTTTTCCTAGTTTTATTATTTTCTCCCACGGAATGCGGGAAAATCCATCTCTCAGTGCGGGAACAGTTTTCTTTCATAGACAAAAAGAGTGCGGGAAAACCGTGATTCGCACACGCTACGAAAATTAAATTACCGCGGAGCAGTTATTCTATTATGCGCTCTCGTATGTATGTGCATTTCTTTTCGCTCGTTTCTTCCAGCTCGCGTGCAAACCAACTGTCCTTTTCTTTTTACGCGTCCACAACTTGCACTACGATAAGACAGAAAAGGAATTAATTTTATGCTCCAGTTATGTATCTGGTTGTGATATTAAAAGATGCGGCTGTCAAAAGCATGGAGTAAAATGCTCCATTCTATGATGAAATTGTCACAGGAGATGTATGACGAAGCAACAAATGTTCAAAATAATATAGAAAATAAAGATATCGATGAATTTGAGGACCTTAACGAAGTCCAAAACCTTATCGAAGATCCTACAGAAACCGAACAATGTGTTGAGTCTGATGATGTAGAACAGTTTCCAAAAAAAATGAGATTAAGATAAATTTTGATTATGCTCATTTTTAGCAATTCTTAGATAAAATATTGTTTAACCTTTTTGGTTTTTTAGCAGTCCGAACCTTAAACGGTTAATTAAAGTTTCCTTATTACATATTACATTAAAATTGCCGTTTTTGCACCACTTTCAACACCTCGTTTAAATGGACAATAAAGAATTAGTGACGATTTTGAAAGAAGTGTTTTTCCCTCATTTTTGATAATGTTTGTCCACCGTAACAGTATGATTTTTTACATAATCTTAAAGCAGAGGTTTCAACGAAAACCATTCGTACTGAAATTTTCAAAAATCAAAATTCGCAAAATAATCAAAAAATCAACGAAAAAATACAGATGTTCTGAGACATAAAAATATACATTTTCACTAAATTTCATTAAAATGAAATTATTTTTGTGGTAGATGAAAATAAAAAACCAAAAATTCGGTTTTTGGTGTTTTTCTCAATATATTTAAGTTTATCTAAAAAATATTTCAAACAAAAGTTAATCATCTACAACTTGTTTCGATAGAAGATCTATTTTTGTCAGAAATCGCAAAAACCTGGTTTTACCCCTAAAAACACACCTTTTCGCATTCCGGTTATCTGTGCAGTCCAAGCGATTTTTCCTCATTTATATACCATTAATCTCAAATTTTCCTATCACTCATATATACTGCCAAGAATTTTTTTCTCAAAAATTATTGGCGCTGGTCTATCAGTCTTATTATTTTTAAATCCTTTTGCTTTAGTAGCTGCATAAGAAAAGTAAATAAGCCAGGCTTTATCTCATTTTTCCTACTTTGTATATTCATTGTCCAAGTTTGTGCTTATCCTTTTAATTATGCACACTAAATTAATATTATCTTTACAACTTAAGGAAACATTTTGGGATATGAAACATTTTGGGATATGCAATATTATTGTACATAGATGCAAATTCAATGCGCACATTTTGATTTTATAAAAAAAGGATAAAATGAAAATTTTTGTAGAGTCACCATAATGCATTGGTGGGAGATCGCTTTATGGATAGATAAAATATGTTTTGAATAAAAGTTTTAGGTATTATTTGGTTACATATTTGACAATCCTATTAAACTTAATTTTTTAATGTGACATCCTATATTTTAATATTTAATCGAAAAGTTGTAAAGAATTAGTTAAAATTGTTCAGAAAAATGAATGAAATTAAAAACTATTTGGCGCACTGAATCGTTAAAAATTAGCCAATATTTTTTTGAAAAAATGACTTGTTAGTCAGATCTGAAATTACTTGATTTTTTGTAGGCGTTGACCAAACAGCAAAATTGATATTTATTAATTTTTGTATTGGATCACAGTGTCTGGGACCACTTATCTTAATATTGACGTTTCTGTAGAAAAATTGAAATATTTGAGAAGTTTCGAATTTCAATAAATATTAACCAACAATTTTAAGATTCATCTTTTATAAAAGGTCACAACACATTGACTTCCTTCAATAAATATTAATATATAGGATGTTCCATTAAAAAACGTATACCTTCTCAGGTGCTTCAGAGCTTTAAGCATCCGATATTTTTTTTGTTTCGCCATTTCGTCTACTATCTGATTCAAAAGTTCGAAGGTGAATAATAAACAAAAATATATGTTTATTCATAATTTTTCTACATCAAAGTTTCAAAAGTAAAATTAATTTTGTATTTACAGTGGTTATTATTTTTGAATCGGATAGTTTTTCTAGTTTGTGTTTAGATTTTTTCTTAATTTACTTTTTTTATGATTTTTACCATCGTCAATGGACATTTTTACTCGTAATAAGTAATTTTTTTTTTAGTATAGATTATTAATTTTTTAGAAGTTAGATGTATAGGAGAAATTACTTTTCTTAGTTCTGAGCACCCTACAAAATTTTGAACCATCAGTGCCTTTATTTAGTTATATGTGTATATATTTTACAATTTTACTTATATCCTAGAGGTAAGTAGTAATATTTTGTTTTGTATAAGTTATTAATGATGCTGTTGGAAGAAGGTAAGTGTCTATGGTTTTGTTATTATCAAATTTCGTTTGTATTTTACTTTCTATAAGTTTATTGCAAGATTCCTAGTTAAAATATGTTTATTTATTTTACCGACATTTTATACACTAGATAACAAAAATATGGATCATATGAACTATTTTTTATTATTCATATAAGTTTTTTTAATATAATTTGGTGCTTCTCTCGATACTAAGAATTCACTAAAATAATTTCGAAAATCTTCTGTCTATGGTTTATGACGGTTGCCTAATCATGAGAAAAAATGTACTAACAATATTTTTTGAGTTTTATAGCTGAGATCTTAATAATAATACGATGTCGATAGAATTCTTCCCGATAAGGCCGGAAAATTACTACGTTGTCAAAAAAAATCGCCCGGTAAGTATTACTAGGTAGGAAAATGCCATTTTTTCTCCCGCAGGATGTAGTTTACTCTACATAACCATGTAAGGGAAGAAAAGGCACTTTACTCCCGTGTAGTACATATGATTTTTACTCATACTCACTTATTAAACCTTTTTTTCATACCTGTCTTTAGATTTTTGTGGTAGTAAAGTTAATGACCTATATTGGCTTATTCAAAATCACTTGAATCGCTCTCCATTTTTCCAAAATTACTACTATGATTTTCTTAAGCTTAACTAAAAAAAAAAAAACGTATCTAAAAATCCTGAAATTGAAATTTTTATTTAAAAATTTAACGTTGAAGTAACATTTATGTTTAATTTTTACCAGAATATAGGATATACAGGATGTTTTATTAGAAATTACGGAAACAGTACTTTTTCTCTCTAGGGAGGGAAGTACGAGTTTCCTCCATTTTGTGAGGGAGAAAAGTGTGTACTTTCTATAGTGGTATATGGAAAAAACAATTTTTGAATTAAAATCTATATTTATCGTATACCTATTTAAAGCATAATAATATTCCGCCACTAGAAAAATTTTCTCCTTCCCTGTAACCTTCGAAATTCTCTACGATTTTGAACTATGAGAGTTGTTTCTAGATAGTCAATCAAAATTTTACATTATTTTTTTCAACTTATTATTTTTAATTTTAAATTTATTAATGCTCGGATTCTAAAAAATGACGCGCAATTAATTTTGAAATTAAATAAATTTATATTTATTTCTTACATAATTATTTTTCGTGACAAAATTAATAAATTAAACTTAAAACATCGTTTTATTGAACGTGGGAGTGTATTAAAAGCGTAGGAAATAGGAACTAACGATGACGTTATATTTACAAATTAAATTAAACTTACAAGTTTAATTTTTAATACTGACACTTTTTTTATGATTTGTTATAACATATTGACTTAAGATTTTAAGATACAATAGACGAGCCAGACTTCTCTTCAATAAGTATTTACATCAATTATCGTTTTTGTTATCATCGTTAAATTATTTTGAATGCTTTATTTCCGCAAATATCATTCTATAATTTTTTAAATTATGTTTTCTTTATTATTTGTTCCGCGATTATTGAACTTTTTCAATATTTTTGATTTGAAATTAAAACTGGATAATTACATTAACATATCGGAATTATCCTATATTTTTATAGACATCTTCAAAAAAAAAATAAACAAAATTTTAAACTGTTATCTATAAAATATCAATGAGATAATTATTATGTAAAATATAATTTATTGATGGAATTTTAACATTTATAAAACTTGCAGAATATATTGATACGAAACAACCTGCACACAGATCTCCTATTTAAAATCTTGGTACTTGGGTTCAATCTATGATAAATTTTACAAAATTTAAAAAAAAAAATGCAAAAATATAATTTTCTGTCTACTATTCGCTTACTTCGATGTTGTTCTTTCGCTGGTGTTTCTTCTATCACTTTTATGTCAGTCTTTTTGGCCCCACGTTCTAGTCTTTTTCTGTTTTCTCTTCTTCTGAATACTCGTTCTATGGAATTTAATTTATTGTCTCCATGCAAAATCTTCCTGTATCTACTCCTGTTAATTCTTAAATAATAGTGTCTCGCTCCTGTATTTAAATTGTCGTCACCAAAATCTAACAAAATTCCTTTTTCCGTGACAATTGAAAAAACATAAAACACCAAAATTAAAAAATCTTTTCATTTCTACTTAATTCAAAATTTTATTTTTCCCAGACATTAATCTAGCTCGGACTGATCATTTTAAACTAAACATCTCTTCCCTTTAGATGAAATTTCTTTTACGAATAATTTGCGTAAGGAGGAGTGTGAGATTTGGCATAGATAAAGTTTATATAGAGGAGTGTAGAAAGCTAAAATTTATATATAAATACATTGAATTAAATAGTATAAAACATTCATTATTTATGTCAAATATTTAGGTACCAATATATATGTCGCGAAAGAGTTGAATTAATTTTATATTTTTAGTGTATTTTCTAACACTGTATATTTAGTTTTAGTAAAAATATTAAAATGTTTAAAGGCAATCAAAAAGTTTTTCTGCAAGAATTTTGTATGGATATTTAAAATTTAATTTAATAAGAGTAGGTTTGTGGGTGTGTCAGTGTTTAAATAGTCCATTTAGCAAGCATATATCACATATAGTGAATTACATTACATTGACCCCAGTTATTTTTAAAAACTTTTAACAAGGAATTACGTTCTGTATTATGTACTTCCTACATTTTATTAAAAACCTTTGAAGTAAGTTGTTGAATGCTATAAAAATTTTAAAAATATTGGTTACATGCCAAAATATTTAAGCAATTATCTAGTTTTTTTTTAGTATATAGATACAGTGTTTTCTCCTATAAGTCCTAAATAAATATGGATCCCTGTTGATATTACGAAAATAAGAATTTCGAATTTTTTTTATAAGTATTTTATTTCGAAAATTCTTATTTCGAATAAATGTTATTTTGAATTTTTTTACTTCGAATTACATTTTTGTCCATCCACCAAATCAATTATATAAAAATCTAGATCAGAATACAGGAATAATACATATAAGAGCGATATAGAATTAAACTCCAGATGATAAAGAAATGTATTATCTGATGCAATAGAGACCGAGACGAGCCAAAGACTAACAGATAAATTCAACAAAAACCACCAAAACCTCCAAATATTTATATATGGGGTTAAAAACTCGAAATGATAACAAATCTAACTAATACACCAACATATTATACCATAATCCTTTTGCCAGAACAACTAAAAGAATTCGTACAGTATTTGGAAAACACTTGGGTGGGTTCTGTGGATTTATTATCCGGAATTATTAAAAGGTAATCACATTACCAATAATAATAACCTAGACTTTGGAAAGCGTTAAAAGTAGTCTTAAAATAATGAGTTTCGATTAAAAAAAGTATAAAAAAATTAAAACGAAATATTTTATTGCTGTTTTGAGAAAAAAATTGTTCGAAAATTTGTTTTTCGAAATTTAAGTAATTCGAAATGTTGCTTTTCGATTAAAATGTGTTCGAAAATAAAAATTTCGAAACTATTACCATTCGAAATAAAATACTTCGAAAAAAAAATTCAAAATTCTTGTTTTCGAAATATAAACAGGGACCCATAAATATCTGGTAAACAAAAATTGATTTGTAAATTATTTAAACTATCAATAGATTAAGATTAAAACTGATTATTTTTTCCGTTTTATTGAAAACAACTTATGAACTATAAAATTTTGTGCAATTAGAAACTAAAGTACAAATAATTGTATACAAAATTGTAAAAACCAATATTTACTCATTTGTTTGGTCTGAATCCAAACTAGCTCTCTTCTAGTGTCCTTCCATTTGTTGTCTCAGTCCTCACTTGCATATACTTTTCCACTTCGCTTTTTAACGTGATACTCCTGTAGTTTTTGCTATCTCCGTTTTTATACTGGGTGTTTCATTATATTTTCCGGTATTTCAAGAGCTTATAACTTTTAAACGAATAAAGACAGATACATGCGGTTTTCACTGAAATACTTTACAATAATACAAGTTAGACTCATCAAATTTTTTTCTTACTTCCGGTTAACCAAAAAATAAAATGGCGCGTTTTAAAAAATTTTTTGTTTGATTTTTTAAATATAACACGCTGTATATTTTCTGATAAGAAGAAAGCCACAGGTTTTTTAAAATCGATGCACAATTAACTGAACAATTAATGTATAAACATACGCCTGTAAAATTAGCAGTCAAAAATTAATAATCAATAATTTTTAGAACATTTTTTTAAAATAACGCGATTAAATTTTTTTGTGATTATTTGTTAAAATGTTCAATTTCTTTGTAAACTTTGTTAAAGTTTCAAATAAAAGATATTGTGTTAAAATTTAAAATTTGGTTTTATAAATTAATTATGTAGTCTTACGCGTAAAAGGGTCTACAAAAAATTATTAATAATTGTTCACTGCCGATTTTGCAGGCGTATGCTTAAACATTAATTGATCTGTTAATTCTGCATCGATTTAAAAAAAAAAAACCTTCTACCGACAAATATCTGAAAGAAGTAGATTTCGTCTTATCAGAAAATATACAGAGTGTTACATTTAACAAATCAAACAAAACAAAAATTCAAAAAAACTTCATTTTATTTTTTGGTTACCAGAAGTAAGAAAAAGTTTTGATGAGTCTAAACAAAACTTCATTGTGTGGTATTTCAGTAAAAACCGCATCTATCTGTCTTTATTCGTTTAAAAGTTATAAGATCTTGAAATACCGGAAAATATAATGGGACACCCGGTATATCAATGTTATTATTCCTACCCTCCATCTTTTGGTGTTTTTCCTTTTTTTTATAGAACTCATTTATTATGTTTAAGAGTTCTTGTATGGCTAGTTTCCATAGGATCTTCGTCATATCCGCGCCTATCTGTTTCCTTTTCCCATTTTGACTTTTCCTATGGCTTTTCTAAATTCTTCTATCCTTATAGCTTCTTCTAATTATTGATATATTATTTGATCTTTTGTCCTATTACTATTGTTGCACCTTTTATAGTCGCGTTATTTTCTATGTCTTTTCCATTTAACAGACATTTAAAATACTGTCTTCATCTTTCTTCTTCTATTATTATATTTCCTTTTTGTCTTTGATATTTTTTATTGTTTTTCTTTCATTTTACTTTCCCGACCTACCTCCTAGAAGAGATAGTATTGTGAACGAGCTAAAAAAATGTTCGAGATAAAGATGGAAATATCCATTTTGAGGTCACCTGAGATGATTAAGTCTGTCTATGTGTAATCTTCCACCATAGAGGCCACATGTTTAATCCGATTGAGCTGAAATTTGGTATAGGGGTTTGGGTTACCCCTCAGAAGAACCCATTAGTTTTTGTACGACATCTGATAATCAAAAGTGTCACTATCAAAAAATGGCAGATGCAATATGTCACGGAATTTGA
Organism: Neocrepidodera transversa; assembly: GCA_963243735.1. Taxonomy (NCBI): domain Eukaryota; kingdom Metazoa; phylum Arthropoda; class Insecta; order Coleoptera; family Chrysomelidae; genus Neocrepidodera; species Neocrepidodera transversa. The sequence goes on from OY725338.1 coordinate 7,215,409, forward strand.
CTTGCAATATGTCATTTGAAAGCGCTTGAAAAACTAGTCAGAACAGTCAAAATTATTTCCCCAACTGTCACCTGTCAAAAAACAAAAATATTAAAATTTGAAATTTTCCTAAAAAAAGCAAATAAAATGAAATGAAACTTAAAATTGTTCGTTAAATTTTTGTTAAATTTGTGAAATTGGAACTGAATCTTTTTCTAAATTTCTAAGTTTGTGAAATTGTTGCTTTAAGTGGAAAAAAATCACGAAAAACGGACAAACATCGCAAAAAAACTAAAAAAAAAAATCACAATCTAAAACTAACAAAAATTACTGAAATTAAGTAAAAAATTGTTAAAAACGGACAAAAAGACACAAATTTGATACTAATAGTCAAAAAGACAAATTTTCTCAAAAATATGTAAATAAAATGAAATTTTCGAAACTGAAAATTGTTGGTTAAATTTTTCATTTTTCAGTTTTTGCCTCATTTTTTAATTTATGAAATTTGAAATTTTTGTGACATTTTTGAAATTGGAACTGAGCTTTTTTATAAATTTCTTAAAGTTTGTGAAATTGTTGATCAAATTGGAAAAAAATCGCGAAAAATAAACAAACTTCGTAGAAATCTGAAAAAAAAATATGAAAAAGTATTCGTAGATACTCGTCGGGAAAGTTTTGGGGCGACACAACCGATTTTTTCTTATGTTGCGTAGTGCTCCAAAAAAGTGTTTCTGATTTTCGGTATATATGCTGCTTTCATTTTATTTCCGAATTCTCTCCAACTTTCTTCTTTTTTTCTCTTGATTGTTTTTTTATGTCTGTTCTTTGTTTCCTGTATTAATCATAATCTTTTTCTTCTTTTATTTGTAAATATCTTTTCCGTGCATTTTTTTGTTTCTAACTGCTGTTTTGACCTTCTCATTCCCAATGCATCTTTTTGCTATTTCTATTTACTATCCGGGTTACTTGTTCTGCTCCTGATATAATTGTATTTTTATATATGTTCTATTTTTTTTCCTTTATTTTGTTGTACAGGTATTTCATCAGTTTTTCTTTGGAAATTTTCTGCCTTTTCTGGACTCTTTAATTTTTATAGTCTAATTTTGATAATGATCTCTTTTCTTTATGTTTCTTCCCAATTTCTTGTTTGGTTCTTAAATACTTTTATTAGTAGGATCTCCGATTTCTGTCCCTTGTTTTCCTCTATATCTTTCACTTTTTTTCATATATCCTTGCTTACTAGACTATAATCAATAACAGTTTTTTCATGTCTACTAATGATCTTTGGTATTTTCTTCTTTATTAAATGCGTATTTCCAATTCTTAATTATGTTTCTGAATAAAAGTTAATTAATATTTCTCCATTTTTGTTTTTATATTTTACCATAACTAGAATATAATATTACTATTATCGGGTCAACAATTTACGGTTATAAATATTAACCTGCACTTATCACATATGTTAATCTAAGAATATGGTGATTTGGGTTCGTCAAGGCTTTTTATCTTGACTAACGTTCATGGAAATGGCTCTATTCACGACTCCACAATTGTCAACTAAGTTTTCAGTGGGCAGCCATTAATTATACCTGAGAATTTTTCTCTATTGCAAGTAAACGAAATCTAGCAAAACAATGTTGCCGATTTTACATAAATTCCGTATTTTGTAATTATGCTGTTATCAAAATTAGATTTTTCAATTAAAATAAACAATTATATTCGAAGGAAAAAGAAGATTTGTATTTTCAAGTGTGTAAAGTTTAATAGGTTAAAATTAGTCGAGCGCTTTCGGCTGTATTGCCATCCTCAAGACTTCGTCAAAAAGGGTTAGAAAAGGGGGACCACCATTCATATATGGTGTAAAGTGAATATGGTGAACTTTCGCATTGATGAAAGAAAAAATTATGTTAAAAATTTTTCTTTCATCAATGCGAAAGTTCTCCATATTCACTTTACCATATGAATGGTGCCCCCCTCCCTTTTCTCATCAAGTTTTCTAACGCTTTTTGACGAAGTCTTGAAGATGGCAGCAATACAGTCGAAAGCGGTAGATTGATTTTAACTTATTAAACTTTTCAGTTGCATAAAGCATTGTTATTATGATTTTTTCGAATCCCGCATTTTAATCTTTCGATTTTAAGGTCCACTGGTTGTGTGTTGATGTGTGTTTTTTTATCCATAGAAACTGGTATAGTATCGGTTTGTATTGAAAAGTCAAATTTGTTTTTGTTTTCATTTAATTTTATATAAATAAAGGTACTAAGGTAATAAAGGTACCTGCTCCAAGAGACAAATCTTCAATTGTTGGTGGATACATTTTAGAGTTCATCTATAATCCTTTTGTAAAAGATTGAAAATTCCAGACGACTCCTTGTGGCCAAATATTTTTTTAGAAAATACATATAATTACTATTTTCACTTTTTTAAAAGTTACATAGAGGCACCTGCCCCATGAAATAAATCTTTAATATTTGGTGGCTACATTAGTGTTCACCTATAATGCTCGTGAAAAAGATTGAAAATTCCAGACTACCCCCTGAGGCCAAATATTTTTTTGAACATAAATATAACCACAAATTAGAAGGATTTTGAGATTACAATCTAATTATAATGTAATAATAGATATTTTTAAATGTTTCATTTGACCCCTTTAAAGTTCGATTATTTTGATTAGTCTAAAATTAAAAATAAGAAGGTCAGAAAAAGGCCCAAAATCCCTATTAAATCCGGAATAGTCCTTGTGTATTTTCAGCTACCGGGAAGAAGGGGAAAAAGGGTATTTCACAGGGATTACTGACATACTCCTCATAAAGAATCTGCACAAATTCACTGCAAAAAATGTTTTAGTCTTGATTTTTAAAAATAATACGTTTGAAATATAATAAAATATATTTAACTGATGTTTTAGAAAGTTATAAATGGCTATAAACCATTTTTTATGAATACTTTTGGTGGAGGTGCTTTCGACCAAAAATGATACCTTTAAATTTTGGCGAAGGAGCGTAAAATAGTTTATGTGTTTTTTACAACCTGAAAACATTTGCTGACTACTGGAATTGTCCCATAATTATGCTTTGTTTTGAATTATGTCAAGCTTCTTGAATATATTATAGCTGGCTGATGCAAGATTCGTTACTAAATTTTATTTAAAAGTGTTTTTTTGACCAGAGTCAGACTGACAATGTTGTTTTCCGTAACAAATTTCGAGGTAGTAGAATGAGTCTTTTGTTAATCAACAAATTTTATTAGAGATTTCGTTTATATTTCAAGTCATATAATTGTTAAACAAAAGTCACTAAAATTATTTCGCTTTATGGAGACTTTATAACAACTATACTCCATGAGATTATAATATTGCGATGTTTCACAGGTCGGAAATTTAACATAACAGCATATTTTTTTAATTTTAATAGTATATTATACACCAAGGTCGAGAAGATATTTTTCTCAGCCGAGCATTATATTATTATTATCCCAAGATGCTAGGATGACGGTAACTGCAACTCTTCATCGTTAAATACTATTTTTACAACCTTTTTTTTTTATTTCGACAACGGTTCAATTTTTTATCAGCTTCCATTACCGGGACTTTCCTCTTGTAAAGGTGTTGTAAGATATTTATGAGGTAATATTCTAGGCTTCAGTTTAAGTCTCTCACCTAACATATTGAAATAGTAAATCTAGGGAATAAAGGGTGGATTACACTTCTCTTATCCGGAGAACTCCTTCTCACTGGGCTCGGTTCAATAGCGCCTAAATAAACAAAAATTACAATATTAAAAAAATCTTTTTTTTCTTTCTTCCTTCTGCTACTTTTTCTGATCTCTTGATATTTATTTTCTGTTTCCACGTTTTACTTTTGGTATCTATTCACTTTTCAATTTATTTACTGTTTTGCCTCTATTTCTTTATTTTTTTTTTATAAATAATATTTCTTACTTTTTAAAACAAATTATTTTTATTTCTTCATTTCAATAACCACACATTTCTTATAATTAACTTTCATTTTCACACTTTTACAGATTTAAAAAAAATTTGACAACGTTTTTCTTTTGATTGAATATCAATCATGCACAATCAACATTCTTCCAATTAAAAAAAAAATGATTGGCCCCAACAAAATGACAAATCATTTCACCTGATAGGAAATGTCATCCAACCTGTCATAAGGAATTTTTACTTCAAATGGCTTTTAACCCCTATACATAATAGCAAAATTAAATTTATATTATTTACTGAAATTTTCTTTTTAATTCACATTTTTCTTTTTTTTATGTTACAAACAAAGAAAACTGTTAATTTTACTTCCAAATCCTATTCATTTTCTTTTATTTAAACCAACCCCTATACTTACTATTATCTTTTATAACAAATTAATTCTGTCCTATACAGGGTATAACAAATTTCATAATATATTTTGAAAAATTTTCTGTGTCAGTCTTCAACTATAAGAAAAAATATTTTTATTAGTTATTAAATCAGTATTTCCAACTGCTTTACATACAATTAAATGGCGCTTAAATAAAAATAATGCGATTTTGCGATTTGAATAATGCGAAATTTTTTGAAACGTTTTAGTATTTAATAATTCGTCATATAACTTATTTTATTTAGCTTGTTTTTTACAGCACACCAGGAAAAAGCCGTTTAATGATTTTTAATTATATTAGAAAAAGTAGTAAATACCTATAAAAAAAATAATTATATTAATTAAAGTAAAAGAGTTTTATGTCTTTTAAAACCTCTTATTTTCTATAAAAATAACAAAAAACAAACATTAGGAAAAAGTGCGGAAATAATGCGATTTAATTTCGATGCGGCAATTGGCAACACTGTATTAAATACAAAGAAATATATCTTGTGTATCTTACATCGAAGTGATCTATATCAGTGCATTATAAATAGTTTTAAAAAGAAAATTAAAGAAATTTAAAGTTTCAAATGCGACAGCTACACATTTTTGGAATGTCCAGTATGCAGTGCTACCAATGGTTGAAGTATCATGAGTGCTACCAACTTTATTATTTTTATCCTAAAAAAATGCGCAGTTGCTAATATAGTTATAAAAAAATTCGTGCATTGTGTAAGATGGGGAAAATGAAAAGGCTTTTAGTGAATATTCAAGTTATTTGGCAATAAGGGAAGAATTAATTCTAAAATGCCATATATTTGTTTCTCTCTTCTGAATTTGATATTTGTATAAGTCTTTCTTTTTTTAATTGGAATCTTCTTTTCATAGGGGAAATATTTATAAGTGGGGGATACAAAAAGACATTATGAGTCATCAAAATTACTAAATTATTTTTTTATATTATTCTTTCTTTACGGCGACTGAAAATACTTGTAAAAATTAAAAGTAAACACCCCTATTGGGAGGTAAGAAAAATAATAAACAACTTAATTTGTGTAATTTTTGCGGAGTGTCAGAATCAAATAATGTTGTAAGAGAAAAGTTGTATATACCCATAACAAAAACAAATATATTTTTCTACTAATATGTCAGTAAACGTCAAAAATCGCACTGTCAACATTCCTTGTAAGTGACATTTATAATATGCACGTTATGAGATCTCATAACGCACATGTGAGTTCTGATAAGACAACTTAAATTTCATGCTTTATTCAAATTGCAGTATAATTATTATTTATGTATTATGTTATCTAGTCTATTTACATAATCATAATTCAGTAAAAAACAGAAAACAATGTATTTTTATTTAAAAAAAGTTTGAATTGAAAGCATGTTGCCCCTAAATGTAGGCAATACTTTTTACGACATCTAATTTGAATAAATTATGTTGCCCCTAAATGTAGGCAATACTTTTAACGCGAATAATAAAATGTAAGTAGATACTTATCTCCAAGTTTTATTTAACTGCGTAGAAAAAGTACCGTTCGTAACTCGAGTTGTAAGTCTATTACGCACTCGTGAAAAGTACTTACAACTCTTGTTACATAATATACTATTAATTTCATTAAAATGAAAAAAATATGGAATAAAAATCAGAATTTATCAAGGAAGATAAATTAAAATAGAGAGGGTAATCGTTGGAAAATACCAAGTTATGAGAAGCAGTAAATAAACAAAGTTAGGAAGATATTTGGAGACAAAGTAAAGGATTAAGTTATAAAATTTCTGGAAAAGCAGTAAATAAAATAGGAAATAGTAAATCAAAAAAGGAAAAACACATTTAGAAGAACAATTTTTAACCCTTTAACTGCGGGCAAAATATTGAAAAATACATTAAAACATTTTGACATTCGTTGAATTTTGAGTAAACTTAAATAAAAGATTAATAAATATGATCGTAATTAATTTCAAAAATTTAAAAACAAAACTGAGATTTAAGAAATTCAAAAATTGAAAATATATCAAAAAATTCCAAAATTTAAAAAACAAATAAATAAAAATGTCTATAAATTCTATAATATCAAAGTATATCGAAAATTTCAATAATATAACAAAAATGTAAAAATATTCAAAATTTCTAAAATATGTCAAAAATTTCAAAAAACGTAAAATTATTCGATTAATTAAAACTATTTCAAAAATTACAAGAATTTTATCCCTTTCAAAAATTTTTCAAAAAACATTAATTATTCGAAAATTTCAAAAATATATCAAAAAATTCCGAAATAAAAAAAAAATGTCGAGAAATTCGATAATTTTAAAAGTAAATCGAAAATTTTAAAAATTTCAAAAGTAAAATGTCAACAAACGTAAAATTATTGGACTAATTAAAACTATTTCAAAAATTACAAGAATTTTAACCATTTCAAAACAACATTAAAAAATTATTCGAAAATTTTAAAAATATATAAAAAAATTCCAAAATTTCAAAAAAATAAAATAAATAAAAATGTCTAGAAAGCATTTTAACAATTCCAAAAACATTAAAAAATAATTCGAAAATTTTAAAAATATAAAATTCCAAAATTTCAAAAAAATAAATAAATAAAAATGTCTAGAAAGGATTTTAACAATTCCAAAAACATTAAAAAATTATTCGAAAATTTTAAAAATATAAAATTCCAAAATTTAAAAAAAAAAAGTAAATAAAATTGTCTAGAAATCCGATAATTTCAAGGTATATCAAATATTTCTAAAATATATCAAAAATTTGAAATTTTGCAATTTCTTTCGAAAATTTAAAAAAAAATCAAAAACTAAAAATGGCAAAATATAAAAAAATTTCTAAAATAGATCAAAAATTTCAAAAACAAAATTATACGATTAATTAAAAATATTTCAAAAATTACAAGAATTTTAACAATTTCAAAAAACATTAAAAAACTATTAGAAAATTTCAAAAATCTATCAAAAACTTCCAAAATTTTCAAAAAGAATAAATAAAAATGTCTATAAATTCTATAATATCAAAGTATATCGAAAATTTCAAAAATATATTAAAAATTTGAAATTTTGCAATTTTTTTTGAAAATTTCAAATTGTAAAAAATGTAAAAATATTCAAAATTTCTAAAATATGTCAAAAATTTATAAAAACGTAAAATTATTCGATTAATTAAAACTATTTCAAAAATTACAAGAATTTTATTCCTTTCAAAAATGTTTCAAAAAACATTAATTATTCGAAAATTTCAAAAATATATCAAGAAATTGAAATAAATTTTGCAATTTCTTCCGAAAATTTCAAAAATTTCAAAAGTAAAATGTCAACAAACGTAAAATTATTGGACTAATCAAAAATATTTCAAAAATTACAAGAATTTTAACCATTTCAAAACAACATTAAAAAATTATTCGAAAATTTTAAAAATATAAAATTCCAAAATTTAAAAAAAAGTAAATAAAATTGTCTAGAAATCCGATAATTTCAAGGTATATCAAATATTTCTAAAATATATCAAAAATTTGAAATTAAAAATGGCAAAATATTCAAAAATTTCAAAAACAAAATTATACGATTAATTAAAAATATTTCAAAAATTACAAGAATTTTAACAATTTCAAAGAAGTTTCAAAAAACATTAAAAAATTATTAGAAAATTTCAAAATTATATCAAAAACTTCCAAAATTTTCAAAAAGAATAAATAAAAATGTTTAGATATTCGATAATTTCAAAAGTACATTGAAAATTAAAAATATATCAAAAATTTGAAATTTGTAGTTTCTTTCAAAAATTTCAAGAGGTGAAAATGCCAAAATATTCAAAATTTCTAAAAGATATCAAAAATTTGAAATTTTGCAATTTTTCTTCGAAAATTTCAAATAGTAACAATGTAAAAATATTCAAAATTTCTGGAATATATCAAAAATTTGAAATTTTGGAGTTTTTTTTACAGGTAAAAATTTGTAGGGAAATATACATAATCGTTTATTAACGATGCCCACATCACAGTATAGTTTTTTACAAATAATTTTTATACGGCAGCCGCAGTTAAAGGGTTAAAAGTCATAAAGAAGCAGAGAATTAAAGAAGATAACAAGACATTTAGTGAAAGAGAAATAGAAGATGTGTTAATGAAAACGAAAAATTAAAGATTTCTGTTTTGTTTACATATTTGTTAATGATAGTCTCCGTTTCGCAATAATTAATATAAAATCGCGAATATTATCACAATTTGGACACAACATATTTTTTTATTACTGTTTAATATTTAATCTTTAAAAACAAACATAATTAGCCAAGAATTTATAAAATGGGATTGTTGTTAATAACTACCAACGTACCGGCTCGCCCCCTCCATTTACCTATCCTCAATCATGTTGTTGGTTTTATTTTACCATAATTCTTTCTTGCTTCTGCTGCAGTGTTTTGTTTTGGGCTACTCTCGTATATCAGTGGGCAACGATTCCTTGTGTTGTTTTATTCTGACGTAATTTATTGTTAACGTGCTTGCTCTCTGTGGCCTTTCTCATACGCGGATATGCATTTCTTTGGTGAGTACTTATTTTTGTTAATTATTTAATTCCTGTTTTAATTGATTAAGGTCGATAGGAATGTATGACGTGGGATAAAGTTGTTGTCGTTGTCAATTATTATAACTTGTTTTTGGTGAGAATATTCGAAAAATAAGTATACAATAAAATATTCTATAGTATAAATAATTAAATTCCATAGTAAATTTGATATTGTACCTGCTAAAAATGTTACTAGTCAATTAAAATACATCCCAATTATCCTAAAAAATATTGTGAGAAATAGTCAAATGACTGGCTTATTGAAATATTATTTAAAAATAAAATATCCATATTCAAATTGTCACAATATTCAATGATAAATAATAAAACTTCAAGTCATACCACAATTATTTAGTATATAGTCAAGGCAGCAAAATGTTTCGGTCTACAAGACCATCATCAGGCCTATATTCAAAAACGATGTTGTTAAGAAACATCACTAATGAAAAAAGTTTACAAATATGATTTGATCCAAACAGTAAATTAATAAGATTTAGGTACGATGTTTTAATTTTAGTTTTTCATACCTAAATCTTATAAATTTACTGTTTGTAAGTAATTTTGTAAATTTTTCTCATTAGTGATGTTTCTTAACAACATCGTTTTGCTTATAGGCCTGATGATGGTCTTTTAGACCGAAACATGTTGCTGCCTTGACTATATGTCTGTTAATTAAATATTTTTGGTATGACTTGCGAGTTTTATAATTCATCAATATGATTTAAATTAAATAATCGATTTATATACGGATAATAATTTTATTATATAAACTAATTTTAAAATTATGACAAAATAAGAATATACAATGTGTTCAAATTTCTAATTTAAAATATATGAATTTAATAATGGAAAAACGAATGGTGAATTTTGGAGAATTTTTAAGTGCTCCTTTAGTTTGTAAAATAAACGTTAAATACTCAAATATTGGATTATATGCATTTTTTTGAATGTTGTTCCTTATTATCTGATTTTGTTTTGTTTATAATACTACAATTCATTTAATAAAAGTAAACTTCAGGTGTAAAGCAGCCAAATATTTTTAAATTGACAGGCTTAATTGGTAAAAGGCCCAAATAGCTTTACATGGACCGGAATAAATGGAATTATATATTTTTACAAAGTCAAGCTTAGAGGATAAAAATGCCCAAATAGTTTTGCACGAACAGGCTTAGGTAAAGGGCAAAGGGACCAAACTATTATTACATGAACAAAGGGCCCAAATATTTTAACATGAACACTGGATTAGGGGTGATGATCTTTTTCAAAAGTTCACAAAAATCTCAAATGACGTCTATCAACTTAGCAAGGCAACTTCGGAAAATTACATCCGTATCTTATTAGTAATTTGCCGCTTTTTTGCCGTAAATTAGTTGTGGAAAAATAAATTTTGCCGCTCTTTTTTTTATTAAAAATTAAACGTCTTGCTATTTTGATATCAAGTTAGCAAGACAACTGCGTAAGTAATGACGATATCAAAAAACTAAAATCTGGAGAATTTGCCGCTTTTTTGTCGTTAATTAGTTGTGGAAAAATAAATTTTGCCGCTCTTTTTTTATCAAAAATTAAACATCTTGCTAACTTGATATAATGACGATATCAGAAAACTAAAAGCTGGAGAATTTGCCGCCTTTTGACGTTAATTAGTTGTGGGAAAAAAATTTGCCGCCCATTTTAGTATTAAAAATTAAGCAAGACAATTACGTAAATAATGACGAAATCAAAAAATTGAAAGCAGGAGTATTTGCCGCTTTTTTTGTGACTTTTTTTGTCGCTAATTATTAGTTGTAAAAAAAAATTACTGGGCTTTTTAATTTTTTATCTTCCAATTTCTTTTCTATCCATGAGTCTTTGAAGATATAAAAAGAAAAAACTGTACTATATTTATGAATATTTTTTAATTTTTAGATAAAAAATGACTCACTTTTCTCAAGCTAACAATTCGTGTTTAAATTTTTTGAAAAAAATACCACTTATAGTACGATTCATTATTTTTTCGATGATATTATTAAATCTTAAGTTGAACTAATATTTAATAAAATTTTACTGATTTCCTGTTATTTAACAACTTTTGGTAATTTTCCGGATTTTTCACAATTTTCTTTGTTTCTGACAATGTTTTAGATTTTTTTTATTTCTTGCAATTTTTCTGATTTTTAAGTTTTTCAAAATTTTTCTACTTATTTACGATTTTACTACTACTTGATATAATTTTACTGATTATTGACAATTTTTTTAATTTTGACAATCTTTCTTATTTTTGCTAATTTTTCTGGTTTTTTGACAAATTTTCTGATTGTTTGATAATATTTGGTAATTTTCCTGATTTTTAACAATATTCTTGGTTTTGACAAACTTTGATTTTTTTGATAATTTTTTACAATTTTTCTGATTTTTAACAGTTTTTTTTTAAAATACTTTAGTTATTTACAGTTTTACTGCTATTTAATAAAATTTTTCTAATTTTGACAATTTTTCTTATTTTTGAAAATGTTCCTGGTTTTTGTAACATTTTTTGTAAATTTTTATGATTATTTTGATAATTTTTCTGGTTTTTTGACAAATGTTCTGATTGTTTGATAATATTTGGTAATTTTCCTGATTTTAAACAATATTCTTGGTTTTACCAAACTTTGATATCAAGTTAGCAAGATGTTTAATTTTTAATAAAAAAAAGAGCGTCAAAATTTCTTTTTCCACAACTAATTAACGGCAAAAAAGCGGCAAATTACTAATAAGTTACCGTTGTAATTTTCCGAAGCTGTCTTGCTAAGTTTATAGACTTTCTCAAATGACTACCAAAACTTTTATATTTAAAAAATACGTAAGAATTTTATAAACAAGAGACCATAGTCCTATATCTCACCAGAAACAATCGAAATATTTGCTAAAAATATAAAATATTTCCGTTTCTTGTTAAATATTCATAAAAATATTTTTTATTGATTAATTTTCTTAAAAAAATTAATTTGGCCCCCAACAACTAAAATCATAAAAAAAATTAAATTTCATATTAATTTAAATATCAAAAATTAAAATTATATAACAAATGTCTCTATTTATTACTATAAACTTGTACTTTTCAAAGTTTCTTAAATTTATGCGTAAATCTAATAAAGACCAAATATCGTCTATTTTCTGTAAGGTAAATTTTTTTTATAGTTATTGTTTGATAAATTTTATAACGTTGATTAGTTTTTATAGATTTTAAATACGTATCAAATAAGTGTTCGGGGACGTCCATAAAATACGTAACTCAGAATTTTACCTTCTTGCACCCCTCCCCCATCGTCACGATAAGTCACACTTTCAGCGACCCCCCTAACAAATATTACGTCACAAAATCTAAGACCTCCCCTTTAAACGATTTTTTGTGATTAAAAATAACATAATATAAGTACTTGAGAATTTTAAGAACTGCCAAATGAAGAAAAAAATTAAAATGAAATTGATGGACTGCGAATGTCACACTTCTTTAAACCCCTACCCTCTTGTCACGCTAAGCAATACCACTCCCTCCCCCTTATTTGCGAACTTATTTTATGAACGGCCCCTTCCTATTAGTGTTTTTTCTTGTAAATAAATTATACTATTTGTGAAGATTTCGGTTTTGAAAAAATTCTATTTAGTGTAAAAATAAATATTTAAATTAATTATATTTGTTCAATTTATTATATTTTACACCAAATGATTTTTAGCTACTGCCAATATTAGCAAAACAACTTGTTTTGTCACAACAAATATTTACTTTTTTAATAAATATGCTTTTAAAATAAATTTACCGCTACTACATAGATTTTATTTTTTTTTATTTAAAGAGAAATATTGCTATAAAATACCATATTATAAATAAATTTAATAATAATAATAACTTTATCATTAACTCCTGATGATTATAACATATAGTTTATTTGAAAATGATTGATAGCACAATTTTTATGACCCAGTATGTAAACCTCAATATAACATCATAAATCAGTGGCGGAGAATTTCTAACATAAAATGTTTAGCATTATTTGTAAAAAACAATCTTTTGTTTTCTTCCTAAAATTTTTAAAAATACCGAAGGACATGTCCCAGGCTAATATCTAGTATACTATTTTTATAAAAATAAATGTGGGTATTTAATATTGACAGTTTACTATTTTTATATTAAAGTAATTTCGTGTTCCTCGTCACTGACGTAGAGAATTATTAATCTCTTAGGGTTTGCTACTTTACATTTTATGATGTATTGTATTCGAAGTTTTTCGGGGTGGTCATACTAAAATATAGTTAAAATTTAGATAAGAAGGTATCAATATTTACTTTTTTCTGCTTTGGACAATCCTGTATATAGACCATTACCATAAAACTGTGCTATCATGCATTTTCAAATAAACTATAGTTAGCGAAACGTACGTGTTTAAAAAAAGTGGTGTAGTTAAACAGTTAAATATTTTTTTTTATTTTTAGAATCACAATCACAATAACCCCGATCCAACCTATATAGTAAATATTAAATGTCATGAATCTGATGAATGATAAACAGCTTCATTTATATAATATAAATAAAAATTTATTTATTCATCTCATGCTTGTTTTACACAATGTTCGTTTTTCTTTTTTAATTCAATACATTTTGCCTTCTCCTTAAATAATAGTTGTCTAACACAAAACAACAGAAAAAATAGATAAATAGAAAAAATAGAAAAAATAGAAAAAATAGAAATAGAAAAAATGCAAAAATAGAAAAAACAGAAAAAATAGGAATAAATAGGAAAAACAGAAAAAATAAAATAAAGTAGGAACAAAAAGGAAATAATAAGAAAAAATAGAAAAAAAACGGGAAAAAAATTGAGAAAAAATAGGAAACATTAGAAAAAATTCGAAAAAATAAAAAAAATAAAAGTAAAAAAGAAACAAAAATAAATAAATCCCAAAGGTTGTCTATATCTCAAATGTGGTCCAAGTTTTTAAGAAATAAAGCACAAAGTCAGATAGCAACTAGTTTCGGTAACCAACCATCATCAGGCCATTATTTAATATTTTAAAAGGAAAAAAATTGATCACATAATGTGACAGGCATTAAGGGTAGTAAAATTTAAAAATGATGCTGGTTATTGCCCATAGGGAGCAATTTTTAGTACCCTTAACGGGTGTCAATTACTTGATCATTTTTTCTCCTTTTAAAGTATTAAATAATAGCCTGATGATGATTAGTTACCGAAACTAGTTGCCTTTCTAATAGAATTAAATTCTTGTGGTACCTGACTTAAAAAACAATGTGAAAAACAGAAAAAAATAGGAATAAGTTGGAGAATAATAACAAATTGGAAAAATTGGATTGTTAATTTATGCTAACGCCATACCAGGACATTAGGACTGGCCGATTATCTATTTAGTTAATATTTGGCTCTGCTTGTTTTGTTTTTCGTGTCTTTAATGATAAAACACGATTTTACAAAAATATTATAAGAAGCCGATCAAATATCGTCGCCCATTAAAGTAGCTCTCCGGTCAAATTAAAAAAGGGGCGCTTCATTTGTAAATAAGTCATCTAATATTAAACATGAAATTAATATCAACATTTTTATTGAAAGTTAAGGTATATATTGTAATATTGTTTTTCTCTAAAATGAACAAAAATAAATAAAACAAACGTTAAAGAATTTATACAGGATGATCCATTAGTGCGATAAAGTACAATATCTTTTAAATTCTTAAACAAAATTTTGACAGATTGTAGCCAGTCTAAACATTCATATTTTAAAATTAGTTGATATTGTACCGGATGGGCAAATAAGAACGGCCGTCGGCCATATCTTTGGATCGGATTGTAATACAGCTTTGGGAAAAAATGTAACAAAAGGAAAAAGATATCGACATGCGGTTTTGCCAATTTGTTGCTATTTTGGTCGACTTTTATATTCTCTGCATGCTTAAATTTAATATTATTTTTCAAAGAGAACTAGATTTCTAAAAAAACTTTAAATAACGCCCTCTAACGTCCACGTTACTTATTAAGTGGAGATGAGAATATAATACTTACATTGGTGGAAAAGAACTCTTTTTAACAAGACTAAATTTCCAAAGATCGGTTAAGTAGTTATGGTCGTTTTTTTTTCATAACAAAGTTCCCACTCTCCCTTATCTCTTATTTGAATAGTTAGACCAAAAATCTTATTTTCAAATACACGCATAATTTTTTTAAGAATACGGTAATTGTTTTTGTTATACTTCTTTCTCCCATGTGCACAGAATCTCCATAAAACACACACTTATGTAAGTTGTACTTTACTTTAAGTTGTCCTTAAAACTGAATTTAACTGCACCATTTTAATAAATGTTAGGCTTAACAAAGGTTAAGATTATTGTTTCAAAGCCACTGGCCTGATGCTTTTTTGACAGAAATTTAGCTTTCTATCCATCATGACTGTCATAATTAGTGTCATTTTTTATTATATTTGTATTCATTGTCATTTCGTGTTTATTAGAAAGTTAAAACGGATTCCCGGCGGATGTTCTGCATGCAATTCTATTGGCCGATATCGAATTAATTTTCAAAATTGACCAACAGAATTGCTGATTTTCAGCCAAGTGGGAATCCGTCTTTAGAATATAAAATGAATGTGGAGAAACCCAACATTTAATATTTCAAATATTTCTAAATCATTTTCTTTCACATTTAAATCCATTTTGTACTATTAATACACAGCTTTGTTTACAAAATTAGGTATTAAAAGCACACGCCGAGAAGTACATAATAAACAAATAATGTAATTTTGAGGTTAGATTTCGTACCTTAAATTCATAAGAGAATCTGCGGCTTAGTTTAAGTGCAACTTTAGACCCTTTAAGGGACACTTTCAAGTTGGTGCAAAATAACAACTGTCACTTAAGACATTTAAAGTACAACTTATAGTTAAGGGAAATCTGTGCACATGGTAGTTAATTAGCCAAATTTTGTAAAATTTATTTATTTGCCCACCCGGTAAAGTGTGTTCCAAAACGCCGTGCCAGATCAAAGGTATTACATTTATTTTAATGGGACACACTACATTTTTTCATATTTTAAATTCGTTCTAAGAAGCTGATCTCAACAACCTATTTACACTTAATTTGCGCACTTTTGATAACCTTGTACACATTTTTCTCATATGCTACAGATTCTGGAACACACTATACAATTTCAACTAATTTTAAAATATGAGTCTTAAACCTGACTGCAATCTGTCAAAATGTTTTCTTTTCTGCTTTTAAGGTTTAAAAGATATTGGACTTTATCGCACTAATGGATCATCTTTTAGATGTACAAGTAATACTTAATCTTTAATATGGTGTATCTATAATATTGATATACATATAGCAAGACCTCTCTTTCTATAAAAAAAAACAAGTGAATGGCAATATTTTTGCCGTACCTTTTTAAGTTTTCGAAAATTTAAAATGATACTGAGTCGATTATCGTCTGTTTATAGCTATTTATTACCGTTCTGAGTTAAATCTTGCCACAGACAGACAGACTGGCGGACGGACAGAGCCGTTGTATATATTTTTTTTTTTTGAAAACTAAAAATCAAAAAATCAGTAGTTATGCGGAAATATTTCTCTCCTTTATAACATATTTATAGATTTTTAGAACATTAAGGATTTTGGAAACGTAACTTCCTGTTTATTAGCTAGATCATTTGAATAAAAATCAATTTAATTATTCTCTTTATGTATGTTAACATCAAAAATCTACTTTATCGGCTTAAATTATACCATTATCATACAATGGTACGTATTTTCACCTGTTTATATTAGTATACAGTGACTAATTTGCGCGGAGATTTAAAAAAGAGTAATACATATTTATGTTTCTATTAGATCATCATCTGTTTTAACTAATAGATTTACATAAGATGTCTACACTACAGATTTATTACAGGCGTCACAAAAAAATTTCATTTTGTGGAATTATACTTAATACTTGGTTAATTAATAAAAATCTTTTAACAGTAACGAACCGGTTAATGGCAATATAATTTAATGTTTCCAGTGTGAGTTCAAGGTTATTTGGGAAAATAACTATTTAGGTACCTATTGTTGTAATTTTTCAATATGTACCTAAAATATAATAGCAAATAAAATTCGAAATCATGTAATATATTAAATGTTCTTGAAAACAAGTGGCCACATTTTACTCAAAGATTCTTTCAGTCCATTTTTGTGTCAATTTGTACCCCTTTATTTTATTTGCTACTTGTTTATTGAACCGGTTTTCTTTTTAATAGTTACTTATTATTACTTTCCCATTTCCCTTATTTTGGTTTGTTTTTTAAGTTTAACTTAATTTTTCTTCGTTATTGTCATTCTGCCATCTGTCAATTATTGTTCTTCTTCTTTTTTAACCCCTGTTGCTTGTACCTAATCTCATGGTATGGATATAACTCGTTTGTTAATTTTTTTTTAATGTTAACTGAATTTTTACTACGTTTACGTCATATGCTTTTAACTGTAACTGTATCAATCCGTTCAAATTTCCTTTAAATTTCGAATTCATCTCCCCCTACCTTATTTTTCTGTTTGTCAACTTTCATACTTGTCCTCCATCTTGTTTACTTCTACATAGTCATACTTTTGGGCATGTTGCTCACCTTTCGTGTCTCTCCAGCTTATGGTCACAATTGGTGTCTGTGGTTCGTTGTGTCGCCGCTTTTTTGGTTCCCGATGTTATTTAGAAATGCCAAGTTTTTACCAGTGTTTTTGGGGTCGAGTATCCTTACTTTACCTAAATCCATCAAGCTTACGCCGTTATGGGGTTCTTCCAGGTTGTTGGACATGGACGTTCTCTTTCGTTCCTCTCTCGTCCTTCCTTCTATAAAAATAAAACTAATTCAATTTTATCTTACTTGCTTCCGTGGGATCATTTTTCCATCCCTTTACTAGTTTATATTTAAGGTTTTTACATTTTTTATGTACCCCTTCTTACCCTTCTTCCTGACCCTATATGTACGCATCTTTTTAAGCGTTCTGCTTAGTATGCTTTTCTTATAAATTAATCCACTAACAACTGTTATTAGTAAGGGAAGTTAGTTATAAAAAATTTATTTTATTAAATTTCCTCTCAAACTACTGTAAAAAATTTTGGGCCTGAAGATGGCTATCAACCGAAACTAGTTGCCGCCCCTTCTTTTCAACAATTTACGAATATATTGTGGTACATGATTAAGAGTTTTATTTGGTATTAAACATTTGACCACATTTGAGATATGGATAAAGTTTTTTGATATAATATTTAAATTTGACGTTGATAGAATTAGTTATATTTTGTTCAATTTAATATATTTCAATTTTATTTCTAAATTTTAGTTTCATGTGCTAACATAAAAATATATTTCAATTAATTTCTACTTTTCTAGACATACAAATCTCCTACGTCACTGCATACCTTCTAGAATAATCCAAGATTACATTAGCAGACATATTTCGTCTCTTGTTAAAAATATTATCTTTCGACTTAAAAATATTATATCCAAAATTATTCATCTAATGCATTTTACCCAAATGCGGCCTCTCAAAACCAACACATCACTCTTATTGAACCAATCAAATCGTTATGTATCTGGTGACGAATTAATGGAGTAGTGGTACTTCACAGAGACGAATTTCTCGTTAAAAGATGTTTTTCGGGTAGAGAAAAATATTCCGTGTAAATTAAAATGCCGCAAAAGAATGCTGATAGTTCTCATATTAAATGCAAGCGTGCTGAATGCACCAACTAATAATGTAAATTTTCTAAGGTTTGAAAAAGATGTACAAGTATTCCTTTAACAATATTGTGTTGGATGGTATGATTTAAAATGTTCAGTCATTAAACATATCTAGAACCACTTATAGTGCAATTAAAATAAAGTCAAATCGGTATAGTTGTTGGATCACATAAAGTTGATCAAAATTTGTAACAAAGTTTTCATATGAATAAATGAGCATATAAAACGCTCTTCACAATCAAAATAAAGTTTATTCATTTATTCGTGCAGTCTCAGTTTTGCAAATAACTGAGTGGTTCTTCGACAAAAATTATCTTCCACGTCCACTTTGATAGTAACAAGCTATAATTCTTGGCTAATCCACTAAGAATTACAAGAATGAAGAATAATTACTGACTGCCTATTCTAATGCTTTTATATAAACCATAAAGGGGTAAGAAAAGTCTTTAGTCAATATATGTGGTGAATGTAATAGCTTCCTAGAAAGATTTTTCTTCTTAGGGTTAGAGTGGAAAATGAACTTCTTGTAAGTTAAGGTTGGATGTCTTCTTGGTACATTTTTTTCTTCCTTCATTAGTAAAGTAAGTCAAAAAAATAAGACTTATTATTATGATATAAATTAAAATAATCAATGAACTTGGTTTGTGGGATATGCTTTTTTTCAAAAATTGTTCAATATTTTATTTTCTTTGTTGTAAACTTATTGAAATTGTTAGGATTTTGTTGTTTATCTCTGGAAATAGAATTGGTTGATTTCGATTACTAGTTGGTTTGTTATTTTTTATGGTTTCTTTTAACAGGTTGTAGAAATGGTTACTAAAAATTACCCAATAATTTGAAAATTTTTTCTGGAAAAATTACGTTCCATTGGTTAGTATCTTCTAGTCTTTTGATAATTTGGGATACGGTAATTGATAACACAATCCTACAACAATTTTTTTTGGGTCTCTGTATTTAAGAAATAAATTCTGATTCCTGAAAAATCCAAAATACCCAATTTCAACATTTCAAGTTTGCTTTTGTCTGTGTAAGTAAGTCTTAAAGATTTTGGTTGATTGGACTGCCGAATGTCTCTTAAACTGCATATTGTAACGAGGAACGAGGCCGGCCCTGTATACGCAGAATATTGGTGTCTTACGAATAGCGCACGAGAAATCCATCGACTATACGAAAGATCCATCGAATATACGGGAAACGACGAGCGACGTGCGTATTCCAGAAGGCAGCTAGAAAATTATAATGGGTATAAATAAGATGGACAGAGCCGGCAAGAATCCGTTGAATTTTGTATCTTGTTAAATAAAAAGCAAACCCAAAGTACAAAAATATTACAATATGCTACAATCTCACTTAAACCAATTCAAAGACAATATGCTTGCCTATATTCAGAAGAGCATCATCAAGATGTAATGTACTTTGAAAGACGTTATCAAGGGCAATATAACGAAAATACCATGGGAGATTACGTTTGGGGTTTGATTCGACAAAGTTCATACACACATTACAAAAAAAAACAAAACATATTCATTTTTGAACATGCTTTTCAATTTGTTTGCATTTGTAGGTTATATATTAATAAATTGATCTTAAATAACAGTTACAAAATTGTATTTAATAATAGTTTTCAATAAAATTCTGAAAAAATAGGTGATTTTCCTTAAAATTCGAAATTTCTTCAAAACAAAACCAAAATCTGATATTTAAAATTTTAACCCAAAAATCTAGTCAACTTGTGTAATTGAAAGCAAGTGGAAGTGATTTTTTGTTTCAATAGCTGGACTTTAAACTTTTTTTGTTAATTTCTAGAAGATTGATTGGTTCGCATATGTAGTTTTGGAGCGACAATTCATTCAATTCAGAATTCAGTACAAAGAGTTACTGCAGATTGCTTAGTACATTTCATTATGTACACTTCCCGACAAATAAAACTAGGACATTTTTTTAGTTTTGAAAAGTAGCCTTTTTTCTAACATTTTCTTTTCACAATATGTTGATCTCTCAGAAACGTCTTCACTAAGATCGATTTACACAACAAAAAAAAAAAAGATTTGTCCCACTTTTATTTGTCGGGTTTAATCGTCTTAAACTGACTTTCCCTTAAAATTTGTACAGGATAAAGATGATATAAATTTATTTGGTATACGTGTAGTACATAATATGTAGTAATATAAAAACAGAACAACAAAATAAAAGGTAGTAAACAGTTTGTTTACGGAGGTGATTTCATCTTGCATCATATAACGAGAATGGTTCATTTCGTAAACACACCTGTAGCCGAAAGAAGGTTGACAAAAAATTTAACAGAACTCTTTACAACGCCTAACAACAAACAACATGTACAATCTAAAGTTTTTGTATATATGTACGTAAACTTGTTGATATATAGTCGGGTAGCTAAAATTAATAAAATAAAGTGGTTTACTATTTTTCATATTTGGCGTTTATAATGAATAATTTAATATCTATTAGAAGTTATAGAAAATGGTTTTAGCCACTAGATTAAAATTTGTTTTTATCAAAGGACGACGCCCAGTTGCCCGTTAGTTTATACCACATATTTTTAATATGAAGGTTAAACTGAGATATTGATAAAAAAGAGTACAGTGCGCGGGCGTTTACTTATTGAATTGATCCATTCAATTCACATGGCATTCTTGCGCCAAACGTGATTAACGATATCGCTATTTTCAAAAATTATTTGTTGTTGCCGTGTAATACAAACTATTCTCAGCTCATATGATTTTACGTTTTATATTAATCAACTTACTAGGCGGACTAGTGGGATTTGTTTAGATCATTTTTACTTCAAGAATAATACTTTTATGTTTAATAAAATTTATTGGTATATATCATTGTTTATGATTTTTTAAACTATGATCCAATACAAACATTTGAAATCAAACTCAAAGAGAAATTAATTCCGTGTACCAATTTGTAAAACTTTTATTAACCATAAGAATCTAGTGATTCAATAAAGAGAAATTGGAAATGAAAATAACATTGACTTTAAACAGATTCATTAATCGACATACTAAATAAACATATTGAAAACAACAACCTTAGAATAAAAAACCATGGATTACTATACTTAAATCTATTCGATAGAAAAAAATACTCAAAATACTAATCGATCCTAACAATCACATGTTAAGAATAGAACATTTATAAAATTAAATTATGTCGCTTAAATTAAAAATCTAACAAAAAAATCAAAAAAATTATGGAAATAAGAAATAATATATGTGAGAAAACGAAATTTTAAACAAAAAAACGAAAATGAGCAAGAGACAACAATATTTTTTCCCAAAAAATGAAAGTGCCCAATATAATCTTCGCTTCCGATATGTCCCTCAATATTGACTTACGCTAATCGTTATTGTCATTATTATTATTATTAACTGGATTAATTTGTGATCTTGTAATAATTAAATATATATACGTGATTGAGTTCTTAATGTTTCTTTAATTGCGTTGCGCGTCTATTGAATTTTAATTATATATTATTAACTATTTGATGAACAATAATAAAACCACATTAATTTTAAATTCAAAACGCCTACATGTTTAATAATTCTGCTTTACCTCTCTTCTACTTTATATAATGTTTTTATTACTATTGTTAGTGGGAATATTTGTTACACAAGGTAAAATAACAGTATCGACTCTATACATGTATACTTTTACTTATGGAAACATAATCATTATAAATAAGTCTACAAAATTTGATAAGAAATAAAGAAGAGATTATCTACTAATATGTATTACTGCAATTGGAGCTCTTCTCCTCGTATATAGTGGATAAAGGCATCTAAAGAGGACAAGAAAAGTGGGAATCTATAATTGGTAAGAGACTGAAACGGACAAAAACAAGTGAATAAAGATGGTATGGAAAATTCGAGGCCATGGGTCTTTAAGGTCTTTATATTATATATGTGTCACTGTCTACCATAGCACACTAATTCAACAGATATCAGAAGGCCATAATATCGAGTAATTACAGCAGCCCTACTATAGTGTTGCTTCCTAAGCAAGAGCTGAAAATGACACATGAGGTTGTGCCAAGATTAATATAGTTTAATGATTCTTATCTGAACCAACCAATGACAACACGGAACCAAACCCGGAAACCCAATAATGCAAATCTTTTATTATTATTAATATTATTTTTATTAACCTATTAAAATTTTGTTACATTCGTCACTCCCTGCAGTAAATAGATGCTCCAAATAATAAATGATAGTATAAATAATTATTAAGTCCGGTCCTGTTGCAGTTCGCTCGAAACCGCTCGGATATACGAGATTTAGGTGAAAATTTTCAGACACGACGAGCCGCTGCCCGCCGAAAATCTTAGAATGGTCGGGAATGGGTATAAATGTGATAAACTGATTAGGAAAAATTATTATTAAGTAAGTCGGAAATATTAAGTAACTAATAAGTCGGAAATATTAAAAAAAATTAATACATATTCTTAGCTGTTTTTAATTAATCTAAAGTTGTCTTTTATGTAAATAAACTAGTTATAGTTCTACTGAGTTTTTAAGTTTGGGCGAACCCAAAGTAAATAAAAATATTACAATATCAACAATCATGTAATATGTCAATTAAAATTAGTTTCTTTGAAAGAAAAACTGTTCAAGGATTTTTTTATTGGATATTATACATTATCCAGCGAAATATAAGGGGTCGAAGAAAGAATTTTTTTAAACAAAAATATTTATCCAAAATCACTTGGACACAATTTCTAAAATTTGACGGTGATAGAATAAAGAATAATTACTGACTGCATCAGTGTTGCCAATACCCAAACTTGAAATTATACGGTGGTTGGGAACAAAATATTCGCTTTTTATACGCCATTGTAGATTTAGCTTTGCAGCCACATCTGTCAGACAGACTGCCAAAAGTTCCAAAGTGCATTTCAACAATAAGAACAATATCGTTTCTGTGAATCCCCGGCTCCGGGCCTGTTTTCATTGGTTAATGACATGGAGTATGGCCTTCTCTAAAATAAGCAGCCACTGTCTGTGCGTGGTTCAATAAAAGTAGAGCAGAAGACACACTTAAACTACTAAATTGTCAAAATAAACTCGAGTGTTTAAACTTATTTCTAAAATAAATGGAAATCTAAAAAGATCCACATTTGTTCGCAGTATGTACGGAATTTCAAAGAGTTAGAAAAAGATACACTGGCAAGACAAAATATACGAAAATCGTATAATTATACGCAAATCGGCAACACTGGACTGCAAACTCTAATGCTGAAACTTCTCGTAAGTCTACCTGGAAGTCTTCTTGGTACATCTTTTCTTTTATATTTGGTAGGTCAAGAAGATGAGGCCGATTATTAATATAGTCCAGCCAAGAAACTTTTTGACAATCCCGAGCTGAGTTGGCGAAAAGAAAAACTAACTAAATCTGTGTTTTTACTATTTTTACTATACTACGATACTATTTTTAAATAATTTACTACTTTTTAAACTTGCTAATGGCCGAGTAGACACATCCAAACAGATTAGCCACACTATATATTTTAATACAAAATTACTAAGCGACCTGAAGTCTGTCATTTTAAGAAAAAAGGAATATTGGTCAGATTTTATAATAAAAATTAGTTCATTAACTTGGTTTGTGAGATACGTTTTTTAAAAATTGTTTGATTTTTAATTATATTTTCTTTGATCGTTTGAAGATCGTCTGAATCGATTTTTTGTAAAATATTGATTTTAAAATTTTTGTTCGGTAGGATTTTGTGGTTTAACTCTGGGCATAGAATTGGACAATTAAAGGACCCCTCACTTTTCTTATGGAAAATGACTTTTGGCCAATTTGTTACAAATTTTAGTATGTTGTAGATCCTGACGTTCTGATTAAATGTCTCCATGGGTCAAAGTTGGATAAATATTGAATTTTTTTATGGGAGAATTTAGTCATAATGGTATTTTTTTAAATTACAATTGAAAAACATTAAACCTCGGTTTTGATAAATTCCTAATAACTTTAAAACAAATGGCCAAACTCCTTTAAAAAAATTTTATGCTTACAGGTCGAAGAAATATTATAGGTTAATTTGGTAATAAATAATGAGACTAAAAATTATAAACTAAAGAATTTTGTAATAGTAAATTACGAAATTTATTATTACTCCCTAAAAGCAAATTTGACATAATTTATTAAATTATTTGAAAATTAATGTAAAATGTAGCACATCTGGATACACACCAGAAATATCTTAAAAAATGACAGAAATAAATAACGACAATATTTAACAACTCTTAAAATTGTATTTATTTAATTAAAAATATGTTTATGTTATGTAAATAGATAAAATATGCAAATATTACAATAGTAAATAAATAATGTGAGTGGTTATTTATATATTTTCAAAATTTACAAAACTTAATTTATTCATAATAATTTGATAATTTTCAATGAACCAAAGTAAAAATAGCGTCAAAATGAAAATCAAGCAGTTGACTGGATTCTAAATTTGATTTTTACACATTTCACGAAATTTATAGTAAAGCTGGAAGGTTAACAGTGTACTGTATAGAAACACCATAATTATATATTTTTTAACCTTCTCTTGAATAAAATGACAAAAAACAAACTCATTTTTCTAATCTCAAATCACAAAAAAATTATATAATAATAAAGAAAAACAACGCATATTAGGCGCCCAAACACAATTATATAATTTCATAATAGTTAATTTTAAACAGCTGTTAATTTCACACCCAGGAAAACAATAACAGAAAAATAATATAAAACAATAGAACCACGCGAAAATTTCAAACAAAAGATGGCGGACTTTCATCTTGATCGATCGCGACAACCTTCAAATATATAAGGTACATTTTCGTTGAATCACATATATTATGTGAGAATAGTCTCCATGTGTAACTAACTATAAGAGTTATTTACATATAAAATAATAGTCGCTAATAAAAAAGTCACCTTGAAAATTATTTTTACCATTTCTTGAAAAACGATGACCATTAATTTGCAACAATGGAGCATAACTTGCTATTATTTTTTCATTGAAATGTGTACATATGCATGTAAACAATTATTATAAATAATAAATGTAAATAATATAATATTGTTCTAAAAATGTATTAAAGTTTCATGTTTGATTCTTATACACCATAAATGTTTTTTAAAATTTGTTCATGATCAAACATATGCTGTAAAAGTAATAAAATTCTTTCTTCTTCATCTATATAGTGAATGAGGAAACTCTTAATCTACATAAAAGTGCAAGGTAAAACTACAATATATTGATATGGACCAGTTGCCTTATCAAAGATACTCAATCCGGTCTCGGTTCTCTATACAGAAAATTTAAAAAATATAAAAATAAATTACAATTTATTAAATTTTTTTTTGTTCCTTTTCTACTCTCTTCGGTTATTCTCTTTTACTAGTCTCTCTTCTATTGATTTGTTTCTTTCTTATTTTTGTCTTTTGCTGTATCACCTTCTAGGTTTCTTGCCTCCTCTTCCTTTAAATATTCGACTATTGTATTTGATTTTTTATTTGTCCATCTTCTCAGTATCTGACTGTCTGTATTGCTACTCGTTTCTATCTTTTTCATCTTCTTTAATTTCTTGATTTATCAATAATATTGTCTCACCTTAATTTTGTACAAATTATTTTTTTTTTATATCAATTTACAATGTTTGTTTCATTTAACATTTAAATATTAAATTACAAAATTGTTTTTCTTTTCGACAATTCAAAGATTAAAAAATTCAAAATTGTCAAATCTCTTTTTCGCTCGATCTCACTAGATTAATTGTATTATTCCAAATTGCCAACAAAATAATTCAGCCAGGATTGATCATCTTCAATCAATATATAATAGTCAAAGATGTCAATCTTTGACTATTATATATCTTTTCTATAATGGCAACGCACAATCAACCAATCGGTGTAAAAGTAATTAGGAGACTCATTTAATTTTTTTTAATTATTCTATTCATATTTCCATAACTTTTTTTTTAATTATTTTTTTTTGGTAAATTTTTTATCAAAATTTTATCGAAAAGTCAAAATATCTTGATCTTATGGTCATCAATTTTGAATCGAATCTAACCATAATCACAAAACTCATCTGTCATCTTAAATTTATGAATTTTGACAAAAAGATCGTAATCTCCGGCACCAAAATCCCCACATACCAATTTTGAACAGAATCAGACCATAATCGCAAATCTGGTCCGCAATCTTGGAATCGCCATCTTTAATTTATTAATTTTGACAAAAAACTGATCTTTTCCGACCCGAAAAATTCTCACCTACCAATTTTAAAATTATAGATGAACGAAGATTAGGAAGCCCTAGTTCCTAGTCTGCGTCGATGTGTCGTTTAATTAACACAAATTTTATTTGGTTATGAGATTTAATTAATGCTTGAATACATATATTTTTCTTTTTAAAATACAATATCAAAAAAACGACATGTAAAAAATTTCGTTTCTATCATCTCGACATATAACAAAACTTCAACTCTTTATTTTTTCGCTATCTTAATTTTTATTAAAAGTTTTTTGGCTAGCCACAATAGCTAGCCACAAGTAAGCTAGTAACAAGTATAATAAGTATAATTTCAACAAGTAAAATTATAAAATATATTATAAGGAAGAGAATTCTTAACAATAGAAACTGACCATAATCGTAAATCTCCGCCATCTTGGAGTTTCCATCTTGCATTTAATAATTTTAACAAAAACTGGAATGGAAATCAAGTCCGCAAGCGCTATATTTTGTGCAATCTCATAGTGTTGACTATTCTGGTTTGACCTTATTTACAGTGTGTTCCATAAAAACAAAGTGAAAAGTAATTTTGTGACATAAATTCCATAACTTCCGAACCATCTGGTATAAACTCATACAAACTCTATATTTTTCAAAAACACTCTTCCAAAGGAATTTAATCGGGTGAAAATACATAGGGTGTGTCATTTAAAAAAATAACTTTGTTGTATTGACAATTTTTGAGAGGCGTAACTAACACAGCGGGTCACTTTTACTAATGTATTTGTATAATTTAATATATTCTAACAGGATTTTACAGCTTAAATTTAATTAATGTAATTTTAAAATTATGAACAAATGTAAATGATAAAACAAAATGACCAAATAATCGGAACAATGTAGAATGTCCAAATGTATGACCACGATTTTTAGCTCTGACTTTCAGTTTTATTAGCGACTCTAGTCACCTAACTAATGCTTTGTACGTAACAACTTTTAACCAATCAAAACGGGACAACAATTGCATAGTGCACTTAGCAACTAGAAACCGAAAGTAAGCTATTTCATAGAAATAGAAAATAATACAATGAGAATGTAATTGTGAAATTGAATACATGTGGAAAAATGTTACAAACAATAAAATATAATAAAAATACTATAATATACCTTAAATATAATTATTAGGATCTCGTAGAGGGTGTAAAGAGTGACTTTACAACAAATTCGATAAGTCGCACATTTATCAGATAGAGTTTGTTTAACCATCCTCTGCCGTTACGTCATACATTGTCCAACTTGATCTCTCAATGATGAAACGGAATTATGACGTCATTAACGTATTTATTAACCAATGTCGACGTTAATGTTATTTATTACTTTTCAATTAATTTATCATTGTCAAAATGCCTTCCCGGCAGAAGAAGAAAGAGTAAAATTTAATTTTGAAGTTGATTAATTACTTTTCAAGAGAAAGATGCTGGAATACCGCTTTTACCGTTAAATGTAGTCTACAATGTTTCGGTTCACCCCAAAAATATAATCGTATAATACATTTTTAATATATATTATATAATTCGCCATTTAATCACGCTCAGGGACGTTACACATCCCCAAGCTAGAAAGTTGAAACAAATCTGTTAAGGTTTAAAGTTAAAAAAAATTACTAAATTATGTAAAATTCATACAAACACACCTTAACATTGAAAACAATCCTTGACATGTCGTTAGTTATATTTTAATTTTGAGGTTAAGTGTAAAATAATATTCAAATAATATATGACAAACGTAAAACAGCAAGAATACGTCACAGATTATGACATAACGGCAGAGCATGGTTAAACAAACTACCCTACCCTACATGTTGGTAGTTATTTAGCATAGCTTTCATAACTCTCTAAAACTTTTATTTGAGACATTTTTCATATTCACAACGTGTGAATATATTGCTTTCAGTTTTGAAGAAAAATCACACTTACTTTTTCTGAGAAAACTACTCACTTTTTCCCAAAACAAAGTTTGGGCCGGTAATTATCTAGGTGCGACAGTCTAGTTTGGGTGCCAGTTAACTAAGTGCTAATATGACCGGGGTCAAAATTTATGACAATCCTAATAATATAATTGTATCAATTATTTTTAAGGGCTCTGCACATATCAAATGTACTTTTAACTGTAATTTGTAGCCAATAATGCATATGCAATATCTAAATGCATTATAAAGTAATTGTATAATGAAAATAAAATATGGGTGCCCACTTCAGTTAATGGT
The DNA here is from genome assembly GCA_963243735.1 of Neocrepidodera transversa. NCBI lineage: Eukaryota > Metazoa > Arthropoda > Insecta > Coleoptera > Chrysomelidae > Neocrepidodera > Neocrepidodera transversa. Next base: position 7,244,573 of record OY725338.1, read on the forward strand.
GTGTTTAAATAATGTATTATTTATTCAAACGTGAAATAATTTCATAGTTTCTCTTGCATGCCTATTAGATTAATTCATAGTAACCTTTTAAACGTTCCATTCGATGCTCTGTGTATAATATTAATAGCACATCAACTTTGGTGTAGGTCATGTGAAAGGTTATGTACAAAGTCAGGGAATTTATTTAAAGTTTAAGTATTCTAGACAGACTTTAGTAATTAAACGTAAATATTATATATAATTATATTTTATGTCACAAAATAATTACAAAAATTCTTTTACGTAATTTTAATAGTTATTTTATATCCTTAGGCAAACATAATTATATTTTTTTTAAATATTCTGAAACAACAAGAAAAAATCATAATTTGAAGAGAAAGGTTTTTGCATCAAATTAACATACAAGTTGCATTCATTCATACAAAATTCGCTTGGTTTAAATATTAAATAAAAATTACTTATAAATAATTTAATGATGGAATTATCATAATTCGTGATCAAAATTTAACTTCACTTCAGTTCCATTATTTTTTCCCTCTTTTTAGGAACCAAACTGTTATTTTTACTCCCTTGAGAGTAAAATATTTAATAATAATCTCTATGTGTCAGTCTGGCGCAATGGCCTTGTCAGCAAGAGGATTCAGGTTTTTAATTTTTCCTGTTTTTTCAGTAACTTTTTATAGCGATTAAGTAATAATGTTGAGTGTTTCATTTCACATATGAATTTCTAAGTTTTAGTCCCTACGCTGCAAAAAATAGCGATGTACGAGTCTAAAGTTCCTACGGACTGACGGACAGACAAAACCGTTTTATAAGAGTTTCTTATCAATAATATTTGCTTCTACTTTGTCAAGTAGATTCCCTTTTCTCTGGTGGCATATTTACCCGTGCAATTTTATAATCCTACATCCATAGCAGGTACAATAATTATTATTTGGTGACAAGTTTACCTCAGTCGAAAATTCTTTGTCCATTTTTTATTACAAACATTAAAAAAATGATAAATTTATATATTATATATTTAAATTATTGTCATTATTTAAAATTTAAATGTGTTTTAACCAAGGAATCTTGTTTTACTTGTTTATCAATTTTGAATATGTAAATTTTTGTAAATTATTATTGTTTGATTATATTTTTAGATAGTTCAGACGATTCGATCAATAGGATAACTGACGATTTTGGAAGACATCGACTTCAAGGTACGTAAACAGTTGTGGGTATAATGGTTTTAAAATAACAAAACACTAAATAAGGCTTATATATTTAGTATAGAGATTATCATATCGCACCCGAACATTGTCTAATTCAAAAATCACTTGACATTCATTTAAACATTAGACACATATATTTTTTAATGAACTCTTGTTTTTTACGGTTTTGTATCGAAATATGTTAAAACTAATATTTCCATAGCAATATTGTTCTAAATTCAACGGTTTAAATTTTTTCTAAAATTTACAATTAGCTCTGGGCCAATCCGACTTTTTGAGACCAAAAATTCGAAAAATTCTCTATAGGATAGCGATAGCTGGAATCGTTGCTAAAAATAATTACAAAAAGAGGGAAAAAATGCACCCCGGCACATGTAGCCGTTTCGAAGGGGGGTTAAAATAGTTTTTTGCAGTTTCCGGCGAAATGTGTCTTCCAATCAAATTTTGTTTTAGACAATTTTTCAACATAATATATACCTAACGAAAATAATTTCATTTGATGAAATGTGTGTTTTTAAGTCCTTTAAAATCCAAAATTCATGATATTAACGTTTTTCGAATAAAATGTAATTTTTTAAATCGAAAAATTGATGGCAGAAATTTTTGATTTTTCAATTTTTCAGGGGTTCACTTTTCTCATCTTGAATGAAAAAAACTATGAAAACTGAGAAAATCCAAAAATAGCGATTTAGAAAAAATGCAATTTTTCAATCAGTCTTAACAAATTTCTTTTATCCTGTAGAGAATTTTTTTGCCGAAAATATTTTGGCCTTGGGGCTAAATAGCCAAAGAAGTTATAAAACCAAAGAGTTCATTTACTGATAGATCTTATGTACTTATAAAATAAGTGACCGTAGCAGAATATAAAATATTGAAGGTAATTTTGTTAGGTTCATCAAACATAATAATTAGCACTGATCCACGTAAATCCGTATTAATTTAATTGTAAATTAACAATTTCATCATTTTTATGGATTTTTAATTTGTTTGTAATTTAATGATATGATTAATCAATAACCCACATGGATAAAAATATTATTACTATTCAACATATTTTTACCATAAATATTTTAATATTCATTAGAAATGTTATTAGGAAATAACCTATATATAAAAAAGATTAATTAAATAATTATCGTTAATGGAGTTATTAACTAATGACATGCATTGATCTGCCATGTTAATTAAATTAATTACCCGTGACCAATGTAGAAATTGAGGAAAATTGTCAATTACATGTTCATTTCTAATTAGAGCCGAAGATTAATCCAAAGACAAAACGATCCTGTTAATTATGTAATATAACTGATAATCTTTTTAATTCGCAACTATCAAGGGCGTAGATATGGGGAAGGTAAAGGGGGTGATTACCCACCAGAATACCAAAAAAAAATGTAACGAAAAGAAGAAATAAAATATATACGTCATATGTCACTCTGTCATTTGTACCCAGCACTAGCCCTCTTCTTCTTTTTCTTTCTCTTCTTATTCGGTACGGCTGGACTTGCACTCAACATTTTCTTTTAAGGTAATAAAGCACAAAGTCAGGTAAGGACTAAAAAAGGGGAGAAATTTTTATTGTAATAATCACATAGTGACGTACCCATATGAAGGGTGAGAAAAGTAAAAAGTAAACATTAAGCAATTAAAAAAGATGGTACTCGAAAAAGCAATGTACAAAATAGTACGAAATTTGAAATAAACTTAAAAATTAAAAAATAGGTTGCTCGCTAGGGGGGTAACTATTATAACCCCTAAAAAGGGACAGCACCTTTTTTATTTCCTTTTAAGCTTATTTCTTACTTTTACCTATTGCCACTATTTGTTTAATGTTTTTTACATTGTATTACTTCAGGTTATATTTAACTGTATACTTTTAATAGTTTTTAAGACACAATATTGCTAATACTTTCCTAACCCCCCTCCCCCTTCTCCCACTCTCAAATGACATTTGTAGAATTATTATTTTTATTTCCTTTTAAGCTTATTTCTTACTTTTACCTATTGCCACTATTTGTTTAATATTTTTTACATTGTATTACTTCAGGTTATATTTAACTGTATACTTTTAATAGTTTTTAAGACACAATATTGCTAATACTTTCCTAACCCCCCTCCCCCTTCTCCCACTCTCAAATGACATTTGTAGAATTATTATGGGGTGACCCACAAGGGCCTAAATATGGTTACAAAAATATATCTAATAACTCTATTATAATTGGACACATTTTGGAATAAATAAATTAACTCATGCATGACCCATGACCCATTTACACTCGCTATTATATAAGTGTTTTTTCAACGTTTAAAAGCTTTTATTTGTCCTAAGAATTGATTTCTAATGAATATTAAACAGAATTCTATTTGTTATTATGCTTTGTTTGTATTCCTATCTTTGTTCTATGTTTTTTTGCATGTCGTAGATGTTGTAGAAGAAAATGAAGATGATATATTTGGTCGATTTTCAAATACCAACATATATCGTAATAGATACTCCTCAAGTAAGTTATAATTTGTAGGTATGAACATAGTTGATATGTTTACTAGAATGTACTATTATAGTATACACTATCTTTTATGGAGGAGGAATGTATATTTCAATCTCAGATAGGGACGCATTTAATGATTTAAAAGAAGGATTCGATTCCAGGATTTTTAAATATGCATAACGTAGCTTTTAAAATACTTATATCATCAAAATTCATTACATAAAGGGAGTGAATAAAAATTCGCGAGTTGCGGACCTTTAATATATTTTATAATGATCCGCGAGTTGCGTGAAATGTGATTCGCTTAAATAATAAGTTTAAACATATTTTAGCACGAGGTCTGGTAGCCGCTTGACAATGTGCCCACATTGCCTTTTAATTTTTTTTTAAAGACAGGCTAGATTTAGATAGTCAAGACTTCTTTTAATAAAATAAATATTTTTTTAAATACACTCGGGAATCTTTATAAAATATGTTAAAGGTCCGCGACTTGCGGATCTTTATAAAATATGTTAATGGTCCGCGACTCGCGGACCTTTATCCACTCCCATACATAAATTATAAAAAAACCTGAAACCACTATAAAATATCTAAAGCTACTCTGATTTTTAAACGGTAATGTCAAGTATCCCAGCAGTGGGATCATGAGACTCGATTGTCGACTTAAGTATATCGAGTTTGATAGATACTCGATAAATTTGTTTGACAAGCTTCGATTAATCGACACGACTCTAAAATCTGTCGACTGCGCTGGAGGATTCGAGTTCATTATTTTTTAAGTAATATGAATTTTTTTTTTTTTTTTTATTTTTTATTTTTTTTTTAATTAAATCTGTCGCCAATTTTCCGAGATAATTTCTTGTACGTGCACTTGCTTTTTGACAAGAAAATCTCTTGTTGTTTCGTAAATGTGACAAATTTAGAAAAAAACAAAAACCATTTGTCTGAGGTTGTCAAAGAACCTCGAAATGTGGTTATATGTAATTTGCGTTTTTTATGCAACAGGGTCATATCAAAAATGTATAGGGGAAGAATTTAATTTTGTTTTAGCACAAAGTACACATAGTCACATAGCCATTTTCACGATTATATTAGTGTACCCGAAAGTAATAAACCAACTAGCAAGAGTTTCCCACTTTTCATTACTTGCTTTATATTTTGAATGGTCGCTCTTCCAGACACCATTTCTGGTTTTTTTTTCAAGTAATCTAAAATATTTTTTCCAAAATGATAGACATCTATCGTATGGTTGACGGACACCAACCGGCTAGTCCGTTTAATAGGATAAAATCCTGTAAACGCGACTAACCAAGTACAACTTGGTTGCCAGCAGGTGGAGGCACCCATCCACCATCACTATGCCTTAGGAGGAAGCGGGCACCTCGCAATAAAATCAAAAACAAACAGAGTATAGAACAACTTTGAAGACACAATAACTAGTTAACTTGATTTGATCGAATCAAATCTCGTGATTCCACTGCAGATTTTGTCCTTCAAATGTCTTGTACTTGTAATTTGAAAGGCAACGTATATTAAACTGTTCTTTAAAAGTCACTACTGAATTTTATTTTTGTTTTTTGATTAATTTCAATTTAAATGTTACAGCATACTTTGCATTTTGATGAGGCGAATTCAAAAATAAAATTTCAAAACAGCCACCTTATTATATTACTATTTGTCTAATTATTTATTTCATATTTAATTATTAAAAATCCCAATAAATTTATTGCTAAGTGATGATTCAATATATAGTCTTTCTAAAAACATTTATGTAAATCTTTTTTTTATTAAAAATATTTACCTTTTTATTTTTATTATTTGTCAAAAAACACGCATAAACTTTTTTTCCTGGAATTGTCTCCGCTTTTGATAAACATCCCGAAAATATTAACTTGAAAAAAGATGTTAATAAAAAGACCTATTTAGGTAAATGATTAGCAGCAGTTTTTTTTAATTGTTCCTATTTGGTAATTAAACTAAAATAATGGATCAGACAGACCTTACCTCTTTATATATATTTTTTAATTTTTTATATGATGTAGTTCACGTTCTCCGATGAAAAGTTATTGTGATAACTAAATTTTGTTACTGTTTCTGATACAATATAGTATCAACATTCATAGGGATACCTTATTTAAATGTATAGGGTCAACTATTAGGTTTCCCTTTATATTTTCCACTATTTTAATGGCTAAAGGTAGATACGTTTGGTTTTCATTAACATGTGTCAAATTAGCACAAGTTTTAGTTAGTTATATCCATTATGTTAAAACAAAAATGGTACGATTTTTTTGTTAACCGTTTTAATTAACAGCCAGTATATTTTTTGAACTATAGATTGTCCAACTACTAAACCGACCCCTACGTTAAAAATTAGAGAAGTGGGGAACGAGGCCCGAGGATCTCCGAAATGGGTTGCGCATGGGCAAACGCAAAATACATGGCAAACTGGCAGATACCAGTCTCATTACCAAAGTATTCTGCGCAGTACAAAACAAATAATTTCCAACGTTATTGAGTTTATGAAAAATTAGGCAAAAAATGACATTGAAATTCATTTACAACGTCACAGATTAAGAGTACTAAAAATAACACTTTTCAAAAAATTGTTGAAGAGACAGAAGAAATCGAAACAGGTAATCGTCTATCATTTTCTTCTCCTGGGATAACTGGATGAAGAACACATTTAAAAACGTTTGCTAAAATGAGCAAAAAAAACCTTAAATTATAATTATCTTCTATTTAAAATACTTTCTATTTTTAAATGTATTCATCGATTTAAATCAACTTCTTTGTTTAAAGTTGGATATATTCATTTTAACGCTTATATACATGTTTAAATGTTCAGATATTTTAAATTTGCCGCCAAAGCAAACAATATAGTTCAAAGTTGACGCCGCCACTGTTCGGTGATAACACAAAACAAATAACACGAAAAAATAACGAGTAAAATTTAACGCACCACAGTATTTTCGTTATAAAAGTATTTTAATTTTGTAAATTTTCCAAAAAGTATTTAAAATTTAGTATTTTTGTTATTAAAGTATTTTACTTTCTGTTCTAAAGACAATTTATGTTATGTAAATTTTTTATAAAGGTCTATTTTAAAAGTTTTTGGTCGATCCAATCTTGTCCATACCAATTGGCTTAGAGTAAAAAGCGACCCTGACATAGGTAGGGGCATTGGTAGGCCCGAGGTCATTAGAAATGACTCCAAAAGGTCAAAGTGCGCCTTGAGAGTGTCCCTTTTGTGTGTTATTTGTTTTGTGGCGATAACCAACTGTAGGAAACCGGAAGGGAGAAATTTTGGTGGGGACACTGTAGGTGTCGGTTTAGTAATTGGACAATCTGTCATGAAATACCTATTATTCTTTTTTAATCTATTTTAAACACAGTAGTCATTAAAATTATGAAATTATTTTTGTGAAAAAATATTCTAAAAGACGTGAACTACCACATAATAAAAAATTAAATAAATTGTCTGGCCCTTTATTTAATATTTCCATTGAAATGTCTAATTAAAAATGAGTTTTATTTTTTATCGTTGCATTAATAATATGAAACTCTCTATTTCTTTAAATTTTGCACAATGTGTATATGTGTGCGTGCACCTTGCACATTGCATGTAGATGTGTTAGCTTTATATGTTGCTTGTATAGTTGGTAGCACTGCTTCATCGCTAGATGCTCTATGGGACCTCCATCCACATCGACTCAGCGAGGCTGGTTTGAGCCGGCATTCAGGTAAATTGATAAATTTATGAAATGGGTAATATTTAACTGGTTCAATTTTGAGGTGTATGGTGATAAGCAATATTTGTGATATATTAGATCAAAAATCGGTTAAAACTTATATTTTATTACAATATTTTAAAAAGTAAATGCACAAGATTATGATGATGTCATCATAAAACAGGTATGTTAAAAAAGAACGTAAGTAAAAGAAAACCAGTATTTTTGACTACATACTACATCCGTTTGTTCCTTTGTTTTCAAATTTTAATTACTATGAAAATTTTATTATATTCATACTAATAGTTATAGTCCAAGAGCTCGTGAATACCCGAGGTAACGATCTTTCTGTAAAAGTCGAAATTACTTTAGTGGTAAGTACGGTAACCACCACCGAAGTATGTAAACTGAGGACCAAATCCCTTTATGACGTGTAAGCTGAGGACCGTTTGAAACAGGCATTAATAATCCGACATGTAAACTGAGGACCAATTAAAAGCAAGTAAAAATGACGAAATTTCCCAATATTTCAAATTTCTTTTTTATGTAATATTGTAGAATCAAATATAAACTAAAAACGATTTTTCTGAAGTAAAAATTACTCTTAGAATAAAAATACACCAAAACAAATATATGGTATTATTTGTTTGTGCTTTTTTCCTCGAATGCTTTAAAGCTATTTACATTTTTTGTTTTACACTTAAACAGAACAAGCCATTTTTTTTTAAAACGAGAAAACGTATTAAATGTATAAAAAATAATAAATGTAATATATAATAATAATGATTATAAAAAATGAAAAATGTCTGATTTTGTTATTTTAGAAGCACTATGTATTTTTATCATTGAAATACGTTTTCTTGAATTTTATTATTTTTTTAAATATGTCTTGTATAAGTAATATGCTGCAGTGGTCTATAAAAATAAAAATAAATAAATGTTATTTAAATCCTGGTCCTCAGTTTACCGCTGCTTTGGAAAATGATTAGTCCTCAGTTTATATATGTTGTTCAGGTGTTAAATATTAAATCTGAATGTTGGTCCTCAATTTACACGCACCTGCAGACAATAGACAATTTTTCCAAGTCAATAATTGGACTAATAGAAATTCAAAGAAAGACATTTTTAACGTCGGATAAAAAAATAACCATCAATTGCTCCCGTCTGAAAAAAAAAACAATCAAATTTAACTGTAAAATTGAAATTTTAAATTAAAAAATAAATAAAATAAGTAGTAAACTCCAAGTCAATTGTAAATAAAAATTTGAAATTTAGAAAAGTTTTAAAAAGAACCGAACATAGGAATAAAAAAATCAAAAGTTGCAGGAAAAAAATTAAATTTTTATTTATATTTTTTTGTATTTGAAATTTCAAAAAGTTTAAAAAAAATTGCACATACGAATATATTGTTTAAAAAAATCAAAAATTGCAGGAAAAAAATACAAAATTTTTATTTCTATTTTTTTGGATTCTTAAAAAATCTAAAATTAAAAAAAAAAACAAATTTTAATGAAATATTAAAATTTTAAAGTAAAATAAATAAAATACGCAGTACACAAGTCAATTACAAATAAAAATTCGAAATTTAGAAAAGTTAAAAAAATTGCACATATTATTAAAAAAAATCCAAAAGTGCAGGAAAAAAATACAAATTTTTATTTTTATTTTTTGGATTCTTAAAAAATCGAAAATTAATAATATCTGAAATATTAAAATTTTTAATTTAAAAATATTTTTAAAAAATCCAAAATTACAGAAAAAAACTAAAATTTTTTATGTATATTTTTTGGAATTCTGAAAAAATCGAAAATTATAAAAAAAAGATCAAATTTAAATTTAAAATTAAAATTTTGAAGTAAAAAATACAATATGTAAACTCCGACGTCAATTGTAAATAAAAATTCGAAATTTAAAAGTTTTAAATAAATTGCACGAATATATTGTTTAAAAAAATCGAAAATTGCAGGAAAAAATTACAAATTTTTATTTATATATTTTGGATTCTTAAAAAATCGAAAATTAATAATATCTGAAAATTTAAAAATGTTTATTAAAATATATGTTAAAAAAAATCAAAAATTACAGAAAAAACTACAAATTTTTATTTATATTTTTTGGATTCTTAAAAAATTAAAAACAAAAAAATCAAATTTAAATCTAAAATTAAAATTTTGAAGTAAAAAAATTCAATATGTAAACTCAAAAGTCAATTCTAAATAAAAATTCCAAATTTAGGTTTTAAAAAAATTGCACGAATATATTGTTTAAAAAAATCGAAAATTGCAGGAAAAAAATTACAAATTTTTATTTCTATTTTTTGGATTCTTAAAAAATCGAAAATTAATAAAATCTGAAAAATTAAAATTTTTAATCAAAAAAATGTTAAAAAAATATCAAAAATTAAAGAAAAAAACTACAAATTTTTATTTATATTTTCTTGGAATTCTGAAAAAAATCGAAAATTATAAAAAAAAGGATCAAAGCCCAATGTAAAATTAAAATTTTGAAGTAAAAAAATAAAATACGTAAACCCCAAGTCATTTTTAAATAAAAATTCGAAATTTAAAAAAGTTTCAAAAAAACTGGTTTTTTTATAGTTCTATTTTTAATTTAACAAAAAAATTAAAATCGAAATTTATTTCAATTATATATTTATATTGAATTTTAAAGAAATCTACAGTTTAGGTTAGGTTAGGTTTGGAGTTTAAAAAATTTTTAGATGGGAGTTTTGATTAATCATTTGTTTAATTAAAAAAAAAATAGAACAAAGCTTTATTCCTATTTTTATTTATTCGGAAAAAAATTAAAATTTAAAGTAAGCAATATATAATTTTAAAAAATCCCAAATTTTGAAAAAGTCACCAATTGAAACCAAAAATTTTAGAAAATCTAAATCTCGGAAACGAAATTTTTAAGTTTTTTTTTTAATTAGAAATTATTGAAAAAAATTAAAAATTGTTTTTTTTACTTATTAAATTTTTTTAATGAGCGTGTGTGTGTAAATTTTTAAGAAAATAATTTTTTTAAAAAATAATTTTTGAATTCCCATTTTGTGTCTCAAAGATTTTGTTTGTTCACGAGCTTTTAGTCTATTATTTATAACATTTGTAATCTCAACATTTGTTGGAGCTGTAGGTGAACTTCTTTCTTTTATTTTTATTTAAAAAAAATGTATAATTTTTGTACGCTTCCCAATTCCAAAAATATGTCTGACCTCGTTTCAATTAAATCACTAAAATTCAATTTTTTGTATTGTTATTATTAGTTATGTAATTATTTGTCGTAATTAAATTTATTTATTTCTAATTATATCACAATTATTGTTATAATACAATTACTGGGTATACATTAATCTACCTAATTATTTAATTTAAGTGTATTAACAATAACATGGCTTATGTAATAAAATGAACGATGATTATAAGTTTATTAAATAACAAATGTACAGTTAGTTCTCTATTCATTTCAAGTTGACAATAATATTTCTAGAAAAATCTATATATATACAGGGTGATTCATTAATCATTATCCATATTGCAACTGGAGAATCCTTTACCGCAAATATGACGATTAAACCTATAGATATAGATAATGTATTCCTCATGATTATTTCGCGTAACTTTGAAATTCGTATATATTTTTTTATTAAACTCGGCAGACAAATTTATAGTGTTGTAAAATAATGTTTAAATTTAATAACAATAACAATTCAGGAAGAGAAAGAAATCTTATTGTTTTAATTTAAAAAAAAATTGTTAAATAAATTTGAAAATATATATATATTCATTAATTTTGGTTCAATTGTGGTAAGAATTTATAGAAAAATCAATTAAAGGGGGTAAATATTAAAAAGCTGTGATCAATCCTATTTGATTTAAATATTAATTTGATAAGATATATAAAAAAGATGTGGGAAATGAATTTTGAAATTTCGTTTTGGAATTACCAAAAATTAAAGAAAATAACAAACAATTTTTGTCAATAAAAAAATTTGTAGTGGCAATTGATAAGATTATTGCAAAAGGGTTATTTAATGAATTGTATAAAAATATTGAACAAAAACGAAGAAATTATAGACCAATTAACAAGTATGTATTTTATTTAAGTAAAATAAAAAATTGTAAAATTTTAAAAATAAAAATAGACAGCTTTAGAGAAAGATATAAACGTATAAAAGTTATATAAAGGCAATAAATAGAGAAGAAGAGAAATATGATGAAGTTAAATTTGTATTGATGCTAAGATGCAATAGTAGCAGGATATTTATAAAATTTATAATTTGAATTTTTTATGTGTTTTTTTTATTATTGTTAGAATCCACCTCAAAAATGAGATTTGATTTCAAATTCATACATTGTTTACCATAATAACATATTCCTATTGTTTTCTTAAAAGGGACCAACTTACATGAAGATTTTCCAGAAAGTTCAAGCTAAAATTAGTTAATTTCTGACATTTTACATTCACTGTATATTTGATTAATTATTAAACCATCAATTAAATTATATTTAATCTTAATAATATCCTAATCCTAATTTTAAGATTAGATATATTTTAATGCGTATTTATAAATTTATATTTATCTTAAATTCAATGTGTTCTAACCAGGAACATACTTTATGTGAGTATAAAGACTTATTCTTTTGTTTAATTACATTTAAAATAATATTTATTTACGTTCCTTCAAAGAGCCATGAATCATATCCTTTGGGGATTATATAATTTAAAACGTCTAATTTTTACTGCCTACGTAATATTTACAAATAAATATGTTGGTGTTAATATTTGTTATTTTAACATTCACTCACACGTAGGCTTATTAAAAAAAACCAAATGATCCGGATTTTTCTTCAAGCGTATTTTTGTTGGAAACTGTTTTCTAAAAGTCCATTTTTTTCATGGATAAACATCTATGACATTTTACTTAATAAATATTCTGTATTTTGTTTCATTACAGAAAAATGCTCCTAGTTTCTTAATATAATATCTGTTATCATATACAGGGTGTGCCACTTCAAAGTTTCACACCTTTTATCTTCGTTATTCGTAGAGATATCGGAATATTTTTTTGTTAAAAGCATGGAACAAATACTCTCTTAGAATGGTTTCAATCATACTATGACCTGATGGCGTGATTTTTATTAAACCATTCAGTCGAAGAATAACTGAATCCATTCTAAGAGAGTGTCAAGCACTTGCTAGAGGTATAATCTCCTGAGGGCAGAAAACTAACAGAAGGCCTTCCCCAGAGAAAATCTGGTGAAGAGACTTCTAAGCCTGATAAAGGTAACTAACTTTTTTACCTGATAACAATGATATAAACCTCAGCTAATAACATCGATCAAATTAATCATCATTCAATCGAAGAGATTGAAATTTCACTAAAATATATCCAGAATTTGCAAAACAAAACATATTTCTTTTAATATTAAAAATATTCATTATTCGGTATATACTTTTGGCCAGCACAGTATTTAAAAAAAAAATAGATTTAAACTTAAATTTATATTATTCCGATCGTTCAGCATTTTGCGTTAGAGACGTGTGAAAAAGTACAGTTTTTAAAAAATAATTCACTGTATCCTTCTGTTGCTAAGGACAACTGTCTCTATCTAAGCGATATAATATTAATAAGAACGACAAGTGCAGATGTAACTCTGATCACCGGACGGGTCTGTTTTCATACTAGAATGAAAATAAAAACCGTTACAACTCCTACTTCGAATAATATTTTGACGATAGAAATAGCTTCAGAAGTCAGAACACATCATTATATTATCATCTCTCGCAGAGTTCAGTTAAAATAAAATGTCTCGGCATTATAAAAAAAGCTGTTGACCGCACCCTAAAATTATAACAGTATATTTTCTGATGTTTTCAATGAATTAAAATTGTGAATATTATTTTTACAGTGATATTGAGTGAGAGAAGTTGCTCTGTAAAAATTAATTATTTTGTTCAAAAATAAACTTGTGAATAAATAGCCCGTACAGTTCACTTAAATGTGTTAATATACCAAAGTCTGTATTAAGGTTGGTCCTTCGATCTGATGATGGTTGATGTAAACACGGGTACCGCCTAGTAATTATTCCAAACTTATAATGATTCGTAATCATATTTGTTCAGAGATTATTTGTTTTATTGAACAAAAATAAATAATTCCGGTATCATAATGAATAATGAAGGTTAGGGGGTGGAACTTTTATTAAATAGTCTACGCTGTATAAAGTGTGATTAAATACATGCTTACTGATGTTCATAATCATTATACGTACAAATCTAATATAATTTTTCCAAATACCAAGCGAAGGTGACCGATGACGTCAAGTACGGAAATAATTGTAACAAATCTATAGGAAAATCCCCTGTCCCGACTTAACATACTTGATTGACGGATAATAATAATACTGTTGCAATGGTTTCAACACATTTAAATAATGTATTATGCTTTGAAACGATCACGTCTATTAAATAAACGTAATGTCTAAGCACATAAGTAATTTTAAAGTATTTCATCCTGTCCAGTAAATCTACTTCCCCGGTACTCATTTGCGGCCGGTAAATGGAACATTACAGTATCAGGTACCGTAATGTTGTTGCCTAGAAACATTGTTTTGATTTAAGAAACCTCCATAATTTCAAACGCAAATATTTTTAATTGGCAGCAAATAGCAATCATACGGAACTATAGGTTTGTTCCCGAAGCGAGTTCCTAACTTGTTATGAACATACTGAATTGCGCAGTATAAAATAACTCGTCTATTATTTTATATTGCGCAGACTCCTGATCCATTATTTTATAACTGCGCAACTCAATATGTTCATAACAAGTTAGGAACTCGCTTCTGGAACAAGCCTTATGAAAACCAATGTCTCAATTGCAATGTCAAATTGTGATGTCAAATTACGAATTTTTTTTTATTTTAATCTACATCTAAAGACAGGATGAAATAAAATATCATACGATACACGTCCGTTAGGTGTTAGAGTCGGCCCGTTTAGAGAAGAACCCATTACGTCACGATGCTCACTAACAAAACTAAATTTTAGTGTGTTCAGTTGACGTTAATAAATAATATACTTTTTAGTACAGGTTTTAATTTTTCTCTAAAACGTATACGTCACTGGTTTCTGGAATCGCCTATTTCCCTGCCAAGAAGAGAGGCGTTGTCGATGCGTTAAGTGTGACATAATGGGTTCTTCTCTAAACAGGCCGACTCTATTACAGTACTCGTTTATATTTACTCGTTCTGTAATAAGTCATCTACTGGACTTGTAAAATACCATATTAGGTGTATCTCAAACTGTAAAAACTAAGAAAATAAGTTATATTATACAATCGCCTGCTTATAATTAGATAATAATTAGAAATATAGTTCCGATATCTCTGAATGTTTCAATCATATGTAAAAAGTTGCACCTAAAATTTATATTTAATTCCGGCTAAATCCTATATGTTGTTATGTACCTTATCTCTGAGTCAATTAAAAAATTTATATTATAATGGCCCTAGTTATATGGTTAGTAATACGTTTCCGTAAAAAAAGAGACGAATAGACCATTCACATGAATTGGTTGTAAAATTTAAAGATCCTGATTCCATACTGTATATGCGTTCACCGCTTTTTGGATATTCAAAACAATTTTCACACAAAATTTTTATATATGACAATTGTAAAATCACAGAACCGTTATTTTCCACTTTTATAGATTATACATCCTTACAGTATTCCAACAAACCTACTACTTTAACCAGTTTTAACTCATCTACTACTAATCCTGCTCCAATACATGGTACATGGGTTTGTAATAAAAACTTCTTCACTTAAATTTCATTACTTTTATCAGTTATTTTATATAAGGATATATTTAATACAGATTCCAGCGCCATCTTAACCGAAGACACAGATAGTTTTATTATTGGTCAGAGAGTTTGGGTTGCCGGTAATAAACCAGGCCACATCGCTTTTATTGGTGAAACACAATTCGCTCCTGGAGAATGGGCTGGCATAGCTTTAGATGAACCAATTGGTAAGTATTTTAATTTTTTGTAAGTGCTTCTTTCAAACATCATTTTTTAAGAAGATTTAATTTGGAAAATACAAATTTGTCATATTTAAGTTAACAATGTGTTATATCCCAATTTTCAAAATCGAAAGTTGGGATTTACCAATGAATTTAATTTATTATTTAATGGAAGAGGCGCTTTGGCCATATGCTCTTAAATTCTCTAAATTCGCCATTCTATTTTACTTATAAAGATATCTGAGTAGAAAATTTATGTAGAGCTGAACAGTCTCACTACGATATCTTCTATTTTGGACTAAATAGCAGGATGATACAATTTTTCTTAATAACTAAATTGGTAAATATAATCCAGTATAAAGATCTGGTTCTTATTATTATGTTAAAAAAAATTGAGTATCTGAAGAGGTTTTAGAGAAGCACTATTCCATTTATTCTATTATCCAAAGTATGTTAATTTTAACTTTGCGCGTTTTAGGTAAAAATGATGGATCAGTAGGCGGCACTAGATATTTTCAATGTGAGCCCAAAAAAGGTGTCTTTTCGAGATTAACTCGACTTACGAGAGAACCCCTAGAAGGTTTTAGTCCGGTGCATACCCCTTCTCCTGTGAATATTATAAGAAGAAGTCCTATTTCCCCTACAGAGAGTACCAAAAGTTTGGTGAGGTCACCAGTATCAATAGGTATTATTTTTTTTAAATTTTCAGTGCAAATATATAGAATTCTAAATTACCTTGTGTGAAAAATAATGTATTATATATAGTAAAAATATTTATTATAATATTTAACTCTTTTTCATTTGTTGCTATTGAATAATTTATTTTTATATACGTTCTAGCTGGTTCTAATACAAGTCTGGTGTCGGCAGCTTCGCATGTTATAGACTTTAAATTTGGTGATCGAGTCATAATTAAAAGTAGTCAAGGATCAAAAGTAGGCACAGTGAGATACATGGGTGCTACAGAATTCGCACCTGGGGATTGGGTGGGTGTGGAATTAGACGACCCTAGGGGCAAAAACAATGGATCTGTTAATGGTAAAAGGTGGGTAAAAAATAACAAATTAAGAGGTGGTCGAAATCCTTAATACATAGTATTGATGACGTTTTTTTTTATCTTTCTGATTTTTCGTAATTATTTTCCAAATATAATACAAACTGATTTCATTCACATCTATACTATAAATCCTCTAATATACTCTAAATTTTAAATATAGTCTTCTCGTCCCCATACAAACTTTTTTATAATAAATTACACCACTGATTTTTCTAAACACGTGTGCCGCTCATTTGAATCTTCGGCATTTAATATGTCATGAATTACAAAATTCAACTCGTTGTATTTTTTAAAATATTTTCTTTAATCCATTGATTTTTACCAGCATTCGTAACCGTTAATTACCACTGATCTTAAAATACTAGTTTTGTTACAACACGAATTTCTGCATCGTTTCGAAACCGTTTTGAGATCGTTCTGCGCGGACTTCGGATAGTTTCGTGACGGTACAAAATGTAAACGTTGGATCCGTTGTGTGATCTGCTTATGAACGATTTGCCATGACCTAAAAAATTATATATTGTCACATATGCTGCGCTTGTCTGGTGTACCAAAACAACGCAGTACAGAGCAATTCAAGAGTTACAAAAGTGCAAAGATTCACATGTACAGGAATCACAGGGGCATTCAGATCTTGCCTATATGTAGCTCTAAAGGCTATATGTTGCATATACCACCCTTACATATTCATGCCAGACGAATAGCTCTTAAAAGTGCCTACATGCTGAAATAAGGAAATACTTATAAGCCTGGCGATAAAACAGGTCTTCTAAGGATTCTTAAATTAAAACCAAAATCCATGATGATGATCACGGACAGTATGCTTTCCATACAAACAAGGAAATTTTAAAAAATATTAAAGGTGCCCTCAATCAAGTTTTACACTGTTGGGCCAAAAACTAAAAAAATGAGCTTGGATAGGGGTAACCTGTCCAAATAATAGGCTCTTCATACTGCTACAATATTCCAAGATAAAGTCTTGGCCACAGACTTTTGTGCTCTATAAAAGGGCCTGAATCTAGCCATAGTCTGTATCGATTCAGATAGTCAGTCCGAGTTAAAATAAAAGCTCTAGGATCAATGTCCTGTTAGTCTAAAACGGTCTGACACTGCAAAGAATCTCTTAATCAACTGGCTAAACATAACAAAATTATTTTGGGATGGGTGCCAGGCCACAAGGCTATTCATAGAAATCAAATTACTGACAATCTTGCTAGAGAGGGAACGACGGCTTCTTTCATTATTCTCGAGAACCATTCATTGGAACAAATAAAATGTTCCATGCGGAAGACCAGCGAAGAGGTTAATACAACTTTCACCGAAATACCCCAAATTATTCCTAAATCTTCTAACCTAACCTAACCTGAAGATAATCACAGGGATCCTGACTGGCCACTGCCCGTTAATGTATCATTTATACAAAATGGGAAAAGTGGAACAGCAGGAAATGTATCTGCAATGCCGCAAATGAAACAGTGGAACATTTTCTTTGTGAGTACAAAATTATAGTACGACAAAGGCTAAAGTAGCTAGAAAATATCTTATAGGTCGAAGTGCGAAAAGGTTTGACGGCCAAACGACCCCTCTAAAACTACAATCTACATTGTATATTTTTCTTTTCACTCAAATAATTATAACAAGAAAATCAATAAAACATTTTTTTCTATCCCTATTTGTATATGAATCTTCTTCACAAAGAAAGTAAACGGAAATGAGGACATTTGTCACATTTTTACCAATCTCTATTTTGTGTTTGTATACTTGTTTTAGATTTCCTGTTTTGTATAAACCTTTTTATTTGGGTCCAATATCATTATTTTCCTTATTTTGATTTTTATTCTTGTATGAGTTTCAAGTTAGGTTTATATTTTTCAACTCGTTTTTCTTAATGTTTGCTGCCTGTTTTGAGTTTTTTTCTCTTTCATTAACAGATATTCTTTTGTTGTGCTAATTTCATAGTTTGTTACAAGTCTTTTACTCATTTTCTCTGTAGATTCTGGTTTTCTGTCTTTAATAACAGATTTTCAAAACGTTTGCGACCTACACCTGTAGATGTACTGGCCACTACCGGTGGCTCTGCGACTTATAATATAACCCAGTTATCCCAAGCAACTATCCCTATTGCATCGTTTTCAAAATTTTGTTGTGCTGACTGAACTACCCCCTCTAACCAGTTAACTAAGAGAGAAAACGCACTGGAAATAGCAGTTCATGTTTTCATCATTTTTTATCACGAAATTAAAACATTACCTGCATCGTCGCCATTACATACAGACAGGTTAGGCCTGTTGTAATCGCCAACCGTGAAATTGGCTAAATTTGTTGCTGGAAAACAACCCATGGCTCAGTTAGCCTCTGAGCCCAGATACCACAGCCTAACGTACCTGTAATAGTGGCATAGCAATTGTAACCAAGAAATAAATAGTAGGTACTTGCGTCGTTTTTAGTTATAGCTATGTTTAGCTTAAGTTGTAGGCGAAAATTAAGTGTATGTTACTCGCAATTTTATTGGTCATTTATTCTCGTAGCAAGTACCTTAGGTAATAAATTAGTTGCATTTTTTTTTTTGGTCACAATAAGAATATTTATAATTATACGAGTAGTTTTTCAACCACCTCATCTAATTTCTACCTTATTTTAAATAATTAATAATGTTTTAAATTTGTTTTAGATATTTTGAATGTCGTCCAAATTTTGGTCTTTTTGCACCGATATCAAAAGTAAGCAAATCGCCGTCCAAAGTGAAACCGAACTCATGTCAAATACACGGTGGTGCTGGTTTACCACCAAGCGGCATGAAACATGCAAATTCAAAAGAATCTTTAGCATCTAGTATGTCTATTACTAGCGCCACGTCGACAGCTAGAAGGGTAAGGCTTGGTGTGACGTCATTGACTCCAAAGGTAGGGAAGTGTTGAATTTTTGTATATAACAAACCATGCCAATTTAGTTTATCTACCCTAAATAATAGGAATTGTTATCGGATTAAAATTTGAGTTTCTTTAAACTTTGTTTAGGCTTCGTTCTGTTTTTAGTCATCATTTCTTTAATTTATTCCATTCACACTTTTTTGTACCGATTTCCATTTTATTCTTTTTTTTATCATCCTTTATATTGCATCCATTAATTTTTTTGGTTTACCTTCTCAGTTTTTCATATTCTTTTTGGTTTGTCCTTCTTATCTCTTTATTCTTCAGTAACTTGGTTTATACATTCTGATATATAATTCTATTCTTATAAATCATTTAGTCTAGTTTTTGTTCTTTTAGTTATTTTCCCACATTCCTTTCTTATTTACAGATTATTTTATTTTTCTACATCCCATTTACGTTGTATCCTTTTTGTAATGGATATAAAAGTATTTGAGTGGAGCAAATAGGGTAAAAATTAATTTGAAACTAAATTATGTTGGCAGCATAATATATTTTTTCTTATAATGTTGATCTTTCGGGATTTTTAAAACTTTAATCGATAAATAAATCATATATTTATTTTTTAAATTAAGAGAAATAATAATTTGATAAATGATTTTTAAAAAACATAATTGTAAAATTTTAATTATCTTTAAGTCTATTAAAAGTGGTGTTTATAAAAACGAGTTTGGCATGGTTTGTTCTTTAAAATTATTATATTCGACACGAACCAACCTGCGTAATTAAAATATAAATCGGTAATTGCATGACACTTTGTTTAATTAATTTAAGCATAAATAAGTAGGAAAAACAATATTTTTATCATATCTACGGTAATATTTATTTACGGAATGCATTTTGTTCCGTAACTAATATGAAGTGTTTTTTCAACGATTTATTGAATTCAGATTTGAAACTAGCTTATTCAAGTTTCCAAGTGTATATGTAATTTTCCTATAGTCAGATGAATCGAATTGATATCTCCATTAATTATAGAAAAATTAATGCCCAGATCATGTCGTCAAACATGGTAAAGTCGATCTAAAATAAAGGTTTTTTTAGCATAGCGCCTAAACGATTTAATTTTTTTAAATGAAATTAGAAATGAAGATACCTTAAATATTAAGCCATTTAATGAACCCATTATTATTTTTTAAGTTTTACCATTCAATTTTTATTTTGTCTTAAAGAGTGATCGAATTTACCCCACATATTGGATAAAGTCGATCACCTATTTAAAAGCATAGAAAAATCGTCTTTATCCCCTTAAAAGGTAAAGTCGATCAACAAACATTAAGAAAAGCCGCCAAATCTATTTATTTTAAATTTTAGGTCAATAAATCGATCAAAAAATAGAAAATTCTTTATTTAGTTTTTCTTTACCGCCATGGGTTGGTGTAACAAAAAAAAAACTTCACAAAAAACTAAAAATAATAGAAAAATATGATCACAAATTCTTAGATCGTATCTATTCTTACATAGTTCAGTCAAAACTTAAATCAAATACATCAAAAAATATAAAATTCTTAAACTGTACAACAAAAACACTGCTTTTTAAAAATAACTCTTTTGTTTTACCTCCGTCACTGCCTGTGAAGAAATATTTCATTATAATTTTTCTTCCCCGGGGTCCAAATATTTTTTGGTAGTGTCGAGGCATCTGAAAACAAACCAATAGAATACTATATATATAAAATAATAAACAGGAAATGGCCCTATGCTTGGCAACATTGTACAGGTCGTTCTCTAT
Source organism: Neocrepidodera transversa (assembly GCA_963243735.1). Classification (NCBI taxonomy): domain Eukaryota; kingdom Metazoa; phylum Arthropoda; class Insecta; order Coleoptera; family Chrysomelidae; genus Neocrepidodera; species Neocrepidodera transversa. Next base: position 7,265,751 of record OY725338.1, read on the forward strand.
ACGTTAGTTTATTACAAAAATAAGCATAACGTAAAATATTCCTTTTAAAATTAAAAAGTAAAAACAGATTTCTAAAACTGCGAAAGTGGTCGAAATTACTCTTCAACAATGGATTTCTTTCGCGCAAAAAAAAGTTCAGATAGCCAAAACCAATATTTCTAGATTGCTTTAATGAAAAGTTATTAATAAATGAAAAAACACGATTTTTAACGGTTTTTTGCATTGTTCTCTATATATAAAGCACTAATCGATATTGCATAATACATCAATCAAAAGACACGATTTTTTGCGTTGTTCTCTATGCATAAGGCACTAATAGGCATTGCATAAAACATCAATCAAAAGAGAATTTTAATACCTGCAATTTCTGATTTCACTTATTTGGATTCGAGTTCTTTATTTATTAGCGGAAATCCATTTTTCGACTTTCGCGAATTTTTTAGGTAAGGTTTTCCATTAAAACTCCGGAAAAAACGCTGCCGTCAATTGTCTGGAGCATTTCCGTAGATTGATTCAAGTATTTATCTGGGACCAATTAGAGTTCTTCATTTTTGTTGGATACCAAATGTTCCTGAGAACGAACCTGTTTTATTTTGTATTTTTGTTGTTGTTATGAAAACATTGATTTAATCAATTTGTTATTTTTAATACTTGTCAAGATTTTTATTTTATTGTCAATATATTTTCGATCACAAAGAATTGCTCTTCAATTGTAGTCAAGCACATTATATTGGTCCTTCGAGATAAAAAATAGTTTTTGTGGTTCATGAAAGAACCTTTCTTTTATACCACGATATGCCACAATTTTTATCTACTTAATAGAAATTAATGGGTACCAATTCAGATGTGATTGGTTTTATTATTATTAATATATTAATTTTTTTATACGCCTTCAAAATTGTGTTACTTTTGGAAATTTTTAACCTATATTCTTTTAATATTACATTTTAATATAATCCCCCATTAACAGCATTTTCTAACAAATTAAATCTAATTACAAAACTGAATTTTTTTAATAGTTTTTCCTACTTTAAGTTTTTATTTCTTATTAACTCTTATCCTTTTTTTTTTGATTGTAAATTATATTTTTTTTTATGTTGGTTTGTGTTATATTTTATTTTAATTTTTATCATTTAACAAATATCTTTGCCATTAGTGAAATGTTCAAGTACAAGAAATGAATTTCACTAACGACAAACACTTAATAGGTTTCGAAATAATAAAAAAAGTTAATAATTATTCTAAAAAATGTACATTACCTATTTTTTTTATCAAGTTTGCTTTTTTATCAGAATGTGTAACTCGCATATTAGGAATTTAAAGATTTTTCTCATGTAACCAAAGCGAGTTTTAACAGCTACATTTATTTTTGATTTTTGGTGATACTAATTTTTATTTATTTTTTTTTTTTTATTACTTATTTCTTTTTTATTTATATAGAAATCTCCAGTTAAAACAACCACCACACCAATTCCAACAAGGACTGCTTTACAGGTAACAACTTATTGAGAATTGTCTCATCAATTTTACTAAAAATAGCAAAACCACACCATAATATTTTGACATTATCACAATGAAAAGTAATAACTTTTTATTAACTATTTTTTTAATGTTTTATTTCTTATTTTTTTAACTGTGCTTTTTTATAATCAAATAATTTTTTATTTATTTGTTACTATTGAAATAAAGTTTACTTACACTGTTGTTTTATTTATTATTTACCTTTTATAATAAAGTAATTTGTTTTATTTATTTCTTACTATTGTAATAAAGTTTACTTACACTGTTGGTTTTTATTTGTTATTTACCTTTCTAATTATATTTTTTCTGGATTAGTTTAAATAAAACTTGGTATCAGTTATTTGTTTTATTTATTTGTTAGTGACCTTTCTAAATATGTTTTTTTCTGGATGACTTAACACTAATAATATTTAGTGCCAGAGGCAAAATATTTTGCAAGAAAATTGCAAGATACATTTTTTACTTTATTACTAATTTGCAATTTACTTGATAATTTGTACCAAAAAGTAGGTAAATTTATTCATTGCTATTTGCCTTAAATTAGCCGCCGTCCAATGATGGCACTAATGGGACAATATAAGACCAAAAGGAAAGTGACCAGAGAAACAAATTTAGTCCGAGCACTTAAGAATTATTTAAGTTAAGATATATGCGAGAACTTCCGTAATACATTTCTTATTATGTAACACTAAAAATTTATTGGCTCACAGGCAACATTTTTTGAAAGGATGTTTTTTATTGCCTATTTTCATGTAAACAAAGGCAAAAATATCCCACACTATTTCATTCACTTAAATGGCAACATGAAATGTTGGATTTATATTTTTGTAGTGAATATAATTTCAGTTGATTTAACTGCGTCTTCTTTGATTTTACATTTTTTTAACGATTCTTGCAGTAGGTCTAAATGAAGTAGATTTTCAGATGCTCTGTCAGAGTCAGCATCTGAGAATGTCGCAAACGTTGCGAAAATAATGTAGTCAGTAGTCGCTAGATCTCTAGTACAGGATGTAGCCGCAATAAACTATTTAAGATACAAAAGATTTTACTTAAAAATGTCAGTCTATCAAATAAAATTTTAATACAAAGTATAGTTAGTTTAATACATCAAGGTCGAGAAGTAATTTTTCTCAGCCAAGTATTATTATCCCGAGATGCGAAGCATCTCGGGTTAATAAGTTGTGGGGCTGTGAAATATCTACCGTGGTATTATATACTATTCTTTCCACTAGTAGAACATTCAATCATTTTTTGATTTTTTTGTGTATATGTTTGAAAATAATTTAATGGAAAAGAAGCAGTTTGTAGGAAAACAATTGAATGAGAATATTCAATAAATTAAATTGATATTTCATTATATTAATTGCAGTATGAATTTTAAATTTCAAGTAGCAATGAAGACATGAAGAATTCGTTTCATTTGACACTTGAATTTGAAAAACTATTAAATTGATTTTTAAGTTACTTTTAGAATAGGTATTGCATAAATATGAAAATATTTATTACATAACCTTAAACTATTTCAGACGAAAATATATCTGATAAAGAATTACGTACCTCTTTTTTATTTGATTAGGTCGAAAATTCACTTGAATTGATAGGAATTCAAAAGAAACTGCTTATTTGCTGTCGAATTTTTTATAATAATTTTTAAAAAAACTATTTACAAACGCCATTACAGTTGCGTATAATTAATTTGAAAGATTTCCTAAGATCATCTACTTCTGCTATCGCGTTTAGTCTTCAATTGTTTTTATTATCTATACTACTAATCAAAAATTATCTACTTGTAGGAGAGAAATTTAACTTCTCAACTAAGGGACTTTTAATCCCGAGAGTGAATCACTTGAGGGATTAAAACGCACTTTAGTCTCGTGGTACATACGCTATTTTTGCACCGCAGGGGCTAAAATTTAGAAATGCATATGATAATTATGAGAATGGAAACACTCAACATTATTATTTAATCGTTAAAAAAGTTGCTGAAAAAAAAAATAAAAATAAAAATCCAACCGATGGGGAGTTTCAATCTGGATTATCTTGCCGTTGCGCCACACTAATATATTTCTCGAAATTAAATTTTTAAACTTGTTATTTTCCCTCTTCCTTAAATTTTTTTAAATTGAATTTTCTAACTAACTTGATATTTTACTCTTCAGAGGTTTCTTCTTTATAGCCTTTATATAATTCTCAAAATCTTGTTACCTTTTTTTGTGATCACCTTTATTTTAAAACGTCTTCCTTCGAAGTTTGAAAAAAAAAATTATTAAAAAAAAACATGTTTTAATTGGTATCTAATTTTTTCTAGCCTTTTAAATCTTTACAACATTCAATACAACTTTTTTTCTATAAAACTTATCGTGACATTCCAAAAAATATATATCTGACGTCTCTGCTCATTATTTTTTTTCATTATTTTTCTTATTTGATTAAAAGAAAATTTTAAATCCTGCCCTTTACCTAATTACTTAAATTTTCGCAAAGTTTTTTTTTATATTCATTCTAATAATAATAATGATGTGCCAAAAAATAAAAATAAGATTCTTTATATTCCACAATTGTTGATTTATAAAATTCAAAAAAAAATTATTTCATTACAATATAGAGATTAATAAATATTTTACTCCCAAGAGAGTAAAAGTAGCACTTTAATCATTATATAGAGATAATTAAATAGTTGAGTCCAAAAGTAGTACTTTGGTCCCTAAAATGAGGGAAGAAAATGGATGTTATAGTCCCTGCGATGCAAAAAATTGTTTTATAAGAAAATGACTGTCTATCAGTGCTTATTATATTATTTATTCATCACTTAAATAAGCTAGATTTTTTAATATTTTTTGGACGAAATTTCGATCATACTTGAGAGTACAGATACAGAACAGGATACATTCCTAAGTCAATCAATTTTTCATCAAATACATCATGTGATTCCATTCTTGTGAATCAAACACAGGTTTTTTTTATACCAGATACAAGAAAATATGTCTGCACGAAACGCAAATGTTGACTAGACAACCAGCGCGTGGCGCGGATCAGTGATATGTTTGCGTGATGTCGAAAGCGCCACGCGCATTGTACTAAAAAATTAAAACCATACGTTGAACGAATTTATGCGTGGTCCTTGAAAATTCCGACTTAAGAGGACAATAAGCAATAGAGACGTGCAGCAGTATCTTCCTGAAGAGACTCCTTTATATATTTACCAAGTACTAGACTGCTAATCTGTGGCGATATTAATCTGGCATAAAATATATACAAAACAGTTCAAGAACATATCAAACTAATTAATATTGTAGACGATGAGTATTAGCCAATTTAGCATTATGTAAATGTTTTAACAATGACACTTAAAATGTGAATCTCTCTATCAGTTCATTGAGTTTAAGGGGGAGTTTTAGGCGGGAAATGACATATGTACACTATAGTGTAAAACATGTTCATTTTACTTCGCACAGATTAAACAAACAAAAGCAAATATATTGAAAATTAAATTAAAAATGTGTTGATAAAGGTTAATTCTTTGTCAATGGCTGGTTTTTTAACTGAATTCTTCAACAAATAAATTTTAAAAATCGTATAAATTTTCGTACTATTTTGTATATCAATTTTTATTAAAATAAACTAAAAAAATTAAATTCAGATATAGCCAAGGCATAGAATATCAATATTCCTTTAGTTTGGCTGATCAAACTTGTCTATTAATAAAGTAATATGAAAGTTATGTGCGAAGTTAAGTATAAATTGATAAATGAATCTAAATAAAACATGGCTGCTTGAAAAGGCGGAAACTACTGATATTAGTTTGGACATTCACTAACATACAGCATATATACAGAAATGTATACATATTTTTTTTTATTTGAATATCTGAGTGCTGGTTTTCCCGCCTAAAAGCGTTTTAGTCGACGCACTTCGTATACGTTATTGAACAGTTGATTGGCTAGTGTGTTAGGATGTGCACTTTTTCGATCACTGTATTTTACACTAGCTGTTGATCTCTTCTTAACTACTGGCACTTGTAAGTTCTTTTTTATTGATGCTGATGTGAAGTACCATGAGTCATTAACTATGGACCGCAGTACCTTGTTTTTGAAGCGTTGCAGAATATTAATATGGATTGTCTTGTACACAAGTAACTTAGTTCAGAGTTTCGATCAGTCAGCCAGTAGATTTATCTAAATTTAATGCCAAGTTGTTTTCTTTTAGCAAATATATGTGTTTACCATGTTAACCGTCTGTCGAGGTTTATGCCTAGGTATTTTTACATTAGTTACATGTTTTAATTCTTTTCCATTGATTGTCACTAGTGGGCATTCTTCTAATTTCATTGTGAAAGTTTCATGGACTAACTTAGTTTCATTCGCTTTGATTCCACATTTGTTTAGAAATAATTCTATTTTATTTACCTTGTCTTGAGATATTCTGATGCTGTTACAAGATTTGAATTAGAAGCCAATACAGCAGTGACGTCCGGAAAAGTTACAACTTCTGTATTTCTACTGGATTTAATGGGATACAGTGGCGTATACTGATCTTGCTTAACCAGAAAATTTCTATCTGTCAGGTAGCAAGGGAAAGAAGGGATTTGGTAGGTATTTCTTTAACTTAAAAAGTAGGCACTCGTGCCAAACTTTATCGAATGCCTGATTGACGTCTAAGAACGCTCCTGAGAGAAAAGATTTTCTTTCTGGTGCGTTAGAAATTTTCTTGACAATTTTATGTGCCTATTCAATTATACGATGTTTCGTTCTGAAGATAAATTGGTGGTCTGGAATAAGTTTGTTATCTTCTGATACTGTAAAAAAACGGCTTGTGGAAGGTTTGATTACGAGAGGGCGCTCTCTGCCGTTGCGCCATATAGAGATTATTGAATATTTTAGTACCAAAGGCGTAAAAGTGGCACTTTAGTCATTATATGTATAGAAATTATTAAATATTTTAGTTCCAAGGTAGTAAAACTGGTACTTTGGTCCCTAAAATGAAGGAAGAAAATGCATGCAAAAAGATTGTTTCATAAGAAAATGACTGTTTATCAGTGTTTATTATATTATTTATTCATCGGTTTACATATTTTTTTGGAGAAATATAACATTAGATAATTACTTATTTAACCTTTAGTAATCAATTAAAATTTATCATACTTGGATTTATCAATGAAAACTTATATAAAATCTTACCTTATCATGTACGTTCAAATATATTTTTTAAGATTTTTTGACAAATAATAATAATTATAATATAACGTTTGAATCAGTTTTAATATAGTTCAAAAAAATCGAATAAATTACACAGCAAATATCTTTTGAAACAGGATATTTGTAAAACTAAATTAATATTTACTGAAACAACAATCAAGCCTTGTATTACATAACACTAATTGAAATTGTAACAGCAAAAATACATAATTTTAAATATTATATGTTTTAAATTTGTATGTATTGACTAAATCTAAATAAATAAAAGATTAAAACTAGGTAGACCTAAGAGAAAATACAATAAATTATTATACCATGAAAATATTTCTAACTTTTTATCTTATTCTCTCAAGAGTTAGCAAAAGAAAAATTGATTTTATAGGTGTTAAAATAGGACTAGGATTTTTTTTATTTATTCGATGGTGTTAGCTTCACTCAACAAGGGAAAGTGTAATGTACGCTTCCTCACGTATGTGTTAGTTTGAGTGATTATAGTTATATTAGAACTTGTGAACTTCGCAAATTGTTTTTTTTTAATACACACTTGCTGTTGAGGAAAAGTTTTCGAATAAACGAAGTCAAGGAGGTTAAATTCCAATGAAAACTTTCCCGCATCAATTGGTTCTGGATATTCCTTTGAAAATAAAAACTTATCAATTGTTTCCTTATATGATAGAAAGTTATACCATTCCGATTCACTAAATACCAAACAATCATTTTTATTTCCTCATACCACAACACATGGTGCAAAGTTTAGATCATAAGACAAAGAAACTGTTACAAACTTTGATTTTGATGAGTTTAAATAAAATCTACTTTCACCCAAAAATACATCTACTTCATTAACTCAAATATTGTATGTATTCATTTTAATGTCTCTTCGTACAGAACTAAATAACTGAGGAGATACACGGCTATTTATTATAGTTTTTAATTGTGCTGGAAGGGGTAATCTATTTTTAGATTTTACTTGTTTCAGCTTGTCTGATTAACCTAGAGTTCAGTGATCTGACCTTGACTCCCAGCAGGTGTTCAATATGGTAATTAAAAAAACCGGTTTGCGCATTTGTACTGTCATTTAATATCTACTAGTATGTTTGTTTTATTTACAACTTTATTATTAACAGCAGATTTATTAAAAATGTATTTAGGAAACATATCGTTGACAAATTATTGAAGAGTTTTGGTTTACGTTAGCTTTTGGATGGAAACGGAAAACATATCGTACCTACCTCGCCTTCAATGAGTTCTACTTAGAATACAAAATTGGATCAGTGTAACCAATACTTATTGGTCACACTGATTATAATCTTGCTGAATTGGATTGTAAAGTTTCGGTGGAGATAAGAAATTAATGAATTTATTTCTAACATTACAAGCATAATTGTTGGCGTATAGACATTGTGTCAGAAATACTAATATTGAGATAATCCAGCGCTTCTAGAATAAATTACTAAGGAATTTTGTTAATGCTCCTTGGTACTTCAGAAAGAGTGGTCTTCATACGGACTTGGAAATGGAAACTATTTGCCAACATTCGCTAGAAGCTATCTAGCACCTTCACAAGTGGTTGAAAAACTCAAATGGAACAAACCCTTTTGTTAGCTATAGATAGTGATTAAAATACATTTTTTGTTAATATTATAAACTATGTTTTATTACTTTATTTAGTGAATATTGATTAAAGTGTTGTTTTGCTATTTTTAGTTTTATATTCATTTAATTATATAGATACATGTATTTTATAAAACACCTTACAGGATGTGCTGAAAGAAAAACAACAACACATCGAACAACTTTTAAAAGAACGAGAAGAGGCCGAGCATAAACTTACAACTGTAGAACAGGAATTCCAAAAGGTAAATTTTTATGCTGATAATTTTATATCTACATAAGGTAAGAAATTTAATGATGACAAAAAGGGTACATCCTATTTTTATAAAAAACAACGTGTGTTTGTTAAAGTTATTAATAATGTAGCAGATATCAAAAAATTTAATGTCCATCACACAATTATTTCCGTACCTGCAGTACATTAAAATACTTTAATTATCTTTTAAGTAAAAGTAGATGCTTATTTCAAGATACACTTTTTTTCAAGAAATATAACATAGTTAAGTAGTACAAGTGTAGAGAGCTTTGGTTTTTAAAGTTCATCCACCACCTTAGTTTTATTATCTTGTACTACGATGTTTTCCAATTGAAATATTTTTTTTTAAATTTTAATACTTTTTTCATAATGGATTTTTGATAATTTTTTCTCTCCCCTGGTACTTAAATAATAACCTGATGGTGATTTATAACCGAAACTAGCCACCTATACTTATGGTACATTTCTTCAAAACTTAGACCACTTATTGGTTTTTTTATATAATTTAAATTGTGTGATTAAATGAAAAATTCGTAGTAATAGTAACTTTATCAGAATAAAAAAATAATTTTGATTTTTTACTTTTTGCAATTTGTTCATTAGAATAGTCACAAAAACGTGTGAAGTTTCACTCAATAAAACTTATTGGGTTCTTTAATCAACTCGTTTAACGTAAACAATATATTTTACAAATAGAACATTGTTTTAAAAATTGCAAATTTTTTATTTTTTAAAATTTACTAAAAAATTCCGTTTTTGTAAACTGAGGAAAAAATCTGATCAAATATAACTCGACCATTGTTATATATTTCCCAATTTCTTCTGAAACATTTATGTTTAGCGAATCATGAAATAAATTTCCCAATAATTTTCTCTAAAATATTATTTTCTTTAAAAATTTAATAATTAACAGTAAAATACAAATGTTCGGTTAGAAATAACAAAAATAATCTTTCATTTAAAAAAATTGTACATTTTAGTATAGAGATGAAAATAGAAGTAATGTTGGAGAATCTACGAAGTTATTAGATGTATTAGAAACAAAAATTAGTCAAATATCGTCTCAGCTGGAAGAAGAGAAACGTAAAAACGAAGATCTTCAATTTAGATTAGAAGAAACTGTGATATATAAGGACGATATAGAGGTTAGTATAAATTTAATTTTATATTATATTTTACCCCCCGGTTATCTTATTATTAATCTTGGTATTAATAAATCATTTAAAATAAGTTTGTGTCTATTAGATATATAATATTAGTGATTTTATGACCGCCCCCTCCAGAAACGCATTTTATACTAATTTTTCACACATTTCGATCAAATACTGCATGATCGTGACGAAAAATACGTCACTTTGGGAGCTTTGGTGCAAAAGTGGTGGCAGATAAGGAAAAGGGCACTCTTTCATACAGCAAAAGAGATTTTTGTTAGTTTATAACCCAAATTAACATGATATGGGTACAAAAATGGTCAAATTTAAAATCCTTCGTTTTCTACCAAGCACCAAGTCGTATTTTTAGCCACCAGGGTCTACCCTTGCTCTTTCGCGCCAAATTTGGAGTCTTTTCTATTACACTGTGCGTATATAGGGTCCTTAAGACATCCTCACCCCCTAGCGCTTGCAGCGTTGCTTCTGTCCATAGAAGGGCCGAAAAAAATTCAAATGAGATTTTCCCCCCATTTCCGTGTGAAGATTTCGTCTTTAAGTTTTCGTTACACTTTCGTTTTCGAATTGAAATGTATCCGATAGTCTGGTTTTAGATAGGGGTCTATGCTCGTTTTGGGTGATATACCTATATCTTAGGGTTTCGAGTTTGCAGGCTTGGCTACCTTTAAAATTTCTATTTTCCATGTTATCTCCTTATTTTCGAGAATTTCTGACTGTTGAAAATTTTGTCGTTTTTTTGTAGTCTGTAAGTTTCTCTACACTGTCATTAATTTTTTATCAGCAGATCATATTCCAGCTAGTCTTCGAAGGATTTCTCCTTACTTTCGGTAATTATAAGATCGCATGCCAGATTTTATAAAAATCCAATCAAAAATTTAATTTTAAACAAGTAAAGTAGTGTTTACCGAAAATTAAATTAAAAAAAACGAGTTTGACTTATACTTGCATTCTATGAATAAAAGAAAATAAATAACGAATTTTAACAAAGAACAATGCAGAAATAAATTAGGACTCTATCTTATTATTTTACCATTATACATCAAAAATAGTACATAAAACTTAGAGTAAATTTAAACAGTACATGTCAAATAGTAAAAATTAATTCATTAATTTTATTAAGCTAATATATTTTATTTAGATATTTAAATCGAGTTTTGTAAATTTGCTTATAGAAGTCACACATGCTTTTTATGAACAAAACAATTATTTATTACAGGCCAAACGCGATAGTGATGTAACGAAAATTAAGGAACTAGAGGAAAAGTTGTCCAATGAAAAACAAAAAATTGATAGCTTGGAAGGCGATGCAAATAAATTATTTGAAGCAGAAGAAAATATTATAAAATATAAAGAAAAAATAGAAGTTTTAAATGAACAGTTACAAGATGCCAAAAATAAAGAAGTTTCATTGGAAGGGAACCAAGCTAGTGTAACAGGTAAAAATATATTAAATATAATTAACTTATTGCCATTGAATTAAAAAAAATACATGCATCATAAGTCACCTTCAAGTAATTAATTTAAATAACCATAAGTCAGAAAGAATTTCTTAATTCTACTTTTTTAAGTAATTTTAAGTGAATATTCTTAGAAACACAAAATTACTAAATAAAGATATTTTTTTTAATTTCTTAAAGAACAGTTTAAAATACTTCATTTCTTTTTATTGCATTTTATGCTGATTTTTTTTACTTGGTTCATTTTACATATATTTTTTTTTTCATTTTAATATTTTATATTTTCTTTATTCCTATATAACTTAGGTTTTTTTATACAGTTTTTTAATTTTATTTACTGTAATTTCTCTTTTGCGCTGATAACTAAATTCATCATTTAATCTCAAAAAATAATCGAATTTTCTGTACGTGATCGATTTCTAATTTGTTTTTTATACAAATTTTTATGGTATTGGTAATGGAAGCTAGAATCAATATAAATTCGGTAAAATGGAGAAAGTAGTTTGCTATTTTAAAAATTCGTATATCTGGCAGTGATTCCGAAAAAATGAAAAAAACTAAAATTGTGATTTTTTGTTTTTATCGTTTAAAAGTCAGTTCTTATTCTTTCTGTAACTGAGATATTAGATTTCATTATCATTATACAATTATTGATCATTATAATTTTTAAACCTGTTGTCATTTGCCAAAACTAAAAAGTCAATGCAAAGCTTATGGTAAGTTGCCTGGATCCTACCATGAAGATTCGCCGGTAACTACCATGGAATTATTTCAGCATCAACTTGAAATTGTATAACGGTTAACTTTTTTAAAACTTTATTTTTTATAATTGGTAAAAGGAATTTTTTTAAATGTAAATCATTAACAAGGTCGAAAAAGAATAATTTTTTTTGGTTATTGTTAATATTGATAATCTTCTCTTGTTGTTTTTCGTCTTCTTCTCTTCTATTTTTCTAACTTCTTGATGTTTGTTTCCTTTTACAAAAGAATATTGACTCTGTTGATGGATCACTCTGTATCCTGAAATTCCTCAAAAATAAGTATCATTCTGCCAACTATCTTTGTTAAACGATCTTAAAAAGTCAATTTAATTATTTAACTATTAACGACATTAAACAATATTACAGAAGCAATAAGGTTCCCATGTAGTGAAATGCGTCAACGAAAAAAAAACAGGCACTACAAAGCTCTACTACTAAATAAATGAAGATCTTCCGAAACAAAGTAAAAAAGTTTGTTGATTGATTTGATTGCTTCGAACCTCGTTGCTGGACTCGGAGTGGATGTGAGGAAAATTTTTACTAATTTCTTTGTTTTGAAGACTTTCATTTATTTAATAATGTTTTTAATTTTTTATAATTTTTTTCGACATTTATTAGATTTTAATTTTTAGCTCTTAAACCAAGTCAAATTTTAAAATTTCGGCTTCATCACCAACCCGGTTTATGTGGTCAGCTAAGTGCAGTAAAATTGTCATTGTGATAGAATCACTCGAAGCAGTTTAATTTCGCGTACAAAGTATTCAATCCGCGTCACGGTAAAAAAAAGCTCACCTATGCTTTGATAAATAACACCGTAAAAAAATAAAAACAAAGAATCATAACTTTAGTTTTATAAAAAACTATAAGCTAGATAGAAAAAATTACTAATCCTAAAATTCCATAAAATATTCCCGATTTATCCAAATTTGTATCTCTTAAGCCGGGGACAGACAAAGAACAAAACATCGTTTCGCATCGTCCAGACTGAAGTGACGTTGAAAAACCGACAACTGATGGGACGCCGTGATGTTGCGATGTTGCAGAGTTACGATATACCGTCCACACTAGTTACGATTCGATGTTTTGTTTTATATCTGTACGCGGCTTTAGAGTTTCCCACATATTCCAAACATATTTTATTTTTCTAGTTTTAATAACATCTTTACAAAAAGAAGTTGATCAGTACAAAATCGACCTATCAGAGAAAAATGAATTGGTTAATGTACTTAAGCAAGAACTATCCAAACTTAACTTGGATTTCAAAAAGCATGTAGAAGAGGGCGCAGTAAAATATTCAGTACTAGAAGCATCCTGCGCAGAAAAAGAAGCATATTTAAATACTCCTAAAAAAGAACTCGAACATGCTAACAAAACAATTGAAGAAACAGCTACTTCGCTGTCAAATATGGTAAATGAAAAACTCGCTTCTGAAATTAATTTAGAAAAAGAAATAGATAAATTAAAAATGGAGCTTAGTGCTAAAATTTTTGATTTGGAAAATTTGGAAGAACGATTAATAGGTCAAGAAACAGATTCAATTAACAAGCAGACAGAATTAGAGTCACTGAGAGAACTTTTAAAGCAAAAGAATATCGAAAATGAAGATCTTAAAACAGAATTGATTATAAAAATACAAAACGTGGAAGAAATGGATTCCAAGTTACAATTAAAGGAATCAGAAATTTCTGAAAATAAAGAAAATTATAACGAATTTAAAAACAAATGTGAATTATTATCTACTGAGATGGAACAATTAAAAGTTCAATTGCAGGCTACAGTTAAACAACATGAACAAACTTTACAAGTCAAAGATTTAGAGATAAACAAAATTTCTGAAAATATGAAATTCAAAGAAGAAGAATGTGCACAACTGGTTATTAAGAATAACGAAAATGAAAATCTTAAATTAGAATTGATTACAAAAACTCAAAACGTGAAAGAACTCGAATCCAAATTGCAATTAAAGGAATCAGAAATTTCTGGATGTAACGAAAATTATAACGAACTTAAAAACAAATGTGAATTATTGTCTAATGAGGCAGAAAAATTAAAAACTGAATTACAGGCTACAGTTATACGCCATGAACAGAATTTACAATCTAAAGATTCCGAGATAAACAAAATTTCTGAAAATATAAAACTTAAAGAAGAAGAATATGCGCAAATGGTTATTAAGAATAACAAAAATGAAGAAATTATTAAAGAGTTGATTACAAAAGCACAAAATGTGGAAGAACTGGATTCCAAATTGCAATTAAAGGAATCAGAAATTTCCGGAAATAAAGAAAATTATAACGAATTGAAAATTAAATCTGAATTGTTATCTAATGAAGTAGAACAATTAAAAGTTGTTTTACAGGCTACAGTTAAACATCATGAACAAACTTTACAATTCAAAGATTCCGAAATAAATAAAATTACTGAAAGTATGAAACTTAAAGAAGAAGAGTTTGCGCAACTACTTATTAAAATTAAAGAAAGTGAAGGTCTTAAAACAGAGTTGATTACAAAAACACAAAATGTAGAGGAACTGGATTCAAAATTGCAATTAAAGGAATCCGAAATTTCTGTATGTAAAGAAAATTATAACGAACTTAATAACAAATATGATTTATTATCTAATGAGATAGAACAATTAAATGCTAAATTACAGACTACAGTTAACCAACATGAACAGACTTTACAAATCAAAGATTCCGAAATAAATAATATTTCTGAGAAAATTAAATTTAAAGAAGAAGAATATGCACAACTAGTTATTACTCAAAATAATTTAAAAACAGAATATGAAAAATTATTAATTCTAACTGAAAAGTTAAATGAAAAAGATAAAGAAATTATATCCTTAAAAACAGAATTAAATTGTAAAGAGAAAGATTTGGAAAACTCCTTGAATGACTTAAAAAAATATCAAGGCGACAAAAATGAAATTGAAACTAGTTTAATAAAAGAAAGGGATGAACTAAGTGCTTCTTTAAATCAAAAAAATCAAGAGATTGAAAATATTACAACCAATTTCAATGAAAAATTATCGCAGTTGGAAGCAAACTTAATTGAAGCTAATTCGAATATATCTAAGAAAGATGAACTTTTTAAAGAGCAGATAAAAGAATTGAATTCTAGCAATGACGAGAAAATTAAAAGTCTTACTGAAAAATATAACAAAGAATTTAGTGATTTTGAAATTCGCGTATCAGATTTATTAACTGATATAGAAAATAAAGATGGGGAAATCGTTAATTTAACTGAATCATTTAAGACTAACCAAGAAAGCAATACAAAAAAAGATAATGAACTTAGTCAAATAAAACAATGCCTTGCTAATTCTCAAGAACAACACGAAAACCTTTTAAAAACTATTGAAGATTTAAAAGATAATATATACAAAATGGGTAATCAAAACGAAGATATTAAGAAACAATTACTTGAATCTAACAATCAGATTGTTGCACTTTCTTCAGATAAAGAAAAGTTAAATTGTGAAATAAATGTATTAAATATGAGTTCTGGCGATGCTAGCAAACAATTAGCTGAATTTTCGGAACTCGTTAAAAAAACTGAAGCAGCACATGCAAATGATAAAACACAAAGTCAAATTCGAATACTAGAGTTAGAAAATACAATTAAAGAACTTGAAATAAATAATGAAAGTTTAAAAAGTTGTTCCGAAAAACAGAAAACGGAATGTGAAGACTTCTGTAAAATACGTGATCGTTTAGAAACTGAAATTAATACTTTAAAGTCTGTATTAACTGAGGAATCATCTAAATGCGAAGAATTACAAAAGAATTTGGAAATGGCTAATTCAAAGATTGCAGAAAATGATGTACATCTTAGTTTACAAAAGAACGAAACTGCCAAATTAATAGGAGAATTAAATAAGGTACATATTTATAAAATATTAAATCATTTTTTTTTCAAAATAAATCATTAAAAAAATACGCTGGTTTATCTTAAGCAAGTATTATGCATTAAACTACTTTTTCACTGGTGAAGTTAAATTATTTACATTATTGGCAATAATATATTTTTTTGTAGGCCCAACAGAAAACTGAAAAATCTAACGGTTTTGAGGTTTCCTCAAGCGATTCTAATAACGTAAGTTATTTTTGTTTTCCTTTTGCAATATTTTGATCCTTCTAAAGTTTATAAATGTTTGCCTATAAATCATTAAAATACAATTAACTAGTAAACAACTACAAATTTATTTGTCTTTTACTTTACTTCAATCATATAGTCAAAATAAAGTTCTATTCTATTAGTATTAGTTTCATTTTAATGGTTTAAGTACAATATGGGAGCTACAAGCAAACATTATTAGACTTTATATTATTATTTACCATTTTTTTCTGTATTGCCTTCTGTAAAAAAAAAACTTAAATCTGCAAATTTTCTAAAACTAACGAGATTGTAGCTGAAATTAATTAAATTAAAGAGTGGCCTGGTTATAGCTGCCTTAGAAGCGAAATATGTATTCAGTTTAAAGGAACACATTTTCTATAGCCTTTAAACTTAAACTGATACTATAGTCTAGCAGTGCTTTTTGGGTCAAACTTTTCCTCCGCCTCCGAGGTGTCATTCAATTCGGAATAGCGTGTAGATGATTTTTGAAAAAATTCTAGAGCCAAAAATTGTAGTTATAAACAATTAACCAAAAAAAAAATGGGGTTTGGTTTTTTGCAAATAAATCAAAAACTATTTGACATTTTTAAAATTTGAAAAAAAATTCAAAAAGAAGAGGAAATTTCCCGGAACTGTAGAACCATGGACCAATATGTATAATTTTCCCAGAGGGTTGAAAATACGGCCGAAAACCGGGACTCTGGCTTTCCGTAAGCGACGCCCACTTTGGACCCTTAATGAATAAATATTATTTAAACTTAAATTAAATATGAAAATTAAGAACTGAAAAAATTCAGAAATCTACTGAATAGATTTATGAATAATAATCTACGGTCAAAAAATTTTTATCGCGATTTTTCTATTAATTATACATTAGTTAATTAACAATTGTTTCCTACTTGATCATGAACATGGTAAGTGCGATAATTGTTAAATAACAAATCTGAATTTTTTTTAATTTTTTGGAGCTATTTTTGAAAGCTCTCAAAAGAGGTTCTCGTCGGAAAAATTAAAAAGCTTGATTGATCATTGAAAAAAAAATCTTTTTTTCATATTGTTATTGATCCGTTTTTCTTATGATCAGAAGTCACATGAAAATGATTTTTAAAATTTTTTATGTCATACTAGTTCATTATTGTTTTTTTATTTCTTAGTTACCAACTAAATAAAGGTTTATGTTATGACCGTGCATGCATAAAGTGAACTTTATGGCCCGCGCGGGCATAAAGTACACTCTATGGTCCGCAAAGTGAACTTTATGGCCCGCGCGGGTATAAAGACAAAAAATTGTTTTTTTTTATATTTGTATTGTGTATGCAATAACGAACTTGTATGACATAAAAGTTTGTATATACCGCGGGTATAAACAGATGATTATGCCCTCGGGCGACTTACAAATCCTCGGGCCAGAGGCCCTCGAGTTTGTAAGATCGTCGCCCTCAGGGCATAAAGATCTATTTATACCCTTGTTACGTAAATAACTATTATTTTCTGTTGTTTACAAAATTGTTATAAACAAATGCATTGTTTATAAGATAATTTAATTTTTTTTTTAAATTTAATCTTAGTTGCAAATTATGATTTAAAAAAAATTCGTTTCTTAAAAAATTTTTATTGCTTAAAAACTTATTTATTAATTAATAATTTTTTTTCTCAAAAAATAAAACATAGTTGTTTTTGTTTCATTACGTAGAAAAAGAAAAAAAATATATAGAAAAAATTTAATTGTTTATAACAAATTGTATATTAAGTAAACAATGAAAATTTAAATAAAAACAATTTTTTTTTAGTTATCAAAGGGCATAAATTATGATTAAAAAAATGGTTCCTTAATAATAATTACAGGTGATAGAAAAAAATTGTTAATTAACAAATATGTTTTTAAGCAATAAAAAAAAATTAAAGAATGATTTTTTTTAATCATAACTTGCATCAAAGATTATGTTTCCAAAAAAAAATTTAAATTATCTTATAAACAACTCATTTGTAAACAATAAGACATAAAAAAATTTAAAAAATCATTTTCATGTGACTTCTGATCAAAAAAAAACGGATCAACAGAAAATATGAAAAAAAAATTTTTTTTTTCAATCATTAATCAAGTTTTTTAATTTTTAACCTAAGTAAATTGTTAATACCAAAGTGAAAAATAACATTTTTTTTAATTTTTCCAACGGGAATCTCTTCTAAGACCTTTCAAAAATATGTCCATAAATCTATCCAGTAGATACCTGAATTTTTTCAATTCTTAATTTTCATATTTAATAAGTTTAAATAATATTTATTAATTAAAGGTCATAAGTGGGCGGCGCTTACTCAAGCCAGAGTCCCCGTTTTCGGCCGTATTTTCAAGCCTATGGGGAAATTATAAATATTGATACTACAGTTCCAGGAGAACAAATTTTTTGGGAAATTTCCTCCTCTTTTTGAATCGGCTCTTGATTTTTTTCAAAAACAATCTACACGCTATTCCGAATCGAATGACACCTCGTTCATATTTTTCGGCGGCGGAGAAATAGGTTGACCCAAAAAGCACTTGACTACTATGAATGTTCTTCTTTTGCTTCAAATTGAACTGTAAATAATATGTAAATAAATTTTTCAATTGAATTATTGTTGTTAAGCAGAATGATCAATTTAAAAAAATTAATAATACAAAAGGTTCAAGATTATATAAAAAGTGGCTTTTTATTGCTTTGCATTGCATGCGTTCTTTAATATGCACTAGGTACAAATTAATAACAAAAATGACCTGAAACAGTTGTTGGAGGAAAAATTGTTTGCTGAAAATCAAGTGACTTTCCTAAATTCTATAATTGCCGATATGCATAAGAAAAGCGAAGAACAGAAATATAGGATTTCAATTTTAGAGATGGGATACAGCTCATCAGCTGCTGATGAATTAACTGCGTGAGTATTACTTTTACCTTCATTCGTAAATTAAAAAAAAACAATCTTTGTGAGTTTAAAAAAAATTTTTGTCAATTTTTCTACTAAAAAATAGGTCAAAGATTAATATCATTTTTGGGATTTTTAACGGTCCTGAATCGATTGCTGTTGGCCGTTTGTCTCATCAAACGAACGGACGGACGGGCAGACAAAACCGTTTTATAACAGTTTTTTTTTTCTTCAAAAACTCTAAATCACTGAAAATAACTTTTGTGCCAACGAAACGTCATTAAAACTAAATTTATTAAAATTAGATCAAGGTAGTCATAAGGTATGAAAGTAGTGTCATATTCATATTTGAAAAATTCAAGGTTGAAGATGGTCGACTACGAAATGTCGTAATTCCATTTTTTTAATAATTTGAAAATAAATAAATGGTAATAAATATCAAAACAGCGATTCTAAAATCCAGGTCTGTATTTTAATAATACCGGATAAAAGCAGACCTGATTTAGAACAAAAAAAAAAGTAAACTGAAAATTTATTTTTAACCAATGAAACGTAGTTAAAATATAATTTGTAGCAGTTCATACATTGGTCAAATCGTCAAAAAAGAATACAAGCACACAAATGTTCAAAAACAGATGGACCAGCTCTATTAAGCTACAAGGAAGCAGGACATAAAATTTAAGTATATGTTTTGATGAAAGAAAAAATAATAACTCTTTTCTAAATGGCGCAAAAGGATATTTTCGAGAAACAACGAATCTCGGTATTATTTATGAACGTATTTTAAAAAATTAATAATACAATAACTTTCAATACTACTTTTTTTTACTTCATTGAAAATAATCTATATAATAGTTGATTTGATTCACTGATAAATATCTTCCTGTATTATTTTTTAACTAAATGTATAATTTTAAACCATTATTTTTTGAAAATTGACTGTAACACCTAAAAAATATATTGGAAGAGTCTAGTAATTATTTTAATCAAAAATGTTAAATACTGACTTTTAATTTAGTTAGTAATTTTTTTAACATTTGTAGTCAGAACTGATTTTTTTTTAAAGTTAACACTTGATCATGACAAATGAATGTCGAAACGTTGTCAAATAGATATTTCGAAGTAGACAAAATCTTTTTTTACCATTAAACTGACGACGTTTCGCCACAATATCATGTGCCATCTTCAGGTCTTGCTTATTTGGGCTGCTTGGGCTGCTGTTCTGCTTCTTGTTACTCGTATAAAACTCTTTTCTGGAGGTACTGCGAGAGGTTTATGTATTTATCTTTGATATTCAACTTTCAATTTTGATGCTTTCTCTTATAATTCGCTTGGTCTTATATTCAAGGCTACCTATTACTTTTGTGTTTTCAAAGTCGATCGTGAAAAGTTTTACTTACCAATTCTGCTAATCAAGATGTAGTTTCTTGTTTTTTAAAGCGTTGCGGTGTTCCTGATGTTCCTTGCATGGAATTTCGTAAATACCTTGAGCTTCTAGTTGGATTTTTATTTTCGCATTAGGATGCATCTAACCAATCTTCCTTGCTATGCTGAATATGATTTTAAGTTGTATTTTTTAAGGACTTTACTTATCTTTTCTGTTGTTCCTCTTATTTATTGTAAATAAGCTTTAGTGTTTTTAAGGACGTGGTCTTAGTGCGATCTTTATATCTCTTTTGAGGAATCCGTTTTGTTGTAGTGTTGTATGTATCTTCTGGTCTTGGGCCTAGCTGCAAAATGCCGCCACCCGAGGTATACGCCACTTCCCGAGTCGAGCGATAGCTAATTTTTCTAGCCACGCCGAGAGGAGTCGGAAGGAGCTATCGCACGTGTCTAGAGGCATTATGAGAGTAGCGTAGCCAGACTATTTAAAGTGCTACAAATGTGTTCTCACCCAAAAAAGGCAACAAAACTACGCCATTTCTCGAAATTCTAAAATCTCTATACCAAAAAAATTAAAACGTGACAATAGTATATAGATATTAAAAAAACGAAAAGTCTGACAAAAAAACTTATTTGAAAAAAGTTTTAGAGGAGATCGAAAACTATGTTGTACCAAAGTTTCAAAAGAAGCGTACAATGTTTTTTTTCTCTATACTTTAGGTACATGAACCAAAAAAATTCAAACGTGACAATAGTAGATATAAAAAAAACGAAAAGTCTGACAAAAAAACTTATTTGAAAAAAGTTGTAGAGCAGATCGAAAACTATATTTCACCAAAGTTTCAAAAATACCATGTTTTTTTTTTCTCTATACTTTAGGTACATGAACCAAAAAAATTCAAACGTGACAATAGTACAAATATTAAAAAAACGAAATCTGACAAAAAACTTATGAAAAAAGTTGTAGAGCAGATCGAATATTATATTGCAGCAAAGTTTGTTGCACCACAATGTTTTTTTTTCTCATATCCCATATTCCAAAACCACAGAAAAAAATATTTACTTCTTATTTGATTGATATAATTATGCAGTGATTTTGTAGCTTATAAACATGTGATTATTTGTATTTTTGAATTTAATGTCCATTGAAAAAAGATATGAACCCATGTTTTCAAGCTTGACTGTCAGTAGATAGAACGTCCTTTAACTTTAAAGACTCAATAAGTAAAGGCAATGACGTTTAGAATAAAACTTTACAAGTTGATTTCTTATACAATTGTCACAATCTAAACGTCATTGTCATTAGTTATAGAACCGTTAAAGTTAAAGAACGTTCTATCTACTGACACTAAATCTAGCTATTCTCAACCTGTGAACTGCGTTCCCTTAGGTGCTTAAATATAAGAAAAAGTAGCTTGTAATGTAAAAGTCCAAAAGTGGGGTCGAAAAAGTCGAAATTTTTGCAAAATTTGCATTGCTTGAAAATCTACGCGATCTCCCAAGTAGACAAAATATTCTGCAGATTCTAAGGATTCTGAAATTAAGCGCTTTTTACCCTCACATTGTTTGATACTTTGCGCCCACCTATGCCCGTAGGGCGAGTCAGCAAAGAAGGGTGCGAATTTGGACTCGGATTCTTGGTAGATCTGGGTTTGTTCCGACCCAGCGATATCTCGACGATCGAGATTGGAGTCTCGGACTTGCCGAGGCATTTCCTGGCTGTTCTTTGGTCAATCCCTTTAATTTCACGGCTTTTCTTCGGTCTCGCTATGGTTCTTCTTAGTGATTTTCGGGTCGTGCTTCGGTTGGTCTTTCGTATCTTCTCGGATTTCATTACTCTTTCGGTTTCCAGAATCTGCTCTTGGGCTTAATAGAGTCCAAATCCTTTTAATCTTCATCTTGGTGGCCCCATGTAGTAGTAATTTCTTCATCGCTTAGTCGTTAGGATCTTGTGACGAGAGTAGCGAAAGTACCTCTTTATTGCTTACAAGGATGTCTATTTTTTTGTTTCCATGGTAAATTTTATTTTATTCTGGATTCCATTTCGGGGGTTCAAGAATTTTCTTAGTTTGCTTGTTCAATGGGTCCAGGTGGTACATATCCAGGTAGCGTAACCTCAGTTTGGATTTGCAGTTTCAATGACTTTTGTTTCGAATTCTTTCTTAAATAAGTTGAAATAATGACGAACTCATAGGAGTTATTCAGTTTGCTTAAGTAATTATTCTTATTGCCTCTATGTCTTCCCTTACTTGGTTGGTACCTACTTTATCTTTTTACTTCTCACGTGCATTCTGGTAATATCTAGAGACGAAATATTTATCTATTTATCTACTAATCCGGCTATAATGTGACGGCAAAACGCAATGAAAAGGAAATGTTGGCTGACACCATACATAAAAAGGAAAATGCATTTTTGTTTATTCATCTATTACTCCGGACAGCTGTTTCTGTCATTGCAGACTTATTCATCAGCAGGGATTCGTAGATAAATAAATAATACACCTAGAAGTTCTTGGCAATAGCTCTATATAAGTAAAAAAAATAAAATTCTACTCCCATCTAGTATATATGTATAGTGTTTATTTGGCAACTTTGGTATTACAAAGAGTATCGTTTGGATAGTTTTTTTATTGATTTTGTTTTGAATAAATCTTGACAAAATGCAACTTTAAGAATGAAACAGGCTGTATATAATATATAATATGACCAACAACTTTTGATTGCCTTTTCAATAACACCTTTTATTACAAGTTTATTTCTAAAAATTCTATTATATTTTTTATTTCCCTCTAAAGTATTAAATCTATCTCAGTTAGAAAAGTTTTTAGATAAAAACAACAGTAAAGAAGTAATCAATAACGATTAGACATTCAATTATTTTGTTAAAATGTGTATTTTCTTTTTAAAAAATTCACCAAATAATTTATTTAAAGATTGATTATTGTGTACAAAATTATTAAAAGACCGGGGCGAGAACGATCTTATATTCATTTATGGATTTTTTTAAAAGAAGTAAATGAATTTAAGAACTTGATCAATATAGATATGTTAATTGTTTTTATTAATTATTCACTTCTTTTATAGTCTTGGATTCAAACTGGATTCCAAACAAACAGCTCCACCAAGAATGTATTGTGATATTTGTGAAGAATTTGATCTGCATGAAACAGAAGATTGTCCTACTCAAGGGGATGATGATGAACAAATGAACAATAATCACCTCAAGAAAGATGCCAAAGAAAAACCACCACCTAGACCTTACTGTACCTCATGTGAAGGTAAAATTTATTAGAGACTAATAATAATAATAATCATTTTTTCCAATAGCCAAAATTAAATAATAACAATAATTTTATATAGATATACAGGGTGAGCCACTCAAGATCCTTTATCTTCGTTATTCATTGAAATATTGGAATTATTCATTTTTGTTTGAAAGCTTGGAACAAATACTAATATTTTTAAATGGAAACTATTTTTTATTGAAAATTTGAAAATCTGCAATGTTTTTGGATAAGAATTTTTTGTTTGTTTTTTATTTCCCAACACATCAAGAATGGAATTAGAAATTTGGAAACAAGTTTATCATCAATCCAGTTTATAAATTATTTTATTAAAATTTGCTTATCCAAGTATTTATGTAATATGGTCAATTTTGTACTTAATATCTTTGGTTTCTTTAATATTAGTAAATATTGTTTCAGGGTTCCTTCAAGTTTGTAAAATAAAATAAAAATATTTGTTTTTAATTGGATCTATTGTATGTAAACTTTACTTATTAGTTTTGCTGTAATCAATTTTTACAAAACAAATGTATCTTAAATGTAGACAAATTAAATTCAAAAATTGTTTTCAAGCTAACATTTTTTTCTTCTTTTTCTAGTGTTTGGGCACGCTACTGAAGACTGCACTGAAGCTGAAGAATATTGATTTTAAGTTTATTAACTAGGAAAAAATAATTGTTACCTGTTAAAATTGTAAAAAACTGTGAATAAAAAAATATATTTTGGTATTTCACATTTATTTTCTAATTTAATATAACTTATAACAGCAGCGTTAATCCAAACCTTCTTTCTTTTCTTTGATAGCTTCCTAAAAAAATAATTGGTTTTTAATTAAAATATTCTGAAAAACACATTGATATAGTAGTTACAATAAAATTTCAATCCCACGTGACAATTGTCAAAAATAATTGAGAAACCACTATACCTGTTGCCATATTAACCAAAAATATAAACCTTACACTCTGGAAATTGACATGAAAATACTTTCATAAGTTGATAGCGTGGGATTGAAGTTTTATTGCAGCTACTTTACACACGCTACTCATTTTCCTTTACATCTGCATCTGAGTGTAATAGAATCTTATTAATTAACTTTATAGATCATTTGTCTCAAAGATTAATACATACAATTTTAGGGACCTTATGTAAATGTTTTTTTATAAAGACTTCAACGTGAAACTGTTATACATATACATAATTTACTTCACATCGACAACATTACTGTCGTTTAAGGCGTTGCCGTGTGTTTTAAGTTATTTTCTCTCGCATTTTTTGCCATGCAATAAAACGCTCACGTTTGAGATGTGCTTTGACATAAACCAAGTGAAAACTGGTAATATTTTTGACGTAATTTCGAGTTTTCAGGCTAACAGACAGATAAAACTATTTTATGTTTTTTTTCTTCGAATACTCTAAAAGGCAACTCACTTACATTTTAAGTGTTCAGTCATGAGTTGAGAGTAACTTTAGGTTCATGTGGAGGGAACGCTAATACACCAAGTTATTTTATTTATTGTTTATAATAAAAATAAAAGAAGAAAAACGGGGACAGAAAATAATAATTTTAGAAGATTATGTTAGTTAAACAGGTGATTTAATAAATAATTGATTCTTTTTTCGTAATGAATAAATAAAATTAGTGCAGAGTTTCAGATTTTCCAAAAATAGCATATACAATTAACAAGTAGTAATTAAATAAAACTCGAAGTCATGTACCTACCACATAAATATAAAATTATGTGACTTCGAGTTTTATTTCATTTATTGAACACTGGACCACATTTGAGATATGGATAACCGTATGGATTTATATAATTTACCTTGAATCTTTCTTCAAATAAGGACAATTCTGAAATTAAATCAGTAATAGCATGCATTAAAGCTTCTTGTGGCGAATAATCTGATGTTGTTTGAATTCTTAATACAAATTTATGTTCCAAAGGATGTGGTAACTTGTATCCTGCAAACAGTACATTCGGATCTTTTAGAAGTTGACTAAAATAAAAGAATGTTTAAAATATCTGGGCTTGAAATCAATATAGATATGTACTTACTTTCTAATCATATTACCAAGAGTATGGTCTTCTTTATTAATAGTAAAAATTGCAGCGTTTGGTACTTTCGTATCTTGTTCTCGAATAATCCTAAAACAAAAGGTTCAAACAATAGGACAATATAGGGGTAAATTACGTACTTCTTTTCTCCATCATATAATAAGAATGATTCGAATGTTGGTGGCGCATTCATTTTTAAACTTAAAATAAACCACTTTACTAAAAACAAAAATGAATAACAAACACAACCATAAATACATCAACTTCAAATGTCAAGTGATTGACTTCATTAGTCATATGTCAATTCAAGGACAGTAAACCATCGACATATACTCATAGACGTATAGATTATCTAAGTATGTACATCTACTCATGAACGTGTCTTTCCCGTATATCTTTGTAATAACTTCTTCGCTCGAAAAGTGTAAAGAACATGGAGTATAGATTCGGACTATCTCTAACGTCTTAACTAATGTACTATTTTGAGAGGGATAGACTAATATACTATTTTGAGAGATATAGAGATGGTCGAAACAATGTTTAATCTCTTTCTCTAGAAGTACCACAATTCACACAGCTGGGCATGTCCAATGCCAATAGTATATGTCAATGCATTAAATATTTGAACTGAGTCCATAGATATCAAATTAAGAAAACGGTGATAATTGTATGTGTGTGGTACTTCGAGTGAAAGAGATAAAACTATATTTCGGACCATCTCTTGTTCAAGAAAATATATGTGTAATAACTAGAATGCGTACCAAAGATGGCCAACGTGTTAGTTTGTAAAGGAGCGGCTATCTGGTGACATATTCCAGATCATGCGCGTGCGTCGTTAATGGTAAATAAAAAATGATGAACAAAAATTAAAATAAGGTTTTTATATTTCAATTTTGAAATATGACTACGCCCCTGGACCAACGACGCTATTGCGTCCAAAGGTGCTTTTCGAGTCGAAATGTTTAGAACATCGGCTTTACATTGAATATCCATAAGTCTGTCTCTTTCATAGAAATAGGGAATGTTAGAGAGAGCAAAAAACATCGGCTTTACATTGAATACCCATAAGTCTGTCTCTTTCATAGAAATAGGGAATGTTAGAGAGAGCATAAAAGAGACAATCTTATAGGTATTCAAGGTAAAGCCGATGTTCTCAACATTTCGACTCGAAAAGCACCTTTTGTTTTGATTAGGACTCATAAAAATGCATTAGCGTCGTTGGTTCAGGGGCGTAGTAAGTAATATTTCAAAATTGAAATATAAAAACCATATTTTAATTTTTGTTCATCATTTTTTTTACTTAATTATTCAACTTTTAGTGACAATGAATTTTTATAACAGTTCGTTGATATGTACTTAAAAAAAAATAATAAAACGCGAATACATTATATAAATTAAATCTGTCAACACCTCTTTCAGACGTTCATTATGAGTCCTTATGTAAACATTTAGGGTATATCTTGGATACAATTTCTCTCTCTCTGATGCCATATATCTGGTATCTTCATGCTCTCTCTAACGTATCCTATCTCTATGGCTAATGGTGAGAAGTGATCCGCCCTCTGGGACCCAATTCTTGAAATCGTAGGAATCGATTCTCGTGAGAAATTTACGTCATTTTCTCTAGATTTTGTAATATGTCTATTCTTGAAATATTTCGTAGGAAAAAATTCTCCAAAAATTATGAGAATTAATTCCTAATGTCATTGTCTGGAGAAACTTCAAATTCTCATGAAAATTTAAGAAATTAGAGTGTGAATTGTACGTATTTGACGTATTTTGTGGGAATTGAAATTGAACATTATTGTTTTTTTGTTGTTACCGCCATAAATATTGTTAAAATGAATAATTTTTTACTTCAAGCTATCGTTTTAGATAATTTAGAAAGTTGTTTAGACAGCATTTTCGTCTATCCAAACAAGCCTTTGACGATCTAATGGAGTATATTGAGCTTTTTCTGCTACCAACAATCAGAGTTGGAGATTAACCAAAAGAGAAAAAGTTTTAGTAGGTGAACGAAGAGTAGGAAGCCCTAGTTCCTAGTCTGCGTCGTTGTGTCGTTTAATTAACACAAATTTTATTTGGTTCTGAGATTTAATTAATGCTTGAATACATATATTTTTCTTTTTAAAATACAATATCAAAAAAAACGACATAAAAATTTCGTATCTATCATCTCGACATATAACAAAACTTCAACTCTTTATTTTTCGCTATCTTAATTTTTATTAAAAGGTTTTTGGCTAGCCACAATAGCTAGCCACAAGTAAGCTAGTAACAAGTATAATAAGTATAATTTCAACAAGTAAAATTATAAAATATATTATAAGGAAGAGAATTCTTTCCTCTAAGAAGTTCCTTATCATTTTCTAAGAATTCTACAAGGATTTTTTTGCGCTTCACTCACGAAATTTCGTTTGGCCATCGGAAATAAAAAATGAACAAATAACAAATAACCCATAGTCAATAATAAACGATAATGCACAATAATAGGATAATAACTATGTAAATTCTTTCAATTTGTTTCCTCAAAAATGTAAAATGTCAAACATATGGTATCAATGGCAACTGATATTCATTTCTGCGAACGTATTAAAATAATATTTGAGCACAGAACTAATAGTTCTGAGTATTTGATTGGTTGAGTTCATGAAATACTTGGATTTAGTAAAGACATACGTCACTTTTTTTAATTCACTATAATTTCAGTTCAGACTTATTCAAGAATCGGACTGGCGATTCTCAAGAGAATTTTTTTTGGGGAATCAATTCTCTGGAGAATTAATTCCTACGATTTCAAGAATTGGGTCCCTGGTGTTGAGGTTAGAAATCAGTGTAACGGTGCAAAAAAATTTTGTCCGTGAAAACTGCATCAAATTTTCTTTGCATCTTTGTCCGTTACACACGTTCAAAATTATCCTGTTAAAGCGTTTAACAGGATAATTTTAATCCTCAAATACCGTAGGAAAGCAAACAATATATTTTACTTTGAATCTATCATTATATGGTTTAAAAAAATAGTTAGGTACACCTTTGAATAATTTATTCACCTTCATTTTGTGACGTATTTTTTCTAAAAGAATTAACAGGTTGTAAATTGTGCCAAGTATTTTGTGAGATACCCAAGTAATTATTTATTGCAATTTCGAATCTTCGTACTTTTCCCGTATATATTTTGCCGATTTTCTAATAAGCTGTCTGCGCGAGCAACGGGAATGAAACATTTGAGATTTTCATCATTTTGTTGAGGAGAGAGAGGAGGTTTGCGTGCCGTTTGTTTCTCCTTCTCCTAAGTTCGCTAAAAATGGCGGAAGCCACAGGTGCGGCAAGTGTTAATCCTAATGCCGAGATTGTGAGGGGCCAAGTTTTTGAAGTAGGGCCCCGTTACCTCAATTTGGCTTACATCGGAGAAGGAGCTTATGGAATGGTTGTGTAAGTCTAATTTTTATCAAGTACCCTTCGGGATAAAATTGAATATACGCCCTAAAACAATAGAAAAAAGTCATATTGAAATTTTAATTTGAATGAATTTTATTTAAACAAACTTTTTATATGATATTTTCACACATGAAACTAATAATCGCAATTATTTTTTTTTAATTTAGAGGTTATGTTTAGACAAACCCTACCTTACTAAAATCGATGAATTAATTCAAATGAATTACCCAGAGAATATTTGAATTATAGGAATTTTAATTAAAGTGCGTAGATAAAATATTAATATAATAAATAATACATTCAAGTCAATAAAAAGAAATAAATGAGATATTTTAGTAGGACATTAGAATAAATTAAAGTATAATTGTTATCTTCAAACGAGTATGTTTACAAATGTTACAAATGAACATATATCTAAACAGTTTGGAGAAATTAGGTATATGTATTAATCATATCTTGTTTACTTTATTTAAGGTTGACTATTTTTTATTTATTTTATAATATATTGCTAAAACATTTTGCACAGTAACATTTCGTATTACTTATAACATAGTGACCATTATTGTATAGTAACAGTCTTAAGTAAAAGGCATTTAGACACAAAACATTTAATTAATTAGTAATAACTAGAATGTTGTACTATATAAAAAGAGCAACAGGCGAGTTTCATATATAACATTCCAGTGTATTTATACCATTACATGAGTCTTACATACAGTAATTTTTGTACTTCCATACATATTTATTTTAAGAATATTATATGTTGATTATCTTGAATGAAATGGAACTTTTTTTACAACCTATTAATTAGTTAATCTTTATTGTTCAGAAGAAATAAAACTCCAAGACATGTACCACAATATAATTAAAACAAAAGAGGTTTAGTGGGCAACTAGTTTCGGCTTATGAGCCATCCTCAGGCCTAGAAACAAATTACAAACAATTTTAAATGTTACAAATTTTAAAAAACTTACCATATTTTGTAAAAACAATTATTATAATAAAACATTTTGTAAACAATTTACATGTTATTGAGGGTGGGCAGTAGAGTAGGTACATGAAGATTGGAACGAAACTGTTGTCCTGTGGACCGGTATTAATGATTCAAGAAAATATTGGACCATAGTAAAGGAAAACTTAATTTTGGAAAAAGGTAAAGTGCGTATATCATGTCCAGAGGACGTTAACGCAAAAAAGATGGTATGTATGAGGAAACCACATAATGTTCCTCCTGCTGCTGTAAATCTCAAAGGAAGGAAAACACCACTTGGGTTGATATAAAGTGGTGGAAATTCCGTGTAATACACGTGTCCGTACCATAAAAGTGATGGTGCGGATAAAAGTAAGGTGAGGGGCCGCAAGGGCCAGAATGTAAGGAACAGATCCAGCAAGACCAATAGAGAAAGCCGAGGATAGAAAAAACGGAAATGGGCACTGTTTCTAGGTCTGAGTTTTATTTCTTCTGAATAATTTGACCACATTTGAGATATGGATGACCTCTTGGAATTAATCTTTATTGTTATTAACTTTAACTAATTCAAAATATTTTGACAAAGCAATCGAATAGTATCCAAGTAGCTCAGATTCTAGTGACTGAAAAATTTGTATCAAAATGAAAATAGTAGAAATATAATAAAGTAGTTGCTATACATTAAGTCAAAATGATATAAAACTATATTACATTAAGTTAAAATTGGAAAAAAAATTACAAAATCATTAATTTGAACAACAAAAATGTTACTAAAAATATTTGTCTATAATTCAAGTAAGGAGTAAAAAATGGGAAAAAGCAAACAACATTAAATGTGTCATTTAATTAATTTTGTTTTATGAAAAGTACAAACATTTTTCCAATTTTCATGTAATAATAAAAATTCATATTTAGAGCCCACGAAAAGTGGTTTTGCCTTTATTTTATAGTAATTGCCTTAATAAATAAAGATTAAATTATATTATTGATTAGTAGTTGTTTCACATAAACTTATTACTTAGTAGGTATATACTATGTCCAATATTTATTTTTTCTTAAAATGACAAACTTTAAGTACTACTAGTAATTTTGTGTTAAAATATGTATATAGTGTGGCTAATCGGTTTGGATGTGTCTACTCGTTCATTACCAAGTTTAAAAAATCGGTTGTGACAGTTGGAGAAATAATTTTGACTTCTGTATAGAGTTTTTGAAGGGCTTTGAAATGACATATTGCAAGTCGAATTCCGAATTTTGACCAAGAGTAAAGTACCCTTATTTTTGTAATTATTATATTCTTTGTTTTTATTTCAATTTTAAATATCTTAATCTTGTTTAGTTTAGGTTTGATTTTACACCTTAAAGATTAATAACCATTATTTTGTAATTTTTATTTTCTTTTTTTTTATTTTAATTTTCAAAGCTTCATTTTGTTTAGTTAATTTTAGCCAGGTTTTGTTTTACACCGTTAAATTTAAAAATATTTTTTTGACCTAAAGAAGTGAATGTTATTTACATTTTGGTACTAAAAACATTTGGGTATCATTTTTTTACCCATTTTCTTCAATTAAATCATAATGGTAGTTTTTATGTACATGTCTACAGGGTGAAATTTCAAAGTGCATCCGAATGATATTATTTTGAGCTAGGATAAAAACATAAAAAAAAAGGATTGTTTTGCGTAGGAGGCTGTGATTTTAAATCTGAGTGTAATTTTTAATTCTAAACAACTTTCCTAAATAATTTTTTTTCATATTGTCAAAAATAAGGGTACTTTACTCTTGGTCAAAATTCCTATTTTTTGCCCGCCCCTGTATACCATTTAAAAATTTGAAAGTTTGACGCTTGAAATAGCAATTTTACGCAAATTTTCTATCAAATGAATAATAAAAATTTTTCTATTATGGTGCAGACTTTTTGAGTCGATCTGTATATATACATAAATGCATTTTTCCAAAAATGGGTTTTTTGGGCTCAGGGGCCTAGAAACCTAAAGAAAAGTCAAAGTTTCGAGATCGGTTTTTTACCCGAAAACAATACTTTCCCTTTATATATACTATTGTATATATATTATATGTAGCGGGAAAATAAAAATATAATGTTACAATTTAAACCATAAATATCATACTTTAAACAAAATGTGAATATACACAGATAAAACATATTTCAAGGTTAGTTATTGTTAACGTTTAATCATTTTTAAATAATTTACAATCAAACTGCAGTTAACCTGTTTACTTTTTAAACTCAGGTGTAAATTAATAATTTCCACATCACTTTAAATTATGTTTTATTTAATGCAAATATGAATTCATATACAATACAATATATTAGGAATGAAATATAAACTTAGTGCACCTTTAAGTATAAATTAAATAGAATATAAATAAAAGACAGGATGGAGTACACACTAAATGTAAGGTGAAGAGTGAAAAGAGTATTTCAGTATGTAAAATTTAAATCATTTATTAAAAGCAAAGCCATCATCAAAGCATTCGTCAATAAGATACTACCACAAGAAATCGTAACAAACACAACATTTACAAAGTAAAAATGTACAAACATTATGCCAAAGGTAGATTAAAATCAAAAATAGTACTACAATCCATAGTTTTATGAAAAACCAATACTTGATCATAAAACTGTGGATTGTACTATTATTTGATTTTAATCCACCTGCCATAAGAACTCTGCCAAAATTTTTAATAATTGATTTAAATTTTACACACTGACGTACTCTTTCCACTCTGTACCTTATATTTAAAATGCCTGCAAAGAATAAAAAGAGACGAAATAAAAGAGTAAAATGAGAATTTAAACCTTCACATATGTTTTCTTTTAATTTTCTTCTTCCTTGAATAGTTATAAATATTTATCTATCCATACAGCAATATTAGATGTAATATATTGTCTTGACTATATATCTGATATTAGGAAAACATTTTAGAACCAACGTATATTATGAATCTTCAACTTGCATCACATTGAGAAGATGAAATTCTCAAATCAAGCTCTAATTTTATATAAATGTATTGAAGCAGTGGTGGTATGCTAAATACTTGATTATTATATAATTATTATTTATATGTGGCAATTTGTATATTATTTCAA
The DNA here is from genome assembly GCA_963243735.1 of Neocrepidodera transversa. Classification (NCBI taxonomy): domain Eukaryota; kingdom Metazoa; phylum Arthropoda; class Insecta; order Coleoptera; family Chrysomelidae; genus Neocrepidodera; species Neocrepidodera transversa. The sequence goes on from OY725338.1 coordinate 7,298,984, forward strand.
TATGATTTTGAATTGTGTCATATATCCCACCCCCGGCCCATATCTTGTAATTGATTCCAACTAAAGGTTTGTAGATACTAATAATTAGAAATTATTAAGTCAAGAATTTACTCAACACGTAAAATTTGTAGATAAATCTATAACCTTTATTGTAACTAATTGAATTCACCTTTATCCTACAATTTTATATATTTTAACAAATGATACAAAGAATGAAAAAATTAACATCAAAATATTATTGTGATAAACACTATAAATTTTGATCTCATTTTGGGGCGGGGTCTAATAAAAAATAATAAACATTACACATAAATGAATTAAATTATAAATTTTATATATATCCTGCTATTGTAATTTTTCTTTCACAGCTTCTATATAATTCTTCAACACTTGATACTCCACTTCTTACAAGATCTTCCAACTTTAATTTATTCACCAACTTTATACAACTTCCATAATTTACATCTTACCCCATCTTTTGATGCCTTCTTCTTCTCTATTTTAATACTTAATTTCCAATGTATTTAATAACAAAATATTTATGTTTTTTAAACTGATATACATATAATTTAGTTTTTTTTTAATCCCATCTTTATACAATAACTCATACAATAAAATAGCCTTTAACTTTTATCCCCTTCAATTGGATTTTCTAAAAAAAAAAAAATCCCTTGTAAAATCAAAACATTTAGATTTATTTCTCTTCCAAAATTGTTGACTGTTAATATATTGTATTTTCCCATATTTACATTTATATACCAATTAACTTCAGTCGAATTTAAAAATTATTAAATTTATTCATTCTTTTATAACGTTATAAATTATTAGTAAAATTTAATGATAATTTCTTTAATAGTAACAAAAAAAATATGAAACATATAAAATGTTTCTATTATAAATTCATAAATTAATTTTTTTTAAATAAAAATTACATCGACAATCAAAAATTTCGACAAATTAAATAAATTATCGTCAATTATTTAAAATTAAAAATTAATTAAAACAAAACAATATTATTATTTTAACTGTACAAGATCATCAATAATGTTATAATATTTATCAAAAAATTTAAAAATTCACCCTATATAAAATACTGTTAATAATTATTATTTAATGAAGAACCATCCTTTTAAATTTCGTATCAGAATTGAAGAAATTAACTGCAATCACTCAACATAATAGTAATATACTAATTTGACTTTATTTAAGGTATCAGTAAATTAATTTTCCTTATGATCTTAATTTTTAGTTCTGCTATGGATCAAGTAACAAAAACCAAAGTGGCAATAAAGAAGATTTCTCCATTTGAGCATCAGACTTATTGTCAAAGGACACTCAGGGAAATTAAAATACTCACAAGGTTTAAACATGAAAATGTAAGTAGTTATAAAATATAAATAAATTCTTTATTCATTTGTTAAATTTACAGTTATACATATTAAATACACACACAAAAAGTACATGTATGAGATTTGTCAAAGAAAGAAATAGAACAATATATATACATACATTTAAAACATGCATCTAAAAATACAATACAAAAAATATGTATACATAAATCTAAAATTTAATTAAAGTAATTAACAAGAAATCTGCAGGAATTCTTTTACAGAATAAAATGCATTTGCAGATAAGTACTTAAATAATATAAGTTTAGTTTTAAAAATATTATAACTGCTGAAAGCCTAATTGTATGATTAAAGTAAATGATACCCTGATAACTAGTGATCGGCCGATACCGATATTTGAGTTTCCGATACCGATATATTATAAGTTGATATTGGCGCGAGTAGAATTCGAATACGCCCTCTGGCTGAATAAATTCGCACCCTTCAAAGGAGTAAAAGAAACTTTATTTAATATGGAAAATATACGGCTTTTGGTTTGAATGTGATAAATTTGTTTTGTCGTTCTTAAAAAGTTGGATTTCTCCGATTATCTTATAAATTGTATTTTAATTAGGTTATTGCAATAATATTTGACTGTACAAATGCGCCAAACTATAGAAATTGGTGTGTAAATGGTTGACATTGTAGAAAAACAAAGAATCCCAATTTATCATTTCATAACTTTCCCTCACTGAGGACTTTTAAAATTAAAATTGAAAATACTCTTGGAATAACGGAAAAAATACTGTAAATAAAGGCTTGTATAAATAAATTAAAAATGGGAATGGCCGTTACTGATAATATGCAAGTTTACTTTACAAAAAAAGATTTTATCCGCCCAGATTTGTAATAAAAAAATGTTTTAGTTGCTTTTTAATTATTATTTATGTTTCTAATAGGACTTGTTTAATATGGTACAAACCGCATGAAATACATAAAAAAAAAACAACAACAAAAAAAATTCTGTCTGATCTTCTTCATATTACAAATGCAATTAAACATAATTTAAAATTTAAGAAAGCAAGGAATTTAAATGAATCTTTAATTTTTAATGTGAATTCCATATTATTATGCATGGTCTAAAAATTAAAATAAACCAAATGTAAATAATGAAAGAACCATAAAAAGTGAATAATATACTCAAATATATACACAGCTTCGTAACAATAAATAAATAAATAAATAAATACAATTATATAAGAAAACAAATTAAAATCACTCATCTAAGTACCAAACATCCGTCTCAAATGAAGTTTGTTTTACTCCTTTGAGAATTGACATTTAGATTTTGCAGCGCCGCCCATCGAATTCTGTTTTTCCCAATAAGTAAAAATTGTCTGTAGTGGCACTGTAAAGGGAAAATTTCGGTAATTCCCCGGCCCCTCGAGTGATAGTACCCGTTTTGCCCGTTTTAGGAAAAGTGTAGTGCTCAGTTCATGAATAAAATATCGCAGAGTACAGTCCGATTTTAGTAAAAATGTATTGGGAGAAAATAGTGGTAACAGTAAAAAAAACTAATAAAACAGTTCAACTTAAATATGTCGATATAAATTGATAAATTTTGCCGATACCGATACACCGATATTTATATCGGTATCGGCCGATCACTAGACTGATAACCCGCAGAATTCAGTCCAATGGTCAGTCGAGAATATGGTCATGAATCACATTTTTTGGTCATGAATCACATTTTTTCTTATATATTGAGATTTATTTTTTTGATTCATTTATTTATTATATAATGTTTAACAGGGTTGGAAAATATCATGATATTTATTATAAATATCAAAATATCGGATATATACGATATATATCAGATATATATCAAAATTTGATATATATATCCGATTATTAAGTATTCATTGTTTTAGAAAATGTTTATATTACTTTTAATTTTAATTTGTGTCAAATAAGAACTACACATTCATTTTATAATAAACAAAAACAAAATACATGTAAGAAGTAAGAAGAGTATCTGTATCAATCTGATTCGGAGTTTGGATCTTCTGGTTGAGAATTACTACTAGAGGATGCCACAGGCTCTTCAAGGTCTTGCTGTTGCTGCTTGCATAACCAGTCTAAATTTGTGTCTTTTTTGGAACAGTCCTGATTAACAAATTTAAAAATAAAAGTTAATTTGGCAGCTTTGTCAGTCCCCAGTCTATTTCTTAGCTTAGACTGTACAAGTCCAAATGTGGAAAAAATTCGTTCCAATCCGGCAGATGATGCTACTGCGGTCAGTAGCTTTGAACACATTTCTAAAAAGGTGTGTTTTAAATTTGTCCAATCAAAAAAAAAATCTTTTTTATTATCTAAATCTAAAGTAACTGCTTTCTACCAAATCATGGGGGGCGTGCTGATGTTTTAACATTCTCTGTGGGATTCCCTGCATCTCTTTTTTACATTTTTTGCAAATGGCCCACTTACCACTATTCTGATCTTTATTTACGCATCGAAAATTTACCCACACTGAATGTTTACCTTTTGGAATTTTAATTATTTAAATGATTAAACAAATTCTTTTAAGTATAGAAACCAAGAGAAAAGTTTCACAATAGGTACAATACACAAGGCCTAACTATAACTAAAAATATCACAGAACAGAAAAGGAGAAAATGGACGATAAATAAACACTCTACTCAGGGAAATTCCAGAGAGTTTGTATCAGTTCAATGGTGCCACGTTGCCAGGTTGTAATATTATTAACGAGATTTAAGGATGTTTAAATATTGGATATATATCATCAACATTGATATTTATTTAGCAATAAAAATCATGATATATATCATGATATATATCGTGTGATATATATCGGCCAACCCTGATTGTTTAATGTAGTCAAATATATACAGGGTGTTTCATTACTAATTGGAAAAAATTCAACTCAAATCAAAATGTGTATCCCGTTACAGGGTGTTTTATTTAAAAAATTATAAATACATTTTACAACAGTCACAACCTTAATGCCCGGTTTCTTCAACAAATCTTAAGAGTCCAGTTGTAGCTTAAGCTCAGCTTTGCTTAAAATTTCATTGCACCATAACGTATTTGACCCACTATCAGCTTAAGCTGGTCGTAAATGTCAGGTCGCCGATTTTTTCGGCTTGAGCTGAAAAGCTAACTTCAACGTCAGTTTCTGTAAAGTGTACATTTGTGTTCATCGATTTATTTTGTAAGCTGGTGTTTTGAGCTGGTTGTGTATTGAAAAATGGATTTTGTGGGCTAGTAGATGACGTAGATGTGTGTTCATACTTTCATACTATTACTACTGTTTTATTGTTAATTCCTAATGTTATATTAACTGAATGTGTTTTAAAGTATATTTTTAATGTGTAATAAAATTAACCTATATTATATTAATAATAATTATCTTTAAGTGTTACTACTATATTTGTATTTTTATATATATATATATTTTTTGTATATTAGGTTTAACCTATTTAAATAAAGTATCTATCTATCTATCTATCGATCTATCTAAGATAAACTGCTCATTCTTGAGATAACTTTTGTCAATATGCCCTTCCCATGTAAGCTTTTGTTCTAAGGTTACCCCCCAGATATTTAAAGTTTGATACTTTTTCTATCGGTCCATGATCAAGCCTGATTAAGGTACAGAAGTATAGTTTATGGTTTTTTGTTGAAAGACCATAAATACTGTTTTATTTATGTTAATTAGCAGTTTATTATCAGAGCACCAGCCTGCAAATTCTTCTGCAGCGGCATTTGCATACTCAACTGATAATAAAAGTTTATATTTATCTACTATTTGACTCGTGTTTTTGAGGGTTACTGATAACTTGTTAGATACCGCTTTGTATTTAGAGACCATAAAAATAAATAAGATATTTTAACAAATCTGATTTACATTCTACATTTTAAAGATACTCATTTGTTTTTATGGTATCTAAAAGAGGATTAAAGAGATTAGATCAGCTGATTAAGATTATAATAAAATTTCTAAATAAATTCCTTTAAATTTTCTTGATTATTTAAATTGATTTTGTATATTGCCACTTGTGCTTATTTTTATTGTTTAACAATGAATCGTAACAGTTGATCAATTATTAAAATACATTTTAGCTGTAATAATACATCCATCATATTTGAAAATAGAAATAAATACATATTTTCTAATTTAATTTTTTTAATAACTATCAAAAATTCACACTCATTTTAGTTATATTTTAAAGCACTAGTGCGAAAAGTGAATTATTTTTATTAGCTTTTTTTGAGCACTATTTTTTCAGGTTAGTCTTCAACAAGGAATCAAAAATTACATTTTATGCACACCTTTTATCACTCATTCCAACCCAATTAGTAATTTTTTGGTCAACTTATAAAGAACATCATGAACTTAAAATAATTATGATTTTGTTTATTTCAGATAATAGATATTAGAGATATACTTCGTGCGATTACTATAGACCAAATGAAGGATGTTTACATTGTACAATGTTTGATGGAGACTGACTTATATAAACTCCTAAAAACACAGGTTGGTACACTAGTTATTTTAGTGTTTTAATGCTATTTATTTATTTATTTTTTATTTCAGAGACTGAGTAATGATCACATATGCTACTTCCTTTATCAAATTCTCAGAGGATTGAAATATATACATTCGGCAAATGTACTTCATAGGGATTTAAAACCAAGTAATCTTCTACTAAATACTACTTGCGATCTCAAAGTAAGTTTTAAATTATGATTAAGTTACTATGTGACGAAACTAATCACTAATAAATTAATAACTTTTATTATTATTTTTGTGAAAATCATAAAACGTTGTTTTATTTATTTAAATATCTGAATTATATAATTTATTTCAATTATAATATATTAAGCCTTTATGATTCTTATAGTTTATTGTATTCAATATTTTTATCTTGGCTGTCTTTAAATTGGCGGCCGGAGTATAGTAGTTGCTCCCCCCTTTAAATGAGTCAAATTTGATATCAATCGATAGATCTTGGTCTGAGTTAACAAAAATCATACAAAGAAAGTAAATTGTTTAAAATAAGACAAATATACACATAAAAAATTCCCAAAATACTATAGCAGAAGCCAATATAAATATGACTTTATTATTGTATTTAACTTAACTCTAATATCTCTTAATTATAATTCAATCATATTTTTTTTGTAATAAACTGGTTCTGCCTCTTTTCTCCGTTCTGTCCCTCATTTTATTTCACTTTCTTTAAATCTCGTATTATTTTTCCTAATTCAATAAATAAATTATAAATTATGTACATATTATAAATTAAAAAATGCTACTGGCTTTTCTGTGGATGATAGTTGATAGCACAGGCACCAGTGCCTAGGTTTACCTCAAAGTTATAGGATAAAGAAGTCAGCTCATATTGTAATTTTGTATAGCTGTAGAAATAAATATTTGTATTTGTAAATGCAGTGAAAATTTTTTTGCGCAAATGTCTTGGCCAAAAATTAATAAAGGTTTAAAAAAGTTTGAGAGACTCAAGTTATGTAAAGATCTGAAATGGCATTTTATATTAGCAAGAGACTTTAGAAAAAAATATATAAAAGCCTACATTATAGTAAATAAATGAGGACTTCATTTCACTTATAATTTTGTCGATTTAGCTGGATTCGGGATGGCCACATTTAATGGGGACGTGTGACGCGGTAGCTACAGCAAATTCATTTGTAGTATATGAGAATCTACTTGTAATTATTCACAAAAATAGGCTATCCGAAACTATCCGCCCGATTGACTTGAAATTTGGAATAGTCACTCTTTTCCCAACGTAGATGCCCACCAAGAAAAGATCTTTGGAAATTCCTATATCCTATATCTCGTATATTGAGGTTGTTACAGACATGAAAATTGATATTTAGGCTATTCTTTAAAAACAAACAAATACGTGTTTTATCATTTTTCGAAATTCCAGTTACACACTTGCTCTGTTGCCAATGCATTGTAAAGGCTTCATTATTACAGTCAAACGGTTTTACATTTTTCTTTCTTCTATTAAGTGCCCATCCACCATCCATTCTAGATCAATTAGGGAAATATCCAGAAATTACTTTTTAGTCATATGAATAGACAACATAATCTGATTTTTTTTTACTACAAATAAGTAATTTTTCCTCGCTTATACGCGACGAACACGTCACACTTCTCTGTTTTATATTAGGCGACATCGGACTATCTAAGGCAAAGGCTTTCTCCTAATTGTCTAAATTATAATAAGTTTTTCTCGGCATGCGTCCTATCCAATATAAGCTTACCAGCGGTTAAAAGAACTTTGAAATTAGTCTGTGGAGTTTGTGCTCCATATTTTCTATGTTTTTTTTTATGTTGTGTATTATTGTTAATGCTATTTATATTTTTTTATGTTGAACTTTTAAGTTGTACTTAATTTAAATTTTCATACTATTTGATTTATTTTGTGTAATGTGTGCCCCTTAATAAATAAAAAATAAATATAAAATAAAAGAAGTAATCTTAAAAAGACTCCTTAGCGAAGCACGGGTATTCAGCTAGTATGTTACTAACATATTTAAGTAGCATATACCTGTGCTACGACTTTATTAAGGATAGTGCATTCGCTTATCATGAAATTGACAATGAAATTTTCATTTGTAAACCCAAGATGAAATGAAATGATCACAAACGAAAGAACTCATTGACAATCTTGGGATAAATCGTTAAATCAAAAACAGAGAGAGTAAGTTTTTGAAACTATACACTCCGGCCATTTCCATACATGTTTCATCCTTATAGCAATCCTCAGTGGTGTAAGGTAGTAGAATTGTACCAATCGGAACGTGCCTGGGGAGGTGAAGGGTGACAGCAGGCACGGGATAACAGTTGTTGTCAAATTGTTATGGCGAATAATAAATGCTCTACCAAGTCTTAATGGTGTTTTAATAATAATAAATAACAAAACCAACATGGCGCAGTCAGTAGGATACCTTGGCTACCTTGGAATAATGTATCGTATGATATTTTTGAGCTTAATGGTAAAAAGTATCTTTTAATAGTAGACTATTATTCAAAATATATTGAGGTTGAAGATTTGAATAATAACACTACTACTAGTTCAATAATTAAACATCTGAAAGCAATTTTTTCTCGTCATGGAATTCCCCTTACTCTAGTAGATGACGGATTTACCCAACTGAGATCAAAAGAATTTGAAAATGTTTGTAAAGAATGGGAATTTGAACATGTAATTACGTCATCCACGAATTCACAGTCCAATGGTATGGCAGAGAGGCATGTTCAAAGGGCAAAAAATATTTTTAAAAATTTTGGATGATAAAAAAGATATTCAAATGGCTTTACTTTATTATAGGTCTATCCCTGTTTTTGATAATATATCACTAGAGAAATTACTTATGTCCAGAAAATTAAGAACTAATTTAATGAACTAAGAATCTAAACCCAAGATTTTTACTACATATAATAAAAATGTTATTTAAAAAAATCAACAACAGCAACAAAAATATTATAATAAAAGGAAAATAATAGTATGTAATAATAGTCCTAAGAATTATGATTTATCTCAACAGGAAGTTAGGTATTTTATAGAACTAGAGAATGTAATGATGTTGTAGAAGTTGCAAGTGAGAATATGACAGATAATGACAGTGTAAACAACGAGACTGATAATGAATATTCTAGTACATCTAGTAATGATCAAGAAGAAATTAAAATAATCATTACAAATAAAAGTGATACTGATGATTCAGATTTGGAAAAACAGATTTATAAAAAAATAAATGTCACTAATTCAGATATACTTTCCAAATCACCTTCCAGATTTGAATGACCAATTTATAGTTATTAGAAATTGTTTTCTTTTTTATCTTTTAAATGATTTAATTGCATGGTGCTCGCTCCCCCTAAAGCATTATGATGGGTTCCATCTACCGACACCCAAGTTGTACTTGGTTGGTTGCTTTTACAGAGGATTTTATCCTATTTAGCGGCTTCCTGGTTGGTACCCATCTGCCTACGATAGATGTCTATTATTATTATAAATCGTTAAGCTCTTAGAATAACATATTTTTTTTCTGGTTTTTAAATTGTTTTTACACAACTAAGTTTAAATATTTTTTTCAGATCTGTGATTTTGGATTGGCAAGGGTCGCCGATCCAGAACATGATCATACAGGGTTTCTAACAGAATACGTAGCAACAAGATGGTACAGAGCACCCGAAATCATGCTTAATTCCAAGGTATGTTTGACAAAAAAATATTTGTTACTTTTTTAATAATTAGGTTGTTTTGTGCTTGGATTTGGGTATTAAAATACTTACATTTTTTTATACACAGGTCAGTACAATAGTTAAACTCAATAAATCTAATCAAATGGCGCATATTCTGATAATTTATTTAAATTGATTATCTTGAAATTATATTACATTATAAGGCGCCTGTGATTAATGACTGCCATTAACAAACATTTTTCAACTGTTTTTTTAAAAGTTGTTCAATTCTTTAAAATGTATAATTAAATCAAATACTAAAATTATAATTTATTTTTGCACGATCGATTTCATTCAACTATTTACCTAATTTATTTAGCTGATTACATTATAAAATTGACCACCAAAGGATTGTATAGATATATTACGGTCAATGTAAATAATCATTGGGCATTATTTATAATGCCCGGGCAATTTAAAAACTGCCCTATGGGATGTGACAAACTGATAAATTATATAAAAACATTACATTGCCCTTGCTTTATGAATAGTGGTGGAAATTTAGTTGGCAACGATACTTAAATTTTAAGACGAACTTAAATCCTTAAGTTTTCATAAATCTGTTGCACCAAGCATTTAAGCCTTTCTTAAAGTACTAAGTATTAGTAAATCTTCAGCCGCTACTTTTGCAAGCTTAAATATTTAAGAATGCATTTCTAATCTCATTTAATCAAAACTGGCTGTCAGATAAAGAGTACATAAAATAAACACTGTGACTATCCACACGTTAACCTGTGGATAATGTTGGATATTGCCCACACGTGAAACGTGATTTGCTGAGATAACAAATTTAAACATAATTAAGCATGAGCTCTAGTAGCAGCGTGACATAGTGCCAGCTACTGGTGCAGACGGTCCGCGGATCGAATCCTACATTGCCTTTTAATTTTTTTTAGACACAGGCTAGATTTAGATAATCAAGACTTCTTTTAATAAAATAATAATTTTTTTAAATACACAGGCTAGATTTAGATAGTCAAGACGTCTTTTAATAAAATAAATATATTTTTTAGATTAGATAACCAAGTTTAATGTGTTAACGTGTGGGTAATTTCTGAAATTATCCACAGGTTAACGTGTGTGTAGTCTCGGCCTAAAATAAAATCAGTGTGAAATGGATATGTTGGATATTTATGAAAGTGATGTTCTAGAGGATGTCTAAAATTATGACTGCAACTCGTACCACAACATATAAATCTGCGAACCCAACATTTGAATAGCATGGGAGTGCTAGATTTTTATTTTTTCGTTTTTAATCACACTGCATTATTGTTTTAGGGTTATACAAAATCAATTGACATTTGGTCTGTGGGCTGTATTTTAGCCGAAATGTTAGCAAATAGGCCAATATTTCCTGGTAAACATTACTTAGATCAATTAAATCATATACTTGGAGTCCTAGGATCACCGTCCCAAGAAGATCTCGATTGCATTATTAATGAAAAGGTAAGCTCTTATTAGAAATTAATTAAAACTAAACATAATTGTTACTTTAATTAGATAATTATTTTGCGAGTTTTATTTTATAAGAAAAATTTGATTAGTAATACCAGTATTTTTCGATATTCGCCTTATTTTACAAACTTACATAAAATATGTTTCGTTATACAATATCTTCTTCAGGTGTAAAATCAGTACTTAATATTACAAAGTTCTGGATTTTATAGTTATTTTTATGTTAATGATTGGTGAATACCAAAATTAGGTAAGGAGATGGGTCGCTGTCCGTTGTCGACATTTTTTTCGAAAACATTTTAATCGAAAATCTAAATTTCGAATGACATTTCTCTTGAAGACCATTTTATCGAATGACAGTTTCACCGAAAACAATTTTATCAAACTGGTTTACTGGAAATCTGTTGTGGAAAAAATGAACATCGCGATTTTGGGCCTCAGTAGATTCAAATGGCACCATTTATGTTTTGGATTATTGGAAATCTAATATCATAGTACAACCTAGTAAATCGACTCCCTCATGAAAATAGGAAAAAATTAGTAAAATGTGGAAAAATAATAGAGAAATAAAGGGCAAAAATAGAGAAATATAGGGGAAAATAGTTAAAAATTGGGAATAATAAGAACAAATGGGGCAAAATAAGGAAATTTGGAAAAAACACGGAAAATAGAGAAATTTGGGAAAAATAGGGAAAAACTGCTACAAAGAGGGAAATTTGGGGAAATAGTAAAAAATAGGGTACAGTAAGAAAAACAGGGAAAAAATATGGATAAATAGGGTAATTAGTGAAAAATAGGGAAATTAGTGAAAAATAGGGAAAATAAGAAAAGAAGGAAAATAGTAAATAATAGAGATAAATGGAGAGAAATAGGACAAAATAATGATAAACAGGAAAAATGAAGAAATAGGGAAAAATAAGTACAAAGTGGGACTAACAGAAAAAAATGAGAAAAATAGGATAAAACAATGGAAAACAGGAAAAAGTAGAAAGAGATGGGAAAAATGGAAAAAATGGGGGAAAATAACGAAAAATAGAGTAAATAGGGGAAAAATAGGAAAGTGGGAAAAAGTAGAAAAATATAAATAAAATAGGAAAATTAGAGATAAACAAAAAAAAATCGGGAAACATATGGGACAATATTGTAAAATAGTGGAAAAAGTAGTAAAAAGAGGAAAACACAGATAAGAATAGAAAGAAATGGGGAAATTAGAGAAAAATATGAAATTATAGGGAAAAATATAAAAAGAATAAGTAAAATCGGGGAAAAATGGTAAAACAGGAAAAATAAGCAAAGCTCGGTCATGCAGTTACTTAAGAGACTCCGTAGCACAGCACGGGTATTCAGCTAGTTTTATAGTATATATAAAATTGAGATTATTTGGTTTACAGTTTCAATATTGTTTATATTTTAGTTTTATTATTTCATTTTCAGGCACGAAGTTATTTGCAATCTCTACCTTATAAACCTAAAGTCCCCTGGACAAAATTATATCCCAATGCTGATCCAAAAGCTCTTGATCTCCTAGACAAAATGTTGACATTTAATCCTCATAAAAGAATAGTCGTTGAAGAAGCATTAGCACATCCATATCTTGAACAGTATTATGACCCAGCGGATGAGGTAAGAATATTTTTATAAACCACATAGGAAATCACATTATCTAATAATTAAATTTGAGTTATGCAAATCGTCGACCTTAGTTAGCTGGTTGTAATTATGTTAATGTACATTATCTACATTCCATTTAAAAATATTAAGATTACCGATCAATTTGGAATTTTAGTTTGAAAGTTAGTCATTTTTTATCATTAATTGGGTCAAGGTTAGAAAAAATATATTTACAACAATACTATTTTTATTAATATATCCCACAATGGAAATGCTTATTAAATCAGTCCTATAAAATTGCATTATGTAGGTATATGTGATATACAGAGCTTTGTTTAACTGAACTTATTTTTGCATTTTCATTAATTTTTACATGTTTTTTTCAATTTTACGGATGTCAAAAATTTTTATAAACTTAATATGAACACTGTAGTTGGTTAAACATTGTTTTTATATATTATAATGTCAAAACGATAGGTAGAAATATTATCATATTTAAATAAATAAAAATGATTTTCACAAAAATATAACAATAGTTATTTATGTATAACGAAATATATCTAAATAATTAACTATTGTTATATTTGTGTGAAAATCTAAATCGTTTTATTTATCTAAATGGATTTTCATCAAGTAAAATCACAAAGCAACTACTCTAAATTGAGTAATTTATCAAAAAATTATGTTGCCAGTTTAAAAAAAAAAACGTTTTTATAGGGTGTAGTATTTGTACAGAATCTTTATTTTGTGAAAGTGGTAAAATAGGTCCAGAGAATGAGTTATCAAATATCAGGGAATATGATAATTTTGTAAACTGTTTTTTTTTTTTAATTAAAATATACCAAAAATGACTTAATAATGCTTTAATAATTATATCTCGTCACCTTTCATTCCCATTCAAATTAAGAGATGGCGCTATTTTGATTTAAATGTTTAACATTTAGGTGAAGCCTCTAGAGTAGTTGCTTTATGAGTAAAATCCAATAGTAAATATTTATGTTTATACTGACCATTTGTTTTTAACTGATTCAATATGAAATTGATCTTTTTTAGCCTGTAGCAGAAACACCTTTCAGATTTGATACAGAATTGGATGACTTACCAAAAGACCATCTGAAAAGGTTAATTTTCGAAGAGACTTTACTTTACAAACAACAACATTCGGATCCAAACAACAGGTCATAGTTATTTGAAATATGTGTATAATTTTTTTTATTTAATTTTTTTGTTATGTTAACTCCTCTACAAGAGGAAGGACATTTTAATGACTAAAAAAGATATTGAATCAGCTTTTTTAGTACTTTATTAGTTCCCTAAGATTTGTTATAAACAGAAAAACTAACCAAACATGTAACCTTTAGTTGAATTGTTAAACAATTTTCTTCAATCTACAAAAATGAAAATATCAAACAATAACAATATGAAATATAAGTTATATTTTTTTTTCATTATCATAATACGAAAGTGAAAATATTTTTCTTTTATTACGAAATGTTTTTCCTATCACAAATCTTATGGATTTTTATTTTATAAAAAATGGTTTATAATGGATAATTTATTCCGTTACATGGTCTTTGGTTGACAATTTCTCTTTCAATGTTGAATATTTTATTATACATTTTTTATATATATTTTTTAATACAAACAAAATTACGTCCCTACGTTTGTTTAATATACATAAAATTTCAAATTAAATAAACACAACTGAAGTTCAGAAATTTCTAATAAATTCTTCATAATACAAAATTATATGACATCTCAATAAACGAAAAACTTCCTTATACACTATAAACTTCATATTACTTACAGTTTCCTCTGAGACATTATGTCACAAAAAAATTTGACAATATTTGTTCTCTATAATAGAGTTTTAACAATTTGTCTATGAAAATTTTTTTTAAGCTTTTATAATCTATTTTGATCTATCGTTAATAATTTCTTCTGTACAACGTATTTTTAATTATTCCCATTTTGGATCTTTTTAAGGCTTAATTTTAAAAGTCCTTCATTTACAAATACGCATTTTACATGAATTTTTAAACGCGTTTTACACTGACAATAGAACAGATTTGCACCTCATTTAGTTAGTTATTGTTGAAACCTTTGCTATCAGTAACTCCATTTTATAATTTATTAACAAACAGCGAGTTTTTGTTTTAGTGGGTCATTTTCAAGTATTTCGGACTTAATTTTGGGTTTATAAATATTCATTCATTTTTACTGAATACAGAAGATTAATTTTGATTTATTCGATCTAAAGAGGTCCAATTATGGTTTGATACCAAAGACGCACAACGTCAAAGTTAAAATTGTATAATACCTTTTAAGTTTTACTAGAAAATAATATTTGTACTAGAACTTAATTTGAATTGGGAATTTGGAAACTTTGGTTTTCAAAAATATTGAAGAATATCGTCACCACTAACCAAAAAAACTACTTTATTAGAGATTTTTTAAGCCAACTAGTTTAACGTCAGTTTTAGGTGTTGTCATGGTTATTTTTATTACTACGACTAGGTACAGAAGAGATTTTAAGACATCTAAAAATAAAGGATGTCTTACGTTTTGACAGTTCGGCGTTATAACGTCAAAGACTATTAATCTGTTTTAATTCTTTCATTTAAATATATTAATATTTTATAAAGTTAATAATGAAAGAAAATTTAGAAAATGTTGGTGTTAGAAGTGATCAGTTTTACGCAGAAAAAATTTAACAGTTTTATTTTTAACAGAAAATAATTATTTTAGAATTGTTTATTCTTGTAGAACTCCTAACAATAAAAAACACATGTTGCTGCCTTTATATTAAGAAATTAAATTCTGTTCTCTTGAAATTTAACTACAAACTGTTTCATAAGAAGGTATGCGTACTACAATCTACTAATTCTGACAACGTTGCAATTGAAAAAATAACCATAAGCATAGCAACTATCTTGCTCTACTTCTCCGTACATAACGGAACCTGTTATCGTTAATAAAGTTTAGGACAAAGTTTTCAAACTGCGCATGCTTAGAATAACGATAACCATAACTCATGACAAAAGGAGGGGCTTAAAATCTCTACTAACACTGTACGTTTCGCTAACTATATTAGCATCATCAGGAGTTGATGATAAACTTAAACGTATGTAGAGTGTTAAAAAAGTAATTTTGGTTATTGGTGACGATATTCTTCAACATTACTAGAACTTAATGCCGCAAAATGGACTTCAATTGTTTTTTATAGGGAATTCTTCTAATAATTTTAATTTTTAAAACAATTTATAAATGCTAAACAAAAATCGAAAAACATTTATCCTAATAAAAGAAGTAGTTTTTTTATTTTTATCTTGGCGTTAACTATTTATATTGTTTTATTTATTGAGCATTGAAATGAGAATTTTGGAATAAAATTGAAATCAAGGTATATATATTTTTAATTTTAAGTATGTGGTCTGTTTGGCCAAAATAGAGTGTACCTGATAGAGTAATAAAATCAATATTTAATATAAAACCATCTTCAGGTTATGTCTAGAATAGGAGCCATTGGTTGTTCTTTTCTAAAATACCCAAATCTAGCAAGATACAATACGCGATAAACGAATTTAAAGATGATGAATAAGGAAGTTTTTATAAGTTCATTAATGGAGATAACCAATTTTTAATAGTCCAGACTTTAAGATGGATATATAGTCGAAATTAATGGCTGAATTATTTTTGTAGGATTTAATATTGATTTTATTGCCCTATTACTACATTCATCTACGTTTGAGAATGGATAACCTTTTATGTTAAAAAGGTGTATCTGTTTGTGATAAAACCACTATTTATAATACATTTGAATAGTTTTACTCATAGTATTAAAATTGAAATTTCCATACTTGACAAAATATTTGTACTGATTTAGTAACCTTAAATTTATTACATACAAGTCAGTTTAATTTAATAGTATAACTGATGGAATATTATTGAGAAAATAAGTTTAATTTTATTCTTATAATGTTAAAATATAATCGAGTATGCTTTTTATACTCTGATTTTGTATATGTTAAAAGCCGAAATCTTAAAAATAATAGCAAATTCCTCATCTTAATAGGATTGGTTTTAAATTGAAGAAACTTTTACACCATTAGTTTAAATGCATTGATATGTTACAGTTGACTTCATCTATCACTAGTAAAATAAGAAACCTTAAATTTTAGGGTTGGGTTTTTGGGGAGAGAGTCAAAATGGAGCCTTTTTACTTTTTTAACCGAAGTAATTTGACCGCTAAAAACTAGATTTGAAACACGCGCAAAATGTTGGTTTTGAGATCATCAGATTCGTTTACAAACAAGTAATAACTAGAAAGACAGGTACTTTACCGAACCGGTGGGCGACATCTATCTTTGATCGTTTGAACTCGGGTTGTGTTCAATAAACCAATCGCGTTTGTTTATATGGGTGAAAGTATTCATGTGCTCTTCCATAATTCGGCAATTCTGTTTCTCTATATAAATTTTCTTTGGATCTTTGGCAGTTAAGAGGTGGAAGAATATCTTGAATATAGGAAAACCTATCTTAAAGTATATGTTTGTTTACAGCAAACACTTTGTAAATGATATTTTTTTTACTGGTAAGTTAAGTTCCATAATGTTTCCATTCATTGTGATTATTAATATAAGGTTTGTTCGTGTTCTTTAAAATAGAACCGATCTAAATTTGCGCAGAACTAGTTGCTCAGTGACACAAATTTAAAATTGTTCAGAACAGTCTTGAATTAAGAAATTAACACGATCAACTCAATGTCAATTGTCATTCATAATTTGTCAAATTGTAATACTAGAAAAATAAAAAAGATAATTATTGTGTGGTTACATGGAGTTTTCCCTTTTGGAAAATGGTAAGTAAAACTAGTTTAGTTTGAAGACGAACTTGGGCTTTTCCAGTCGAATTCCAAAAATTCCATAATATATAATTGTATATAATCTTAGATAAACAAAGAATTTACACAATATAAACATAACCTTAAACCTTGTTTATTATCCTTTTTTTTATAAAATGCCTTGCAATGCGCATGTGTGACCAGAACGGTTCTTGTCAGTTCACAATTTTAGCTTGAATCACATAGAATTATTTGAAACAATTCAGAATCGTTCTAAAAAAAAACTAAAACACAGGATTCTTAGTTCAGAACTTAGTTCCAGAAAACGCGAACACTTTTAGTCTACTACGCATGTCTAGAAGTGTTCTGCACAAGCAAAACTAAAAACACGAACAAAGCTATAGTGACTTAACAATACAAAGAAAGTGTTTGAAAAATGGATCCTTTCCTAACCAGAACTTTCCAGTGTCTAATTATCAATATTCAAAAATTGATAAGAAATTTATGATATTGATGAACTAAAAAAATACCTAATCACTCTAGTCTATGTTTACTATGTATAATTTTCACATAGTATAGTAAAATAAAAAATCGTTAGTTGTTCCAAATTAACGTAGGATTATGGTACATCTACATTTTTTTACATTAATTCTATGTGATGTTTTTAGGGTAACGTTCTTCAAATTGTCTCTCTCTGATCATATGTTCATAAATCGACGATAGGATTTTTATGCAAAGAACATTTTTGTCTGTAATACTAGGACTAGAAATTGATGATTGTATCAAACATTTTTCAATTAATTTTGTATTTTAACATTATGAAAATGAAATTAAACGTCAAGTTTCCTATAACAAAAATCAAATATATCAAAAGCCTTGAAAACACAGTCAAATCTAAATTGCTTATTAATTTTGTCATGGTTTATTCTAGTTTATTTGCTAGCAATTGTACCTTTTAATTTTTTTATGTAAGGCATTTTTTTAATATTATATAATTCATGTGATGTGTAAATATTGTTTCATTAGATTAATTTTTAATTAGATTATCAGTATCACTGATAGAAAAAGTAAAATATCTATTTTTGAAATATTAGATTTTCTAAATAATTAAATGATGGTTATATAGTCAATAAGCACTAACGTGTATTCTATTAAAAAATTATGAATGTCAGTTTAAGTAGTGTCTAAATTTTTTGCATTAATAGCATTTTTCTCTTAATTGTTTTCATTGTCATACTTATACAGATCTGGCAAAATATTTACGGAACATAGGAAATTTGTAAAGAGAGGAAGAAAAACGTATTTATGCAACGATTCAATGGGGGAAAATAAGACGAAACATTGACTCCACATTATTTCCACCACTCTTGGGTAACGTGTTGATGAGAGCGATGTGCTCGCGGCTGACTTCACTTTTAAATTATATTTAGTAATTTATAAGAGGGTAATTATGACTGATTCTAGTCTTTATGGTTAGTTTTAAAATAAAGAAATATTTGTTAGGGCCAAATATTTTCTATTTTTTTAAATTATTGGATATGCTTATATTTTCAGCCATAACGGCTTTGAAAATAAAATAAATATTCTTAAAAAGAAAAATAATTCTAGATAAATAAAATAATAAACAATCGAAAAATTGTTGCCAAAATACCATTTTAAAATTTGCACTTTTTCAGCTTTTGAGTATTATTTCAAGAGGCATTAGAACTCAGTCCGTGTATTTTCCCAAACGCCGACCTATATCCGATACGCTACGATTAATTACGAATGTTTTTAAAAATTCGTACACCAAAATATTTTATTCTTATTCCTCGCATATTGTTTATTGGGTTTTTTCTGTTGCATGAAATACCCTATGTTCCGCAAAGCTTTGGCCAAAACTGTATGCTGAATGTCTGTTAAAGTTGTATACAAATGGAAACGTTTTCATGATAACTTTAAGGAAACAAGTTATTCTTCATAAAAAGTTTTTTTTGACATATTCAAGGTTTATCAAAAAATGTGATATGTACCTTTATTTTTGACAATATTAGAAATTGATCCGAATTGAAAACTACGTATGCAATTTATCTATTTTCAATAAAAAATAATTTTTTTTTATTTTTTCATATAACATAATTACATTTTCGTTTTACTTTAGAGCAAGATTTAAACATAAAATATTTATAAATCCAGTTTTCATTTCTAAACAACTTTTTTATAATAGTTTTTTTTTGCCAAAAATAAAGATACTCTTGCACAAAATTTACATTTTTTGACTAACTTTCTATAACATTTATAATTGATATAGAACAGATTACCATTTGGACCCAATATATTAAAACATTTTTGCTGTGGTAGATAAATACCAAATTTTGAAAACACGAATTTAATATTTAATAATTCCTCACATTCATATATTGTAATAACCATATTTTAGTTATAATCGAAATTTTGGTTTATAGAACAGAAATTTTGGTGACATGTTTTAATGCTTATTTTCTAAATTACATCTTTTAAAACTACTTTATTTCATCAATAATAGTGGAAACGAAACAACTTTTTAAAATGTGTCTAAAGTTATATATTATATAATATATAAATATTTTTAAAAACTGCGATTGATATCCTTTTTTATATTGAATATATCTATGTGCCATCCAACATCGACGTTTAAAAACATATAAAGGATTAGTTCTACAATGTACTAGACAAACACCAAAAAGAGTTAAAAAAAAAGAATTTCTGTTCTATTATTAACGAAAGTATTACTACAATATAACGCTAGTTTTAATTTGCATGCTAAGTGTCATTGGTTTTAAACACAAGAACACAATTGTGCAACTGAAACAAATTTTGCGATTTAAAACAATTTCGTTTTTCCCAGTTTAGAAATTACGTAAAATGGGTTGTTTCAATGTGTGTGGTTTTCCCTCATTGAGTTTAATCCAAAGTACATTACTTACATAACTCAAAAAAAAGTAGTTCAAATTATTTGAGATCAAAATCCGTACACCTATATAGGGAATAACCCTAAAAGATTTATTTTATTATAAATGTAGGTATAGTTTTTTATTCCTAATCTACTATATTATAGATATTTGCTCAATTTATTTATATCTACATTCAAGTACTAATCACAAAGTTATATTTTATTTTTATTAGTAACATATATAAGCTTAAGTTTCAATTAAACTCTTTTGTGTGTTTGTATTTAGGCTACTTTAGTAGCTTTGTCAATTTTCAAGAAAATAACTATTTAAAAATCGTGTGGGATACTAATTTGATTAAACTACATTTTTGCAATATTATTTTTCTTAAATTACAGGGTGTCTCATTATAATCTGAATGGTTTTAAAAGCTTTTATCTTCCAAATGGTTCTAGATAATTAGATGCTGTTCTCAGTTCGGTTTAAAATTGCTGTGACATATTTATACAAATGACATACTTCCGGTTACCCGCTATAAAAGTGGCGTGTTTTCAGACACTATTAAACAATATTCTATAAGACACTTTGTAACGGTACCTTAAAGTTTAAAATCAGTACACAGAAAGCTAAGCTTGAGAACATTAACTATGATCCTGAAAACATCTCACTTTTATAGCGGGTAAACCGGAAGTAGACCATTTATATAAATATTTCACAAAAAAAACTTAAGGTAATTTTAAACCGAACTGTGAAAACCGCATCTCATTATCTTTAAGGAAATCGGAATTAATACAATTTATTATTTTTTTATTTATTCTTTATTACAAATAGAGAAGAGGCGCCAAATATGGGGTACCTTTTTTTTAAAGTTAAATATCACATAGAAATATTTTTTTCTAGAATACTGAAAGTACGTCTACTTATTACACTTCAGTTTATATGTATATTTTAATTAAGGTAACTCAAAGTGACAGGTTATTTGAATTTACTAATCAAAACCACTGCAAATCCCATATTAGGCACTTAGCCATCCTAATATGAGGTGCACAACCAAGTGTTTAGAATAAATGGATAATGCTGCAAAAATCTGATAATCATACAAAAAAGTGATTTTAATTAAAACAAAAATACATATTATTTGCTCACCAAAAGAATCAGAAAAAGTAATTTAGCAAGACATACATTCTGCATCATTTCATCTTCAGTAAATGGTGATTCACAACACTTCATCTGGGTTATTTCCATCTCCGAATCCGATGATCATGAAGACAATTTTTTTGTTTTGCTTTTGTTTCATTTTCGGGACTTTAAGGTAGTTTCTGATTTTTTCGACTTATCAACAGACGTTGGATTGTGTTTCACTTTTTCTAGCCAAGGTTCATAGATATCAAAAAACGATGTAACATTTAATTTGGTAAATGAACTTACCCGGGCATACGATATTCCCTATGGCGTTCGAAATGAGAGTTCAGTTTTAGAAATCCTGCAAGCCATTTTGATCCTGCGCATTCCTTTCGGGTGTTGAATTGGCTTTTTAGGTTATTTTTCTTGCATAAATCAAAACTCAATCTACATATGTCTTTTCTCTAAATGTAAACAAAGGTTTACCAATTCATTTTCCAGTTCTGGCTTCCTTCTTAGCCTTTCATCTACAACTTTTTCTGATTCTTTATTCATTTTTACATACCTTTCCAGCGTAGTATGTGGGACTCCAAAAGTATTTGCACTTTTTAGGTAGTCCATTTTTTTTTTCGTTGACCTGACATCTGAAATAATATAATAGTACTTAACTATCTAATGGGTATTTTTCCTAATATGAGGTACCCCACAATAAGCAAAGGATGGCACTCCATATTAGGTACATTATGGTTAAAAACAAACCCTATAAAAATGTAAACAAGATGAAACTTTGAGCTATTTAAACTTTCATATTAGATAGACAGAATCTTAGGCTTGTGATTAACTAAAATATACATGAAAATCTTACCTTTTTCCCCGCAAAACACCTGTAGCACACACAGCAAAAACTTTCAACGCGGTAGCTTGATTCTTTTTGGTTAGAATAAAGTGATTTAATTGTTGCCGGTAAACGAAACGCCTACATATTATAGCGTCAGATCGAAGTGTAAGTTACGCTATTTCACAAGAGATAACGGAAGTATGTCGCCGGAAATATTAAGGTACCCGATAGGCGAGTACACCATATTTGGCGCCTCTTCCTCTACGATAAGAGTCGCAATTAAAAAACATTTTTTTGCGCTTCTTAACGTGTTAAAATTTTAAGGAAATTGGAATTAATTAACAAAATTTAAAAGCAAAGGTACCGGAGTTCAGAAATATCCGTAATGTTGGGTTCTTTTAGTCAAAGGTTAATCTTTTATCCTCTAGTAATAAGTTTAAAAAGAATAAGTGTATTTCTCGTTTTAAATTTATTATTAATTTCAAATTGGAATTAACAAAATTTAAAAGTAATGGTATCGGGGTTCAGAAATAAATGTTGGGTTCTTTTAGTAAAAAGTTGGTCTGATTTTTTATCCTCTGGTTCTACATAACAAAATTTAAGAATAAGTGTTTTAAATTTAGAATTAAAAATAACATCTGTGTATTCGCTATTTAACAAATCGTTAGCCTATTAATGGATAGCTTCGTCGAACGATTTGATGGTGCTGGTGCTGCTAGTGTGGAATTATTGGGTGCTTTATTAATGAATAAAAAAAGTATACAAAAGTTAGTGAATAAGCGAATGATAAAACACTACTAATGTCAGATACAGGCTCGTTTTTATCATTGCGGCCCTATAACGAATACAAATGTTTAACTCTGGAACAGTCTCGAGGTGTTTGCTTATAGTAAAATGTGTATAAAACAGTGTATATTATGATAATGCTCATTTCATTAATATATCATATTTTCTGCATTTAAGTTTCAAGTCAGGTTGTAATTATTGGTTTATTTTTAAATAATCGCACGATTCTGTTGTAATTTATTTGGTTACAATATTATGTTTGGATTACTTTTATTTGTTAATTAATAAACATTGAAATTCACAATAATACATCGAACAGTAACTGTTTTAAAAGTAAATTAAAGATACAAAGCTTTGCTTGGGATGTGCATGTACAAAAAGGTGGATTAATTTCATTTTCGCCATTCACGAAAGGTACCTAAGTTGTAGTAAATTAGTTATTACAAATAACTAACTTTATTTTTCACAAATTTATGCATATAAACAAATTATTGGTTAATTCCAATGCATTGGTATAAAAACAGTTTGGCACAGGGCTGAAAGAATCGCGATATTGACTTTTTCACTTTATCCAATTTTATGTCTTTCATAATAAATATGTCATGTCGCACACATGTACAAATATATCAAGAAACATTATATAATATAGTGTAGAAATTTACATTTGAATGTAATAATATATCTGTGATTATCACTTAATTTTTAATGGTAATCTTGTTGTACCTTTTATAGTAGCATTAAGATATATTTAATCTATTTATAAATGTATCATCTTTACAAAATTGTCTATATGTTATATTGGTGTGAAAGATTTTCTCGATTTATCACTTATTAATAATTCCTACAACCTGCTGTTTTGTATTTGAAATAAACATCACTGACATTAAATATTTTTTATAATAAAAATCGCAAGGTCAATGCAAACACTTTTAACGTCTAGTGAACTTAAGGGAATTAGTCATGATGTGGTGAATGGTTGTTAAATAAATTATGGCCTAATTTTTTTCTATTAATGTTGTTAAAAATACTGTTACAGTATGTTACCTACATTCTTATTAATGTCAAATATGTAGTTCTTAATATATGGAAAATAAAATTATTCATGATATTTATTCCTATTGTTTCTATTCGTCTTTATGTTCTACCCTTTATTACTTTAACTAAAAATTACGTATCGTTCGTAAACCAATAGCCTCAGACTTTTTTGAAGACCGGCTTTTGTAGAAAAATACATGTCCAGTATTCCATAACTAAATAAAATAGGAAAATGCCACTTCCTGGAAAAATAAGTTAAATACACTATAAAACAATCAGCTTTTTTCTATTATGTTTTTTTCTTTCCGCCCAACCCTGTTCAGTGGCGGATTTACCAGCAGGCTAAGTAGACTGGAGCCTAGGGCGGTAAATGTAGGGCATAGACATAGAGCGGCGATGCAAACGGGAAAGTACCGTCCCGTATTTAATTCAAAAACAAAAGAAAAGCCGCCTCGATTGACTGCATGTCTAGATTGAAATTTTCACATGCAATTTATATGTCTCTTATACTGCAAAAACTTATAATATACAGCTTTGGCTGCCTGGATATTTAGTGTACAGGTTTTATGGTTTACAACCTAATAGCTTTTTTATTCATTTATGAAAAAAATTATTAAATTTATATATTAAAAATTTTGATTGCATCAAAAGAATAAACTAAAATAACATAAATACTTTATTAGGTAGCACTATATGTTATTAAAACCACATAAAATTAATCAAAACAGTAATAATAAAAGTGTCTACAAGTAATTACTTTGTGAAATTTAAAATTTCAATTTATAATATAGTCAAAACAATTTCTTTTTAATTACATTTTTACTGCTAAAAATACTTACATTCTTACTGCTGTATTTCCATAATACATTTTTAATTATACTGGAAACTAAACAAATACTCATTGATACCTCTAGTTATCATTAATAAATAGTATATCTCTAATATAACCAGTCAAAATTGAGCTATAAGACTTTGTTGCTCATATTAAATAAATCACACGAAATTAATTTCATCACAGTTTGCATAAACAAAATAACAATGGAATAAAGGCTCCTATTGCAATAAAAATAGGTAACATGAGTGAGGAATCATCAAAATTGTATGGATCAGGCTGTTTTGGGCCACTAGGCCTTCTAGATTTTGGAATGGTTTCACTTTCTTCTTTTACATCTTCAAGAGGATTTGGCTCAACTGGTATTGGAGGTAATCTAGGAATTTCATCTATTTTACCTTTCACAACATACATTGCATTTATTTTTGGATTATCTTTGTAACCTTTTATGAATTCTACCCGGATTCGTCCACCTCTTATATCTGACTCTTCTCCATTAACGTAAAGACGTCCTATAAAAAAATAGATTACTAACAACTGTATACTTTTAATATCTTTTTATTCTTTAATTAAAGATGACAGTAATAATCCCAGAGAACATAAACAAAGATCTTTAATTTGTATATCATTTCTAATTAGCATTGTCATGTGAATCCTTATTTCAGTTTTTCAGACAAAGTAAACATAGAAACAGGTAATGGTTAATATAAGTACAAATTAACATATCAAATAAAATAAGATTTATACTTGTATATTCATCATTATGTATCCAGTATAATAAGTGATTAAATATAACTATTATTTATACAATCACAAATATGAATAACCAGTGGCGTCGGAAGACGATTTTATTCGTAAAAAAATGTTTTTAAGGGACCTGTAGAGAGAAACATATAAAATAAAATTATTAAATATTTCCATATATCAGAAACACTATAAAAATATTTTCAAGTGTTTTTTTAGGGAAAAGTTTACAGCTTCACAATTAAAAAATCGAAAATAATCTTCAAAAGTACCCTTCAGAAAAGTTTAGCCAAGTTCAAATTTTGCACAAACATTACTGACTATATAAAAAATACAAACTCTTCCATTAAATATAAATGCAGCGTGGACCAACACATACGGCATGGAATTTAGTGCCTAAAACATAACAATTTTAAAAAATCTTTTTATATGCATTTGTGCATGTCAATAACAGCTACATTATAAAAATATCTATAAATTTACAGGGTGGTTCAAAAAAATTTGGCATACCAAAGTTATATATTTTTAAACGGAACCCTGTATATTTATAAACATTTTTAAAATATAGCTCTTATTGACGTACATGTAGAAATATAAAGAGATTTTTTTTAAATTGTTATGGTTTAGGCACTAAATTTCGTGCCGTATGTGCTGCCCCATCCTGCATTTTTATTTTATGGAGGAGTTTTTATTTTTTTTTTTCATTTATGTTATTTTTATATTTCATAATTTATATTTGTGCAAAATTGAACTCTACTCAACCTTTCTGAAGGGTACTTTTGATTTTTTTCTAATTGTGAGGGTATTTTCTACCCCTTTCACGGCTTGGAAATAATTCACATCTTAATACAGTTATTCTACATATAGTGAGTAATGTTTGTGCAAAATTTGAACTAGGCTAAACTTTTCTGAAGGGTACTTTTGAAGATTATTTTCAATTTTTTAATTGTGAAGCTGTAAACTTTTCCCTAAAAAACCCTTGATAATATTTTTATAGTGTTTCTGATATATGGTAATATTTAATAATTTTATTTTATATGTTTCTCTCTACAGGTCCCTTAAAAGAATTTTTTTTTACGAATAAAATCATCTTCCGACACCACTGGTCATTTTGCTGCTGGGTGAAAATCGGCTGACAGAAAGTGGCTAAAAAGTTCACACTGGTGCGAATTCACGCTCCCCACCCCATACCTCAGAGTACAGAGTTTTCCCAGACCTGTACAATAGGGGCCAAGGAGTCTCTCAGCCAAATTTTAAGAAAATCTCTCGAGTCGTGTTTGATATCGCGTAGACAAAAAAACCAACAAACAAACAAAAACGAACAAAACTGTATTTATATAGTAATATTTCGTATAGTAAAAATATATAAAAATATATTTTTTTTCATTATTAAACCTTCTTCACCTTCAGAATTCAAAGCTATACCTATTATGTTTCTAAATCCTCAACAAAAAAAGCTTGTCACTGTAAAGACATCAATTGGCAGTGCTCTTATACCATTTCTAACCTTTGTCTGAACTACAATTTGTCTTTAAAATCTCCATAATCACATTTTGCTTCAGAGCAGACCAATTCAAATGCATTATACTGGCAATAAGAAACAGCATTAACATTCTAGTAGTATGTTCTTATACATATAATTAAATGATAACTTTTGTCTGTAATTGTTTTATAATATCCAATTTGCATGGAAAAAATGCAGAATTTTGCAAAAAAAAAAAAATTTCCGAGGAAATGGGACATCAAGAAGATGAAAAGATGTCAATTGATGATGCTGCTGTTAGAGCTACAGTGGTAGTATCTAATTTACTGCTCGAAAAATCAAGAAAAATATATTATGGACGGATTAGTTGATGCTAAGACCGACTTTAGAAGTTTAATGAAAATATTGATATAACTTTAGTGTTTTTGGTATAGAATAGCAACTTTATTCATAACAGTATACTACAACTAGATAAAGCATATTTTTAACATTGAATAAAATTTTATAAATACCTTTTGCAATTTTAAATGATACATATTCATCATGTGCTACACCTCTTCCAACCTTTTCAAAAATATCTAGGTCTGTAACAATTGTATGGTCTCCATTTAATACAATATCAAAAACTTTTTGGTCAGGTGCGTTAAAGTACACTTCACAAAATTTTAGAACTAATACATAATCTCCATCAGAATTAACTGGAATGTCATAGCCAAACGTGTTTGTATGGTATCTTTCTGTTTGATAAAGAATGTAGTCATTTGGAGGAACTCGACCTATTAAAAGACGTTTGCCATAATCCGAAGCAATACCAATTCGACCATGTAAAGGATCTCTTTCGTACCGAATTCCAAACGTGTCAGTATGAGCTTCACCTCCACAATTTACAGCATAAATCAGTTGTCCATTACATTTAACTTCTATATATAAATTGCTTAAACATATTGATAAACATAATATTTTATGTGCAAAATTGTTTATCATTGTAAAATTATTAATATTTAAAAGGTTCAATTTATATCACCGGTTCATTTAAGATTATAAGTATTTCACATTCACAGATGTAAACAGGTTATGTTATGTCACAACACAATTGTCAATTGTCACGTTGACGTTAAACATAACCGGTGCGTTCGGGATAGCACATTTTTATCATTACGTTCGGCATTCACAGATTTAGATGAAAGAGAACATTAAACTGTTTCGAGGTTTAAAACCGAACTGAATTGAAGATATGTTTTATGCTATAACTAAACTCAAAGTTGATTATTATACTACGATTTCTCATTTGCTCAATTATAAATAATATATCTGTTCCATAATAAAATTGAAGAATCACATAATCGTCATCTTATCGCTCTGTTATGCGAGCATCATTGCCGAACGCACCGAGCGACAGGTTGGTCAACATAATTTATATATTGCCAAATAATTACAATGAACAGAAAGGTGGAATTATCGGGAGACAGATATTCAATATTACCCGCATGCGTCACTAATTTCATTAGTTTTTTTTTGTTTATTTAGGATAAAAATCAAAAATAAGAAGAGAACTGCTGTTCAAATCAAACCGGGGTTAATTATTAGTAACAAATTTCATTTATTTTGTAAAACAAAATTATTTTTATGAAATATTTGTGATAGCGCTTGTGTCAGTTGTTATGGTCAGTTTAGGCTGAATGGCCTAAGCTGCTAAGGCCTCAAAAAGAAGAAGTCAGTCGCGTCAAACAAATGTCAAAGTCAAAATTGTTAAAAACAAAACAAGAAACATGTTCGGTTCGTTTTTGATATGCCTTTTATATTTGTATGGAGCTAAATAGATAAGTGGATTAGCCGAATTTAACTTGTACATTTATTAAATCTAACATGATCACTTGGTAATTAATGTAAAATATTACGAAACTATTTTAGAAAATAATTTAGAATGTCTACTACAAATTTTTTAACCTCTAATTTTAATAACAAATGTAGGATATGTCTTCAGCTTCAACCAGAATCACAAATGAATCCATTTTTTAACGTGTATTTTGAAGGTTTGAGTTTAGCAAAAGTTTTTACAAATATTACGTCGTATGAGGTGAGCTTAATTTATTACCAATGGTAGTTATTTTCTGTAATTTAAAATTTTACATAAATTGATAGTAAGAAAATTAAGTTCCACTAATATGTAAAAAACCTGTAATTAACATATATATTTAACTCTAAAAAGAGAAAAATAGTATAACAAAACCCATGTTTAGAGTAGGTAGAGTGCAATTATATTGTAATTTTTTTTAGGTACAAGAAGATGATCGTTTACCAAAGAAAATTTGTGAAGCTTGTAAAAGCAATTTGATAACATTTAATAACATGATATCAGTATTTCATGATACAGAAATATTTCTTCAGAAAAATGTGTCTAAAAATGAAGTTAAACTTGAACTAGCAGATTTTAATGAACCTATTTTAAATACAAATGATATAGATGATGATTGTTTAGATGATGATTTGAACACAGATGATTTTGAAAATAGAAATAGTACTAGTATAGAAGAAATAGGAAAGAACTCTGAAAAAGAAAATCTTACTCAAAACACAAATAATGCTGCAAGTTTTGGTAATATAGATTATAAGTTTACAACCTCATTTAAATACATGTGTCAATGTGGAGATTGTTTTTTACACAAGTCAGGGTTTCGTCAACATATGCAATATAAACATGATAAATTATTAGAAGAAAGTGATTTTGCTGATTATTCAGAAGAAATTCAACTTAAAATTCCAATTGGATTTCCAAATAATGTAGAGTACGTTTCTTCTAAAGCTACAATAAGAAAAAATAAGCTACAATGTCGAATATGCACCATTTCATTTTCAACAGAACAAGAAGTTAAGGCTCATGAAGAAATACATAAAACATATATTTGTGATCAATGTGGAGCTGCTTTTCTTAAGAAACATTACCTAGCTGATCATTTACGTATTCATTCTGAAGAAAGGGGATATACCTGTAAAATTTGTCAAAAATCTTTCAAACACAGATATACTTTTAGTGTCCATAAAAGATGTCATGAAGTTGAAAGAAATTTTGTATGTGATACATGTGGTGCAGACTTTAAAACATCACATACACTTCGCACCCATATAAGAATAAAACACAGCAATGTTAGAAATTATCCTTGTCCTAATTGTAACTTAAGATTCAATTTAAAATCAACATTAGACAAACATATATTTAGAAAACATACACCTGATAGACAAAAAACTTTTGTGTGTTGCAAGTGCGGAGCAGCTTATTTGAACAAAAATACTTTAACCCGTCATTTAGATGAAAAACATTTAGGCAAAGCAAAGTTTTATCCTTGCACTATATGTGAAAATAAAGTATATGTTATGAAAAAAGGTTTAAAGGCACATATGTTTAAAAAACATGGAATAGAATACCAGTAGAAAATAAATTTATGAGTAATTATTATTTAGGTTTTTTTATTATCTTTGAGAAATGTTTATGATTCACTATTATAATATATTCCATTAGTAATCGGCCGATACCGACATGTATCGGTATCGTATCAGCATATCGGTAAAATTTATCAATTTATATTGGCATATTTATGATTGAACTATTTTATTAGTTTGTAAGTGAAAACATTTTGTTTTATTAAAATAGCGAAATTATTGCATATTTATGATTGAACTATTTTATCAGTTTGTAAATGAAAACATTTTGTTTTATTAAAACAACGAAATTATTTTGAACAAATTATTTTTATTAATTAGATGAAAAATCAAATAAGGCATTTCGTAAAACGGGTAATAATCGAATTACCGAATTTACGTAACGTCGCGTCGATGCCAAGCTAATTTTTGAACGATTACCGATTTTTGGACTCGCAGTCTAATTAATTTTTGAATGTATTTAGAAATAATTGACAAAAAATCTATGATATATTTCAAAATTAGTCCTTTCTTTCTTTTTGTAGGAAGTTAAACTCAAATTATACGTTATATTTTATTTTATAAGAAAAATTTAAATCTTTCAGAGACTTTTTCCTTTTTTTCTGGAAATGTGACTTATACTTTATTTCCTGGATCCGGCAGTAGAAGACGTTGGGTCCCAAAGGAGGAAAAAAACTTGCTCGTTATAAAAAAAAGTTTAAAAAAGACGTTCAGTCCCAGAAAAAAATGTTCTGTCGAAAAAACTTGTTCCCAAAAAACCCGTTTGTTCCAAAAAAAATGTTCTGTCTAAAAAACTTGTACCAAAAACCCTAAAAGTTCACATATGTAAATATAAGACTAAAATTTTATAAGTTACCAGATTTCGTGGTCTCTGTTTTTTAAAAAAGAATATAAAACAAGAATAATATTAATATGAAATACATGAATTTTTAGATCAAAATATGAAATATAAAAATAATTAAAGTGAATTAAATTTTAAGATAATCTGTAAAAACAAATTAAAAATGGATTCTCTTTTTGGAATCGAGACTGAAAGAGCACCACCACATAAAAAAAAATTAAAAATAACAGTAAATAAAAGTTGAAGCGTCGAAATAATTAATAATGATAACAGGAGACAAAAATGAAAATATATAATATAATAAAAACTTGTCTTATGGTTCGAGGGGAAGAAAAGAAATTTTCAATAAGCGACACAGACGGAATAAACGTCAATTATATTGACTGAAGAGGCAAAGAGAGTGAATTGTTTACATGTGAAAGACATTTTATAGTAATTACCAAGAATAGGAAGATCTTGAGAAGGGATATCAAGCGAGTCTGAAATTCAAATATACTGAGCGGAGGAATAGTGAAAACAGGGTGGTACAGAGAAAAAAACGTATCAGCTAGACAACAACACCCTGTTTACTTTTATGTAGTTAAAAAGAGCTTAAAAAGTAAATCCAACGATGTACTTTTAATTTTTGTGCAGACGATTTTACTTGTCCTAAATTGCTATCTTTTCGAATTTTTGTGACAACCACTGGATTGGCGACAGGTTTTGTTTAATTCTATTTCCGTCTAATTAAGGTTATTTAGCTTAAAGTATTAATTTTCATGTATTTAGATAACAGAAAATGATGTTACAGGTCCGTATTAAGACGTAAACATCACTAGAACCATTAGATTTATCTTTACAACTCTCTGTATATTTGTGTTTTTTATTTAGCAATGATCAATTTTGTAGGCGAAAAATACAGGAATTAAATGTACCCCTTTTCATATTTTCTGGAAGAATAAATACACGTTTTTTATCGCAGTGCTTAGTTTAAAAAAATAATGCTAATGTACGAAATTAAATAAACACCTTTATCAACAGCCAGTAAATTATAAATGAAAAAATTATGTATTGAATACATTTAGAACAATAATGATTAGAATAAAATACGAATAAGTGAACAGGAGACATTTCAAATCTCAAAGTGTGTTCTAATCCCATAAATACTGGAAAGGATAGAAAACGTCTGTCAAGCAATGAAAAATAACCCCAATATTATTAGAAAATTTGTGAATGACATTTTAATAAGGACAAGAATATGCATAAAAAAAATGTAGGTATCATTTCAAACTGTTCTATTTTTTTTTTGTGATAATTATATTTTTTCTATTTTTGGCTTATTTATACTATTATGTGGTATTTAATTCGTGGTTTAATAATTATTGTTCTTGTGGTTTCCATAATACAAAAGTGTTTTTAAGTATTCAGTACATATGGGGGGTTTTTCCCTATGCACAGTTAAAATTTTGACGTTTCCCAATGAAACACCCTGTAGAAGTAAAACAACTACTACTAAAATATTTTACATATCTGTCTCTAGATTGAATTTAATTATATTTTTTTAATAAAAATAAATAAATTGCGTCCTACGCCCGGTCCTCCCAGGGCCAGAGGTCCACTCAGCCTTTTTGGGGGCCATGCTCTTTTGGTAGATTACGTTGTCCTATGTTCGACATTGATTTACGAATAATTAATAAAAAAGATATTAGTGGAAGCATATTATTAAAAACATAATTTTGGTCTGATGTTAACGTGTCATGTATATAAAAACAGGTCTGGGACACAAAACGCAATTTATATATTCTGGGACACAAAACGCTATTTATATAATCTGGGATAATTTCTGTGCAAATGTTCTTGTCTGTCATCGCTTTGATTTTAACGTTTTGCATTGACAGATGATATATTAAAATGAATTAGTTTACGAAAGAAGTTAAATAATAATAATGAGATGGTTACAGATTGCTTTGCCTTTATCTATATTGCAAATAATGATGTTAATACTGTTTTTAATTTTCGGAAGATATTCTAAAGAAACTATGGACATTAGTACATATCCACGTAAGTAATGGAAAAACGGTGAATAAAACGCATAGAATGAAATAGGAATTATTTAAACGTTATAATTCTACTTATATTTACCTGGTATATTACCTGTTTATTTACTTTTGTAATAGCTTTCCATTAATTGACCACAAATTGTTGCGTATGGTATTATTTTTGTTAATTTATTCCGTTTGGGTCATACTAAGAACCAAAGCGAGAATATTTTTCCCATAACTCAAGTTACATAGAAAGTAAATTTAAAATTTGGATATAAGTCTTGGTGATCTAGGTGACAATTGACTAAGAAAAAATATACTGGATATAACCGTATAACGTGTGTCGATAGTTGTCAGTTAAACATCGGTGTAAGTGGATCATAGAAGATGTACCTATTATATTAATAAATAGATACGGGTAAAAAAAAGGTTCGTAAATTTAATTTTTTAGTTAAACGCAGCATTATTGGGGAGGTGTGATGCAAAGCAAATATATTCACACTACTATCTAACTTTTCTTTTTATTTTCTCTACCGCGAAGTTTTTCTTTTCGTCATTTAAAGTATAGGTCTAGCCAATATCTGACGAAGAAAAATCTATTGACAAAAAATGTGGGCTTGTATCGGATAATTCCCACAAATGTTTCGTATGGACTGTGACAATTAAAAAAAAATCTAATAGAGAAACATTTTAAATTACCGTGTACAATACTAATTTAAATACTCCTTAGAATATAAAACTTAAAATACATAAACCACATCGGATATTGGATAGATGGATTTCAATTTGGAGAAGTAGGTGCTATAGCCGCATCCGCTGTTTGGGTCTATTGTACTACCTACCAACTCAACCATCATAGTTGAAGCGTAGAAAGCAAAAATGCATTGGCTTAATTTAGTAGCTTGGG
Organism: Neocrepidodera transversa; assembly: GCA_963243735.1. NCBI lineage: Eukaryota > Metazoa > Arthropoda > Insecta > Coleoptera > Chrysomelidae > Neocrepidodera > Neocrepidodera transversa. The sequence goes on from OY725338.1 coordinate 7,333,479, forward strand.
GTCACCTCTAATACCTAAAATAGTCCCAGTTTATGTTGATTTAGCTAACAACATTCAGATCTCGTTTTTGAGGGTTTACTTATGCACGCCTTTATTATTCTGAAAGGCTCAAATGATAGAGAAAGTTCTAGTCCTACTAGAGGTTGTTTTGATCGCGTCGATACCTTCATTTTCATTGTGTGTTATACGAGTTCTACCATGTAGCCAGATATCAGCTCCAGAGTTTGGTAGCACTCATAGGCAGAGTTGGTCCCTAGTTTTTTCAGTATAGAGCAGGATTAAGCTGATTTGCTGCGTTTGGCGTATTAAAAAAAAAGGTTGAAGGACCAACACAAGAGGGTATTTTCCTTATTTAGAGCCTTTGAGAGCAACACAAAATAACAGATATTTTGTTCCAAACCTGTCACGGTGTCTTTCTAAAGTCAAGGGCTTGGAGCGACTACCCCTCTTGCTTTACACTTGGTAAGTAAAAAAGTAAGAAGGTTTACTATTGATCATTGTCGACCAAAATGAGGTTTGAGAAGCTCAATTGTATTTATCAACAATTTTTCTTACAAGATATATAGAGCTATGTGGGGCACTCGTTTAAAGGGTTTATTTTTAGGTAGCCTCTATTGTATTAGATTCAATGTCGGGACCCAGACTCCAAAATAGATTATTTTTGCCGGACGTGAGCTGGGGATGAGGAAAAAATGGCTCACTAGAAAGTTTATATAAAAGGTATATTGGTTGATTCTGGCCAGTATCTCTTCGGAAAATATTTAATTTCTTATAAATAAAAAAAGTTGAATTAATTTTAAGTGGAAATTTAAAATTACAAAACCAATTTTTTAATTTATTTTTAGTTTTTCAAGATGTTCACGTGTTCGTATTTATTGGTTTTGGATATTTAATGACGTTTTTAAAACGGTATGGATACAGTAGCATTGGATTTAATCTTTTATTAAGTTCTTTTACAATTCAATGGGCTATGCTATGCAATGGATTCACTAAACTTGTTGATTTAAAAATGGAAATAGGAATTACCAGGTTAGAATAAAAATAAATAATATAATATAATCCCTTCCGAATAACGTTGATGTAAAATATTAACTAATACTTTTCGTGATAAATTCTAGAATTAAAAAATGGGACAAAACATTATTTTCCGGCCATTATTCGCCGCCGGTCAAATATCACCTGAGAAATACTGCATCATATATAGTTGCCGGGAGTAAATTATAATAGTTGCTCGAAATTTGAGTCCTATAAATTATCTCGAGACTCCATATATGAGTATTGCGCATATTAAATATTCCATATTGGGTAAAGTAAAAGTCGGCGATCCTTTGTAATATCCACTGACAAAACTCAATTCTTCTATTCACGTCCCCTGAATATGCTTTCTGAATGTTGTAAAGTAAGGATGTAAATCTTACTCTTTTAGAGTTCGCCAAACAGCAAAATGGGATACTATCCCATTTCAAAAGCAAGTCTTCTATAATTTGCTTCAGGTCTATTTTTAATGGTTTCGAGTATATTTGTTCTTGGGCATCAATTATCCTTATGGTGCGAGTTCTACCTTTATTAGCATTACGGGATATTGGGAAATCGTTCTAGATATAAATTGCTTGCTTGACTGGCGTTTTCACCAGCAGCACAATACATCAGTTAAATCAGTGTTAGAAAAAAAAATAACAGACAATAAAATCGCACTTCAAAGACACTTTACAATTAACAATCTCACAACAATACTTGAATGTCGGAGAAAAATTGACAAAATCTAACCGCTCAAAATTTGTTTAATTTCGTTTCGTACTAAATAAACAAAAAATAAGACTGACTGCGTTTAGTTTTATCTCAGGACTTTTTTAACACTAAAAAAAACACTAGACATTTCTTATGTAACATAAAAGCAATTTTATATGTGCAGAGTTTATAATAAATATTTCTTTAAAGGAAATAAAATACTACCCGGATATTTTTTTTAGTTTGTACCAAGCAGATATAGCAACTGTTGCCGTACTGATATCGATGGGTGCAGTATTAGGTAGAACATCTATCTTGCAGCTATTATTGATGGGTTTAATTGAAATAGCTGCATTCACAGTAAATGTGTATGTAGCCACTGAAATCTTTCATGTAAGTTAATTTTGTAACGAAATTTTTGTATATTAACAGCTGTCATCATAATACGATTAAAGAAACGCCCATCGAGATCATACATCTCATCCAACTTTCAGATAAACGCACTTTAAGTAAAATTGTCTGTTACTAAAATGACTTAATTAAATTATTATGAAATCGGCTGTTAACTCATGAAAGCTGTCAATTATATTTTAAATGAGTAGGTATTAGATCCAGGTGGTTCGATATTAGTTCATACGTTTGGCGCCTATTTTGGTTTGGCCGTAAGCTTTGTGATTAACTTCAGAAGAGAAAGTGCTGATACTTCATTAAACGAATCTATCTACTCTTCGGATCTGTTTGCTATGATAGGTGAGACCTATCATAATGATAAATAAATATTGTAATATAATATTGTTTTTATTATAATATAAAACATTTTTTTATTGTAGGAACTGTATTCTTGTGGATTTTTTGGCCAAGTTTTAACGGCATAGGACTGGAAGGAGATGAAGAACGACGTGCTTTTATAAATACTTATTTAGCTTTGGGTTCTTGTACAGTAACTGCTTTTGCTATGTCTTCGATGCTTACTGAAGACTATAAGTTTAATATGTTTCATATCCACAATGCAACTATAGCCGGAGGTGTTGGGGTAGGTGCTATTGCTAATTATATGATTTTACCCTGGGGAGCGGTCCTTAATGGAATGATTTGCGGAGTTTTGGTCGTTCTTGGATTCAAATTCATAACGGTATGTAAAAAAAATAATTATATAGGATCATTTTTGTCCATGACAGATTATACGTAAATCAGCAATAAAAAATCTAAAAATTTGTAATTAAAGCTTTTCCGACATTGGTTTATCGAATAAAAATATGCCCGATTTCCGGCGACTTCCGGACAATTACAGTTGCCCATACCTAAGTTTCACACGTTTCGAGTTTTTTGGGTAATATAAATTATATTTATCAATTTATTTATATTTAATGATATTTAACACAAAGTTTAGTATTCAATTGAAACGATCAAAAGCTGATTTAAAAGTGTCTTTATTTTAATAAATCGAGGCCTGAAGCCACGTCGTTATCTATCATATAAAAACTAGTACCTGATACCAACAAACTTACAATTGCTAATACATGGTGGACCAAGAAAATACAATATTATATTTTATTAAATACAATACACTACCATGTCAGCACGTCAAAAATATATGTGGTGTTCTATTTAACGAAGTTTATGTTGCAACTTCCGGTGTAAGTGGAAGCCGCCGAAAGTCGGGCATATTTTCAATCGATAGACCAATGTCGAAATCTTCTGATTAACAATTTTCAGATGTTATTCTGACTAAGTTTTCCATAATGTGGTATTCCAGAAAAATCACCTTGTAAAAGTTTTATAAAACGTCCTATTGTCGTACGAGTTAGTTTTTTTTAGCTGGGCAGTAATGTATAAATTCAATTACATTTTTCACGTTGCAAATGCTAGAATGGATTTAACAAAATGGTTTAGTTTTGATGCGATAACATTAATTTAACATATTTCAGCCATTTCTGGAAGCAAAATGTAAAATAGTAGATAGTTGCGGAGTTCATAATCTTCATGGTATACCAGGAATATTTTCTGGAATTTTAAGCATTTTATATACATTTCTGGTCACTATCTCTGTAATCAAAGACGACTCTATAGATTTTAGTAAGCAATCTATGCAACAATTAATAGGATTAGGAGTTACATTAGGCGTAGCAATTATATCTGGATTATTTACAGGTAGGTAGAACTTTTTTCTAAATGAAATGACTCGCGCCGCATCAATAGAAAATTGGATGTCGGTAAATTTTCTCTTGTTTTTTATAAAGTGTGAATGGGGAGGAATAGTCCCAAACAACTTAAATATATATACAGATGTTCTTAGATTGGACGGAACACGGGAAGGATAAGAAAATAAGACAAATTGATAAAAAACCAAAGGAGATATAAAGTCAAAGTCGATGCCACATGAATTTAATATAAAAAATATTTTGGTAATTTCAATAAAACTTGATACCAAACCATTTCGCAACATGTTCCGGCACATTATAGGCCATCTTCAGGCGCTACAAATTACAATTGCATAAGTATATAAATTAAGGAAAGTAATAATATAAACTTACAATGTTTGAACAAACTTGAGTGTAAAAATTATTTAACAAATACGTCATAAAATATATTGAATTTTGAACTATTGTTTCACGGGGTAAGGAAAATTAAACATAGATCCAAAGAAAATGATTGTTTAAATCTTATAAAAAATGTTAAAAATATTGTTTTTAAAAATAAAGGAACCAGAAAAGGCCACTCATGGTTAACTTATTCATTAGTTTGTATATAAAGGTAAAATTGATAAATGTGGAGCGATGATGAGCTAATAAAGGTTCCTAACAAGATGCCATCGTGAACAGTGAAACATTTTGAATGCATAAAAGCACTTTATATAATCTAAACTGTTAAATTTAGAACATTAGTGCAATGAAGACATTTGGTCAGCATCATATATAAAAAATTCACTCATCTAAAGCCACTTTCCTTTTGATGCGATGCGATGCTAGGTCATTTAAAATTTTATATAATATGTCTTGGTAATTGATTATTTCGTATTTAATATATAAAACAAGAAGCAATTACTTTTCTAAGTAACTTCAAATTATAAATATAGTATTAAATTTAAGGAGGAGTTTTATACATTACACCAACTGTACCAGGTGATTCCAAATATGACGATGCTTACCACTGGAAGGTAGCAGAATGAAAAATTGTTTTGCACAACACAACAAAATGTAATATATTTCTCTATTCAATTATTAATAAATGTAAATTTATTAAATTCGTTTTAATTGAACTTTACTAATATGGCATTATGGAATTGATATAAGATTGCTTTAAGTAATGTTTGAGCCCATTTTGCTACATCCTGTGACCTCAGCTAACAGCTTAGAAAATGATTTGGTAGTACACGGGGCCATCTATATATCACCCAAGCCAAAGACATCTTAGACCAACAAAGCTTCGATAGCCTAGAATAGTCTTTCAACCTCATGAATAAAACAGCAGATTTATGGCGAAGTTCTGTATATAGTTGAAATTGAATATGTAAACAAAAACGAGATAACTACAAAATCTAGTGAACTGATCGCGCTGGAAGAATTATTCTTCCGAAAATAAGTTTATAATTAAATATAAACTTTGCGAATAATTTTTTAATTCTTAAACTTATAAAAATAATTTTAAAATATACAGTTCGCAAAATAAGTGAAGACGCTTTATTGGTGGTGGTAATTAAAGATTAACAACAACTTTATTATCCCGCGATGCGAAGCATCTCGGGATAATAATAATGTTCGACTGAAAAAAATTACTTGTCGACCTTGGTGAATAATATACTATTATTTAAACAAATAATTTGAATTTGAAAAGTAATATCTAACAAATATAGATCGTATCCTTAAAATAGTGTTGATAACATATCAAAAATGATGTGATCAATTAAGAAAATCTCTGTAACTGAAAATAAATTTAAAAAAATAGGAAAAACATGGAAAATTATTGGTACTTATACAAAGTGTTTGCTAAATAATAAGTTGATATTTCCAGACTTTTGAAACCCTCAGTTGCCAAATTTAAAAAAATGATGTTTTAAAATAAATAAAATATCCTAACTTTTCGAACAGTCCTAGTAAATTAATTATTTAATCAATTATATTCTTCTGATAAAAGAACTTTTTTAATCCACCGTATTTCTTTTTTTCATTATTTTTATTCAAAAAATTTTTTAATAGTAAATATTAACATTTAAATACCGTTAAATTGTAACAAAGGGACAATTTTCTCTTCTCTTGTATTTTTAATAATGACCTGATGATGGTTTTTTAACCGATACTAGGGGCCCAAAAAATTTCTATATATACCTATGACTTTGTTTTATTTCTATTGTTGAAAATTTGGACTACATTTAAGATATGGATAACTTATTGGATTATATAAATAAATTTTAATAAAATATTTTATATGATTCATTTTGTTTATATAAGATTTTAAAATAAAAATGCAAGTAAGATTTAGTCATTCTTCGATCGTCGAAGAAAGAGTTGTGCACTAAATTTTTAAAAAGGAAAAAGTGAAAATGTTTATGTGCAGTATTTGATTTTCTCTGGTAAGTTAAAACTTAATAATTAACTTCTTTTATTATTTTTTTGGTTATAAATGAAATATTTTTATTTAATTCTTAAAATTATTACGAAAAAGCCCCATGATAATTTGATTAAATTAAACCAATACAGAGGTAGAGGTTAGGGGGCAATTATTATAATATACTTTTATTGTTTAAAAAATTTAATTTTAGATTTTGTTCACAATTAATAAGTCTTACAGCCCCCTAATATTGCAGCGAGTTTCACCATAAACCATCAACAGATATACGCGAATTAAAATTACAAAAAAAAATTTACAGTCAAATTTTATCTGTATTTCACAAAATGTAAATAACGACTTTCTTGTCAGTTTATTTTCAATTAATTTATGTTTTTCTCTTTTTGTAACAACGGGTATCTTTGGAAAAAAATAAAAAAAATTATTTGAAATAATATATTTTCTACTTATTGCTTAATATAAGTGCGCTATTTTTGCAAACACTCTTTAAGGAAATTAAAATAAACCAATGTTCTTTTTATATAGAACAACAAAATATATTTAACGCAAGTGAGGTGTACATTTAATAATTAATTTGAAGTATGTATTATACATAGTTTGTCTCACATATACAAAAATTAAAATTAATTCCTCTGTAACGGTTAAGTAAAACAACAAAACATATTTAAGAAGTGAGATGCACATTTCAAAATTCTTTTGAGATGAAGTAAAATAAATTTTTTAAACGACGTTGTATGGACATTTCGAAACTATTTTAAAATATACAGATTGTCTCTTTATGTAGGGTGTAAATGAAATTTGTACAAATATTTGAACTAGATCTATAAGACCCATAACAGATATGTTAAATTTTTTGTGATAAATTTTAGAATTAAAAACGGGATAAAATTCTATTTTCCGAACATCATTCGCCACTATACATTTAAATATCACATACGAAATACTTCATAATAAAACTGAATGCGAGGTTATCCGATAAATTATCAATCGGTATAGTTGATATACTTACCAGCTAAATTGGGATTGGGGAATCGTTCCCGATATAAATTTCTCGCTTGATTAAAATTTTCACAAGCAACATCATACACCAGAACAATAATCAGTTGGATAATTAATAGCGAATTCCATTGGTAAAACTAGTTTTGCACCAGTGTTGCATTAAAAATTAAAAAAGTTCATGAGAAATGTGCACTAGTTCATTTCCTTCCAAAATTTTAGGTTAGGTTGATTTATTTTCGCGCGAAAAGGATATAAGGTTACTGTTATTTTTATTTACATTTTAGAAATTAATGACTCTATACCAAGAATATATGACATTGCATTTCAACTGAATAATGAAATCATTAAATTAACATTACCACTTGATGATATAGTGATGAAATATTTAAATTAAAAGTATAATGTATATATTTCAAATTACTGAAAACATTTTGATATCTAATTCTCCTCTACTTAATTACTAGGTATATCATTTCCTCATCACTACTTGAAGATGAAGGATAATGCCACTACCAATTTTGAACCTTTTGATAATCCCGCCATATTCACAATTGCACGACCTCATGGAGCTAGTGCTGAAAATGTTGCACTGAGTTCGAATTCGAATGCACCAGTTCCCCAATCGAATTCAAAACCCGCCACCAGTTTTCCCAGTAGAATACAAATTATGCACTCAGTGCGCACCAGTTTTACCAATGGAATTCGCTATAAGTAAAAAAATGAAGAACAAAAATTAAAATTGTTTTTATTTTTCAATTTCGAAATATTGCTACGCCCCTGAACCAACGCTAATGCATTTTTATGAGTCCTAATCAAAACAAATGGTACTTTTCGAGTCGAGATATTGTGAACATCGGCTTTTTTATGTATGTGTTAAATACCTAGTCTGTCTCTTTTTTTCACGCTCTCTCTTACCATTCCTATCTCTATGGTCTGAGACCAGTGACAACTTTAGATGGTAGTTGTAATTACAAAAAAAGAAGAATTTAATAGGTTAGATTAAATCTGTCATGATTTATGAATTGAATAATTTATTTTGTCATGAAGGGTTTTTATGTTTTGATGAATTTAAAACTAACATAAATAGTCATTTCAATAATTTAAGATGTCTAACACAATGTTAGATGATTACAGTTTGGATAAAAAGTGTAGGTTGTGTCTACAGCCTGCGTTAGACATGGATTCATTTTTTAATGTTTATTATGAAGATTTGAGTTTGGCTAAAGTTTTTAAAAATATAACATCATATGAAGTAAGTTTTTATATACTAATGCACACAAGACAAATTGTATATTTTACATCTGGAGGGAATTTCAGAAAAAAACATGTCTCATTATCAATAATTCTATTTTATCTTTATCTAAAAGTTCCTAAAGCCGAAATTCATCTATTAATTTTTATTTAAAATTGTTATTTTTGGTATTATGATTACGACTGTTATTGTATATTATTAGTATGTTCCTCATACTTTTAGTTTATATAAAAATAAAGCATGTTACATTTTATGTTTTTTTAATAACTTAAATATTGAACCACTTAAGAATCTATTAACATTATCAGACAAAATAATTATGGACCTAATTTTTATAAAGAAATAAAATCACATTAATATGACTTACAAAAGTGAAAAGGAGCAAAAAAAAATATAAATAGTAACTACTATTCAAAAACTGGTTATTTCAAAATTTAAATAAATTAGAATTACTTTGTGGTAGTAAGTCTAGTATTTTCTTTCATAAAAAACTTAAGTGTTATATACTTAATTTTACTTGAAAGACACACCTTTACACATTTTGTAAATTTTTATGCAAGTTGATAAAAAATGGATGTGTTTAATAGATTAATAATTTTTGGTTTTAATACGAATGATTTGACTCATTTAGTAGTAATGTTAAATTGCAATTTGAAAAAAAATTCTTGAGCTAAACTAAATTAAGTTTAAATAAGCAATAAAATAATATCTACAATAATTTATTTGTTATGTATGTTACTGAAATTAAAATTTATATTTCAGATTATAGAGGATGATAGGCTCCCTAAGAACATTTGTATAACATGTAGAACAACCATAATAAATTTTAATAACATGATATCAGTTTTTCAAGAAACCGAATTATTTTTTAAAAGACATAATATATTTAAGGATGAGGCATTAGATGACATAGATGATATTCCAAATTCTGAAAATGATGAAATTATTTTGAATGAGTTAAATAAAGTTGAACAAAGCAGTGATGAAGAAGATGATAGTAACCAAGAAGGAGTTGATGATAATTCAAATTATCAAGAAAATATTCAAGAACAGCCAAATATTGTAGATACAGAAATGTTTGAAGTTAAAAAGAGACAAAGTTTTGTATGCTCAGAAACTCTTTCAAGTAATGGAGAATATAAATATGTTAATTCTGTAAAATATACTTGTGAATGTGGAGATTGCTTTTTGTATAAAGTTGGTTTTCGTTATCACATGCAACTTAGGCATAATAATATTATTGATGATGATGACTTAATAAATTATGCAGAAAATATAAAACTGACCATACCAACTGGATTTCCAAATAACATAGAATTTGTTACCCCAAAAACAACGGCAAAAAGAAATAAGTTACAATGTAGAATATGTTCCAATATATTTTCTACTGAGGAAGAAGTAAAGACACATGAAGAAGTTCACAAAACTCATGTGTGTGATCAATGCGGAGCTGCCTTCTTAAAAAAAAGTTATCTTCATGACCATCAACTAAAGCATTCTGAGGACAGACGTTATAAATGCAAAATTTGTTTAAAGGCTTTTAAACATAGACATACACTGAGTGCACATAAAAGAATTCATGAAGACACTAAAAGTTTTGTATGTGAAATTTGTGGAATTGGTTTTAGACAGAGAACCACACTTGTTACACATACTCTCCTTAAACATAGCGATGTTAAAAATTTTCCATGTCCTAGTTGTAATTTAAGATTCAATCTGAAGTCCACTCGTGATAAACACTATATCAGAAAACATACATTTAACAGAGAAAAAAGTTTTGTCTGTAAGTTTTGTGGAGCAGCATATTTAAATAAAACAACTTTAACCAGACACATGGGAGATAAACATTTAGGCAAAGCGAAATATTATCCTTGTACAATTTGTGAGAATAAAATGTATGTCATGAAGAAAGGATTAAGAACTCACATGATGAAAAAACATGGAATTTTTGAATAACAATTTCTATTATATTATTAAAAATAATAACTAAATCAGAAAAATATAGTTTCAGATTACAATTAAAGCTACTGTTAGAAAAAATTATTTTTCTACAATCACTATTAAAAGTAGGCATTTAACACTAGTGCAACAAGAAATATACAGATACCAATATTTTTTTAATGTTTTATTTTCTACTTTTAATAATAATCTTGGGAATCATATTAAATTTACCAAATTTGAAAAAGGAATGTATAGTTGCCTAGCTTCAGCTCCATTCTGAATTGTAATCATTAAATGAAATTTTAAACTTACCAAATTTGACAAAAAGGTATGTATAGTTATCTAGTTTTAGCTACATTTTGAATTGTAATCATTAAATGAAATTAAAATATTTTAACACCCATTAATGGTGCTTGTAGAAAAAAATATTGTATGATTATATATGTTAAAAGTGTTTTTAATTTTGTTATCATCTTCACTTACAAAATAAAATGCCACTTTTAACAGTTATGTAGTAAGTAGCTATTTCATATTTTAATAAAATGTTACCAATTTTTTAAGATTAACATCTGGTAAAAGACAAATTTTATAATGAAAAAGGATAATTTGCTGAAACCAATATACTGTTTAAAATTTATCAAAAAATTAACTATAGACTTGTTATATAACATTTTTATCTTTTCTATTTTTTGACCATCCACCAAATAGATATCTCTTAAATTAAAATTTTATTTGACTGTTAAATACAACTTTTCTTAAACTAGCCCAAATCAAAGATAACGCTTTAATATACTCTATAATATTTCACAGAACCTCGAATATTTTACAAACCATTAATAGAAACAAATTTGTTTAGAATTTAATGCACAAAAAGAATCGAAAATAAACAAATTCTATTTATATCAGAAATTGTCTAATGCCGGATTTTCACCAAAGGTACAAAACAAGAAACATAAACAAAAGCTGTTTTTCAGAATAAAAACACCAATGTTTTGTAAAAAGTGAAATAGTTCTGAAAACATTTTTGTCTTTAAGAACTGTTTTAGTAAACGCAGAACATTTTCATAACCCGAGTCGGTAAGATCAAAGGAAAATACGTTTATTCCTGATTTTTTGTCTAGTTGGATGGAACACATTTTTGTGTTTTTTATTTTTTTATATACAGAGTTCCAACAAAAGGCAGTGGACAAAAGACGAGCAATTTGATAAAATGTGTCGCAACACGATCATTTGTGTGACTGCACAATCAACTCTTGTTTTTTTAATTAAGAACTGATCCAATATCTTGGTTTTTCTGTTTAGGATGCCATTTATTAAAAAAAAACCTACAGCTAACTATGAGTGCATCATAGTCAGACAATTTTTGGGACTCTATAAAGACAAGCGACAAAAAAATAGTCTGTTCAATAGAATAAACTTAAAACAAGCAATTTTTTTAAATAAAACATGTTTTTGTTTTGTTCTTTGAAAACAAAACTGTCGTTCTGGTGTAAATCCAGCATAACAAAGACAATTCCACTCATATGTCAAAAATGCCATATAATAATACAAAAATCGTAGTTTCCTATTGGATATTTAGCCAATTAATAAGGAATAGAAAATATAACTGGATAAGGTACCAGGGCAACAATGTGTGTTTGTTATTTATTATTGTCATATCAGTTCAAAACTTTTAGACGTTAAATTGTATTAAATTCGAAAAAAATATATCGATTTGGCAATATTTCGAAAGAAGAATTAATTAAAGAAATAAAAAATTATATTATAATTTAAATATTTTCTTATTCATGTAATTTTTTACCAAATACCATTCGAGATTTTGGGCAGATATTTTCTCGTATTTACTTTCATATAGGCAATTTAACTCGATCTATTTGACAAAACCACTGATTTTTTAAAAAAATCTCCCCCGAATATTTTTAGGTATTTTGTTTTGTTTGCACGTTTTGATTAATATTAAAATTACAATATTTATTTTAAATCATATTGGATGAAATCTCACATGTTAAAAGAAATATCTTGCAAGTTGTCAATGATCCTGTGGTGATATTTCTTAATTTTGAAATTATTTTTAAATAATGCTGTTGATTAAGTTTAATATATAGTTTAAATGCGTTAGACATAATGTGGTCAGTTATTGGTATTAATTTACTCTTGAACTTGAAAAATTACTCGCTTTGGAAAATATATCCCAAATATTAATACGCGATCTCAAAAACTAACCGATTCAATGGCCCTTTGTGAAAAATGAGTCAACGTTCATGTCTGGGAAAATTCATTTAAGCTGGGTTTTCAGTTCATATAGGCTGAAACTCAACATTTAAGTTTACCATACAAAAAGGGTGTCGATTTAAACATATATCGACTATCCCAAATAAAAAAATGTATATTTCAGCCTACGGACTGAAACTTTAACCCATAGACTGAATATTACATATTTTTATAGTAACTAGCTTAATTAATCCTTTCTTCTTGATCAGTAACTAACTTAATTAACCCTCTATTTTTTAATCTTTTTCAGATCACTAACCGGCTTAAATAATCCCTTTTTTCAGTAGCTAGCTTAATCAACCCTCTTTTTTTTCAATTTTTATTATAAATTACCCGTTTTTTCAATTTTCATTATAAACACAGATCGGAGTATAATCGAGTTTTCATTAATATCAATATCGCTAATGTATGATAATTTTGTCACTTTTCTAGTACTTTTGTTACCCCAGTTTTCTTTCTTTATTTTGTCACTTTTCTCACTTAAAATTACCCCGACTTCTAATTCTTCATTTTTTCACTTAAAATAACCCTCAAATTTTTTTGAGTGGAAAAAATGAAGAAAATTTATAGGGTTAATTTTTCATTAAAAAAGTGCAAAAATGAAGAAAATTTGTATGGGTAAATTTTCATTGAAAAAAGCGAATAATGAATAAAAATTGTGAAGTAAAAAATAAAGTAATCTAGTGGGTAAATGTTTCATTGAAAAAATGATGAAATATTATGAGGGTAATTTTTGAGTAAGAAAAGTAAAATATAAAATAATTCAGTGGAGGTAATTTTTCATTGGAAAAAATGATAAAATATTATGAGGGCAATTGTAAGTGTGAAAAGTGAAAAAATAAGGTAATTTAGTGGAGTAATTATTTTTCAATGAAAAATTCCCCCCAATAATGTTCTTCATTTTTCACTTTTTTCACTCAAAATTACCTACACTTTTTTTTCTCATTACCTTAGGGCCCACAGATAAGTTGTAAACTTTTTGTAACAAATGATTTTAAGGAACCTAAAAAAAAATTAATTTAAAAAACTGTAAAAAATAAAATGAGCGCGTATGTGCTTGGCACCCGTTCATTAGAATTATTCTTAATTAAAGATTTTCAGCATCTTAAGTCAATTTGTTTAGTTCATTAACACCAATAGGCTTTTATACCCATATGTATTTTTTTATTTAACATTGTTATTTATTTATTATGAACCGCAATTAAAAAAATTGGCATTCTTCTGTTAACACTGGATTTAAAATTCAGTTATCTCTTGTAGGATTTTTATTAAACTCTATTGAATTTGAAATAAGACTTTAAATCTGACCGAAAAAATATGGAAGTAGTGTTATTTTAAAATACAAAGTTTGTGGTCCAATTCATACAATAGTTTGATAAGAAATGTATTTGAAAGTGCGAATTACCCCTTAAAAAAAAACATGTACAAATTATATTATAGTTTTCATCTGGGTACGTACTGACCCTGCATGAACCCGCAAATAAAGTACAAAGATAATGATTTAGTTATAATTTTTTTAAGATGTAAATAATGTAAAAGTTTGTAATAAATGCTAATATTTTACTTATATTTGTCTTAAAATTGAACAAAACATTGATATAAATGTACTATTACCATTTTGGAGTTTCTTGAGTATATGTTTATCACTAGACTTGGTGCTTGATGACTCAAATTATACATTAGAAGTAACAGTTTGGAACAAAATAGTACATTTTTACTTTCCCGCTACATTTATCTATATAGTTTATTTTTATCCAAGAGGACAAATATAAACAACCAAATTAAAAGCAATTGGCAGTCTATCGGATTAACAAATTCGTCATGCAAAGTAAAAGGATTAAACATTGTGCTAAATTGGAAGTGACATATATTGGGTTTATTCCTGGTGGATTCTGGATGTGCCAGTCCAAAAAGACTGGTGACTATCATGAATAAATGAATAGTCCTTCATTTGAGAAATTGTTCGATACTACACTTCCTTTTATTATAATGGACAATGCCTCATACCATTTTATAAAAGTGAAAAAGTGTGTGCAACATGTTCAAAAAAAGTTGGAAATTAAAATATCAGAACTTTATAATATCGATTTACAAGACAGTTCCAGGTTTAGTGATAGATACTACAGATACAGCATGAACGCCAGTGCAAGTTTATGCGCAGATAAAGATAAGCTAAACCCACTGGACCCTTGAAATCAATAAGGGGGCTTCAGTAAGGGAAACACTCATAAAAAGATCAAGGAAACTAATGACGAGAGGGTAAATTTCATAACTCTGCGCTCTCTGTGCCAAAATCCGAAAGCTTGACTCCTTCCATGCCAATGACAGGGAAAGCAAGCATGCAGTAGTGCTAGTCGACAAATTGAGGACTTATCGAAAACGTAAAGTAATATTCCGTATTATAGTAGTTTTTGAGACATTAGCATATAGTATAGCAATAGGAAATCTTGAAAATTCATCCACATTAGTTAAAATATATCGATTATTCGTTTTCGTTGGTAGAGGTCCTTTGAAATATATATTTAATTTCTCAAATGGCGATGTTGCTTTTATCAAGTTCCCTTCAACTCGGTTTTAATGCTGCACAGACCTGACATGAATTAGCAATCCCTTTTACGTATCCAATGGCAGGTTTTGACACACACCTAATGATACTTAGCAGAGTCAGGGGTATATCTGCTAAACCTTCCTCGATAATTTGTCCCAGTGTTGTTTTTTATTGCTTGTACCCTACTGTAGGAGCAGTATTACTCCTTTTCAGGGATACAGTGGGTGGATGTTGATCTGAAATTAGATTGATTGTTAATGCTTAAGATATTTGATTTTATTTAGTTTGATACTTATGAGCCTCCCGGAAGCCGGAGGCTCATTGATACATGGATTACAAAGTGCAATGTGTAGGGCCGCTTATTCTGGAGAAAACATCTGCAGACACATTCTAACTCCCTGGACGATAAAAATTATGTCGAACTTGCAAGTTCAAGACGCCATCGAACGATTTTTTTATTTTACTGGAATCCTGTTGATTAAACATAAATGGGACAAAGATTTGGTCCGAAAAAGTTAACAAAATTTTTCAAAAAATGTTGGTTACAAAAAAGATTAAGTATTATATTAAGAAAATAACTATCGCTAGTACATTTACCGTCAGCTTTTTTTCAATGAATCTTTTGCAGAAATGTTCTTTTACATTTCTCTACCTCTCGCTGTAGCGATAGAAAAAGTTAATTTTAAACTTCATTTTCCTTTCACTATAGATGTCAAAAAATTCCCTTTATTTTCCGACGGGCCCGTGGCCCTATACGATCGAAGCCCAGATTAGACTGTCTTTTGTTATATTGACTTAATTGAGCTATTAAATAAAATGGTATTTTGGACATTTTTTTCGTTATTTTCACCACTACGTTTTTTTTTCATATTATCCCATACTTTAAGGCCTCAAATAAGTCTTCGTTGCTCCAGGAACCTAAATTTATTGTTGACCCAGGCCACTAAATCTCTGGATGTTTGTAGATATTATAGAACGTTTCAGCTACAGTAGTAAATACCTCTCTCTGGTATAAATTCTGTTCCTTACTCCTGTGCTAAAGTAGTTTTGCGAATAAAAGATTTAGCATCATTCGGTACAAGGAAATCGTCACATTGACATAAAATATTGCTCTCTGGTGGTCGATCTAAATATCATGTACTATGACGGTAATCATAATCGTAAAGTCACACAACAGCTGATCAAAATGAGGGAAAATATCATTTAAAACGATATTATGTCATTTTGTTGACATGTTTTAAAGAAACATTCAAAATTTTTGTGAATTTAATAACCCGCTATAATGCGTGAGATAATACACATACAACTTGGACAAGCAGGAAATAACATTGGGAACAAAGTGAGTACTTTATTTTGTGTATATAAGAAAGTAGAGGTACATAAAGGAATTATTTTTATTTGCCATTAAAAAATTAACACATCTGAAGAATGCCATGTCTAGCAGTCTCATTCATGGCATAGTTGATTTTTCATTTAATTCTGTGTATCATTTATTTCTAACACATCTTTTTGTCAAAACTTGCATGTTTTTATTCTTGGCCTGTTTATACAGATTTAGCAATTTAATTGCTAATGATGCACGCTAGATCACACATGCTAACAGATTTAGTTAAATTTGACTTAAATGAACCAGAAATAATCTTTAAAACTAAGTACAATATTTTAATGTCGTTTCTACACTTAATATCATGTGTTAACATAAAAATATAATTCAATTCATTTCTACTTATCTTGACGTGTCTATTCTTCGATGCCAGTGCTTATACCTTCTAGAATTAATGATCCAAGATTGATTATTTTTTTCGCATGGGTGCATCTAATATTTCTAAATTCATGCAATAAAAAGTACTTGAGAGAAATCATTACATATTTTTCCAGCCAATCAAAATAGACTATGTCGCCAGAGTATATCCGTTGTTTCTATGTCTGAGTAGTGAGTTATTTATAACACGCCTCTAATTGTTTAGTTCATCATTAACTCTCAAAGACAAATGTACTCCAATGAGAAATTAATTAAATGTTCGCTAAAAAGTACTGGTATTATGTTAATTTTCTAAGGTTTATAAAAAATATGCAATATGCAAAATTAATTCGTTTTAATAATTTTTGTTGTTGAAATCATGATTAAAAAGGTGCAGTGATCTCTAAATTAAACACGTCTACTGCCGATATACCAAGTGAGAATGAAAGTGAATTCGCCTAATTTCCCGGTCATATAATCGTTATCCAATTTTTGTAATATTTTTTAAACTTAATAAATGTTTTATTATCATTTTAATTTCAAATCAAGTTTCGCAGTCATCTAAAAATTGCGTGGCCCTTCGAGTCTTATCATGTCCACTTTGAGTTTAACTAACTCATGCATGGTCTCTCTGGCTGGAGAAAACTAATGTTTGTTGTATTGAAAATTTTAACTCGTTTTTTTAATATGTTCCTTGTAGCACTTATTTTTTTAAATATGTAATAGAATTGTTTTTAAGTAGGCAGTCAAATTCCTCTATTGTTTTAAAAATCTTTAACACTTTTCTGTCGGATGTCCTAAAAATGGATGTTATCCCAAATTAAAAACTTTCTGGTGTACTATGTTTATTACTTTGATTGTGGTTGTTAATAAACGTTTATGTATTTTTTTGTTAGTTTTGGGAGGTAATATGTGATGAACATGGGATTGATCCAACAGGAACGTTTCATGGTGATAATGATCTTCAGTTACAAAGAATAACTGTTTATTTTAATGAAGGCGCTCGTGATAAGTTTGTTCCACGCTCAGTTTGTGTCGATTTAGAACCGAGTTCTTTAGAATGCCTTCGCTCAGGACCTTTTGGACGTATATTTAAGTAAGCATTAAAAACAAAACCTTTAAATTATTTAAGTGTACTAGATTTTAAAAATAGTTGTTTTTTAGACATGATAATTTTGTTTTTGGATGCCAAAGCGCAGGAAATAATTATGCCAAAGGTCGATATACAGAAGGAGCAGATTTAATGGATCAAGTGCTTGATATTATTCGAAAAGAAGCCGAAGCATGTGATCTATTACAGGTAAAGAAAAAATAAAAAAAAACTTTCATTGCTTTTAAAAAATAATAACAGTTTCTTAATCATTTAATTTAGGCTAAATACCAGTTTTGTGAAAAAGATATAATATATAATCTTCAAGAAGTATTCAACCTTTTTAAAAATTTAAATTAAAGATTAGTCGGTTGTTAAAAATATAATGACTCATTTATTGTTAATCCATTAAAAAAATGGAAATGGCATTTTAACTAACTTGTTTATAAATATTTTTAATAACGGAGCTTCTATAGTTATTCACTTGCATGTCTCCCTTTAATATTGTTGGTTCCACTTGCATTCCAAATACTCCATATATGCGTTTGGATTTTCTCATCAGTATAATTGATTTCTTTAAAAATATGGTCCAAGTGGAAGTATTTTTTACTTTATCTTGCCTAATAATAAAAATAACTTTTTAGGGTTTTCAACTAGTTCATTCGTTAGGAGGTGGCACAGGGTCTGGAATGGGATCCTTGTTATTAGATAAACTTCGGGAGGAATATCCTGATCGAATAATTAGCAATTTTAGTGTTGTACCTAGCCCAAAAGTGTCTGACACTGTAGTGGAACCTTACAACGCTACCTTGGCAATAAATAATCTTATACACACCTCTGACGAAACTTACGTTATTGATAATGAAGCTCTCCATGATATTTGTTTTAGGTAATTTTTATTGTTATTAAAGTTATTTTTAATAGATGAACAAGAACATTGATGTTAACTATTTGTAGAACGCTCAAGTTGGGTAGTCCTTCTTACGGTGATTTAAACCACATTATTTCTCTTGCCATGGCTGGAATTACAACTTGTATCCGGTTTCCTGGACAATTGAATGCTGATTTAAGAAAAATTCAAGTGAACATGGTGCCTTTCCCAAGGTTACACTTTTTCATACCTGGATTTGCTCCTTTGACCTCCAGGTAGAGTATGAAAATATAGAATTAAATCAATATTATTTTGACAAAACTTAACGTTAAATTAATAAAAACATGAATAAGAACAAAAGACTGTATGGACAAGTGCAATTTGATATTTGTCGAGGCGCTCCGGGTCGGCCTATTGATGAATTATGGTTCTATAAAATTTCTAGATTTTTTTTTATAATAAATAAATAAAATAGATATATTATATATACTTATTTCTTACGGAAATCCGAAAGGGGAGAGTTTATCTCCGGAATATTTTAACAATGGGAGCTCAATCGAGCACGTTTCCACCCTAAATATAGTAACAGAATAAAAAATAAATATAAATAATTACAAAATAAACTTATTATTAAATAGTAGTTAATCAATTGGCGACGCACAAATATTATTTAAGGAAAGCCGCCTCATATTTTATATTATTTTTACATCCGCAGCTCAACAAATAGAGGATATAGTTTTATTCCAATTTTTTGTTTAAGGTCAATCTTTTTCCTTCTATTAAATTTTATTTTGGAATGATTACTCCCAAACTCATTCAGAATCTCTTTTTGCCGCAACTTTTTAGTAAAATTCTCGGGAACGTTAGTAATAATAAATTTAATCAGATTTCTATAAATTAGAAAATTTAACTTGAAATTAAGGAATCCATTATTTTATCATCAAAATAACTATTCAAAATTATTAAAAAAAAACGGTGGTCTACAGGAGACAAAACGTCAAACTAACGTATACTGCATGATTAAATAAAATCTACTTAAAATTTTAAAATTATATTAAATATTTTTGTCTATAGAGGTAACGCTCCCTATCGAGATCTGACAATACAAGACATAATTCGACAATTATTTGAAGCTAAAAATATGATGGCAGCATGCAATCCTAGAAATGGAAAGTATCTCACCGTAGCTTCAATCTTAAGAGGAAGGATGTCAACGAGGGATGTAGACGAGAATATGTTTAATATTATAAGTAAATATAGTACTTCTTTTATTGATTGGATACCTAATAACATCAAGACTGCAATTTGCGATATTCCTCCAAAAGGTCACAGAGTAGCTGGTATATTAATTGGTAATAATACGGCTATTCAGGAACTATTTACTAGGATAAGTAAGTGTTAAAAAATTATTGTCTCTTTTAGTTGAGAAAAAGTAAACCAGATAATAAAAACAACAGTCGCTATATTTATTATGTTCACTTTACCAAGCACAATAGGTGGGGTACGCTGTAAAGTACATTGAAAATATTCTTGACTTTTTTTCTTGTAATTGTCTCAGTTCTGGAAACAAAAAAATAATTTGGAATACATAAAAAACTCTTTTCTTCATTTTATTGTATATTTAATTAGGCGTTACGAAAAATAGATTATATAGGGCTTACCATAAATGTTATAGTGAGTGGAAAGTACTGGCTAGTTCGATTTAAAATAACCTAAACAAATTATTGTAATGTAAGTTTCTCTTGTTTTTATTTTTTCTGTGGTTTAGCTCAAATGTTTATGGGTTCGTCACCACGAATGATTTTGAAATATACGAAGTAGGATAATTAAATTAAGTAAAATTTACAGGCGTCGCAGTTAATTAGTTTTTTGCTGGAATTAGAAATAATTGACAAAAAAACTTTGGTATATTGCAAAATCTGTCTTTTCATTTTTTGAGTTGCAGGAAAGTAAACTTCAATAAAAATTAGACAAAATTTATTAAAAAAAAAATTCTTTGGTCACTCCGTAACTCATCACCTAGACATTTGGTCAGTGGAAACATTCCGTCATCAACATTTTCTCACCTAAATTTAAATATTGCGATGTATCTATAATTACATAGGAACCACCAGTTATTTGCTATCTTTGAGATGTATTTTATTTTTCTCAACGCAAACCGACAATAATGCTATGAGTAGGAACAGAGAATTAAAAAAAACCAATTTGACTTCTGTAAGCAAACCGACACTGTACACTAAACTGATTCTGAGTAGTAAAAAAATGAATGAAAAAGCTTTGACTTCTCAATGCAAACTGACACTATACTCAAATGATTCTGTGTTTCGTCACATAATAATAAATATACTATTATTATATGGTGGTGATAAATCATTATTGGGTGATGGATTAAAATAAATATAGAATTAAATCAACAATTCGTTTTTCCCGGACAATTTTAAAATAACACGATAATTCAGTATGGTTACAATACCAGATGCGAAATTCGTCTAAGGTTGCAGAGGTTTGTGTGCTGCTTATCTACATACTCGGGTTTTGCGAGTGGCGGGAAATGTGTTGAAGCTGATGAGAATTTAGAAAGCGGTAACTGGGATGGCGGGAGCTTGGTTTGCGGAAACGTAAGTAGAGATTTTCGGAATGATGTCTACAGATTTCATATTGCTGACACATAATAAACCATTAATGTTTTTTGGCTGCTTGTGAATTTCTATACTTTCTCGTAGTTTCCTGTGGGATTTTGGTCAGTATGAAAGTTTTTTCAAACATGATCTGGTGGCCGGTTTCGAGTTGATGTACCAAATCTTTCATGCTATTGTTCCTTGCGATCTGACTTGCATTGATGTTCGGTTGCACAGACCAGAAAACACGGAATTTTATAGACTCCGTAAAATGAGAGAGGGCGATTTTCTTGAGGAGTTTGAAGGGATTATTCTTTAAAACCTTTCTTGCGAAGAATTTTATCAATTCGATCTGTTACACAATGAATATAGGCCTGAAAAGCTACAGAAGCAAAAGAGTTTGGACTCTACGTATTGTTTTCTAACAAAAGTTGATTGAAATAACAATTTATGCTATTTTCTATAACTGATTTATTTTATGACAATAGGAAAAACTATACATCAATATGAACAGTTATCGTTATCTTTGACTAGAATAATAATTTATAAACTTTTTCAGGTGATGCATTTGCAGCCATGTTTCGCAGGAAAGCCTTTCTTCATTGGTATACGGGAGAAGGGATGGAAGAAATGGAATTTATGGATGCAGATTCCAATATGGTTGATTTGATATCTGAATATCAGCAACATGAAGCGGACGATTTTATTGATGATGAATTTCTTGACAAAACTGACGTTGAAGAAGTTGAGGAAAATTAATTTATCCGCAATGGAAACTTTTTGGAGAAACGAGAGTAATTTTTGTTTTGTACTTTTAATAAACTAATGTTCACAATAGTAAAAATATATCTATGTAAATAAAAACGTTTTGTTTTATTAAACCAATATATATAGTAGAAAATGCAGTAAATTATTACTATATTATAGTGGTACTGCCACACTCGGACGTATATGTGAAATTGTTGGTAATTAAATTAATTTGAAATGTGCCTACAAAATACATTGTAGAATTTAGAAATAATCAGTAATTGAATAGATTAAAATTAATTTTTACAACCACTCAAAGTTTTATAATGAAACATTTCAAGAAACTCAAACTTACTAAAAGAAATAATTCAGTAAGGCAACAACTCTGATTATCTATAGGACCGAAGGAATTTTCAAACTGGTATTGTATTTATTGAATAAAAATCCAAATAGGTTCTAGAGAGTTGTTTGCAGTGTTGTTAAAAATACTTTTAAAAATGTATTTAAATACAAATACTTTTTCAAAAATGTATTTACCTTGATTTTAAATACTTCATATAACAATGTATTTAAATACAAATACTTCTTCGTTGTATTTAAATACAAATACAAATATTTCTTCCGTGTGTATTGTTTAAGACTATTAAGCAAATCCACCGCTCGATTACTTTGTAATAACAAAAACAGTGGATTTTTAATATTATTTTGTTTAATTTTACAAATTAATTAGGTAAAATTTATTTACTTACAAAAAAATATGTAAAAAATATTTTTACGTACATAAATATGCTCGATTTCGAAATCGTGGCCAATGAGAAATCCAGAAAACTATAAATCATTTACTCCTTAGGAATTCCATGAAATAATAGATCATAGAGATTAGAGACACAGGTAACAGGATAATAAACAATTTATGAAATAAACAATAACCGCCGGTCTGCAAAATATAAATGTTTCATGAAGGGATAATCCGAAATTAGGGGAATTTTTGTTTCCAGGTTAAAGAACAGTCTCAAATTTTTCGAGAAATATTGTATTTAAACTTTAACTACAGTATTTAAAATGCTACACAAAAATGTATTTTAAATACACAGTAAATACAAATGAAACTTATGTATTTAACTATGTATTTAAATACATTGAAAGTATTTAAAATACAAATTTAAATACATGTATTTAAATACTTAACAACACTGGTTGTTTGGGAGCACTAAGCAGAACATCTACAGCGGCTATGGAAACGAGGTAATTAAAATTGAACTCTCCAAATTATACTTTGATGAAAGCAAGTATATTGAAATAATTCAACTTAAAAATAAATAAACAATTGCTCAATTTATTTAAAGCAGCAATATTGCTAAATACAATTTATAATTTTAAACTGAATATATAGTCAATATTAGGGAAATAATTATTATACAATTAAATAAAATATAAATATACATAAATGTGAATATTAATATAATGAACTATAAGTTTGCTTATAAAAAGTACAATAAATTATTATCTACTTTTTGTTGGCCCAAAATGGATCCAAGGTACTTAATGGATCAACATTTACTTCGGGGGCAACAATTGGTTGTATTTCTTCAGTTTTGGGTTCTAGTTCATTTAATTTCTTCCTCTTCTTATCTAACAAAAAAAATAATCACAGAGCTACATAATGTCGTAAAAATTAATATAAAAAGTCATTAATATCCAACATACCACACAAGAGAGTTTGTAGTTGAAAACTATTCAGTTTAATTTTGATCGGCAATTACTGAAGATGATTTTAATATTTAGTAAAAAATGGTTTGAATATCTTGTCCGAATAATATAATTTGATTTAGGTTAATTAAATTTTCAAATAATGTCCATTTTTGTCTTAAAACTCAACCTGTGTTCAAGAGTTTAAAGGCCGGTTTCTATATAAGCTTCAGTGCGCTTTACTCTACTTGACTTCATCGAGCGTTAAAATATCGCTTGAATCAGTTTTCGTGGTTTCCTATGTAACGCTTCTCACTTACACGACCCGCCGCTGAACTTCAAGCAGCTTGATTGACTCGTCGAATTGTCGTCTAGACGTTAAAATCTAGTGAATCAAGTTTTTTTTATTAGTTATGTGGTGACATTCTGAAATATTAATAAAATTGGTTTTCGTCTTTTTCCAGTCGTTTAAATATTATTTACTTTAACTTACTTAACCAAAAATTAATAAGTAAACTTTTCACACAGCTGGTTTGGCACAAACTGACGCCCTAAGGCATCGATTTGAAGCTTATATGTGAATTTTACTGTCAATTTTGACGCTTTGTTGCGACACCACGTGAAGCCCAACGGAGTGCGGTAAAGCCTATATGAGAGCCGGCCTTAAAACGTATGATTTACAATTTGTTTAATTAATATTAAACGTTATCAAATTTAAGCAAACTACAAAAAAATTGGGCTGACTTTCCTTTATAACTTACCATCAGAAACAACCCGCCTCATGTAAGCTAAAAAGCTTTCAAATGAAAATTTTAAATACTCCCTATCTCTGAGAATATTTTTTCTACAATTCGATAATTTTATAGCTAGCACAGTTAAATCAGGTATGGAATTAGCATTATTGGTGACGTCAAGTATAGCTGCTGTCAGTAGACAAACCAAACCACTTCTTCCAATTCCAGATGAACAGTGAACGACAACTGGATGAGTATTAGATTTTTGTTGTTGATACATACTAATCGATTCTAATATGTAACTAACGAACGGGTCACAACTTGTAGGGAACAGACTAAAAAGAAAGTATAAATCGCTTTGTATTGAGAAAATAAACTCGTGAGAGAAAATTATATAACAATCAATTTAGTTTTAAGTAAATGATATAAATTGTAACATATTGATACGATTTCAAAATTCGCCGATAGATAGTTAAAATTACTTTAAATTCATTTTCATTCAACAATAACTACCCAGTTCATTAGCAATTTTTTTATTCATCTCTATTAATCAAAAATTCACAAGTACAAATAGAACTTGATAACTAAGGCAAGCAAATTTGCAGTTAATTTTCAAATTTATTCGGAAAACTTGGAAAGTACGTACATACAACAAAGCGCATGTGCGATGACGGGAATCACCAGTGAGATGGGGGCTGGGGTAAATTGTTGAACGAATTGTTGCCTAATATTCGGAGATTCTTATATCTTACCTGCCAGGCCATGAAGTAAACTGCAAATGTAAAACGACACGAGATTCTCGCTTTTCAGGTAAATTTACGGATATTAACCTTTCGATCCAATGAGGTTTGGATATTATACTTTGAAGGGAAATTACCATATTTAGAACATTTAGGTGTTGGCCCTTTTCTCTTGGCCAATAGATTTCGTCTCCAATCTAAAAACAGAGTAATAAAAAATAGTACATTATATTATATTACAATATTTCTGTTTTTAATTTGCGTGTATAAATAATACAAGATGCTTTAAACTAAAAAAAAACAAATAAACATTAGGAACCATTTTTCCAATTACTGATGTTAATTTTGCATAAATTCTAAATTAAATTAAATACCTCATTATCATTTTGTAAACAAAGGATTAATTCAACTTGTTGTTCTCTGATCATTGTCCAAAAATCCCCGATTGTACTTGCAAGCGGAACTTGCGTAACAATAAAAGGAGGGGTATATGGTGATACATCCTAAAAAAAATAAATAAATGCAGCTAGTATAGTAAAAGCAACGTACAATTTTCAAGGGTGCAGGTAATGTAACGCGCGAGCAGAGCGAGCGCGTAAATGTTCGAGATTCTGAATCGCCATTTTAATTCGCGAGTTCGCCACATAACTTTTCCGTCGACCGTACTTCTCAAAGATAAAGATACACCTTTTTTTCACTTTTTATTTATTTAACGATAAAAAACAATCACTATTTCCGATTTATATTAACTCTATTCAAAGTTCGTTTAATTTTCCTTAGTGGTAGTTTTATTACTGTAAATATTAATATACGAAATTGTACAATTACTGAAATTGACAAAATTTATATTTAAGTCTTCTTGGACTTATGTAAATTCTTGACTAAGGCGCCAAAAGACCGCGTGAACTATTTTAATTTTTTTTTGGTCTGAATAAATTTGCGGAACAATTATTTATTTAAAAGATACAACCACTTGTTCAGTATACAGTTAAAAAATTATAAAACAATAATTCAATTTAATAAACAATAACAAACGTTAAAAATGACCTATTGTTTCGAAATTTTATCAAGGCACAAAAGGTTTCAAAATAGAGCAATTAATTTAAAGGATTTATAAGCAAATTTTAGAGGACAAAAAATAAGAGGTTAAAAGGATTAGAACCCTACTAAAAACCTTATACAAAACAATGTATTTTTTATATTTCTTGTATTAAATATATGACGTCATTTTTGTTATACCCTGCATTAAATATATATATATATATTTTTAAATTTAATTAGTATTAAAGAGTGAATTAAATAATTCTTAGATATCAGATATATATGTGCATTATAGTCCAATTTATGAAAATATACTAGAGTTACCATGGTTAACTTTTGTTGTTCAACTATCTACCGCCTAACTTAATTATTGGACGAAATAATTTAATAAATTTTACTATCTATTAACATTTGAAAAATTAAGTAAATACAAAAATGTGCTTACCTTAATATAAGAAGCGTTAATATAATCATCTTTACTATCACATAATTCCACTCTAGAATAATCATAAGGCAAAATGTCTGGATATCTATTTTTCATAGGATAGCACCTAGCTACAGAAATAATTTTTTTCTGTAGATCACACTCTTGCTGGTCTTGTATCTCTTTCCATTTAATTTCTAACGTAGTCGGTCCACTTAAAGTTTTACTGGTCAAAGTTTCCACGAATTTTTCGTATTTATCCAAATCCTGATTAAATAGATTCTTAACATCTTTGTTGTTTAAAGGTTTGCTGGGTAGAATTTTTAAAGCTTGACGTTTTACACCAGATACTTTGTTTTGCTCCTGGTCAACTGTGGGGGATTTAGTAGGGTTGATTTTAGCTTCTGGGATTGCAGGTTTGATTTCAGGTTCTTTAGGTTGAGATGAAATATTTTGTTGAGGTACAAGAGGAGCTTGATTTATATTAAAATCTAAGCCACTTAGCAAGTCGACGTTTGAATGGGATTGGGTAACTTGTGGATGAGTGGTTGTAGGGATGGATGCATTGTAATTGTAACTAGACTGATTTGCAGAAGTATAAGTGGTAGTATAATAATCTTGGTATCCATAAGACTGAGGTGGTAAAGTAGTACTTGCGGATTGTGGAGTTTGCGTAGGTACGCTTGTGTAATATTGATTATATGCTTGATTGGGAAAGTGAGTAGAATCAGCTTGACCAACACCACTTGGAGTATTTTGGTTAGAATAATAACCCGAATTAGGCTGGTTTATATTTGCAGGTGTATTTTGGTTATTAAAATAAGCAGAACTGGATTGACTTGTAATTGCAGAAATATTTTGTTTATGATAGTATAATGAACTAGAATGACCTGGTGTATTTTGATTACTATCGTATGTAGAATTACTCTGTCCTACAGTTGAAGGAATTTGTTGATTAGGTAGGTATGTGGGATTGGATTGAAGTACATTTGCAGGAATATTTTGGTTGGAAAGATAAGGAGAATTAGCTTGATTTATACTTGTAGCAATATTTTGGTATGTGGAACTAGTCTGAGCACCCAGTGTGTTACCAGGTTTAATCTAAAAAATAAAAACAAAAGCTTAAATATCCAGAAATAAATTATCTTTTTTAAGTAAATTCATTAAAGTAAAAATTGAATTAAGATAAGTGTAATTAAAAATCAAATCATAAATTGAGAAAGAATGAAGGGATTAAGAGTTAATCCGATGGGTAGGTACGCGGCAATAATATACCTCGTGATGTACATTCAAATACAAAGTGTACCTATTTACTTAGTAAGTTATTGAGAGCTTAGTACGTTATTGAGAGCATCCTTTTAGTGTGTCTGTTTTTTGTAAACGCTCTCCGAGCCGTTCCACTGGACTGATTTGCTTCAAACTTGGTATGTAGATACCTTAGGATCATACCTAAGTCGAGTTTAAATTTGAGTCCTATACAACTGATATATATTATTTACCTTTTTTTTTATTAAAATTATGGCAAATTTTATTTTTAATCTGTCAAACCTGATTTGTGCTTATTTATCTTGCCGTGAAATATTAATCGAAGTATAATACTAACCTGTGAGTATTGTTGGACTCCTCTTATAGAATACGCCTGACCAGCCGCTAAAAAGAATTTGAATAATAACTAACATTTAATATATTTGAAGTAAAACTACCTTGATTAGTGAATTGTTGTCCCATTCCTGTTAGACTTGGAACATTAGAATTTGAGTTTATTGATGCCATAGGATAATAATAACCTGTGTTTGTAGCCATATGATTTGCATCTTTTGTATTAGTACTTGACATATTGGAAATGGGGGAAGAATAAATAGAAGTTTGGTTGAAATTTGTAATATTTTGTGGAACTGAAGTTGCATATTCCACAGAGTGATATTTAGCTTGTCCACTAACATGTTGATTGTTAGGATCGCTTGATATAGCTTGATTTGGAGAGTAACCTTGCGGATAGTACGTGTTAACATTATGCTCCATAGCAGCAGATGGACTAGGCTGAGAAATATTTTGATATTGATAAGTACTCATAGCAGCAGTACTATTTAAATTAGAGCCTGGATATTGGACAAAGCCAGTGGTAGCAGAAGTTTGTAAAGAACGGTAGGAATTTGTAGTAGATGTGTAAGCTTTTGAAGGATCATATGAAGAATTTAAATCAGACTGATTACCACTATTAAAATTTTGATTCTCCTGATAGGTGTTTGGGTTATAATTTTGAGGGACATAATTACTGTAAGAGTACTGAGGATAGTTATGAGGCTGTATATCTTTAGTATTGGTAAGCAAAGAATTCATTCTCTTTCCTAAATCTTCTTCACCATACTGAGTACTCGAAATAGAAGGCTGCTGATAATTGTAATTATACTGCATATAGTTTTGATGGTCTTTAGGAATATTTTTAGGTAAATCTGTGAATTCTGATCCAACTGGTGTAGGTCTAACACCAGGTGGAAGTTCCATATTTACTCCATAATTTACACTTGGTTGTGGATATTGGACGTTTGTATCAGGGAACTTGGCTGCTGCTGGATTTCTTTTCCGTGACTCCAAATAATCTTTTAGTTTGGGAGCAGCTGCAGCAGAGTTATCTTCAATCTTTGGAGCACTGGAAATTTCTGTGGTACCTAAAACTTGTTCCCGCTCTTCTTGTTGGACCTTACATGTACTTTTAATTCTCTGTAGCAATTTAGAAACATTGGTTTCGAGTTTAGTGTAAAATTCAATTCCTTTATTGGCTTTAGATAACAAGTCTTCATAAGAATCGCTAGAAGCTATGAGTGATGATATAGTAGCAGTTCTTCTTTGTAAAATATCTTGAATATATCTTCTACTATTAACAGCTTGAGCATAAGCATCTACTAAAGCTTTTTTTATGTTTTCTTGGGCAGTTGTATTTTGTTCGATGAAAGAAATCTAAAAATAGATTATGATATTTCTATTGAGGATTCAGATTCTAGACAAAATTATAAATTTCCTGATCTTTTTAAGAAAATAGTTTTATTCATTTTTTAATGTAATTTGTAATGATAAGAAAATTTAATATAAAGTAGTCAGATTTCATATTTAAGATGATCAATTCTAGCTGAATTATTACTTGGCAATTTTTAAAAATAAAATCAATCAAGTAAGATATTGAATTATAAGAATTAAAGAAATAAAATTAAACTCAAGGTAGCATTATTATTACACAGCATAAAAAAATTAAAAGTAAAAGGAACACAAAAATAAATGGATAGAGAATCTTGGATAAGGCATCTGGACTACCGGATGGTCCATATCAGTAAATATTTAAATACAGGGTGGGGCACCTCTGCATCATATACGAACTATTCTGTAGTATCTAAACGAGAATTTGAAAAATCAACCTAAATGCTATAGACTAAACAGATAAAAATTACCAGTTGTTGATGTTTTTGTAGTTCCTGTTGGAATAATTGTTCCAAAGATTGATTGGGTTGCTTAGTAACCAAAGAGCTAGTGATATCATCCTGATGTACAGCTTCCCTTAATTGTGCCCATAACATAGCTCTTTGATTTCGCATCTCTTCTACTTTTGCTACTAGGCTTTCAAGGTCTTTCAACGATTTTTCATCAATATTAGCTATTAAACAAAATATGATTATGAAAAAATTTATTTAGTATGATTAGACTTACCATTTGGCAATTCAACAAATGGAAGGTTAAGTTGAAGATCTTTCAAGGGACGTTGAAGTATTTTTAAATTAGCAACATGGGCAGTCATTGCCCTATGTAATGTTTGATTAGAGTCATTAGCTTTAGTATGTGCTTCTCTATATTTGGCCGTTTCTCTAGTTAAATCAGTAGCAAGTATGCTAGGAGGTCTTTTTCCGATTTTTTCTTGATACGTTTTTTCAACTTCCTCTTCAGCCTACAATCAGAAAAATACCTATTTTTTACTTGAATTGGGAATTTGGAACTTTGGTTTTTCATCATGAAAAATATCGTCACACTAACCCAAACTGCACTTTTTTATCACTCTACATATGTTTCGCTAACTATGTTAGCATCATCAAGAGCTGATGAACTGTTTATCATTAACAAAGAGTAATAAGTATTAACAGAGTCGTTAGCGACGAAAAGTTGATATATAGACCTTTTATGTCGACCTTTAGCAAAAAGAACAAAAAAAAAACAAATAAATCAGACCCACCATGTTTATTATCTAGCCCTAAATATGTATATTTTAAAGTAAAATAATAAAAAAATTATCAATGTTATTAGTAAGATTCTAAACTCTTTATTTTTATATCTTAACTTACTTTCAGTAAGGCATCAATTTCATTTAAGTTTGCTTCTACTTCTTGATAAATATTTGACAATTTTCCCATTGAATTTATCAGATCTTGTACAGCATTTGGTCTAGCAGCCAATGCAGCTGCTCTATCAATAAGATCCTGGGGTATACCAGTAGCTTGATGCATCTAAAATAAGTTAATCTAATAAGTTGCCAATCTAAAAATTAATTAAAGGATCATATTTAAGCATGTATTGTTTTATATGCTGTCTAAAATTATGTACAATGAAAAACCAAACCTTAGTTAATAAATCAAATTGCATAGAAGACATAAATTCAGCCAATGATTGATCTTTGGAATCAATTAGTTCTCCGATCTGACGTAACATTTGTGCCTTCTTTTCGCTGTATAAAGAAGCTGCTTCATGTGCTTCCATTGGTACCAGTCTGGAAAATATGTCGGGACCTGAAACCTAACAAGAAATTTAATTTTAAATAGTTAACCAAACACTTGATTTAAAATCATATTGCAAAAAGCTTATACAAGAAACTAATAGTCACTCATATTTCATTTAATGTACCAGTGACTAAACAAATTTTACACAGATTTAAAAAATAGATGATGGAAAATATAAGCTTCTGACTTTGAAAATGTATA
The DNA here is from genome assembly GCA_963243735.1 of Neocrepidodera transversa. Classification (NCBI taxonomy): domain Eukaryota; kingdom Metazoa; phylum Arthropoda; class Insecta; order Coleoptera; family Chrysomelidae; genus Neocrepidodera; species Neocrepidodera transversa. The sequence goes on from OY725338.1 coordinate 7,365,437, forward strand.
TAGTATATAAAGATTTAGAGAATATTTTTAAAGAAAATTATTTTTTAAATAAATTTCTGTATACCATCCTTTCTCCATGTGCAGTTTAAAGTAATTACTAATTCTAAATAAAATATTTAACTAACCTCTACGTCATTAATGCTAAAAGATATTCCTTTGACAAGAGAAGCACCTTTGACTTCTTCCAATTGGTCTTTATCGGGAACTGCTTCATGATAGATAAATTCATTTTCATTTTTAGCTGCTTTTCTTTTTCCTTCAACCACATCTGTAGTGAAAGCTAACCCTTCATTAATTTCTTGCTAAAAACATAAGAATTATAGACCATTTTGGATACAAATGCAAGTCATACTGTAAGTAAATAAATTCCTTTTAATTATCACAATCTAAATGTGATTGCCATTACTTAAAGAATAATTAGTTTTATTGACTTATATCTATCAGCTGATGGAATAGAATAGAATGGGTCAAAATAAATAAATGTAATTAAAGATGGTAACTAATTAACCTGTTGATGTTGGTTTTTTAAAGATGATGCACATCTTTTTGCTTCATCAAGCTGCTCACATGCTGCTTGATAGTAAGCAACTCTTTCTCCCATTTTTTGTTGTTCCTCCGCTTGTTGTCCATGAAAAAGTAACGATATACACCTATAGTATGCTATCTTGAATTGTAAAAATTTGGCCCATTCTTTGTAAACTTTATCTCTGAAATAGTCTTCACTGACAGATTCTAATATACTCAACGACTGTCTGTAATAGCTATAAACTTGAACTGCTACTTTTGCTAGAAAAAATGAAAATTGAATTATAAAAAATAAAAATTCTTATGAAATAACAAGTAGCAAAAACTAGTATAGCTAGTATTCTATCAGTACAGACGGTGTTAAAAATAATGATCAACCCACTAGAAACTGTTCAACCCTAAATCAGAGAATCTGCCGGAACGTCGCGAATATTGGTGATGATAACCTAGCAAAATCAGTAAATACTTATTTGTACCGCTGCGTGCTGCCTGCACGTTTAATTATAAGCTCTTACCACCGGCGTGCGATCGAGTTATTAAGAGGGAAAATTATGTTTTTGATTGACCAATTAACACTGGAATAAAAGAAAATTGTGAAAATATGTAAACTTATATTAAAATTACGATTCTCCATAATATATTTTATATACACCAAAATCAAAAAAATAAGTCACTAATATGTTTCGATATTACTATATCAACACCGTAAGAAATGCTGTAGTGACGGAGCCTATGTCTCGGCTTATATCTCGATGTTTTCCGAGTGCTTCGGACTACTTTCTAGGAAACTCCCTCTCTCACATTTTATTCGCCTTGTCTGACTGCCCTATCTTAAATACCTAATCTTTGCCAAAGGTGTCAAAGAGTTCCATTTTGATATGCTCTGAAGTAACAATACAGAAATTATTTCAAAATCCACGATACGACACCACTTTAACATACAGAGCACAGTAAATATTTCTTATCGTCAGCAGCAACAAAAGCACCATAAAAAAGTCTCGCACTTAACAAAATGGCGGACTCATCAACGCAAAGATCTGCTCAAACTTTGCCTGCCAAGGAGACTGTAAATTCTGTCTGAAAAAGTCAATTATATTGGAATAAAACATATATTTACTAACCTATAATTGTCGGCTTTCTGTTATCAAACATACTCTTTTCCAGAATACATTCCTGTGCTTGAGCTAAAGAAACTTGTTGAAAAAAATGAACAAGCTCTACAAGTGAAACATACATTATGAACTGGTGGTATTTTTCTTTAACAGTCTGAAATTAATTATACAGTAAAAAACTCCTATATATTTATTATTTTTTTACCTGAAATGCCCAAGCTGCACATTGGAAATGAGTACATGACATTTTCATTCCTTCTGGATTACTTCTTGAATCGCTGGCACCTAGGTATGAATGTAAGGCACCTATATTATACATTATAATCATCAACTCATATCTTATATCTGTAGAGGCATAATTTAAGTCCAACTGATTATTTCTCCTATAACAAAAATCACTTTTAGTATGTCAAATATTATACACAAGAGTTGTAAGTAATAAAAACATCTACAACTTTTTTATATGTTATTTTTCAATATAACTTGAAAAATGCGAAGAACATCCCATTTTCATTTTGTATCACTTTCTTCAGTATGATAGCTTTAATTAAAAAAATGACAAATTGTGAGCCAAATGAGCTAAAAATTTTTAGACTAAAAAAATTTAAATAATTTCAGAAATATTTTATTTTTTTGAAAAATAGACTAATTTTCAAATAAAAATTGTAATAAGGAAAATTGTCACACAGCTTTCAATTTTTTTGTTGGGATGTCTGATATGGTTTAGATTAAATCGGACTTTAATAAAATTTTAATTTTTTTTAAGAACATTTATTTTTATTGTTTACTAAGTCAGAGTATGATCTGTCCAAGACAGAATATATCATCAGTGTTGTCAAATGTAGCACAATTGTGCCAAAGTGGCACTTTCAGCTCTGGAGTGGCACTAGATGATGCACTATTGAAAAATAGACAAATACTGAATATATTTCTTGGTCCAAAGATGACAAGAAATTAATTTATTCTTCAGAAAATCTCAGAAATGTTTAATTCAGGGTAGGGGGCGTTTTCTTTTGCATGAAACTCTTAACTTTAGGGGGTCTCACAAGTACTCCTCGGACAAGGTTACCAGTTAATTTTCAATATTTTCATTAAACAATTCTGCAAAAATCAGCTGCGAGGTACCAAATTTTATGACGTCATAACTTTGCCATGTTTGGAGTGACGGTCGCGCCAAAATCCCAAAATATTTGTCCGACAATATTTTTTCGCTTTTAAATTTAAAAAACTTCCGATTGAAAGAAAAACTATGTTTAACTTTTATAGGCGTGAGCCCGAGGCCTATCTATACAACGACAGAAGATTGATTATTGTCAAATTTTAATTTGTTGTCAATAGCCCCTCCCTTATGCAAAATAAAGTTTGATAAGCATATTAAAGTAACAAACAATTTAAAATTAATATAGACATTATCAGAAAAAACAAGTACTTATTGTAAATGCAGCAAATGAAGTCGCCAAACATATTAGTACTGATTTGCAATCAATTGAATCATTTACAAACCCAATACAAGTAATATACAAGACAAATGTTAAACTTAGTTTCAATTATAAATATTTTTGTAAAATTGTTGCATTGTTTGACTTTAACTTCAGACCTAATAGATTAAGAGAAAATAAATTAATAACAGCATTAAAAAAACATCATAATATAATAAGTTTATGGACATATTTTATGATGAAAATTCGATGAAATGGATATGAATTAATTGCTTCCATTGCTCTAAAAATCTAACTACTTTCTCATGCCCACTAATAAATCTTTACTCAAATTACAAAATTTACCCCAACACAAGGAGCAGCTAAACAGTGCTTTAGGGAATATTTGCAGTTTCAGGAATAGCTGGGAAATAAAAAAGATCCAGTTGCTGAAAACTAATTTACACTCAAGTTGGAATGGTTCAGAAAATTGTTCATATGTTGAGAAACAATTTATCAAAGAAGTAAGTAAATGTCAACAAATATATAATGACCTCGAAGAGACAAATATAATAGAGATTAAGTGGTTTTAAAAATAAGGGAGATCTCAAAGAAACACAATGCAATATACAATTGAATGGAAGAATTACCAACACCTTGGTAAAAATGACTAATTAATACATTAGCTAGAGTTTAAGAATTGCTGAGTTACAAATAATGATTTATCAGTCAGAAAAATGTCATTATATTACCAAGAAAACAGTATAGCAGCATCCTGATTCTCTTCCATTGGGAATCTCGATTTTAAAAAATGCAATTGACAATAATATTTCTTTAATAATTGCACCCCATTTACATCCATTGTTGGACGTACTGCAGCTGCTCTTAGAGACTCGAGATTGTTTATTTCAGTTATGTAAGAATCTGGGTCTTCTCCATAAAACGCTGTAATGTACTGAAACAAAATACAAATTAAGACTCATGTACCAAATAATTGTAAATAGCTTTTAAATATTAAAACAATAAAGTAAACAATTATGTACATTGTTTAAACAAGGATTATTTTGCATGATCTACACAATTGCATAAACCTCTGCATACAATTTTATTTTATTATTAAAATTATTTCTAAAATAAAAATTACAATTAATAAAATTAATATATTTTATTTTTTACCTTTTTCAACTGAGGACTAAATTGAATATTTTCTGTACATGTTTTTAAATCAAATGATATCATTGGTAGTTTCGGAGCAGCTTCCATGTTAAAGGTTTTTTCTTTCTGAATAATCAATAATATCAATATAGGTACTCTTCCTTATTCGTTTGTGTAATTAATAATAAACTTATGAATCACCTAAAAACAAACATTGATCGATCTAAACGCCGACTCTACTCAAATTCAATTTGTTAAATAATTTTACCCCTCGAATAATACAACAATTACATATTAACAATACCAGGTACAAAAACTAGCGAATATCAACAATACACAACCAATTTTATATTTTGTCCAAAAATTAATAAATCATTTTACCGTAACGTCACCAGTACGTCATTGTGCCGATATTGTCATTTTCTTCTTCTGTTTCTGATAAAAATAAAAAGCTGGTCTTGAAAGTTATAAGTATTTGAGAAATTGTTAATTAACATAATATTTAATGTTTTTTTATCATGTTCGCGTCATTTGGTTTGTTTTCCTTAATTGTCTACATAAGAAACGACATACTGGAGAATTAAAAATTCAATTGTTAACGGCATTCAAGGTCATAAGATATTATACAGGGTGTTTCAGAATTCGACGTTTTATGGTAGACTCCTCTCATAAAATAAAGAATAGCTAGGTCAGGAATATATACTCAATAATCATTAGTTTTCGAAATACAGGGTGTTAAAGTTAATAAGAAAAAACAATTTTTTTGCTGTAACTTTTTACAAAATAAATATTTTTTAACGAAACTTTGCAACTGAGCTACTAGACATTTAATAAATATCTCGAAAATCTGTCCTGATATTTTAATTTTGAAAAAGTCAATCAATTAGTCTTGAAAATTACATATTTTTTCTATTTAACCACTTTGTGTCTATATAGCAGTTTACGAGATCACAATAAGGGTTCAATGCGAGGGAACATGGAAAAAGATCTAACAACAGGGAAAGATTATTTTTGATCAAAATCTACATGATTATTTTCGCAATGATAAAATATGTTTACAAAATTTTATTAAGCGTTCCAGAATGTATAGTTGGCGAAATATAATGATTTTAATAAACTCCGCTTCTCATTGGTTGAAATTAATGTTGGTATCAAGACTCGAGCTGACAATTGACATATTTCATTGTGAAATGTCATTGTATACATTATTCGCCATTATCCTTGTTCTTTGAAGTCACTTTACTACTAAATGAGGTATGAATTAAGTTTAATTTTAATTTTGAAAGCTGAAGAGTTATGTAATTTTTTAAGATTTTTATCAGTATATTACATTAATATTTGTAAACATATGTATTCAAATAAAATTGTTTTATTATGTGCTGCTAATTATACTTTTTCTAATTATTTTTATTCACCATTTATTGGCATTTTACTGTTAACAACTAAAATATGATCTAAAAGTGTTACAGAAAGTTCCAATTTAAGAAATATAAGAATGTATAATATTTAAAATAACCGCCAAATTCAGTTTAGTTCCATCAACCCTCCCAGGCTGCAGGTTAGTCGCGGCAAATGAAACATGTTGCCACTTTTATTAATACTTATACTCTATGGCTAATGACATTTAACAACGAAATATGTCAGTTGTCACCTCGAGTCTTGGTACCAACATTAATTTGAACCAATCAGAAGTAGAGTTTATTAAAATCGTTATATTTCGCTGTGTACGTTCTGGAAAGTTCAGTAAATTTTTGTAAACATATTTTATCAATGAGAAAATAATGAAGTAGATTTTGACCAAAAATAATCTTTCATAAACCATTTTCTAGGTTGGCATCTCTGAGGGAACTCCCCCATTTAAGGAGGGGGCACATTATGGAAAATGGACCAGCTCGATTTTTTTAAAACTTTGGGAAATTATTATAAATGACCTTCCGACAAAAGTGCCAATGGGCACAATTTAATCTTATGGCTAGTTATCGACAAATTTCAAATTTTCCTTTTAGGAAAATCTAGAATTTGAAGAATTTCGTTAATTTTTTTTGTAGTCTGCGTAATTCTTGTACTATTTCGGAATATGTAGACCAATACAGGTTAAATGAAAAGTCGTTAATTACAGGGTGATTACGAAATTAAAAATCATAATTTTAAAAAAATCAAATTCTTGTTGCTATTTCAATAAGGACTGCTCTTCCGTCTTTGCGTCACCCTGTATACACATTTATCTAAAAAACTCCCTGTGTAATATATTTTTACTCGTCCGCACCGGAAGTATTAAAATCATGAAAAAAAATTGTATATTTGGTTTTGCCTAAAATGACTTTTCTCGGCATTTTAAGCCACCCACAACACGATTAAGTGAAAAAAATTTCATGTCCAACGGTCTGGATGTATGTGGAGGCAAAATCGTCCAATTTCAAAAATTCTTTAGCCAATCGTCTTTTCGTGTCTAGGTTAGGCCTCTTATTGTTTTTAGGTCTGTACATTTATTATTTCTGGTACTCGCATTTTTGGAATATTAAAAAAAGCAAAAATATTTTGTGCAGTTTCACCACACCCCGGTTGGGAAAAAGATATCAAGTCACCTATGAAAACTACGAACACTGTCATTTTGATTACGTCTATTTAATCGACCAAAATGTCAACATATGGTTATGTCTATATATTTCGTAGTGCATATAGTTCTTGTATTTAATGTTATGTTAATTTCTCGGACCGAAGTACATACTGAAAACATGATTTGTTTTCAGAAAGTTTGGAGATCATATTAAATTAATATGAGTGTCTTCCTACTACTTTTTCAATCAATATAAATTATTGTCGTACCTGATAAAAAACGTATAAACTTTGTCCAACTACTAAACCGACCGCTTGGTTAAAAATTAGAGAAGTGGGGAACGAAAGAACAAAGGGAAAATTAGAGAAGTGGGGACACTGGAGGTATCGTTTTAGTTCGACAATCTATAACTAATAAGTGCATATACTAGGCGACACAAGCGGGGCCTTGGGGATCTGGGGATAACGAATACCCCTCAATGAAGCGGTTTCAGATTTTTAACCCTGAAAACGTAATTTTAAGCTAAATTTCAATAGCTTTATGCTAAAAAAAATCAGGCATCTACTGGGCGACAAAATCTCGGCACTGGGCGACACTAGGATCACCCAGTTAACATGTTATTTTATGCACTGAAACTAATAGTGTAAAATTAGGAATAACATATTCTAATCGATCGATTACAATGTAACAACTGGTATTAAATTTATCATCTATTTTAGGCGCCCTCTACACGTAAGTAGCAACAGAGCGAGCGCGAGAGTTTCCGGCAATTTTCGCAGATACACGCATTTCCAACAATTTAGATTCCCACGAGACTCCCGCCTCCGCTGCCTATTGCATTTTCTACGGGTGCCCTTTTATTTGGGTGTTGCGCAGCTCTTTGTCATATGCGAGGCGCAACCTTCCGTGTTTCACTACGAAGCAGCGTTGCCACATCTAGTAGATTTCTACTTTTTTGGTAGATTTTCACCTTTTTCCGAAAATTTTAGTAATCAAATTTTCGTTAGTAGATTTTGATATATCTATAATATAAGTATTGACTGATTGACTGACTGACTGACATAGAATCAACGTAGAGGAAAATCTACTGAATCCAGACTAGAAATTTTGAGAGTACGTTCTGTTCATAACATAGACACCCACTAAGAAAGGAAATACGGAAATTAGAGAAAAATAGGGAAAAATGGGGAAACATATGGAAAATAGTGAAAATATTGACAAATAAGGAAAAGTGGGGAAAAAAAAGGGAAACGGATAAAAAAGGAAAAAAAGAAAAATTAGAGAATAATAGGGACAAAAATGGGGAAAATAGGACGAAAACAGGGAAAAACAATTACAATTAGGGAAATAGAGAGAAAAGAAAAAATAACGGAAAATAGGGAAAAATAGGGGGAAATGGAGAAAACTAGGGAAAATGGTGAAAGATTGGAAAAAATTGAGAAAAACAGGGCAAAATGGGAAAACTTGAGAAAAATTTGGAAAAATAGAGAAAAATTTATTGAAAAATAGGGGAAAATGGGGAAAAACAGAGAAAAATCTGGAAAATGGTGACAAATAGAAAACTTTGGGAAAAATAGTGAAAAAAGGATAATATAGAGAAAAAAATAGAAAAAATAGCGGACAATAGAGAAAATTGGGAAAATAGGCCAAACAGTGAACGATATAGAAAAAATTCGGAAAAATTGAAAAATTTTGAAAAATGCCGAAAAATATGAAAAAACTAGAGAAAAACGGGTAAAAGAAGAATTGAAAAAAAAATGGGAAAAAGTGTGAAAACTTGGGAAAAATAAGAAAAGTTGGGAAAAAATTGGGAAAATTTGGTAAAAATTGGAAAAAATTAGAAAAAACAGGAAGAAAAACAGAAGAAAATAATGAAAAATAGGAATACATTGGGAAACATTGGGTAAAATAGAAAAACAGAGGAAAATACTTTAAAATAGGAAAATAGTATAGGGAAATAGGAAAAAATGGGGAAAAAATTCAGAAAATAGTGCAAAATAGAGAAAAATAAGTACAAATAGGAACAAATGGTAAAAAATTGGAAAAATTGGAAAAAATTGGAAAATTGGAAAAAATAGGAAAATTAGACTAAAATAGGGAAACGTATGAAAAAATAGTGGATAATAGGAAATAATGGCGTAAAATAATGGAAAAAGTGAAATCAGAAAAAAATAGAAAATAATGGAGATAAATGGGAAAAAATTTAAAAAAAATAAGACAAAGAAAATGGGGAAATTAGAGATATATAGAGAAAAATCTGGAAAACAGGGAAACATATGGGAAAATGGTGAAAAGTAACGGAAAATAATAAAAAATAAACAAAAAATAATGAAAAACGGGAAAAATATGAAAAATAGGGAAATTAGAGGAAAATGGAGAAAACACGGAAGAATATAAAAAATAAGGAAAAACAGGAGAAAATACTGATAAACGGGGAAAAATACTGAAAAATAAGGAGAAATTATGAACAATAGGAAAAAATAGGGTAAAATAAAGAAAATAAGGAAAATAAGAAAAAATGGGAAAAAATAGGGAAAAGTAGGAAAAAACAAATTCAGTTATTTTTAATATATAACTTTCAATAGTGTAAAAAGATGCTTCTCTATCTCTTATTTCTGATATAATGTTAGTTGTTTTTTTCTTGCGTCTCACTTCTTTATCTTATATGATGCTGTTTTCTTCTCTTTCTGGTTTCTGGTGTATCTTTTGTTGCTTCCTTTTTTCTCTCTGGTTATTTTTGCGTCTCACTTCTTTGTCTTATATATTGCCTATTTATTACATTTCCTCTTATTTCTTATGTCATTTTAGTTGCTATCTTTTTAACAACCTCTAACTTCATTCTAATTTTGAACTTTTTATTGTAAAGTAGATTTCCGGTATTTTTTTTTAAATTATTTTAATAGATCTGAATTTAAGTTGGCAATTCTGTAGACTCCTGATTGGCCAGTTTTTAGTCAGTTTCACACAGCAAACTTTAGCATTAAGGTCAGCTGATTATTGACATTGACAGTTCTGTAACATGGTGTCTTCTTTGGTAATGTGAAATTTACTGCTTGGACCAATAAAAAATCGACTTAATTAATGTGCGTGGCCATAATGACAAGAATCTAAATCGAAAATGAAATAACAAACTGTATCTCTAGATTTTTAATTTTTTTCCAGTTAACATTAAATAAACTATTTCAAAATTTAACAAGTTAATATCCTTTAAAAAACTATGATCATATAGTAATCTGTCAATTTAGGGTCTTGTCCTATATAACCAACTATTTCACAGATTTTGAACAGGACTAATTCGGATTTCGGAACACGCTCTTTGTAATATAAAATCTAGTAACTTTTAGTGGTGTGAGTAAGGCTTATTGAATTACTCCTCCTTTTTATTAAACAGAGTATAGTAGATTTAAACAAAAATATTAGTAGATTCGCCAAAATAAATGTGGCAACGCTGCTACGAAGCAAAAAACTCTAGTACACGCACTGGTAAAGGTAAAATTTGACATGCGCCAATAAGGTGCAGGAACTGGTGTGTCAGTGTACAAAACTAGACAAGTAAAATTGATTGTTTTGCGGCGTTAGAAATGCATTCTCACACTGGCATAGTTTTTTGTTAAGCAAACACTGTTATATTAGTACATGTTGTGATATTTGTGATAATGTTAGGATAAAATAGTTTAGCGCGGTTACTATTCCCGTTGTACCTGAAATTCGCTGTGTAGAAATAACAGATGAGGAATCAGAAAATCCAAAATTAGACAAGTTTTCTTATATGTTTTGATCAGGTGAGTCAAACTTTCACTACTATCCGATAATTAAAATTAATGTTTAGTCATCGTTTACACAAACACCGGTCCGTAACCAATTTATATTCTTTTAAAAAAAAACTGCAGTATATGCACTTTTTATTTAATTAAAAATTTAAACAATTTCTCAGTAATAACTAAAAATAGATAGATATAGATTTCTGAAACCCTATAAATATCGTCCAAATTTAATTAGAAGAAATTCAATATTCAATAAACCCTTGTTCCAAAATTATGTGATGTACAAAGATAATACAAAAAGGTGCCCTTTAACGGGTATAGGCGCATATACATGCGTTGCTAACTATTGATTGACTCATTGACTAGGTAGGTATAAGAGAGCAAATATCCTAATCAACTCCCACTTCAAATTCTGTCACTCTCACCTGCACAGGTAAGTATCACCCTATTCCATCCATTATTCATTACAGGCATTAGCCTATTTCTCTGCGTTGCCCTGTCCTATATTTTATTCAAATAAGAAAAATATTTTCATACATTTCGGCTAAATTTTAAATGCTGGATATAACTAAACAAATATAATAATATATTTGTCGCTAAATAATATGTCACTAACATGAAATGGAACAAAGAAATTCAATATACATTGTGCGTATTGATCTAGAGCATTATTTTATTCTACTAAAATATTCATTAATAGATATGGTAGATAATTTCCAATATGATCGATGACATACAATTGAATAAACGACAAATACATTTATTATAAAAAAACTAGTTCTTTATACATTATTTATTTTTTTTTTAATTTTACTGTTTTTATTTTTAGTTTATTTACGAATTTAAATTCGTTTCGTATTTCAATGTAGTTCATGGACAATTTAAATAAAATATAAATTATTCATATAATAAAATTGAAATTTTAATATAAATCCTGTTTTTTTTATATTTAAAGTTTTAATAGTGTATTATAAAATGAGAATTTATTAAGACACGAGTATGAAAATTACGACACGAGTCGTAGACGATTGTCGTAATGAATACGAGTTTCGGCACTAGATAATAGTATATTATATACCAAGGGATTAAAGTGCATCTTTTAATCCCGAGGGTGAGGATTGTTTCCCGAGTGTAGCGAGGGAAACAATCACCTGAGGGATTAAAAGACACTTTAGTCCTATGGTATATACGCTATTTTTTACCCCGCGCGGCCCAAGTCCCCTTAAAATTCAAATAATTATTTACCTGTTAATTTTCTTAATATTTATACAATCAATTCTATTATTTGTAAGTTTCCTACTTCTGATTAGGTAACCATGCTTGATATTAAATTATGTATTTTAAAAAACAATTTTTTTATAAAATAACCCCTCTTACAAGAATTTTTAAAAAATGGGCTGCTATCCAATAGAGAAGTAGAAGTAGAAGTATTTGACAGTTCTGAATTAAATTAGAATAAACAAGGTGGCTGATTTCAATTGTTTTTTATTTGCAGGACTAAAAAAATTTAGTCCCTTGGGAGTCCCAAGGGAGTAAAAGTGGCACTTTAGTCCCGCAAATGCGGAACTAAAGTACTAGTTTCACTCCCCGCGGTGTATAAAAGAAAATTATTACTTTAATGTTCCTTAAAAGTATTTAAAGTTGTAAACAAAATAATAGTGATGATAGTCGTAAAACAATCGCAAAAAAACCGCAACAAAAATTACAAAAAAATGAGAAAAAAATCGCAATTATCACAAAAAAATCAATGAAATAAAACAAAATGAGAAAAAATTAGAAAATAAAAAAACAATAGAAAAACAGAACAATGAGAAAAAAATGACGAAAGATTTGAAAAAATTGAAAAAAAATAAAAAAAATGAAAGAATTAAAAGAATCGAAAAAAAATCAGGAAAAATAATTAAAAAAAAAACAAAATCCTTCGAAAAAAAGAAAAAAATTGAGAAATTAGAAAATAGAAAATGTAAAATACGGAAAAACGTAAGAAATCGAAAAATATCTCAAAAAATTAAAGGACCAAGAAAAATGAGAAAAAATTAGAAAACAAAACAAATAGAAAAAAAAACAGAACAATGAAAAAAAAAATGAGTAAAAATTATAATTAATGTAAAAAATCAGAAAAAAAATAGAAAAAAAATCAGGAAAATGAGAAAAAATCAGGAAAAAAATGAGAAAAAATTAGAAAACTAGTAAACAATAGAAAAACAGAACAATGAGAAAAAATGACGAAAGATTAGAAAAAATTGAAAAAAAACAGAACAAAAAAACAAAAAAATGAAAGAATTAAAAGAATCGAAAAAAAAATCAGAAAAAATAATTAAAAAACAAACAACAATTAAAAAAGAAAAAAATTGAGAGAGAAATTAGAAAATAGAAAATTTAAAATACAGAAAAACGCAAGAAATCGAAAAATATCACAAAAAATCAAAGGACCAAGGAAAATAAGAAAAAATTAGAAAGCAAACCAAATAGAAAAAAAACAGAACAATGAGAAAAAAATGAGTAAAAATTATAATAAATCGAAAAAATCAGAAAAAAAATCAGAAAAATGAGAAAAAATCAGGAAAATTTTTTTAAAAAAATGAGAAAAAATTAGAAAACTAGAAAACAATAGATAAAACAGAACAATGAGAAAAAATGACGAAAGATTAGAAAAAATTGAACAAAGAACAGAAAAAAAATGAAAGAATTAAAAGAATCGAAAAAAAAATCAGAAAAAATAATTAAAAAACAAAACAAAAACCTTCGAAAAAAAGAAAAAAATTGAGAGAGAAATTAGAAAATAGAAAATTTAAAATACGGTAAAACGCAAGAAATCGAAAAATATCACAAAAAAACAAAGGACCAAGAAAAATGATAAAAAATTAGAAAACAAACCAAATAGAAAAAAAAAACAGAACAATGAGAAAAAAATGAGTAAAAATTATGATAAATCGAAAAAATCAGAAAAAATATCAGAAAAATGAGAAAAAATCAGGAAAAATTGAAAAACATCAATAAAACCAAAGAAAAACCAAAAAACTGGAAACAACTGTAACCAAAAAAAAAATGAAAAAAGTCGGAAATAATTGGTTCTTCTTATTTCCAGACCTGATTGATTATTATTGTTGTGGGTTCTTATTTTAGTAAAAAACACCAACTTCAATTTGTTAGGTTAATCGTTAATAACTCTTCTTTCTCCAACAAAACATTACATAATAAACAAGTCAAAAACAGTGTTGTCAGATCAAAAATTCACCGTTTTGATAACAATATTGTTATCCCAGAATTGAAAACCAATCTTGCTATAAACGACCGAAGAAAATTCATAATTGTATATTGTTAAATTTATAACAATAACAATTCAGCAATGTTTTAACAAGATACAAACAGAATCGACCAGAATGTGTCATTTATGACCAATTTCATTTCATTTTAACAAACCCTCATGGTACATTGGTAAGTTTACAAACTTTGTTATTAAATTACTTCAAGTTTATTGACGATAGTCTGATGATGGCGAAATTTAGCTGAAACTAGTTGCCTTTTCAACTTTAAATTATTACCTCATCGGTTGACCACATTAGAGAACATGAACCATTTGGACTTAATAAATTTTTAGTTTTTGGTACAAATTTCTTTATGCGATAAGAAACCGATTATCTGAAAATTCTAAATCCAGTTTGATTGAATATTTTAATCTAAAATAAAGAACCATTTATTATATCATGTATATATTGTTGTTTAAAATTTATATATAATTTTTATTCATAATTATAAATTAAAAATACCCAGTAAATATTAGAAAATTTGATTTAAAAAATATTTTATTATGACTATGACGCAGTTGAAGAATTATCATTGTATCATAAAATTCAATCTCAAAAAAAAAAATCATCGATTTGACCCGGTTGTTAATTCTCATGCTTTGGGTAATGAACAGTTAGCTGCATTTTGTCGGCAGTCCATTCTAACGTTCCAAATTGCATTCATTTTGGAGGAAAGTACCGTTGGGCGAGTTTCACGCACGCTGCTTTCTCGAATTCTTTGTTTCTTTCTTCGATCGAACCGAAATCCTTTTAGTATGCGTGCATCTAGTACAGGGTAATTCACGCACACAATGTATTCTTTTTTATACATCTAGTAGGCTTTTCATTAAATGAAATAAAATAATGCTAATACGTAGTTTTACGTCATACTTTAATCCGAAATACTGTTACGAGTTATACCCGAATATGACATGATTTATATCACAGAAGATAAAAAGTTTGAAAAAAGAAAAAAAAAGGTAAAACAAAGAAATTAGTAAAAAATGTATATAGGCGATAAAATAGTAGGGGGAAAAAGAGTGGGGAAAAATGGGGAAAAAGTGGTTCAAGTGAGATTTGGAGAAATCCATGCATCTGTTTTTTTCTTTTCAACTATCTTCCCATCCCACTCGTTTTCCATTTTTTTAGAGGAAAGAAAAAGTTTAAATACAAAAAATTAGTAAAAAAATTAAGGAAAAATAAAACGGGAGAAAAAAGTATGCAGAACAGTGGGAAAACAGTCGAAAAAAACCATTGTAATGTTCACAATTTGGATTTTCTAGATAAAAAAATGAATTATGAATTTTCCTACTTTCTAATAAATTCTGTTAAAAAACAGATACTCAGAAAAAATTTAATATTTTGTCCCTCTGTGTAGACTAATTGGTTAGTGTCACAGTGAAACGAATAACAAAGTTAGAAGGAAATATTTAACTCTAATTAAAATAAAAAAAGTTATTAGTAGTTTTTTAAAAATATTCTTTTTAATTTAAATTTCTATGTTTCAAAAAAAAATTATACAGTTAATAAAAAGCATCAGAGAAAATTTTATCTTTTGTGGAACTGTTTTGGTTAGTTTAACTCTATGCTTATATCATCAGTATTTTTTTTGTATGCTATTGGCCAGGCGTTAAAAGTTCTGTTTCCTAGTACTTTCCTTAGTTACTGTTTTTCCAGGCATTTTCTTTAGAATTGCTTTCAAGTAGACATCTTACTTTTGATAAGAAACATTAATGACAATTAATAAGTATATGTCCAGAATGTTATCCATAATCTCATAATAAGTATATGGTAGAAAACTCAAGGAAACTACGACACTGATAATCAAATACGAATAAAGAAAAAACATACGTACCGGGAGTTCGTAGAAAGATTGGTGATATAAGATATGATTACGTACATTGATTTATTAATAACAAACTTTTGTGAATACAAGTCTCATATACGAATGTCACTGAGGGAGATGGTATAATGAAGAAACTTCTTATATTATTTCAGTGGCAGCTCAAAAACCCTGAAAAGAACTATAGTATAATATTTATTCATTAACCAAACAGATTTAATAATCTATTGATATTACTACATTATTATAAAAAAGTCAACACAAAACACAATAAGAAAAACACAACTAAATTTCTAGATTTGACAAATAATGAACAGAATTTTTCCGGAAAAAATGAAAATCAATAGGAGAATGGAAATAAAGTTTTTCAAATGCCAAAAAATTGAAGATTTGTCTACAGCGTTAAGAGGCGCCAATATTATATGTTATTTTGCCTGAAATGAATTTTGGGCAACGCTCCCTTAATATTAAAGATAGGAAGCTGCAGTTTTCACCAATCAATTACTTATTTAATTCTTGAGAGTGCGTCTGTGGTACTCTTTTTAAATTATTTTTACGGACGAAACAGCGAATGAGCAAAACCCCTAAAGGAAATAACCAAGTACGCAAACAGACAGGGTTGTAGATTCTTAACGTTACTTAACACCCCATTTTTTTTATTTAAACAAAAACACAAATATTTAGGTAAAATACAAATCATATGTAAATGACACAAGCAAAATCAAAATACAGTAGGAACATCAAAAAAATCCTGTACTGTACCAAACAGAAATTTATGTGCATCGCTAGAATCGTAATTGTAATGAAAAAAAAACCGTTTTTTTACTTCTCAAAACTAACTTACGCAATAGTTAACTTATTATCTCACTGCAAAAATTACTTAAGGCGGAGTTACACGGTGCTAGTAACTTGTATAAGTCACTAAAATCCAGTACTGGATTTTAGAGCTTGCTTTGTGTAAACATATATTCCAGTACTAAATTCCAGCACTGGTTTTAGTAATGATTCTAGTCCAAGGCCATTTGCGGACTATATTTTAGGAAAGAATGCTACCGCTAACATTACCGAATCGAGCACTAACCAATGTCGACTTGGTGCGTTACGTAAAACAGTTGCGAATTCCAAAATTTCGAGGAGTTTTTATGAGAACTAAGCTACCCGCAAAAATGCATAAGGTGGAATGTGGTATAATTAATTTGGATGACGCACTGAATAGAAAGCACGTCTATTTACTGGAGCGAGTGGATACCCCCATTCCCACTATCCTGTTAACTAAACCTGTGCAGACACGATTGCAGGTCTTATTCCAGCGGTTGGTTTTAGTAAATAACACCTGTACGTATGTACGTAATTTCAGTTATTGAAGTGTAGTTAATATTTGTCAAAATGTGCACAAAATGGACCGAAGGAACCACAGCGAAATTTGTAGAATTATATAGAGAGGAAGAGTGCCTTTGGAATACGCAGCTGGTAATCTATAGAAATAAACGCGCTCGTGAGGCGGCTATAAAAAGAATTGTGAAAGCAATGGAAACCGAGGATTTTGCCCAATAGATGTAAAAAACTCGATCATTTAAATTCAATCTTTTTAAACGCGCCCGTGAACAACACCACGAGAAAATTTTGTTATTTTTTTGAGAGTTACACTTACAAGTTACTAGTACCATGTAAATACAACTATCGTCAAAAACACTTTCTTTTAGTACTGTATTTTAGTGACTTATACAAGTTATACAAGTTACTGGCACCATGTAACTCCGCCTGTACTCACAATGTAAACCTAACGTAAACTTTTCAAGATTGGTATACGTAGACGCCAGTGCTTATTCCCTGTCCGGTTTTGTCCATTCGCGGTTTTATATGTTTGCGATTTTGTCCGTTCGCGGTTTTGTCCATTCGCGGTTTTGTCTGTTCTATGTCACTTCGCGATTTTGACCTCACACGTATTTTTAGTTGCTATTTTAGGCGATATCTCATCCAAAAATGAATAATTATGTTTTGTAGCCCTCTACCCTGTTCTGCCCAGGAAAATTGAACTAAAGGGCAGTGGCGGCTCGTAAACTTTTTAAGAGAGGAGGCTGGACATAAAACGATTTTGTAAAAATATACTCTTTTCAGACAATTAATTTAACCTTTGCGCAACGGCTGTACCAGCTACTACAGTGACAAAATTAATTATTGCCCAGCAAGAACCAACGTGGAGGTACAGAGTTTCTCTTGTCAAAAAATTTTTTTTGTTCGTTTTTTTAAAATTTTTTTTTGAATTGTTAATATTTTTCTTTTTTTTGGACTTTTTCATATTTTGTTTTATTAATTTTATTAAATATTTTTATATATTAACGGAATTCTACGGTCTTTACTCTGCGGAAAATGATCAATAATATTATTATAAAATGTATCATTTTGTTTTATGTGTTTTACTGAATCTTTTTCAATAGATATTAAACTAACACTGTATAAACGATTTTGGCCCACACCACCGTCTGTCCTGAAACTGAAACTGAACTGAAAAAATGCAGGCGGTAGGCTAGAGGCTAGCCTACTGAGAGCATTGCCATTTCAGCTATTTTTTAGGGTATTTAGCAATTGGACTGGTCGAAAAAACGACAACTGTAATGAGCAACACGTGTTTAGGGTTTGAGATATATACAAAGTTTGCAGAATCTAGCCTCAGGGCACCGTTGTCAGATTCAAAAATAACTATTGAGAACAGCAAATTAATTGTAAAATTTAAAAAAATATTCGAGAAACAGGAAATAAAATGAAGAATGATCAACAAAATATTTCTGGTGCTATTTGCTGTATAAATTTGTGAGGAGGCCGAGCCTACTTAGCTTCCTTCGAGGAGCCGCCACTGCTAGAAGGTAGGATTACTTAAAATTAACCGGAAAATAGTAAAAAACCAATTTTTATTAGAATACAAGCACATTTTCTTTGGGTAATTCTCTAAACGGAAACCATACAAGTTACGTGCCTGATAAATTATTTATAAAGAATTAACACTTGGGCTAATTGACTCCAAAATATTTTTTAATAAAATTTCAGATTTCTTATATAAACACCTAACATTAGATTTATTTTAGCTGATAATTTTAATATTAATAAATCATGAATAATTAAGAAAAAATGAGAGTTCCCAAGAAAAGAAAGAAAAAGCAAAACAAATAAAAGAAGTTATGATTTTCTCGAATATTTGACTAACGATTTGTCCCTTTTGTTTATCCAGTAGTAGTGGACAACAAGATTTCTGTGCCAATAGGAGCTCGTCAGTGAACTTTTTGTAGTTGTTACTTTTATGATTTACTAAAAAATTCACAACTACATTTTTGAAGCATTGCCAATATTATAAATAAATAAATAAATGAAAACGTCTTTATTCATCAATAAATGGACAAGAAAAATCATAATGAACAAAAAAAAATCAATTCACGAAATTTTCACTATGAAATGAAATATCGATGTAAGTAAAAATTCCAAAAAGTCAATCCTAAGAATTTCCTAATATAGATTTCTTTTTAAAATTCGAGAGAATGTACGACCTAAACTCTACGGGAAGATTATTAAAGTGTTTGATATCATTATAGGAAAAACTTCGCTTAAAAAGTGCTGTTTTGTGCCGAGGAATAATGAACGTTGATTTATTTTTCGAATTATATCTATTTTCAAATGTTTTAAATTTTTCAAAAACATAAGGAGGCTGCTTGGTAACGAAAATTTTGTGAGTAAAGGTTTTAATTCCTTGAACTTATGGGATATGTGGTCAAATTTGGGAATGCCATAACTGAATCTGAGACAGGAGTTTTATATTTTTTGGAGCCGATTTAAGTCAGTTTTTAATAAAGCAGAACCATAAACTACATCGCTAATTTAGAAAGAATAAGTGACTCGCATAGTTATAATTTTATGTCAGATGATACTGCCATGCTAATTTTTCTAAAACTCCCAAAAAAACGGACACTTAATATATTATTCTTAATAAGGTACATTGTATGAATCACCCTATACGGATGCATACATTAATATCTATTCCGCTCACATTATAATTTATGTACGTATTACTATATGATTTGCGATGGGAGGATTACCTGCATAATGACCTAGAGGGATTTTGAATGCCTATGTCCCTTTCTACTTTTAGTAATAGTGATACACGCAACAAAACCAAATTTTTTATTACAGATATAATTTTGTTTTAAAATACCTGCGTTCGCTATTAATATATTGTTTTGGAAACCCTATTTTTTTTTAAATAATTTCCATTCCTTATCATGCGTAGCTCACCTTTGGGGTGGGTTCACAATACTAAAAAAATTTATAAATTTAAAATAAATATAATTATAATTATTCCTTCCCGGCGGCGGCTTCCATTTATTCACTTTTAATCTTCCATTTTTTTTATTATAATTTAAATTTTCTAAATTCTGTCCCTGTCTAAATTGTTTCTCACTGCTGTCTGTCTCACCTTCCTTTACTATTTGTCTTCTAACTCCGCTTCCAAAATTATATATTTTTATAATTTTTTTTTTAAATATTAGTAATCTCACCTTATATACAGGGTGTACAGAGATGAAATCGACAAAACTCAGAGACTGCCAATATGATTGCAAAAAGTCATATACAAATGTCCAAAACCGCTTTGTTACTGATATACAGTGTGATTTTTGAATTTAGACAAAAAATTCAATCCGCCATATTAAATACACGGATAACCCGATTTGGTTTAAATTTGGTACATGAATTAAACTAAATTGCCTTAATAAGTAGCCCTTTGAACGAATCCAATATCAGGACCGGAATATTCTTTTTCTTCCATCTTAATTTCTTGTAAGAATAACTCACCTTGTATAATGGTTATCAAAAATCTGAGGTCAGATTCGAAATCTACGAAAAAAATCGTACAGGAACTTGTTAAAAAAGTTTCTGGCACCATTTCAGTTATTCCGTAATAAATTATTATTTTCAATTTTTTCATTCGAGAAATTAATTTTGGGATAAAATACCATCAGAAATGGGTTATTATAATAAAAAATTACAAAACCAAGAAATAAATATTGTTATTTTCTTTAATTAGTTCGTAGTAAAATTGTATAAAATACTTTCGTAGAGAGATGATTGACTCTTTTTATTTAACAAATATGAATTTTTTGAGTGCTGAAATGAAAAGAAAAATGTAAAAACGAAAAGGTAAGAAATTTGTGTTAGGTTACATCTTTCCACAGATCTATCAAGATACACCTAAGTCTACATAAAGCACTTTTTAAACATTTTCACAGTTATTAAAATTGTAATCTAATTTCGGGAATTTGCGTTTCTCTATCGGGTATTTTCCAATAGCACTGACTAATAATTTCCAAACAAAATATTTTCACAAATGCTTGTATTCGTTTGCAGCAGATCTAACTGCCAATTTCGTATGAGATATTTGATATAAAAAGAGCTCAAGATAGAAAAACCTCTGATAATTTTCTTCTTCGTGAAGCCTATCAAGTATTAAATGGTAAATGTCATATGTGACAATTCAGAACGACAAATTGAGGTTTCATTCTGCCCAACGATGCCATATCTAATTTTATTTATTTATTTATTTATTTATTTATTTATTTATTTACTCTAATTTACAGTTTCCCATTAACAAATTAGAGACATAAAGTATCTATAATACAAAAATAAAATTATTAAACAAATCAGAAAAAAAATGAAAGTACGTAAACACAAAAACAAAAATTATACATAAAAGCAAAATTGTTGCAACTGATTAATCTAGGTATAAGTTCTTAAATAAATAGACCTAATTTGTCCAGGAGATTCAAGGAAAATATCAAAAAGATTACTATTATTATTGTAGTTTTCGCACATGTTAGATACTGGTGAATTTCTGAAATTATTTTATTTTAATATAAAAGGTTTGATTTCCTCGTGACGATAGCCTAGGAACCAAAAAGTTTAATTTTTCCGAAAGATATTGACAGTTCACAGTATTAGCCAAAACTTGACGTAAAAGAACAAGTGAGCTGCATTCCCTTCTAGCAACAAGGCTATTGAATGAATGCCTCGCTAATAGATGATTATGAGATGAACCGATGGCTGGATATACCCTATATCAATTTTAAAACTTAATAATTTTAGGAAACGTCTTTGTAAAGCCTCAATACCATCAATATGCGTTTGATATTTGGGGCTCCATATTATAGACGCATACTCCAACTTGGAGCGACCAAATGCATAATATAAACTATTTAAGGCCATTAGGTTTGTAAAGTCGCGCGACAATACTATTAATGTGAGAAATGAAAGTGAGTTTCATATCAAAAGCTATACCCAAATCTGTGTAACTACTGATGGTCTGTCTAATACCGTTCGGTCAATCATATAATCATTATGAAATAGATCTGACTTAAGGGAATACAACATAACCACACACTTAAGCTTAACTTATTTGTGGAACACCATTCAAAAATTCGTTCCAAGTTACTTTGTAATTGATGACAATCACTATTTTCAGTAACTCTACGAAATATTTTCATATCATCAGCATATAGCAATACATCAACATCCAGTATACTTAAGATATCATTAATGAAGATATTAAATAACCTAGATTAGAACCCTGAGGCACGCCTGATGTAGCTAAATATTCTTTCGACTTGTGGCCACTACATACCACAAATTGCTTTCTATTTGATAAGTACGAAGAAAATAAATTTATCATATTAACAGATAATCCAATTTTTGATAATTTAGACAATAACAAGTTATGATCAAGTCTGTCGATAGCCTTTGAGAAGTCTGTATAGATAACATCTGTGTGTGCCTGGTCATCAAAGTTCTGCGCTATTTCCTGAGTTATTTGTAAGAGATTCGTGACGACAGAACGTCCTTTCATAAAGCCATGTTGATGTACTGATAAATGCCCACTAACCGAAGAATACAGAAATCCTTGAAGAAGAATCTCAAAATTACAAATAATAGTGATTGGTCTAAAATTACATATATCGAGGCGATTCCCTTTCTTGTATATAGGACAGACCTTTGACATTTTCCGCATGTAGATGGAACTGTACTTGTCTTTAAACAAATATTTATTAGGGTAGTTATTGGAGCAGCAAGAACATGAGCACAACGTGACGTCACACATTCACTTTTTTCCTGATTATGAAAAAATTAGTAATCAGAAAATTTAAAAAAAAATTCCAGAGTGATATCAGCTCATATTCTTTCTAATTATAGTATTCCCTTATGGTCCATAAAAAGGTCCATTCAATCCACTGAAAGTCGTGACTAGGTAGTAGGGCGGTACTGGAGCAAACGTAGAAAATATTTACAATTGCCAACCAGCCGCGGTCTCCCCTACTAGTCTTAATAGTTAAAGATCCAAAATTTTTGTATCGATGACACGCCCTTTATAAAAGTTTTAAAAATGGTTTCCTCATACTTTAAACTAATGAAAAGTTAATCTTGTTGGAATTCAATAAAATTAGCCGTTTGGCTGATATTTGGATTTAATTAATGCACTGTATACCAATTTGCGCATTCGCCATTTTTTATAAGGAAAATCCCAGATAAAATAATTTAATATTACAATGCCTAAGATTCACCTAATGTAGTAGAACTAAACAATTTTGCTGTAAAGCATATAGTTGATAATCCTCTATTAGCTGATTTTTGAAAATTTCACTGATTATCGATTTTAAAATGCCTGAAGCGTTTGAAACATTTTGGAAAACATGGAATCTCCTTTTCACCCAAATAATTTAACTCATCAACATGAGAATGTTTGCAAATGGTTGCCGCGGGCGGTATTTGATGTTTCAACATCCTTTGAAAATTTTGGTGTGTTCGGAAAAGCTCACTTTTCAAATGTATCGATTTTTAATTAAACCCTTTTTATGATGGACGTGAACGAACGCAGAAACAAAGTATCATTTGCATTTTTATTTCATAACAGGGAATAGGTTTAACAGGGGTTTATACATGGCAACACAGAAAAACAGTGATCTTTTTACTTTGAAAAATTACGATTTATCTCAACACACCTAAGCCCAATTGTTAATATTAAATAATATATTGTAATGTTATGTAGTAAATTAAAATAGAAAAAAGTATGAGAATTAGTAATAGTTATATGAAAATATGGATAATGTGAGTAATAAAGGGTTTTAATATTATTGGGAAATTGTAAATTAATATGGAGAGGGCTTACAGCAGTTGGTTTGGAAATGTCACTGTGATGGGAAAGAGAACGTTCCTTGTCATGTGGATATTTCTTTTTTTGTTAGTGGGGTTAGAGATTTTATAAAATTGCAAAACTTAAGTAGGAAAAAATGATATAAAAGAAAATTGAATAATTATTGATTCGATATAAAGGGTTTTGTCAGATAAGAAATTTGTGGGAAATATTGATTGTCAGAAGAGGAAGGATTTTATTAGATGGTGTATTAGACTAGTTGGAGTTATAGAAAAATATGTTATGGAAAATAAATAAAATTTGATAAAAAAGGTAAAATTTTATTTTTCAAAATTAAAATTAAAAAAACTAAATACTGGGTTAAAATAAAATAAACAGAAGAAATGTAAGTAAGAGAGATAGTAACAAAGACAGTAGCAGAGGCAGTTAAAAAAAATAGAAGAAATTTAAATAAAACATCAATAAACTTGATTGTAATAATTTTCAAATGTTTGAAAATAAAACGGTTTTAAGAAATTCAGAAATTTCTAAAATATATCAAAAAATTCTAAAATTAAAAAAAAGTGTCTAGAAATTCAAAAATTTCTAAAATATATCAAAAAATTCTAAAATTAAAAAAAAATAAATAAAAATGTCTAGAAATTCGAAAATTTCTAAAATATATCAAAAAATTCTAAAATTAAAAAAAAATAAATAAAAATGTCTAGAAATTCAAAAAATTTCTAAAATATATCAAAAAATTCTCATATTTAAAAAATAAATAAATAAAAATGTCTAGAAATTCAAAAATTTCCAAAATATAGCAAAAAACTCTAAAATTAAAAAAAAAATAAATAAAAATGTCTAGAAATTCGAAAATTTCATTTCAAAAAACATTAAAAAATATTAAAAAAGTATTTGAAGATTTCAAAAATATATCAAAAATTTCGAAATACAATTTTTTTCGAATATTTCAAAAAGTAAAAATATTCAAAAATTTCTACAATAGGTATATCTAAAATTACATAAAACATAAAATTATTAGTCTAATTTAAAATATTTCAAAAATTTGAAATATTGATTTTTTTTTCGAAATTTTGAAAAAGCAGACATGTCAACATATTAAAAAATTTCGAATTAAAAAAATTTCAAGAATTATAAACATGTCAAAAGTTTCAAAAAGCATTAAAAAATTATTTGAAAATTGTAAAATTTGTAAAAATTTGAAAAATATGTAAAAATTTGTATAACTTTACAAGGAAATAACAAAATATACAAAATTGTTTATTTATGATGCCCACATAACAGTTTAATTTTTACGAATCATTTTTAAAGGTAAAGGATTAAGTTTACTGTTTATTATTCTTTATTTTATTAGTAAATAAAACTTAAAATCATGCAGTCTATACGAAGTCAATCCGAACAGCTAAAAAGAAGACTTACATGTACCGAGTCTGATAAATTTACTAGTTAATATCATATAAAACCTCCCATATAAAATTGATGATTAAACCTCGTATGCATTTTTCTTATCACTCACTCAAAGTCGACCCGCTGTATCTAGTCAATCAAATAATATTGCATGGACACACAAGCAAAATACGATGGTCGGGTCCGCTGTGAACACCTGAATTGTCAGTGGTGCAGATTGGGGGCTTGAGTTAGGATTTATAAAATTAGTTTATTCTGCTCTCTTGCGAATTTTAGCGAGTGGCTTGCATTAGTAACGTATTTTTCTAAATCGTTTTCTTGTTGTTATTATTTAATCAAGATGGCGTTATGGAGACCTTTTCTTGGTGTTTCTGATAATGAAACGGACAATGTTGAAGGCTCGGATGAAGATAAAATTCTATGACGCCGCCCATGCTTTACAAAGAATTTAGTTTTTATGTCGTTTCAACTGACTTCGTATAGACTATACCACAATGTATTTAAAATGTTAAGGGGGGGGGTAACTAGTTTAGGCTACTAGCCATCTTCAGGCCTAAGAATATTACATAGGTTCGAAAAAATTATACAATAATAAGAAACTTAACTTACCATCTACTAAATAACGTATTGGAGTATATTGACATACATTTAAAATAAAACTAACTTTAATGTTCCAAATTATATTCAGGGCTGTATTTCTAAATAGGCTAAGTCAGGCAAATTTTCAGGAGCTGCAGTATGACAATTTATTCAAAAGTTAAAATGAGGTATTTCAGACGCATATATATTTAAAGCAGTGATCACTGATCTCCAGGAACAAAGTAATTAATTAAGTTCGAGACCCCTTTCATCTTTTAACTAAGTAAAAAAAACAATTAGATAACTAAATTAATTATATTATTTATTACGTAATCCATTAAAATTGTAGTTTTATCTAAACTAAATCAACTTTATGTTTAATAAAGATAAAAACACCAATGGACTATATCCTTTTGTTGTATAAAGGAGGCGGAAAATGGACTTTGGAATATAGGCGACATATCCTTAAATCCGGCCCTGATTATAATCATG
This sequence comes from Neocrepidodera transversa, assembly GCA_963243735.1. NCBI lineage: Eukaryota > Metazoa > Arthropoda > Insecta > Coleoptera > Chrysomelidae > Neocrepidodera > Neocrepidodera transversa. The sequence continues at coordinate 7,391,764 of OY725338.1, forward strand.
TTTTCACTTTTGCCATTTGCAAGGTTAATTTTGCAATTTGGTATATCGTACCCCATGCACTGTTTAAGAAATTTTATGTAGAACAAATTTCCTTTAATCACATTATAACTTATTAAGTCGAAAAGGCTATCCATGTTCTCTAATGTTGTTAACCGACGAGGTATTAAAACTTGACTTCAAAGTACCACAATTGATTTACTGATATAATTTAAAGTTGAAAGGGGCGACTAGTTTCGGCGAAATTTCGCCATCATCAGGCCAATGTATTCATGAGGAAAGAGGTTTTTTTATATTAAAATAAAATGTTTATAATAAAATGAATAAACGTCATTAAACATCAGTTTTTCAACGTCTTACTAGTGAGCCTCCTTAGGGCAATGTTCTTGTTGCCTCATTTGTGTTAGTACGCCACTCTTGGGGTTGCTAACCTCATCAACTTCTATCAAGTGGTTTCCTACGCCACGTCGGGGTCCTAAAACCCATCCTAATACCGGCTAAACTTTTGGCCATCCTACCATATACATTCACTAAAAATGTTTTCTTAAATATATCTCGTTCACCAAATTTCATCCTTTGGTTCATGCACGATTCGAGAACTCCTTTCTCCCCGTTTCCTAATGTTCACATGATGTCCCAGTGTACCACATTTGAATTTTTAATTTTTTTTTAATTAACGAATAATTAAAACTCCAAGTCATACCACACACAAAATTTTTTTCAGGTTTAAGATGATATTAAAATGGCGACATGTTTCGGCCAAACGATGGCCATCATCAGGCAAAAATAATGACGAAATTATACATGGTGTTAAAATTTGGTATGAAAATTGAACACTAACATAGTAAAATTTTTTATAAAAATAATGTTGAAAACTATTTTTTACACCATGTACCAATACCCAATGCCCCCTAAACTTTAATTTTTTAATTTTTCGTTTAGTCATTTTATTATTAGTATTATTACATATTGCGTCATGTAATACCAATTAATTTAATTCCATTTTAATATAAAAAAACCGTGCCCCAATGAATACAGTCGCCTGATGATGGCAAAATTTCAATAAATCATTTGTGATACTTTGACATCGAGTTTTATTACCTTAAAACTATTAGTTACTGAGATATAAGCCCAGTTTTGACAGAAAAATCTGTTTTTTTCGCATTCTTGTTAATAACTCAACCGACTCGATTTTCCGCACCGGAACATGAATTTCACTTATTATTTGACTCCTTTCCCGATACAATCCAATTAATTCTTTTTTTTTGCTTTACCGCGAACATCCAATTAAAAAGGTAATTTGCTTTTACCATTAAAAGTAGAGAGAATCTTCAATTCATTGGCTAAATTTACAAACTTTATTGTAGAAACCTCGACATGTGTCACAGAAAAACAATTAAAATAAACTGGTTTGAAATTATTAGCTTAAATACGATTTTTTGACTGATAGTAATATTAAAGCAAAACTACATTATTGAAACAATAAGTTAATTTTTGTTTTCAAAAACATATTATTATTATTATTACGTACATATAGAAGTCGAATGGCTATGGATGTTCTGGCACACTCCTCATGGAAAATAGTATGGTAAATCGCTTAGGTCCCTTCTATTAATTTTTGGTATACGTCAAGGTTCCAATCCGCGCCAGACAAGTCTTAACCCGCTTTCTATCTGGTTCCAATCCGCGCTACACAAGTCTCGAACCCCTTCTAAAAGGTCTCGGAACAGCTTTTAACAGGTCTTGAACAGCTTTCAACAAGTCTAGAACACCTTTTAACAGGTCTCGAAAAGCTGTTCGAGACCTGTTAAAAGCTGTTCGAGATCTGCTAAACGCTGTTCAAGACCTGTTAAAAGCTGTTCAAGACCTGTTAAAAGCTGTTCAAGACCTGTTTAAAAGCTGTTCAAGACCTGTTTAAAGCTGTTCGAGATCTGATGAAAGCTGTTCCAGACCTGTTAAAAGCTGTTCAAGACCTGTTAAAAGCTGTTCGAGACCTGTTAAAAGCTGTTCAAGACCTGTTTAAAGCTGTTCGAGATCTGATGAAAGCTGTTCCAGACCTGTTAAAAGCTGTTCAAGACCTGTTAAAAGCTGTTCGAGACCTGTTAAAAGCTGTTCAAGACCTGTTAAAAGCTGTTCAAGACCTGTTATAAGCTGTTCGAGGTCTGTTAATAGCTGTTCGAGGTCTGTTAATAGCTGTTCGAGACCTGTAAAAAGATGTTTGAGACAGCGGATTGAGACTTGTCTAGCGCGAATCGGAACGTTGACGTGTAACAAAAATTAACAAAAGGGACTTTAGCGATTTCCCATGCTATTTTCCATAAGGAGTGTGCCAGAATACCCATAGCTATTCTACTTGTATTTTCCTTAAACCATCCTAAGTCTGCCTGGAAAATATTTTTTTAAATAAATAAATTACTAATATAGAACTTTAGATTAATTAACAACATTTGAATAATTTTTTGAACAACTATTTATTGGTATATGATTAGTCTAATTAAAATTTTAAGAATAAAAAAGCAAATTTCTAAAAAGTTGGGACGTAATTTGATAAGTCGAAAGATAATTTGGTCCGTTTTACTGGTAAAATGGAGATAAACGCGTTCAAAATTTATTTCCAAATACAAAAGCAACAATTGATTTTACCAGAATATAAATCGTGATTTATTGATCGTTTATTTTTAATAATTTTGTCATTTACTGGAATTTACCTGTACCTAAACGTACGATATCTATTATTTTATATATTTAAAGTATCAAACCTTTTATTTAATTTAAAAATTAAGTAATAAAACTAAATATAAACCCCAAAATAGTTCTTAATATATTCAACAAATCAATTTACAAATTACAAGGGCCGGTATGTTGTATTATTTCTTATGTATCTATTTGTTTTCATTGATTCCTTTTCGTTACCCTTCGCTTCGTAGAAATCGAAATCGAAAGTGAAGCTCATTCGAAAACTAAATAGAAAGTGAAGGTATAAAGTGCGAGTCACACGAGAGCAACCCAACTTTGTAGGTCGCGCAGGGTCGGCAGTAAAGAAATTTATTCTCAAATATTTTAAAGTTAATAACGAAGTATCTAAATATTTATTAATATGTTATCTTGCCTGAAATTGTTTTTGGACGGGCGCTCCGTTAATATTAAAGATAGGAAGCTGCGGTTTTCACTAATTGATTCTGTAGTAAATTCTTTAGAGCGCGTCTGTGGCACTTTTTTTAAATTATTTTTAGTAAAACTGATACGACTATCAACTTTTATCTCTAGATAAATTAAAAAAAAGTAGCATAAACGCGCTCTTCTGATAAATATTTTAAATATCATGAAAAAACCGCGTATTTTTAGTTGCTATATTAGGCGAGTTCTCGTCCAAAAACGAATAATTATGTTTTATGGCGCTCTACCCTGTTCTGTGCAGAAAAAATTGGACTAGAGGGTAGGATTACTTAATATTAACCCGAAAATACTTAAAAAACAATTTTTACACCCAATTCATTAGAATACAAGTACATTTGCCTTGAGTAATTATCTAACCGGCAACCACAAAAATCAGGTGGGATAATGAAACGATACTTTAATTTGTTGATAATTAGAAATAAATGTGGTTTAAGCTCCGGTTCTTTTTATTATGGGTCCCTAGAATTTGAAATAGGTATATCAAAAAGTAAAATATTAAATAAAAAAAAAATGTGGACGCCAGTCTAATTGATTTTTTGATGTAATTAGAAACAATTGACAAAAAAAACTATGATATATTTCAGAATCCGTCCATTTTTTTCTTTTTGTGGGTTTAAACTCAAATTAAACGTTATATTTGTTTTAATAAGAGGGAAAAAAATAACTTTCAGAGACTTTTCTTTTTTCTTGGAAATCCAACTTTGCTTGGTAAAAAAAATCGTAAAAAATTGTAAAAAAATCGTAAAAAACAGACAAAAGTCATAAAATTTCGTAAATTATTAAAAAAATTGAGAAAGAAGAAAATGGAAAAAATCGTAAAAAACGTAAACAACCGTAAAAAATTGAAAAAAAAAAACGTAAAAAAATCGGCAAAATGTTGTCAAATTTGATAAATAATTTAAACAATAGAGAGACAGAAAAACAATTGAAAAAATCGTAAAAAATCGTGAAAAACAGACAAAAGTCATAAAATATCGTAAATAATTAAAAAAACTGAGAAAGAAAAAATGGAAAAAATCGTGAAAAGTCGTAAAAATTCGAAAAAAAAAATGTAAAAAAAACGTAAAAAAAACGTAAAAAAACTAAAAAGGCGTAAAATTTCGTAAATAATTAAAATAATTGAGAAAGGAAAAAGTGGAAAAAATCATAAAAAACGTAAACAACCGTAAAAAATTGAAAAAAAAAACGTAAAAAAATCGGCAAAATGTTGTCAAAGATAAATAATTTAAAAAATAGAGAAAGAGAAAAACAATTGAAAAAATCGTGAAAAAACGTGAAGAACAGACAAAAGTCATAAAATATCGTAAATAATTAAAAAAAAAATGGAAAAAATCGTGAAAACTCGTAAAAAAAATGTAAAAAAAAAACGTAGAAAAACTGTAAAAAAAGTCGTAAAATTTCGTAAATAATTTAAAAACTGAGAAAGATACAAAAGAAATGAAAAAAATAGTAAAAATGGTAAAAAATAGTAAAAGATCTTAAAAAAAGAAAAAAATGGTAAAAAATTGTAAAAAATCGTAAAAAAACTCGTAAATAATGCTAAATAATCGTAAAACATCATAAATAAAATAATATCGAAAAAAATCATAAAAAATCGTAAAAAATTGAAAAAAACTGTAAAAAACAGGCAAAAAGCTTCGTAAATAATTTAAAAAATAGAGAAAGATAGAAATGAAATTGAATTAATCCTAAAAAATGGTTCATAATCTTAAAAAACGTAAAAAATCGTAAAAATTAGTAAAAAATTGTAAAAAAGCGTAAAAAAACCGTAAAAAAATCGTAAAAAACTGGTAAAATGTAAAATTTCGTAATGCTAAATAATCGTAAAACATAATAAAAAGTCGTAAAAAATCGTAAAAAACATAATAAAACGTAAAAAAAACAAGAAAAGAAAAATCTGGAACAAAAGGAAAAAGGGATAATATCGGGAGAGATCGAAAAACGCGAGTAAATTAGAAAATAATCAAAAAATAAAAAATTAAATGAAAGAAAAACATAAAAAATCGGAAAAAATTGGAAAAAAAAACAGATAACAGACGGAAAAAATGGGGAAAGATGGGAAAAGTAAAAAAAAATGGGAAGAAAGACCCTAAAAAAAATTAATATCAATAAAAATGTATAATAAAATCAATTTTTTTTTAAATTTGAATCTCGACTGACAGAAGAGAAACTTTTTGTAATAAACAGATCCTCGCAGCCATATGACTGATTAAATCATTACGGTTACTGACGTTACTTGAAGGATTCATGCATTACAATTAGATCATATGTTATATTTCTTTTTTTAATTTTTTTGCAGGTCACTTTTGTTATACTTCACAATACTTTTTCAGTGACTAATAAAAAATGTCATTCTGCTTCGTCTGTTTAAAAGACTAAAATCTCATCATAGCCGTTATGTCTATAAATTTCGTGTTGCGTATAGTTCTTGTGTTTATTCTTAAAGTGAATTTTTCGGACCGGAGTACTAAAAACATCATATGCTTTTACACCGTGCAATATTTATTTGTTTAAAACATGCATTTGAAAAAGAGAAAGAGGGATACATAGACAGTTAGTAAAGCTTTAAGAAGGCAAAACAGCAAACAAGTTTAATGGCGAACAGAGAGCAGAAGTGAAATGCGGAGATAGATAATAGATATCAAGAGGTCTGAAGAGAACAAAAAGAAGAAAGAAATTAAAAAAAATATTAATTTTAGAGTCTTCGAAAAAAACCCTTATAAAACGGTTTCGACCGCAAGTCCAACTGTTTTCAACTTTGACTGCATCTCCCACGACCGCATCTCCAACAGCTTCACTACTATTGTTATAGTGAAATCATTAATAATTAAAAATAATAATCTATTTGTGAGACTCTTAAGGGGTGGTTTTAGGCCTTAATTTGGTCGTTGTTTTAATTAGTGCTTCTGAAAGATATATCAAAAATAATGGTTAGCTTGAGTTTATTTTAGAATCCCGGCGCTGAAGAATAAACAACAAAAAGGGACTAGTGAGTTATAAATTTTATAGTTATGCCTAAACGAGACAAATTCAAAACTTAATTTCAACAAGTATTTAAATCTGAAAAGGGAGCAACTAATTTATTTGTTTGATTTGTTTGATGTATGCGTATTAGGTGCAATTTGTTATCCAAAAAAATTAACAGATTAAATTTAATTCCTTTTATAAACCTTTATAGGTAAAGATTAAAACAGGGACATGTTTATTGCTGAAATTTTGTATCCTTTAAATAACACAAAAAAAATCAACGAAAAACAATAATCAAAGCAAAAGTATTTTCTTTGGAATCACTTTTTAAGTTTATTACTTTGACTTTATATTCATAAAAGTTTGAATGGATACTTGGTTTTAACTGAGCGTCGGCGCAGAATCCACATATCTACGTGCCAACGCCAGTATGATTATTTAACTCCTATGTACTAGACTCATAAATGCAATTAGAAATTAATATTAAAAATAATATAAAACTAAGTTTGATAATATGAATAGGGCTTAGATCATTTGAAATATAAAGTTTCCTGTGACATGGGAAGTAAAAAAATAGTATGTGGGTTGAAAATTTTGTTTAAAAAAAAAGAATATTTATTGGTTTGTTATTTGCTTATCTGAGAGTAGATGGATTTTGAATTTACAAAATATGAGCGAAATTAAACAAAAATCGGTTGTGTCGCTCCAAAACTTTCCCGACGAGTATCCACGAATATTTTTTCAGATATTTAATGTTAAAGTTTCAACTTTTGACATTTTTTTATTTTTGACAGGTGACAGTTGGATAAATAATTATGACTGTTCTGAATAGAGTTTTTCAAGGGCTTTCAAACGACATATTGCATCTGTCATTTTTTGATAGTGATACTTCCGTTTGACAGATCTTGTACAAAAACTAATGGGTTCTTCCGACAGATAACCCAAACTCATATACCACATTTCAGCTCAATCGCATTAATACTTCTTCAGATATTTAATGCTGAATTTTCAAAATTTTACATTTTTTTATTTTTGACAGATGACAGTTGGAGAAATAATTTTGACTGTTCTGAATAGAGTTTTTCTAGGGCTTTGAAATGACATATCGCATGTCCAATTCCGTGACATAGTGCATCTGTCATTTTTTGATAGTGGTACTTCCGTTTGACAGATGTCGTACAAAAACTAATGGGTTCTTCCGACGGGTAACCCAAACCCCTATACCAAATTTCAGCTCAATCGCTCACATACACACACAGACCGACAGACAGACTTCCATCTGGAAATGGTCTTAATCGTCACTGGGCACTAAAACAAACTGTATTTTAAATTTGGATAAAAATTAATTATAATTTATACATATTTTAAATCTTACACCCCCTTTACACAATGTAATTTTTTTCTTTTAAAATAAAAAAAGAAGACTGAAAAAGTCAAGAATCAGCTAATAAATTAACAGAAAATAGCAATATATACTGTTATTTATATGTCAAATAGAAAACGTGTTAAAATTTTATTAGTTGTTTATGTTTTGTTTTAGTATATTCTATTTATTATTTTAGTACTATTCTAACTTGTTTAATATAAAACTCGTAAACAACCTGTAAAAAATAATAAATCACACAGATCAAATTAAATATACAATTTTAATTCAAAATTGCATACTACTGACTTCGTCACCAATGATCACATAACATATAAAAAAATTTTTATTGATTTCAAATTAATCTTAACCTTCAATTATAATTGTATGATTAATTGTAAAAAAAGCAACTCAGCAATAAAATTTCATTTAAAAATAAATTACCATCTGATTGATTAATTTTATTATTATTTTTCTTTCTTTTATTTATTTTTACTTGATTTTTATATATTTATGTCAAGAATAAGATTGTAACTCAAATTACAATGTTTTATTATCAATTTTATAGTTTGTGGAACATTGTAACTTGATCTTTTTCTTTTGAATACTTTTTTAAATTTGAACAAAAGCTTCAAGAATTTTGAATAAAAAATTTCAAGAATTTTGAACAAACGTTTCCAGAATTTTGATTAAAAATATCAAGAATTTTGAAGAGGAATTTTAAATATTTCAAAAATTTTAATTAAAAACTTTTAAAAATTTTAGTAAAAAAAAATCAAAAATTTCAAGAATTTTGTCTGAAATTCCAAGAGATTTAATTACAATTTTCAAGAATTGTAAAAATTTTGAACACTTTCAAGAATCTGAACAAAAGCTTCAAGAATTTTGAACTAAAATTTCAAGAATTTTGAAGAGAAGTTTTAAAAATTTCAAAAATATTAGTGTTACAAAAATCAAAAATTTCAAGATTTTGTCTGATATTTTCAAGAATTTTGAACAAAAGTTTCCAGAATTTTGAACAAATATATCAAGAATTTTGAAGAGAAATTTTAAATATTTCAAAAATTTTAAGTAAAACATTTCAAAAATTTTAGTAGGTACCTAATAAAAAATTAAAATTTTTAAGAATTTGAACACAAGCTTCAAGAATTTTGAACAAAAATTTCAAGAATTTTGAAGTTTCCAGAATTTTGAACAAATATTTCAAGAATTTTAAACAAGAATTTTTAAGAGAAATTTTAGATATTTCAAAATTTTAGTAATAAAAAAATCAAAAATTTCAAGAATTTTGTCTGAAATTTTAAGAGATTTAATTAAACATTTCAAGAATTTTAAGAATTTTGAACACTTTTAAGAATTTGAACAAAAGCTTCAAGAATTTTGAATAAATATTTCAAGAATTTTGAACAAACGTTTCCAGAATTTTGAATAAAAATTTCAAGAATTTTGAAGAGAAATTTTAAATATTTCAAAAATTTTAAGTAAAACATTTCAAAAATTTTAGTACCTAATAAAAAATTAAAATTTTTAAGAATTTGAACACAAGCTTCAAGAATTTTGAACAAAAATTTCAAGAATTTTGAAGTTTCCAGAATTTTGAACAAATATTTCAAGAATTTTAAACAAGAATTTTTAAGAGAAATTTTAGATATTTCAAAATTTTAGTAATAAAAAAATCAAAAATTTCAAGAATTTTGTCTGAAATTTTAAGAGATTTAATTAAACATTTCAAGAATTTTAAGAATTTTGAACACTTTTAAGAATTTGAACAAAAGCTTCAAGAATTTTGAATAAATATTTCAAGAATTTTGAACAAACGTTTCCAGAATTTTGAACAAAAATTTCAAGAATTTTGAAGAGAAATTTTAAATATTTCAAAAATTTTAAGTAAAAAATTTCAAAAATTTTAAGTAAAAAATTTCAAAAATTTTAGTACCTAATAAAAAATTAAAAATTTTAAGAATTTTGAACTCTTTCAAGAATTTGAACACAAGCTTCAAGAATGTTGAACAAAAATTTCAAGAATTTTGAACAAAAGTTTCCAGAATTTTGACAAATATCTCAAAAATTTTAAATATTACAAAAATTTTAATAATAAAAAAAACAAAAATTTTAAGAATTTTGTCTGAAATTTTAAGATTTTTTTAAAAATTTCAAGAATTTCAAGAATTTTGAATACTTTCAAGAATTTGAATAGATGCTTCAAAAATTTTGAACAAGAATTTTAAACAAGAATTTTCAAAAGAAATTTTATTATTTCAAAAATTTTAGTAATTAAAAAATCAAAAATTTCAAGAATTTTGTCTGAAATTTTAAGAGATTTAATTAAACATTTCAAGAATTTTAAGAATTTTGAACACTTTTAAGAATTTGAACAAAAGTTTCAAGAATTTTGAATAAATATTTCAAGAATTTTGAACAAACGTTTCCAGAATTTTGAACAAAAATTTCAAGAATTTTGAAGAGAAATTTTAAATATTTCAAAAATTTTAAAACATTTCAAAAATTTTAGTACCTAATAAAAAATTAAAATTTTTAAGAATTTGAACACAAGCTTCAAGAATTTTGAACAAAAATTTCAAGAATTTTGAAGTTTCCAGAATTTTGAACAAATATTTCAAGAATTTTAAACAAGAATTTTTAAGAGAAATTTTAGATATTTCAAAATTTTAGTAATAAAAAAATCAAAAATTTCAAGAATTTTGTCTGAAATTTTAAGAGATTTAATTAAACATTTCAAGAATTTTAAGAATTTTGAACACTTTTAAGAATTTGAACAAAAGCTTCAAGAATTTTGAATAAATATTTCAAGAATTTTGAACAAACGTTTCCAGAATTTTGAACAAAAATTTCAAGAATTTTGAAGAGAAATTTTAAATATTTCAAAAATTTTAAGTAAAAAATTTCAAAAATTTTAAGTAAAAAATTTCAAAAATTTTAGTACCTAATAAAAAATTAAAAATTTTAAGAATTTTGAACTCTTTCAAGAATTTGAACACAAGCTTCAAGAATGTTGAACAAAAATTTCAAGAATTTTGAACAAAAGTTTCCAGAATTTTGACAAATATCTCAAAAATTTTAAATATTACAAAAATTTTAATAATAAAAAAAAACAAAAATTTTAAGAATTTTGTCTGAAATTTTAAGATTTTTTTAAAAATTTCAAGAATTTCAAGAATTTTGAATACTTTCAAGAATTTGAATAGAAGCTTCAAAAATTTTGAACAAGAATTTTAAACAAGAATTTTCAAAAGAAATTTTATTATTTCAAAAATTTTAGTAATTAAAAAATCAAAAATTTCAAGAATTTTGTCTGAAATTTTAAGAGATTTAATTAAAAATTTCAAGAATTTAAAGAATTTTGAACAATTTCAAGAATTTGAACAAAAGCTTCAAGAATTTTGAATGAAAATTTCAAGAGTTTTGAACAGAAGTTTCCAGAATTTTGAACAAAAATTTCAAGAATTTTGAAGACCAATTTTAAATATTTCAAAAATTTTAATTAAAAAATTTCAAAAATTTTAATTAAAAAATTTCAAAAATTTGAATTAAACAATTTCAAAAATTTTAGTAATAAAAAATCAAAAAAATTCGAGAATTTTTTCCGAAATTTCAAGAAATTTAAATAAAAATTTCAAGAATTTGAAGAATTTTGAACACTTTCTAGAATTTGAACAAAAGCTTCAAGAATTTTGAACAAAAATTTCAAGAATTTTGAACAAAAGTTTCCAGAATTTTGAACAAATAACTCAAGAATTTTAAACAAGAATTTTCAAGACAAGTTTTAAATATTTCAAAAATTTTAGTAATATGAAAATCAAAAAAATCGCAAATTTTGTCTGAAATTTTAAGAGATTTAATTAAAAATTTCAAGAATTTTAAGAATTTTGAACACTTTCAAGAATTTGAACAAAAGCTTCAAAAATTTTGAAGAAATATTTCAAGAATTTTGAACAAACGTTTCCAGAATTTTGAACAGAAATTTCAAGAATTTTGAATAAAATTTTTAAATATTTCATAAATTTTAATTAAAAAATATCAAAAATTTTATTAATAAAAATACCAAAAAAAATCAAAAATTTTGTCTGAAATTTCAAGAGATTTAATTAAAACTTTTAAGAATTTGAAGAATAGCTTCAATAATTTTGAACAAAAATTTCAAGAATTTTGAAGAGAAATTTTAAATATTTCAAAAATTTTAATTAAAAAATATCAAAAATTTTTGTAATAAAAATATAAAAAAATCAAGAATTTTGTGTGAAATTTCAAGAGATTTAATTAAAAATTTCAAGAATTTTGATAAAAAAATTTAAGAATTGTATCAAACATTTCAACACTATTTTCAAGGGTCGAATGGATCTACGAATTCTTTCTTTAAACTTAAACAAAAATCATGCACAGTGACAATAGCAAAAAGGTTTTAGGTCTTACTTCGTTATTAATAGTCGAGTTTTTGTGGGACAAACAGTATTGTATTTAGGACACCTTGTAGGATAATTACGTAAACAAAATTGATAAAAACAGCGTTTTTTTTTAAATAATTAATATGATGGCGTCATCATACATATGCATTTAAAATTTTACCTGTTTCTACATTTTTCGATCTAAATTAAGGTTTTCAACCTAAAAAATCACACTGTATCGCTTCTAGTTGGAAATAATCGATTTAGCAAGCCACAATATTTGGTTAAATAATTTCGAGACATTTTATTATTTTTCAGTAAATTTCCATGAAATATTAATGACATTTCAACCACCAAGAATGATTTATAGTTTGCAAGAAAATAATTATAAAATTTAAATTATTTTAAATAATTGCTTCATAATTACTAATATTAAAAACTGTATCCGGTATTATAAATATTTTTAAAATCTACGAACATATGATGGACTAATGTGTTTAAGTTATACATTTTCGTAATAGATTTTGTGTTTTAAAAGGCTTCAAACACAGGGGTTAATTTTTTAAAACTAACATTCTTAGCATAGTCAAATTTTATATTATCTTCAATATTATCATACATAAACTCTGTAAAATTACTTTTCAGAAAAAGACCAAAATTAGATGCTTACACAATCATTTTTTTCGCTAAAACTAATTTTATTTGATAACCCACGTGTCCTTTGTGAACATTTTCACCTAATCCGGTTCTGCGTTCGATCGGGGGTTAAAGTGGGGATCGAGGTGGAGGTGGCATAGCAGTGCGGAGGCGGCGGAAGACGGCCTCGTTGTCAGGGACATTGAAGGTTGCGGAGGAAGCGAGGGGATGCAGGGTGCAGGGCTTGCAAAGCAGAGTGCAAGTCGTCTGCGCGACGACTCGACGCCGCCGGCCGCATCCCGCCCGTCTCCGGTGGCGGCCCGTCTGCCCACACTTCTCCAGGGTTGCCGGTCATGTTAAATCGTTTTGACAAAATGCAGGATCTTATGTAAACATGATAAATCTATTTCACATAAAAAATATTATGTTCTTGGGTAATTTGGGGAATTATTTGCTCTTTATCTTTATGAATGAATACCTACTTATATAATTTACTTTCAATTTTGTACGAATAAGGATACATATTTTTTAAACTCTTATATAACGTTATTATTAAACAGTATTAAAATTTATCATTATTATACATGGTGTTATTGAAATATATATACATATTAAACAAATCTTTAAATTTTCCTAGAAAGTCTAAAAATATTATTATATAACTCATTAATTTGAGTCAAATTTATGTTAAATGTTAAACAAAGAGAAACAAGAGAAAATATTTATATCCCTAAAAAAAAAAACTAAAACCGTTAAATAGAGAATTAAAACCCCTTTCAAATAAGCTATAAGTCGACCCCTGTTGCCATTTAAAATTTTCAGGATAAAAGGTTATAATTAGGATAAATATTTTATTATATTTCACAATCTCCTCCTCATGATTACATAATGACACACATGTAGTTTCCATTACTTTGGATGTTCGAGTCCACAATGTTTAAAGATACACCTAAATTTTTGTTAAATACCCACAAAACCCCGCCTATGTCTTGCCTAATACCTTATCTCTGCGTCAACCTGTCGATGACAAATCCTCACTTCATTTTTTGGGGTACCTACCTCTAAATAGCTCACATATCTAATGGGGAAAGGGTGGGATGTAATCATTTCGGAGGAGATTATTCATATAATTACAATAAATCATCCTTCAGGTAAGTCGATTATTTTTTTAATTATGTTTCATCTGAAATAAAAATCGTCCTGTCCGAGCATTTTCTCAAATATTTTACCGTACAAGAATAAATCAATCAATTATTTATTTTTACATCCGCATTTAACAATAATTAAATTCCCTGTATAATAATGTTGTTGGAAATTATTAGTTGTCGTAATCATTTAAATGTATATTCATTTAATTGTTAAATATTCATAAAAAATTGTAATTTTGAAAAAAATATTTTTAAAAACAAATTTTTTACCGAGGAAATTTAATTCAATCAAAAATAATATAAATATGAATATTTCCAAAAATAATTATTTTTCCGCAGTTAATTCAACCAATATTTATATTTTTAATTTAGAGGTGAAAATAGAGCTCAAAAAAAGAGTTTCGGTGTTTCAGAATATCTCAAAAATTAGCGCTGATATCGCAACTCTAAAAAGATAATTAAAGAGCGGGAAATTTTCTGAAAGAAAATCCTTAGTCCCGGAACTCTACCACAACAATTTTAATTTAGAGGTGACAATAGAGTTTAAAAAAAAAGAATTTAAGTTTTTAGGAATATCTTAAAATCTAAAAAAAGATAATTAAAAAGAAGGGAATTTTCTAAAGGAATGTCAAAAATCCCGGAATTTTGTTACCAATATTTATAATTTTGAGGCGAAAATAGAGCTAAAAAAATAATTTTGGTTTTTACGAATATCTTAAAAATTATTGACGATATGACAAATTTATAAAAAGATAATTAAAGAACAGGAAATTGTCTAAAAGAAAATCTTCAATACCAGAACTCTACCATTTCAATTTTAATTTAAAAGTAAAAATGGAATTAAATAAAACTTCGTTTTTTACGAATATCTCAAAAATTATCGCTGATATGGCAAAACTAAAAAAAAAAGATAATTAAAGAGCAGGAAAAATTTGTAACAGACAATCCTAAATTCCGAAACTCCATTACCACAATTTTAATTTAGAGGAGAAAATAATTTAATTTTTTAGGAATATCTCATTAATTATTGCCGATGTGGCAAATTTAAAAAAAGATAATTAAAACGCAGGAAATTTTCCAAAATAAAGATCGAAGTCCCGAAATTATATTATCATTATTTATAATTTGGAGGTAAAAGTAGAGCTCAAAAAAATTTCAACTTATACGAATGAATATCTCAAAAATTATTGCAGATTTCACAAAACCACAAAAAAAGCAATTAAAGAGGCGAAAATTTTCTAAAATAAAATCCTAAATCTCGAAATTCTACTACCAATATTTACAATTTTAATTTGGAGGTTAAAATAGTGCTCAAAAAAAAGAATTATAAACTCATATACCGTGAACGAAAAATAATAAAAGTTTTAAAGTAAAATCCAGATCGCTTCTTGGCGAGATGTAAAATTCATTATTTTACTTTCCCGACCCACCTCCTAGAAGGGAAAGTATTGTGAACGAGCTAAAAAAAAATTCGAGATAAAGATGGAAATATCCATTTTGGGGTCCCCTCAAATGTTTAAGACCATTTCCAGATGAAAGTCTGTCTGTCTGTCTGTCTGTGTGTATTCTTACACGATAGAGGCTACAGGTTTAAACCGATTGAGCTGAAATTTGGTATATGGGTTTGAGTTACCCGTCGGAAGAACTCATTAATTTTTATATGACATCTGTCAAACGGAAGTATCACTATCAAAAAATGACAGATCCAATATATCACGGAATTGGACATGCAATATGTCATTTGAAAGCACTTAAAAAA
This sequence comes from Neocrepidodera transversa, assembly GCA_963243735.1. NCBI lineage: Eukaryota > Metazoa > Arthropoda > Insecta > Coleoptera > Chrysomelidae > Neocrepidodera > Neocrepidodera transversa. Next base: position 7,407,214 of record OY725338.1, read on the forward strand.
CTCTATTCAGAACAGTTAAAATTATTTCTCCATCTGTCACTTTTCAAAAATAAAAAAATGTCAAACTTTGAAACTTTAACATTAAATATCTGAAAAAGAATTCGTGGATTTTTTCAATTTTTTTACAAGCTTTCCAATTTTGTCAAATTTTTTTTTTCAATTTGTTTTTAAGATTTTTTAAGTTTTTTGATATTTTTGAGTTTTTTTGAGATTTTTAGAGGTTTTTTGAGATTGTTTGAGATTCTTTGGGACTTTTTGGTTTTTTTAAAAAATTATAGATTCAAGAGTTTTTGAGATTTTTTGGTTTTTTCAGATTTTTTAATATTTTTTAAGATTTTTTGAAATTTTTTTGAAATTCATTCGAGTTTTTTAAGACTCTTTGAATCTCTTGAGATTTTTTAGAGATTTTATGAGATTTTTAAAGAGTTTTTGAGATTTGTTGAATTTGTGTTTTTAGATTTTTTGAAATTTTTTTATATTTTTTGATTTTTTGAGGTTTTTTAAGATTTTTCAGATTTTGTTGTTGAAATTTTTAAAGGTTTTTTGAGCTTTTGAGATTTTTTGACTTCTTTGAATTCTTAGAGATTTTTTGATCAAATTTTTGAGTTTCTGAGACACTTACTATTTTAAATTTTTTGAAATTTGACGTTTTAAATTTTTTGAGATTCTTTGTGAATTTTTAGATTTTTAAAGAATTTTTGGAGATTTTTGAGATGTTTTTGAACCGTCTAAAAGTTTTTTGAGATTTTTTTTGAAAATATTTTGAAGATTTTTTGATTTTTGAATTTTTTTGTGGTTTTGTGGTATTTTTGAGTTTTTTGAGTTTTTTCTTTCCCGATCCACCTCCGAGAAGGCAAAGTATTGTGAACGAGCTAAAAAAAAATTCGAGATAAAGATGGAAATATCCATTTTGGGCTCCCCTCAAATGTTTAAGACCATTTCCAGATGAAAGTCTGTCTGTCTGTCTGTCTGTGTGTATTCTTACACGATAGAGGCTACAGGTTTAAACCGATTGAGCTGAAATTTGGATATGGGTTTGAGTTACCCGTCGGAAGAACTCATTAATTTTTGTACGACATCTGTCAAACGGAAGTGTCACTATCAAAAAATGATAGATGCAATGTCACGAAATGTCACGAAATTGGACTTGTCGGGAAAGTTTTGGGGCGACACAACCGTTTTTTTTTAAATAACCTTTGGCAGTATGATTCACACTGAGAGTAGCTGCTTCCTTAATCTGACAGGTAAATTGCACACTATTAAAATTTTATGTCTTAATCTTACAGGTAATTTGCACATCAGCCAATAGGAAAATATTTGAAATGAAACTAGCTTTATTAAAAAAAAATATATTGATAAATGTAAATTTAAATATAGGAACACACGACATATTCTGAATTAACGTACAAAAAATACGCTTTACTTATACATATTTGCATAATACAAATGTATATGAATTTACATATAAAAGAAAAATAAAGTGGTCTTATAATCTAAATTTTTAGAAACTGTCAATATTTCCGAACTGTCTTTGATTATATACATTTTCCAAATGTTCTAAACGAGACGAGATAAGGCGAGAATTTAAAAAATCTCGTCTCGGTCTCGTTAGTTGAGAAAAAAAAACTCTCGTTTTAGTCTCGTAACCGTTCGTCTTGTCTCGTCAAATCTGGTTATTGCTAGAACTTATTTCTAAGATAGTACAAAACGAGGTAATTATTAATTCTATTGTAATTAATAAATGCGTGATTAATTATTAATTTATTTTTGTTTTTCATTTGGACGTTACTAAATCATTATCGATACTTATAAATATTGCCCTAAAAAATTCGAAACGCCACGACATTTTGCTATAACTAAAGTCCAAACTTATAAAATAAAATATTTCACAGATGGTTACCAGATTTTAGATTTCGTAAATTTATCGTAACCTATGCAGACCTTTTTTTATTATAAAAAAATTAAATGTTTATACTGCTTGCCATTTTCTTTTTATCGCCGTATGTGGTCTTAGTATCGCCTAAATAATTTTCAAAAAAGTATCATCTCGCTCTCGTCTCGGTTTTACGAGTATCGTTCTCGTGTGAAACCCTATTTTAAACACAGGTTATTACTTATTTTCGACTCATTGATACTTTGAATTTTTATGTACACCTTGAATTTAAATTCCTTTATTTTGGGTACACCTTGAACTTAAATTCCTTTATTTTGTCTAGGAATGTATACAATGAGTTGCTCTACCTCCAAGTGCTCGGTGTGAAATTTACCTATGGGATTACGGTAACTTTAATTCAATAAACACATTAAAGGATTATTTGTGTGCAATTTACGTGTGCTCGTATGATTACCAATTATAATAATAATACTCGCCCTACATTTCACCCCCTTACGAGTGAACCCCAGAAAGCCAATGGCTTGTGCGGAGAAGGCCGTGGCGCTCCGGGGCGACTTACTGAGGATTGATGGTGCCATTTGGCCATAGGTGTAGGAAAACCCGGAAAACCTCACCACCATCATCGGCCCAGTGACACAGGGGGATTGAAAATCTAGGCTCCGCATTAGACATTAATTAAATTAATATTCAATGCGGTTTACCTATTCGAGCCAAGTATCTAACACTGAAATTTTTTTTTAAATTAAAATTTCACTGCTAGATACGAGGTACGAACCCACGTTGGCTCTAGCGTATAACTAGTCATAAATGAATATGACCGATAGCCAACGATCTGTGCCACTGAGACTATTTAGTTATTAAAAGTAGGACTTAAGATAACTAAAATAAACCTAGTTTCTATTGAAATCATTTTTTGCGAAAAATAAATAAAACCAAATTAATAAAACTATTAACATGGAAAATATTAACAATATTGTTATTTTTCATTAATAAAAAAACTTGTCAAAGGTGGATATCACTTTTACTAAATAAAGAAAATTTTGTATCATTTTTATTGTAAATATAGATTTTCTTATAATGCTTTTTTTTAAATTTAGTATTTTTTAAAATACTGGCAACGTCGCTAAGCTCATCGCTTTTGCTTTTCATAAGGGCCAAGGCTATTCAGGCCTCTATTCTCTCCTACATTCTCCACCGCCAGAGTCGCCACCGCTACCATATCGATGCGATATGTGACAGAAGGCAACTTAATTAGATAAGCTGCAATTTAATTTAAATGAAAAATGTTAAAATCATGATTATATATTTTAAATGCAGACATTATCCTTTATTATCTGGACAACATAGTTAGATATTTTTTCTGTAAAATAAAATATAATTAGTAAGAAATCTTTTTGTGTACTATTTAAAAACAACTAATTTAAACCGGTACTAATATCTAGAAAATAAACTTTTTAAAAATTTCTAGTATTTGTTTCAAAAAAATACTTTCGAATATTGTTAAATAAGAAACGTATATCAATGATATTTCTATTTTTAAATAACTTTTTCGATTTCCTCACTCACTAAATTTTGGAATAAATAAACTTTTAGTTAAATTATTTATTTAAAAATTAATAAATCTAGGGACGTTAAATGGTAGCTCACCGTTTCGGGACTTCGGTCCGTATGGCTAGTACGATCCTGGCTCTCACGTTACGATTTTTTTACTATTTTTAAAGATTTTTTACAATATTTTATGATAACTTTGCATTATTTACTTAATGTTTAGACTTTTTTCCATTTTTTACCAATTTTTTACAATTTTTTACGATTTTTCACAATTTTTACGATTTCTTACGATTTTTCACGATTATTTACGATTTTTTCCATTTTTTTCCTTCTTAATTTTTAAAAAATCGTAAAAAAACCGTAAAAAATCGTAAAAAAACCGTAAAAAATTGTATAAAATCGTAAAAATTGGTAAAAAACCGTAAAATTTAGCGAATTAATTTTATAATAATTAGAACATAAAACAAAAGTTGTGGAGAGTTTAATTATCTAAAATCTCCCTATGTTACCTTTTTATATTACCGGAAAATTGGAAAAAGATTAAATAAAGTTGAAATGGTAAAATTAACAAATATTTTCACATGGGCAGGTAAGGGAAAAATTTTAAAAAAATCAAAAATTTCAAAACCAAAGAGTTCAAATTATTCAAAAAATTAAAAAATTTGAAAGATCACAACAAAACATTTCAATAATTCAGAAATATGTTCTAGTTAGTTTTTATGTCTCTAAATCTAATTAAAAATTATTTCAATATTGTCAGTTTTTTACTATCTTTTACTTTTTTAAAAATCCGTTAAATATCGTAAAAAATTAGCGAATTAATTTTATAATAATTAAACATAAAAAAATTCTTTTGACCTGTCTCAATATTTTTAAAAATTGCGGAGATATAACTTTTTTTGATACTTCAACCCCCTCCAGTTTTACCCCTGTAGGTCGGATAAAACAAAATTATACAACTTAATTTTATAATAATTAGGATATGAAAAAAGTGTAAAGACCTGTTACAATATATTCAGCAATGGCGGATATGATTTTTTTTGAAATTTCAGCAAAGTTTTAAGCAATAAAATATATACAAGAACCCTAAAAAGTTGTTAAGTGTAGATGTGCACTATGTTTATTGGTAACTGGAAGTTTTAAACCAGATCAGTCAGAAAAATTCAAGTGGTAAAATTTTAATTTAAAAAAATACAAGTTTAAATAATAATTGTCAAAAATGCTCTACTTACAGCTATATTAATGAAAAAAATCTCCTGAATCTCGCTTCTGCTGGGTCCCTAATTGCATCATTTCCTTGATTTTTAAAAATGATTGGTTGAACGAGATATAGCAGAATTATAGTATTGCCTGATCGTCTAAAAGTATTTCCAATTCATTTTCAATAATTATAAAAAAATGTAAATATATTATAAATAATTATTCATTTTTATTAAAATTTCAAAATTCTGCAATTCTGTTTAAAAATAAACAATTAATTTTCGTTTTAGTTTTCTACTACAGCAAAAAATGTTGAGTAATTAAAAACCACTTTTTAAAAACCAAAATGATTTTAGCTGGTTCTATACCTTAAATAAAATATTTGCAATACTAACAATTATTTTTTCGTAGCTACAAAATGACTTTAAAAAAAGCATTTTATTTAGCTACTGGAATGTATTTTTTTAATGATCATTAAAAATTTATTTTAAAAACATATTTTTCTCAGTGTGATATTACATTTTTTTATGTCTTTTCAGTTTTCTCTCCTACTAGTAGATAATAAAAAATTAGCTAGTACTAGAAGATAATAAAATTGACATTGAAGTTGAAAATTCAGTCAAATTATATCAGAAAAACCTAATGCAGAAAATTTTAAAACTTTTTAATATTAGACCGAGAACCCACTGTAAAAACCTGTAAGCAAAAAAAGATGCAGCAACCTAGATAGAACAGTAGAGGGGAGCGTATAATAGAATCTATCATCAAGATGCCTATACCCAAGTGGCACGGAAGTAGGCGAAAATGTCATTTAAATTTTTTTCGGCCTTTTTATGGAAAGAAGCAATGCAGAAAGCCCCAGGGGGTGGGTGATGATGTCTTAAAGATATTAACCAACAATATATACCTTACACTTTTGAAATTTATAACAAAATGACAATATCTACTTTCATAAGTTGACCACATGAGATTGAAATTTTATAGCAACTACTTCAGTAGCATTTTTCAAATCGGTCATCAGAAAATTTTTAAGCTTAAGGTGAGTACAGCACCGAGCTGTGAATTCAACGTCGGAAGCACCCACATAGTTTGAAAAAAGATGAACTTCGAATTTTGTAATGCTGACGTAGATTAAGAACTATCACGGGTAATAAGACGTGTACGATACGCCAATTACAAGCGCATTACACCAGGAGGCATTTTAGCCATTAATTTTGGCCATTTTTAAAAAAACATTAAGAGTTCAAATTTGGCTATTATATTCAAAATGGTGCTATTGATGGATTCATGCATTTGCATTATGAAATTTAAAGCTTCATGAATTTTTTCTCGGAAACTGAAAGGAATTAAAATTTAAAAACCAGAATCCCTAGATAATATTTATTTTACTAAAATTTTAATTTTTTAACAAAATTGCTTTTTGAGATATCCTTATGTCCGAAAAGTTCAATCACCTTTAAATGTCACTTGTATAATAATTATTAAATTTCCAAAATTATACATATTTCTAATATATAAACTGATACAGGATGTTACATTTAAAAATAAAAAATTATTATTAATGTTCAAATTTAAAAAAGTTCATTCACCATATTTTAAAATTTGATATAAATTCGCACTAATTTTTGGCGAAAGCTCTATAATTTGGCGAATGAGCCTTCATGAGATATTTTGTTAATTTTACATTAAAATCTGCTTTCAATTATTGTTAATTTCTATAGCAAATCGATTAGATTATAAGAGGTCTAAAATTATTCTTGAATTTAATAATTATTTGTTAAAATAACAACTCACATGTTTAAGGATATTTCAACCAAAAAAAAAAATAAACAATCCGTTTATAAAATAATTGGTAGTATATAGTGTCTATTCTGTAAGCAGTTCGTTAAATTTTATCGGTTCGTTAATTTCGTTTATTTTTACATTTTTTTCCTGTTTTTCCTATTTCTTCCCATTTTTTCTAGTTTTTCATTATTTTTTTATCATACCTTTTTTTATTTTCATAAATATCCATATATTTAGCTGTTTTATTATTTCTCATTATTTTCTATTTTTTCGAAATTTTTTCCTATTTTTCACTACTTTTGATATTTCTCACTGTTTTTTCTTATTTTTCACTAATTTTCCTTTTTCCCCTACTTTTTCCAATTTATTCCAATTTTATTTTCCCCATTATTCCTGTTTTTCATAATTTGTCTATTATTTGCCATTTTTTCGTATTTTCCCTTTTTTCTCTATTTGTCTTTAATTTCCCTATTCTGAACTATTTTTTACCATTTTTTTAATAATTTTTCCCTAATTTTCAATATATTTCGCTACTTTTTCCTATTTTTTCTATTTTTGACCATTTATTCCTGTTTTTCATTATTTTTTTGTATCTTCCTTATTATTCTTTATTTTTCCCCATTTGTCCCTATTTCCTATTATTCCCTATTTTCCACTAATTTTCCCTATTTTTTCCCTAGTTTTTTTTCCTTTTTTCCATATTTTCTCCATTTTACGCCATTTTCCTCTATTTTCACTATTTCTCCCTATTTTGCTCTATTTTCTCCATGTTCCCATATTTTTCACTATTTCTGATTTTTCTCTATATTTCGTTATTTTTTCTATTTGTCCAATTTTTTCTATTTGTTCCTCTTTTTCATTGTTTTTTCCTGTTTAATTGTTTTTCCTGTCTTAGTGCGTAAAGTAAAAATTATATATTTTAGTGTTTATAACTATTACATTATAAAATAAATTAAAAATATTTTATACTTCATACTTATTTTTTATCACTACTTATTATATAGATATGATTATTATATACGTATTTTTCATTATTCTTAATACAATTATTTATAATTTTGACGTTTATTAACGTTTAATTTATATTATTAATATTCAATCAATTTTGCCCATTTGAACCAAAGTAAGTCATGAAGATATCGCAATTTTTTATTTTGATGTAGAATTTTTGACATTTTGAAGTTGACATATTATTAAAATTTAGTTAAGGTAAGTAGGCATTAGTTGTGTTATTAAATATGTTTTGTAAACTTTAATTATATACTTTTAATCGATCGACTATATACAAATGTGTTACTGCTTTCACAAAAAAATTCCTTGTTTAATAGTGTAAATATTCTGCCTGCTCTATATTGTAAACGAACCGTATCAAAGAAATTATCTCGTTCCAAAATTCAGATAGATAAATTGAAAGAAGTTTCTTTGCCGTCATTCATTCATTAAATGTTGTCGGAAAAGTTGTTTGTTCAAAAGTTTGATAAAGTTCCCCTTGATTATTGAATATGCCGGTGAGAATACCAAGTTGGGGAAAACTTTGGAAATTTCAAATTTTTCATGTAACTTTATATACCCTTTTAGACATGATAAGATTGAGATGATACTCGTGGTGTATAAAGAGACATCAAGCTCACTGAAAAGAAACTTCCTCAATCTCAAAATAACCTATTTGTCGTTTTGTTTTTTCATTTTATTTTTTAGAAATGTCTTTACTACTGTTGTTAACAAAGATTATATCGAGAAAATTAAATAAGTAAATTCTCTTTTAAATCAAATAAGTTATGCATATCTCAAATGTGGTCAAATGTTAATCATAAATGAAAACCCCAAAATCATGTACCACAATAACATTTATTAAAAAGTTTTACTTCAATTCAACTAGTTTCGGTTAAGTAACCATCTTCAGGCCAAGAGATTAACAGGAATTAAATGTTAAATAAAAATAAGCATATTAAAACAGGGTGTGCTGCTACTAATTAAAGGTAATGAGGGAAAGGGGGTACATGAAAAAGCAAAAAATTAAATCCAGGTGGGTAAAAATACTAATTAAAGTAAAACGTAATTAAAATAAAAATTGAGTGGTAAAGGGGGGTTTCCAGAAACCCTTCTTCTTTATCTCTGTTCCAGTTTTTTCTAAACGGCCTAAAAGGCGTCCCATTGTGACTAAGTTCACAATCCCCCTTTACCACTCAATTTTTATTTTAATTACGTTTTACTTTAATTAGTGTTTTTACCCACCTGGGTTTAATTTTTTACTTTTTCATATACCCCCCTTTCCCTCATTACTATCCTACCTCCTCCTTTAATTAGTAGCAGCACACCCTGTTTTAAGCTTATTTTTATTTAACATTTTATTCCTGTTAATCTCTTGGCCTGAAGATGGTTATTTAACCGAAACTAGTTGCCTTTAAGAAATTTTTTTTAATAAATGTTATTGTGGTACATGATTTTGGGGTTCTCATTTATGATTAAATTCTCTTTACCTAATTGTGATTATTGTATAAAATAAAAATCAAAAATAACTAAGCACATTCGTTATATAAACATTAATTGTTTTGAATTTTGTTATCAAAAAATAAATAAAAACTATGAGTATACAATAAAAATATGGGTGTTGTTCACTTGGTCCCAGCGGTCAATTTTGTCAGCGGTAACTAATCCTTTTGATTCAAAGTAAAATTTTATAATGAAATCATTTTGTATGAGTTATAGAAGTTAATTTATTATTGTTATTGTTATAAAGAAGTTTGTATAGTTTTTATAGTTTAATATAATGATTTAATTTAAGTAAAAAATTCTGGTGTAATCAACAATTTTTGATGTCGAAAGAAGGTCTTATGAAATTTTAATAGAAATAAAATTTGTTTTATATTTGGAAAAGTAGTAATTTAAAATTTAACTAAAAAGAAAAAAATCATTCAGTATATAAAAAATTTTGGACAATATTTAAAAATCAAGTAATGATTTGTCTTTGAGTTAAAAAAAAAGAAAGTGAAAATTAATTAGATACGAGATATCAGAAAAAAAGTCATATTTTTTATATAGATTTGTGTAATTTAAAATTAAAACTAATTATAATTAGTTTTAAAAATATTAAGACAATAAAGAAGTAAAATACGAAATTAGTGAGATAATTTCATAACCAAAATATTCCATAAAATATAAATGAACTTTGAGAGGAAATAATAAAATAAAATAGGTAATAATTAAAGAGATAAGAAATCAGAGGAAAAATAACAATTGACATCGAAAAAGACAGAGAAGAAAATGGGAATTAACTAGGAGATGAGATAGAAAAAGATGCAAACGAATAATAACTAAATAGACATAAAAAATCAGAGACATTGAAATAGGCAGAGATAAAGAAAAACATGCAGAAAAATCTGCATCAAAAAAAAATTAGCAAGACACAAAAAATTAGCAGGACACTCAAAATTCAATAATTATTTATGTTATAAAAAATTTTATAATTTTTTTTTCTTATTTAGACCCCAAAATTTGAGATAGTTTTCAAAATTTATGTAATGATGATCATTATAATTTTGAAGAAAAAATAATGGGAATAATTTCTGTGATTTTTTTAATTTTTTTTTCTCGAAATAAAAATCCTTCACTTGATTTGTATAGTTAAAAAGTTTTTTCTCCAAATAAATATTCTCGGTTTGATTTGTATAGTAAAAATTTTTTTTCTTCAAATAAAAACAATGACTTGACAAAAATTTTATTTAAACTATATCTAAAACAAATTAAAAAAACTCATAATTAATAAAAAACAATATGAAAAATCACAAGAAATATACTATTAGAAAAATACAACACTAAGAAAAATATAAAATAGCTACATAAATATCGATATTAAAAATTATACTAGGTATTATAAAAATATAACACTAAAAATATAAAATATATAAAATACCGAATAAAAATTATATTATATTTTTATAATGATACGAAACTTCTTTAATAAATTGACACCTTGAAAGTGTGTTATTTTGGTATAGTTTTATTAAATTCGTTAAATACACATAGCATTTTTTATAATTCGAGTTTTTAAGTTTGCTAGGTATATGGGTACTATTTAATTTCACATATGACTGAATATAAAAAATAACATAGATAAATTTGAATATAACCGATTAAGTGTATAGAGTAGTAAAATAAGACAAATCCATTCATAAAACTAATAATTTGACAATAATTTTATTTAAATTGTATCTAGGAATAACCCACAATTGAAGAGATTACAAAAATATTATTTAATATTTAAATAATCCTATTTCATTTTCCTAGAACCCTTAATCCCGCTCTTGTGCCCAGAAAGCCTACACCTTTAGAAGAACAAAAGATTAAATTCGAATAAAATATTGTAGTTTATGACCACTACGCTCTTTACGGAATTATGGCTTTTCATTCTAATAGTTTTATCGCTTCATCTATTCGTCTAAATACTCAAGTACTCGGACTCGAATCAGTATTCGATTCTTAAATGTATTCGAATACCAAGGATTCGATTCTTAAAAGTAGTCAATTCTGCCCATCACTACATTTTTGCTGCAACTGAAGTCCAAAATTAATAAATAAAATATTTTACAGTTGGTTACCAGTTTTTAGATTTCATAAATTTATCGTAACCTACGCAGACTTTTTTTATTATAAAAAAAATAAATGTTTATTCTGATTGCTAGTTTATTTTTCTAGGAAATTCAGAAAAAAAATTGAAGATATGTGAACTAGACCAGAAACGAGACTCTCGGGTCTCGCTGCATGTGGTCTCTGTATCGCCTAAATAATTTTCATAAAGGTCTCGTCTCGGTTTTAGGAGACGAGACGAGAAAAGTATCTTTCTCGTGTGAAGCCCTATTTTTGAGTACAGTTCCTTAAAATTCCAAAAATGAGTTCAGACAGTTTCAGGAAAGTACGTTTAATTTGTAAAGAAAGAAACGAAAGTATTTGTTAATTTAAAGAAAAAAGGTTTGAATTAGATGCTAAATTGAAAGTCCCCTACTCTCGACAGTCAGCCAATCTTTGCCTAAATGCCTGTAACATTTTTTTAAATGTATCAGGCCGAATAGTTCTCATTTCTTCACGAATTGATTTCTTTAATTCATCAATATCATGGGGTCGATATCTTTTAGATTTTAAATAAACCAATAAAAAGAAATCCTCAAAAAGTGTTAATTTTAGTGGGATTTTTAGAATCCAACTACCTATTACAATTTGATATAAAAAAAAGATTTATATTAAAAAAAAAATAGATGACGCCATCACAGCGGTGATTATCCATACTAAACAAAATTAAATTTACGTGTCTCGTCATTTTTTGCCTAAACGTTGCCTAAAGACTATATTTTTGAGGTTTCCAACTCAAATAAAAATTGTATCTAAAATAAGCTAATAAAATTTACCAAGTTATAAACAAATCGACGTTCACGTTACTAAGAAATTTTATGAAATAAGGTCCCATTCATTCTCAAAATATCTTGGTAGCCATATTGTTTGCCGTTTGAAGTGCGTATCAGATCACTTATCTTTAAATTTAAAATCTGCAAACGTATTTGCAGTTTACATACAAAATCACAAATTTCCTATGGAATAATAGCTCGGGGTGGATTTATCACAAATCTTCTGGAGAAAACTGAAATAACGTAAAAGTGGATAATAAAAATTATCTTATGTAAAAATAAAATGTATAATACAAATCTATTATACATGGTAATCCATTAGTGCTATAAAGTCCAACATATTTTAAATCCTTAAAGGTATAAAACCAAAATTTTGTCAGGTTGAAACCAGTCTTGTGACTCATATTTTAAAACTAGTTACAATTGTACAGTGTATTCTAGAACGCCGTGCCAGATCAAAGGTACATTTTTTTTTATGGAACACACTGTATTTTACTTTAAATTTGTATTTTGATTGATTTCACTATTGCAACAATATAAAGTTCTAATAGGTTATACAGGGTATTTCAAAAGTTCTGACCACTTTTTCATGAAAATTAATCTTTTATAGTATGTGATGGTTACCTAGTTTAATAATTCACTAGACCCCTTTCCCTATTTTAAACCCGGTGGATAAATTTCACTGGAATATTATCCAGAATTTAGAAACTAATTTCTATTTCTTTTAAAATTAATATGTTTTTCATCATTACTGTACAATTTATCATTCTAAACTCTAAAAATAGATTACAAATCAACACTTTTCATCAAAAATTTGTATACGTCATTTATCGCGTGATGTAAAACGGTACAGTTATACCAAAAGAGTTATTTCTAGAAAAAAACAATCCTCTCTTTCTATATATCATTCTCGTAGAGAGCGACGAGTGCAGTTGTATCCGAATATGGAATAGTCCATCACAAATTAAAATCCGTTACAACACCGTGTAAAAAGTTTCTTCTAGCGCGCAACGTCTACAGATCATCATTTTTACATTAGATTTTAGATCGTTGAGTAGAATAGTTGTCTCCCGGCGAGAGCTTTTTACTTTAAAATGCGAGTCAAGACATCACCTTTCTGAGATTTTAAAATTTGTAACAAGTGTTAATAATATTTATTTAAGTTTAATGAAGTTAAAGCTATGCTCTACACTTTGTTAATAATAAATGTTTGAGAAAAAAACCCTTAAAAATAAATCAAATCGATTCTTTTGTGTTAAATATTATGTTTGATGTACTAATCAGACACTGGTCCTTCGAACTGAAGAGGGTTGTTGCCAAAACGTCGTCAAACTAGTAAAACAAATTCCAAATGGATGGGAGTTCTTAATTCATATTTATTCACCTGCATACAGGGCGAACGCAAACTCCGCGTTGATGGCCAAGAAAGTATGATGAGAAGAATCGAATAGTTTAAAGAATCGAGAACTTAGTTCTCGAATACTGATAAGTCAAGAACTCGACTAAGAACCGAGTACCGAATATATTCAACTTAGTTTTCTGTCGAATTAATGTGATTAAAAAGTTTATATTGCTTGTTTCGTTTTTTGTAGGTATTTTTTCCTACATAACCCGAGCCATAATCAAAAATTGAGAACGAGAACAGATATATCGATCACATATTTTATTCGAGCACCGGTGCCTATTCTCGAGAACCGAGAACTTTCAACGTGGTTCTCGAGAACTTCTAGAACTGTAAAGAATCGAATACTTTTCGATTCTTGGTATTCGAGAACTCCATCACTACAATAAAGAAACAGACCACTTTAATATCATAATATTCTTTACCATTTAAAGAACCAGATTGAATTTGAACAGGATCAAACTGGTCCATTCGGTACCAACCATAAAAATCCAAGCGTTTTGCATAGTGAAACTTTTATCTAGTTTAAATTTTATATTTAAAGCGCCAGATAAAAAATTTAATTTTTCAATTTTTCTCATTGTGCAGAAGTTCCTAATTCACGATAATAGACGATAAATGGCAAATAAGCGATATATAAAAAGTTTGTTATAATTATTATAAAGGCAGATGTAAAATTTCATAAAATTTACAGGATTTTCAAAAGTATTATAAATATTCTTTACCATATATCCCTGATTATAGTTTGTAAAGTTTGAGCTAAATATTTCCTGTTCATTAGTAAATTCTTCTTGAACTCTGATATCAATTTCACAAACACCCTTATTAACCTAGCAATAAACGTAACTTTGTTCACGCGTAATAACCGCAAAACCAGGCAAATGTTATTTTACACAAGGAGAATATGGAATAAATGAAAATGAGACGCAGGGTGGGTGTGCCCCAATAATTGAACATTATCTGATTTTTTTGTTTTACAATCATTAAAAATATTTAACAGTCTTGATTTTATATTTTCAGTTGAAACATATTTTTTTTAAAATTTAAATTCACATAAGAAAAATAAAAAAAAACTGAACTAAGAAAAACAAAACTGTATACTAAAAATATGCAGCTGTATGAACCAATGTAATACAACAACTATAATATGAAAATGTTTAACAGTAAAAAATTAAAATTTGGAAAAATTGGAAAAAATTATGAAAAATTGGGTAAATAAGAAAAAATAGGAAAAAATTATGGAAAAATCTAGCAAATAAGAAAAGATAGGAAAAAATTATGGAAAAATTGGGTAGATAAGAGAAAATAAGAAAAAAATATGGAAAAATAGGAAAATTAGAGAATACATAGGGAAAAATAGAAAAAAAATACTTAAAAATAGGGAAACATTAGAAAAGGACAAAATAGGGAAAAATAAGTACAAATAAGGAGAAATACTGAAAAACAAGGAAAAGTAATAGTCTAGTCAAGAAGTGAATTTTCTGCGAAAAATAGTTAGAAGGGTAGGAAAAATATGAGTGATGGCTCATTCGACGCGGATTGCTATTCTGAGAAATGTGTCATATCGATTTTTTCCTGCAAATAAAAATTGTTATTGTTATTAACAAAAAACGAACGAGAAAAAAAAGCCTTTTTAGTTCTTGATGATAACGTAAAAACTATACAAGATAGTGGAAATTGCAAAAAAAAAACCTTAAAGAGGAGGAAATTTTCAAAAAAAAAACATCCAATTCCCGAATCTCTAGCTCTAATATTTATATCTTTAATTTGTTGCTGAAAATAGGGTTCCGCGCGACCGTTTCGGGATGAGTGAGTTCTATAGTGACTACCACATCTAAAATATTTTTTTTAAATTACTAAATATTGATTTAAAAATTTGAAAAAAATATGGTATCATTTCAACACTTGAAAAAATAAAGTCCCGTTGGAAAAAAATTTTGAAATGCATTTTTCAAAAAGCTAGCCTACTGTTAATTAACTATTTTTTTTCATACCTCTGTATTCATTGAAAGCTGGATAATTGTTTAAATAATCACTTTAAATTTTTTTTGCCTCTGAGTATTTTCTATGAGAGTACTCACTAATTTTTTTTTCTTATGTACTTTGGTATAGCTGTTTTCATGTTAGAAATAAGGATTATATTATTCTGGGTAAGATTTTTAACGCTATTTGTTTATATCAATGATGATTTTTATAAAAAAAATTTTTCTTAAAAAAAATTTCTTATTGTTTATAATCGTTTTTTTCAAATTTTGCATTATTTAAATAATTAATTAAGAAATAATTTTGTCTTTAAAAATCATTATTGATGGCTCATAATACAATTAAATTTTTTTTTTCATTAATAATTTCATTGTTTATTTAGTTAACAATTTGTTATAAACAATGTTTGACTTTCACAATAATTTTTTTCTAATATTACCAAAAATTACAAAAACCATATGGAACAATGTGGCAAAAAAAAATTTTTGTATTTTTTTTGAAAATCCAATAAAAAATACAGAAATTTTTTTTTCTCATGATTGTTGCATATGGTTGTTTTTGTATTTGTTAGTAGTATTAGAAATAAATTATTGTGACACTCAAATATTGTTTATAACAAATTGTGAACTAAATAAACAATGAAATTATTGATGAAAAAAAAAATTTTTTTTCATTGTATTATGAACCATCAATAATGATTTTTAAAGACAAAATTATTTCTTAACTGATTATTTAAATTATGCAAATATGAAAAAAAACGATTATAAACAATAAGAAAATTTTTTTAAGAAAAAGAATTTTTATTAAAAACCATCATTGACCCTAAACAATAGAATGGTAAAATTTTTTTTTTCAAAAATATTAAAGTAAAGTAAAGTAAATTTGTTTATAAAATAGGGAAATCAGAGAACAAATAGGGAAACACATGGGAAGAAAGTGAAAAATAGAGAAAACTGCGGAAAATAGGGAAAAATATAGGTACAAACAGGATAAAATAATGGAAAACAGGAATAGAAAGAAACAGGAAAAATGATAAAAATAAAGAAAATATGGGAACAATAGGAAAATTTGCGAATAATAGAAAAAAAAGTAGTGAAAACATAGGAAAATAGGGAAATAATAGGGAAATTAGTGATAAATATAGACAAAACAGGAAAATAGGCAAATATATGGGAAAATAGTGAAAAATGGCGGAAATAAGAAAAAATAGTAAACATAGAAAAATGAAAGATAATAGTATGTACAAATACAGAAAAATAGTAAAAAATAGGAAAAAATAAGGAAAAACAGGAAAAAGAGGAAGAAATAGAAAAAAACAAGCAAAGTTCGGTAGTCCAGGTACCAAAGAAACTCCGTAGCAAGGCACGGGTATTCAGCTAGTAATTTATAAAATGAAATGATCGTTATCCAGTTCCAAGGTCACCAAATTTTGTACCCACTACAACAAAGGTGCCGACACTAGCTTTCGCTTCTAATTGATCCTACGTTCGGTGCCTTTAACGTCCTAACGTCACCCACTAAAGCTTGTAACATACTTTTCCCCACCGGATAGTATTAAATAAAGACAGTTATTTTCAGTTTCTCACTTTGATTTTATTTAGTTAGTTCTGTCCGGTTTTTATCAGCTAATACTCAGGTCCTCAGTCCAGTAGGGCAAGTAAAGGCGTCGATACCAAAACGACCCCTAGAGTATTTTATCTTTACTGATGCTGCCCGTTGTAAGTGGCCTTCACACTATAAACCGAAGGTGGTGCCCGAGGTAATTAGAGTCCTTGGCGAAGGACAAAAAGACCGCTTGACGACTACAGTTATTTCTGGAAATAATAATCAAGAAAAAGAAGATACTAACCTTATCTTAAAACCATGAACGATCCTATTAAGTTAAAGTTCATGCCTCACTCTACAATCCTGTCACGTCAGGTATTCCACAAGGAAATATTCTTTTACCCTTCCTTTATTTAATTTATACATCTGATATGACGATATAACAATAGATACATTGGCAGTCGGTACGGATAAACTAGCACAAAAAAGGTTCTAAAAGAGCTTCTTAAAAACTATAGGACTGCCTTATACAACTACAAAGAGTGGAAAATTAAAGTGAACACCAAGAAATGTATGCAGATCAGATTTACAACTAGGTGTATCAACTGCCCCCAAGTCAGTATAAACAATAGTCTAATTCCAATAAAAACTACATCTGGACCAACAGCTCACTTGGAAACAACAGAGTAAATTATCACTGAAAGTAAAACAGTTGCAATTTAAACAATTTGATGCAAAATACTCTGAAGTATTCCGCCAATTTTAGCAGCCAAAATATCCGGAACTGCACGATCGAAGCATCCAGTAGCGTACACATTTTTTATATAAATTTTCACTGGTTCCAATTACATACAAAGTTGCAATATATCTTTGCAACAAGAAGATACATATTAATTAACATATAATGTTTTAAATTTTTATACTTTTAAGAAAAATTGCTTTAAAAGGGTTAAAATGCTACTTCGAATAATTTAAAATTTTATAACATCTAACCTCAACGCAAAGCCAACTTCATATTTGGACAGAAAATGCATATTGCAATATACTACATAAATTTTTAACCAAATTTGCTTCTGAATGAGAAGAGGGGTTGACATTCTACCCCTAATACTTTAAGATTTACTTCGGTGTATATTTCATAAAATAATAATTTACCTAACTTAGTCGAACCATCTCTTCAAGATATTGACATTTCACATCAAATTAAATTCAGTTTTCTGCTTATAAAAATACAATCTGAAATCAAAATTTAATTCTAACCAGATTTTTTTAATTATCCCCCCAACGTACGAGTTTTTTTTTGTAAGGTTAATATTTCGAATATTCAAAAAAATTTTCACCGATTCACCCGTTCTACGAAAACTGATAGAAACACAAGCCAGGAAAATGAGTGGCTGAAACTGCTTGTGTGAGTGCCACTCATTCCTCATAGATAACACGAACATCCTCGACTCCTTTGCCGCAACTCTAACTATAAACTCTTCCTGCCCTGCCATACTTCGTCATTCCCTTTCATTCGGCCTTGGCCGCATAGTGAACGTCGGTACGGCGCCACTGTTATGCCAAAGGGGTGAGCGACTTACGTAACTTCCGAACAGGACCTGCTTAAGGAATTTTGCAACCACAAAATTTAGCTCAGTTTAGATTCTTAAGAGAGGTGAATACCTGACGCCATATTTCTGATTATCTAATGTATATTTTATTAACATATGCTAGTAGGATGCTCAATTTTGCGATAAAAAATTCTTTAATATGCTATTTTTTTTTTCGAAAATGGAAAATGTAAAGAATTATTTTTACCTTTAAACCAAATTATAAAAATCAGTATTTTTGTTTGAAATTAAACCACATATTCCGAATATTTGATCTTTAACAAGCGGCCATCTATGGTCTCCTAATTTCTCTAAATATTATCCTTCATTTATATAAAATACATTAATCCATTTTTAATTTTTGTTTCTTTTAAATTGATATTGTTTTCGTATACAGTGTTTACTTAAGTTGGACGCATATGGGAAACTTTTTTATTATTGGTTTTAGGAAAAAGTTATTCTTCTTAAAAAGTTGTGCATCGTCCAAAACTTAAAATGCAACCCATCAGATATTATTTTTTAAGCCATATACGAACGAGGTTTGTCAAAAAATATGAATCTTACTCAAGAATAAAGTATCTTTATTTTTTATAATACAGAAGAATGTTATAAAGTTATTTAAAATTAAAAGTTATATTCAAATATGCAATTACAGCTATTTAGCATAAAAATTAAGATTTATTGGTTATTTACGTTTTACATTATAAATTATTTGTAATCATAAATTTCAAATCTTAATTTTCATGCTAAATAGCTGTAATTGTATATTTGAATATAACTTTTAAATAACTTTACTTTATAACATTTTTCTGTATTATAAAAAATAAGGAAGAATAAATTTTTTCCTAAAATCAATAATAAAAAATTTCCCGTATGAGTCCAACACACTGTATATTTTAATACCAAATTTAAAGTTGCCGCCACTACCAATTTAATTTTTTTATTCGGACTGTAAATCATATAAATCCTGATCCTTTACTATTTAAATTAAATAGAAAAGGAGAAAGTTCCTTAGGTACACAAACAATTTTTGGTGAAAATTTGTTTAAAATCGGTTCAAATTATGGTAACTGTATTATATTTTTCATATCTATCTCCTGGACTACTTTTTATCCGGGCAAACTGATGCAGCACAGTATGAGATTGCCCTTACAGAAAATTTCTGAAACTATGACAGCTAAGCAATTCTAGGAAAATGGAAGTTTCTGAATACTAAAACAGATAAGGTTTAACGTAATTGTCAAATACAAAATTTAGTTTTATGATGAAAACTAATTTGTAATGTGTGATTTATACGGTATATGCCATAAAATATACAACAAATGAGAAACTTTGTAATTATAGATTTTTAATAAAGTAACTTTAAATATATATACAAACAAGTGAAAAATGGGAATATTTTTGCCCTACTTTCGAGTTTTCGAAAATTTCTATATAGATATTTCCTTTATATACTACATTATATATTGTATAAGTACCGGGAAAGTAAAAATAGGTCAAACATTAATATCATTTTTGCGTTTTTTAACAATGATGAATGGATTGCCGTTGCCCGTTAGTGTCTATCCCTAGCCGTTCTCGAGTTGAATCAGGCTAACAGACGGACGTACAAAACCCTTTATCAGAATTTTTTCTTCGACAAATCAAAAAATGAAAAAAAAATATTTCTCTGATATCCGTATTACAGTTTTATGTTACACCCCACAGTATCATTATTCCCCATATTTGTATTTATTTTCCCCCATTTTTATCTATTTTCCCCTATTTGTATCTATTTCCCCTATTTGTTTCTATTTTCCCCATCCTTATTATATATTTTCGTTGAGTTTGCTTTTTTGTTTGTTTGTTTGTTTGTTACGATTGTAGCGATTTGTATTGTTGTTGAAAAAATTCGTTATGGTGTCTAGATGAGCAGGAAACCAATTTTGATTTTTTTTTAACTACAGGATTGTTCCAATTTGATGAAAACGAAAATAAATGAAAATAAATGAAAATAATGAAAATGAATGAAAATAAATAAAAATAAATGAAAGCAAATGAAAATAGATGAAAATGTATGAAAATAAAGCTTTTTTGTTTGATTTCGAACTAGTTATTAATAAAACAATTTTAAAATTGTATATAAGCTATTTAGATCCTCTCAGTAGAAAAAAAATATTTTTAAACAAAATTTTCACTTATAATTACTCGAGAGCTTTTTTTTGTCGAAGTAAACTTGACATGTATCAATAAGAATTTTGTTGCCTGGCAATTTAACGAAAAAATAATTATCGAGAATAATTTTTAGTACAAAACGAATTGGAATAACTTAAAAATCAACAACAAAGTTTATTAAATCTTAAATAAATGGACCATGCACTTTTCTTATGGCGGTTGGGTCCCGGGCCGATTTTTTTTAAAATTTGCTACACATATATCTTGAGTGACCATTTTTGCGCATTGCACCATAACTCTAAAAATATAGCGTGACCCAAAAAAGTGACTCAATACATATACCGTGCTTCAATCTCTTAATTAAATTAGTAATTTTCTAGTCATAAATACTTTTATTATTATGAAATATAGCAAACGATACGTTAAAATTAAATTTTGTGAAAATAAACATACTGTCTTAAAAAAAAGAAGTCGTTACTCTTATATGCTTATTTTTTTTTAAATCAATTTTATTTAAACTTGCTTTCCTTTAGCCAATATTTAAAGATTCATTTTTTGATAATTTTATTTTAATTAATAAAAAAAGTATAAAAAAACCTAGGAAAACAAATAACTATAAAATTGACTCAATGTAATTTTATTGTATCCAGCTTTATATTTTTAGTGGATTCTGTGAGTCGGACAAACGAGACTAATTCTCACCCCTCCCTCCCGTTTTCGAAGATGCTGAGCACAATGGCAGTGGTTTAAATTTTCTCCGATTTAACCGCACTCCCTAAAAAGGCAAAAACCGCCCCGAAGGGGGTAAAGCGCGGATACGACGTCTCATACCGAAAAAACCTGCGTCACCCCTCGTTTTCGAGGATGATGATCCTGGATCTTCACCCCGAAGCAAACTGACCTCTCAAACGGTCAAAAACTACCCCTTTGATTCAGGGTTTTATGAAATGCACCGGATAAGAGAAGAGTTTTTGGCCATTTGAGGGGGTAATGAAGGTTGTGTTGGTATGAGACGTATCCGCATTAACCCCTTTCGGGGGCGGTTTAGAGGTTTAGGGGGTGCAGTTAACTCTGAAAGAGTTTAAACTATCGTTATCGTGTTCAGTATCGCGTATTTGCGTTTTACCCCTTTCTTGGCAGCTTTTTGCCTTTGTGGGGGCTGCGGTTATCTCGGAGAGAGTTTTAACCAACGTTATCGTGCTCAACATTTTCGAAAACTGGGGGGGGGGTAGAATTATTCTCGTTAGGCTCTTAAATATTAATCCACTAATTGTCCCGTCGGGCCGTTGCTACCTTTGAGGCAACGTTTACCGCTATAAGAGTTATCTGCTGGGATATTAAATATTACACAAAATTTACAATTTATAATTATACAACGTGAAGCTATTAAATTTTTAACACATTGTATGCATAAAGAACGTCCACACGTGGCGCGAATAAAAGTTTTAACACATTGTTTGCATGAAAGTTAAAATATAACAGGTTGACAATAATATGGGGCTGTAAGATTTTAGACACATTGTCTGCGCGACAAAAATATTACAATATATTTATATACAGTGTGTCTCAAAAAGCTTTTTATTATTGATTTTTCAGAATAAATTATTTTGTATAAAAATTGGTGCTTTATTTATAACATTACATGTTAAAATGGATTCGGAAGATTTCAAGGAGTTTAAAAATTTGCCAAAATAAGATAAGTGGTCACACTGGTACAGATACACATTATGTAAAGATATGAACGCTTCAACCGCGTGGACGTGTTTTTTGGAGGCGTCCTTAACAGCGGCTAATGCCCCGCGCCCCCGCTCGCGCCTCACCGCACCGCTATTGCCAAAATTTCATGGTCACAGAGATCTTAACCGAGTCCTCTGCCACTGCGACATTTGAATATTTGCAAACCTGCAACAGCAGTACCGAAAGATATTAACGCACACACATGCGATTATTATTAGGATTAGAGCGTTGCCAAATAATGGTAGTGTATCCTGCACCTATCGGTAGGATAATGTCAATTTATTTGTTGATTATAATATGTTAATTTTAATTTTAATTGAAATGCATCTGTCTTTTACAGCATAAAAATATTTACGTAGGATATAAAAACAATTTAAAAAAAAAATTGTTATATGGACTAAAAATTAAATTTTAAGAGTATTACACCTTCAGAATTTCAAAAATTTGATTTTTTTTGTATATTTATCATCTAGGGACTAAGTGGCGGTCGTCGGGCTCATATCCACTTTTCCTGGCGAAAATTATTTCCGCAAAGGGTTTGACAAGTCATTGCCAGATGGTTCAGTTTTTAGAATAGTAAATCTTAAGCCGCGTCCAGACTATGCTGATTGGCACAGTCGGCTTTTGAATTGTCCACATTACCTCAGTCAGTAATCTGTTTTAGTCAATCAAATATAAATGCACTCATCACATCAAAAATGAAGTTAATGACTATTTTATATAGTTTTTATCCTTTGTGCCGAATTGGCTTCCTTTGATCCGTACCAACTTGATTCGGTTTGAGTTTGGTTCGGCCTGATTAAGGCTTCGGTCGTCCCTAAAAAGAAGCAGATGACTAGCTAGGCATCCACCAATGCCCAATGGGGTTTAATACGGCGCAAATGAGGCTACGCGATGATAATGACGACCAGGGGATTTCTGCCCTTAAAAGCAACCTCACGATATGCTCACAATAGCGGGAATGTCGGGTGGAGAACCTGGGGGTGGCATGGCAGGGGACTTAGGGATCAAGTGCTGATTAGGAACAATATCCCCTTGGCTCGGGGTCATTTAGCGTGTGTGTTTGTGGTTCGGCCTAACATGGTTCAGCAAAGCCGGACGGACGCAGCTAAAAACTAGCCGACTGTGCCGATCGGTTTTCCTGATCGGCATAGTCTTAATTTTTTTTTAATAATTTTCAGAAAACATGTTGCTATAGCTTGACCGAGAATTTTTGTAAATAAGGTTGATTCAATTTTTACTAATAGCTACAAAAAACGGCAGAAAAAAACATGAAATAATGCCCGCCATTTGCAGAAAATTTGCATTTCTTGATACATAAATAGTCTGTTTTTAAACTATTCCCTACTATTATACAAGGTTTGAAGTGTTATTTCTAAACTTACTTCAATAATTCGATGACGCAGTTCATATAACGACCCACAAGCTGCTTTAAAAACTACTTTGACAGATAAGTGTTTTTTGCTCGTTGTCATGGATACAATGACGCGCATATCGTGCACATCCTACTTATCATATACAATAAAAGGAATCAGAAATCAAATCAGTCGTGATTAACATTTTTCATGGAATCAGTTGAACTTAGGTATACCGTATGCTACATAAAAACTGCTTGGAATTTGACGTAGAAACAAAAAATGCAATGATATACCAAGATCTCCTATTTAAAAAATAAATTATAAAGTCGCTGCGATTTTTTAAGACATTCTGTATAAATAAATCCCTTACAGAGAACGAATGAAACCCTTTAATTTTTGTATTTAACATTTTTTTTGTAATATGTAAAACAACGAAGTTAAGTGGGGGGCGCCGGACTTTTGGTCCTCACTGTATAATTAATGATTTCTTTGTTATACAATTTTCTTCTTTTAACAACGTCATCGTTATTACTCTTGTTTGTCATTTTTTATGTTTTTATTAATTTGTATCTGAAAATATTTTTATATTTTAACTTTTGTATAACTTCTTCTTTGGGGGTTTTTCTATATTTGATAAACAATTCTAAATAATGACATACAGGATCTCCTATTTAAAAATATAAAGTACAAAGTCACTGCGCTTTTTAAACAAATCCCTTACAGAGATCGAATGAAGCCCTTTGACTTTCGTATTTAACATTTTTTTTGTAATATGTAAAACAACCAAGTTAGGGGGGGCCGGCGGACTTTTGGTCTTTGTTTTAGTATTTACTTCTTTTGACAACGTTGTCATCTCTTCTTTGTCATTTTTTATGTTTTTATTTATTTGTATACTCAAGGAAATTCACCAAGACACAAATGTCTCTTTGTTTATCTCAACCAAACTTGATGAAATGAAAAACGCTTGCCAAAATTAATGTCGTTACTTAAAATTGGATTTAGAGTAGAGCATAACACGCAAAAATAAAAGGAAAATACTGGTTTTGTAATGGCTCAAAAATATTTAAGTACTGTTAAACCCAGCGTCAACCAATCGAAAATCTGAGATTTCCGACTTTGCACGATAATTTTATTATTCAGCACGAACCTAATTCCACATTAATACTACTGTCAGAAGTTTGACATTTCGACGTTTTATTTATTATTTGCAAAAGTGAAATTAAATATGGTTAAACGCTTTAACGATAAGTCGAAATAATTAATTTTAAATCTGTTAGCCTTTTTCGAGACTCATACGGATTTCTGTCAATAACGGGGAAAAAGTTGTATTGAAGTTTCAGCGGCGGCGCTCAAAGTTTCTAGGAGGAGCCTGTACGGGTTGAAAAAATCACCTGGAAATTCAGACATCCAATTTACCGAAGCTATGGCGACAAATAATATAGTAAACAAAACTAAGGTAAACTCTATGATTTTACATTCAATAATACTTAAAATGTATGTAGAAAAAGAAGCAGTAACCGTGAATAAAATTCATTACCGTTTCGTGCAGGAATAGCTAGATGTATCTTGTTTTGCAAGATTGATTAATACTTGGATTCATAAAATAGGATTTAAATTTAAAAAATCAAACAGTAGAAATTTTTTAATCGTAATTATAAACGTACGCCATTTTTAAGAAATTTACAAATGAGAAAACTTAGTGGTGGTACGGCTATGTTTACATGCATTCAACTGAATTAAAATTCGACGTACGAAAAGTAACTGAATTTTAGTAAACTTTTGTTTTGTGCCTTGGCGAATTTCCTTTAGTATATCTGAAAATATTTTTATATTTCATTGAATTGATTTAAAATGAGGGAAAACATTTTTTATTATCACTATCACAAAATTTGAATACTTTTCATAACCCTTAGTTACTTTTAAAAAATATAATACTATTTTTACTAGTGTTTTTAATTATTTCAAATTGTTTCTACAGTAACGTACAAGCGGTGCATGATACACATCTGTTTCTAAACGCAAATCATTGTTAGGTTGAAAGTTAGAACAAAATCTTGGCGGCTAGTCTATAACATGACATAAGCCATCATTTTTAAAAATTTTTAGTACATTGAACTTGTTTGTAGACAAATTGCCAGTATCTTAGCTATATATTTTGCCAAATGTTTATATTTCTAGTCAGAGAGGATATTATTTTAAAAGTATTTACATAGGTATATCTTATCTTTATATACAATTTTTACGTGAGTCAAATTTATAATTACAGATTTGTACGAATTGAAATTTTAAATATTTTGATATTTTAGAAAGGGAATGACAAAACTCTTACACATCCATATAAAATGTTTCTATATAAGATTACTTACATTGTCTTTATTTTGTGGAGAATCCTAAAATTTCAATCTGAGATTTCAAAATAATAAAGTAGGGCATAAAAACTAAAAACCAATTTTTATAATCCAATAATCATTACAAAAATTTGCAGCACTGAAAAATAAAACAATTGAAAATTAATTTCTTGAAGGAGAAACCTAAAATTGCAATCTGAGATTGCAAAAAAATAAAGTAGGGCATAAAAACCAAAAACCAATTTTTATAATCCAATAATCATTACAAAAATTTGCAGCACTGAAAAATAAAACAATTGAAAATTAATTTCTTGAAGGAGAAACCTAAAATTGCAATCTGAGATTGCAAAAAAATAAAGTAGGACATAAAAACCAAAAACCAATTTTTATAATCCAATAATCATTACAAAAATTTGCAGCACTGAAAAATAAAACAATTGAAAATTAATTTCTTGAAGGAGATACCTAAAATTTCAATCTGAGATTGCAAAATAATAAAGTAGGGCATAAAAACCAAAAACCAATTTTTATAATCCAATAATCATTACAAAAATTTACAGCACTGAAAAATAAAACAATTGAAAATTAATTTCTTGAAGGAGAAACCTAAAATTTCAATCTGAGCTTGCAAAATAATATAAAGTAGGACATAAAAACCAAAAACCAATTTTTATAATCCAATAATCATTACAAAAATTTGTAGCACTGAAAAATAAAATAATTGAAAATTAATTTCTTGAAGGAGAAACCTAAAATTTCAATCTGAGCTTGCAAAATAATATAAAGTAGGACATAAAAACCAAAAACCAATTTTTATAATCCAATAATCATTACAAAAATTTGTAGCACTGAAAAATAAAATAATTGAAAATTAATTTCTTGAAGGAGAAACCTAAAATTTCAATCTGAGCTTGCAAAATAATATAAAGTAGGGCATAAAAACCAAAAACCAATTTTTATAATCCAATAATCATTACAAAAATTTGCAGCACTGTAAAATAAAACAATTTAAAATTAATTTCTTGAAGGAGATACCTAAAATTTCAATCTGAGCTTGCAAAATAATATAAAGTAGGGCATAAAAACCAAAAACCAATTTTTATAATCCAATAATCATTACAAAAATTTGCAGCACTGAAAAATAAAACAATTGAAAATTAATTTCTTGAAGGAGAAACCTAAAATTGCAATCTGAGATTGCAAAATAATAAAGTAGGGCATAAAAACCAAAAACCAATTTTTATAATTCAATAATCATTACAAAAATTTGCAGCACTGAAAAATAAAACAATTGAAAATTAATTTCTTGAAAAAGAAACCTAAAATTGCAATCTGAGATTGCAAAAAAATAAAGTAGGGCATAAAAACCAAAAATCAATTTTTATAATCCAATAATCATTACAAAAATTTGCAGCACTGAAAAATAAAACAATTGAAAATTAATTTCTTGAAAAAGAAACCTAAAATTGCAATCTGAGATTGCAAAAAAATAAAGTAGGGCATAAAAACCAAAAATCAATTTTTATAATCCAATAATCATTACAAAAATTTGCAACACTGAAAAATAAAACAATTGAAAATTAATTTCTTGAAAAAGAAACCTAAAATTGCAATCTGAGATTGCAAAATAATAAAGTAGGGCATAAAAACCAAAAATCAATTTTTATAATTCAATAATCATTACAAAAATTTGCAGCACTGAAAAATAAAACAATTGAAAATTGATTTCTTGAAGGAGAAACCTAAAATTGCAATCTGAGATTGCAAAATAATAAAGTAGGGCATAAAAACCAAAAATCAATTTTTATAATTCAATAATCATTACAAAAATTTGCAGCACTGAAAAATAAAACAATTGAAAATTAATTTCTTGAAGGAGAAACCTAAAATTGCAATCTGAGATTGCAAAATAATAAAGTAGGGCATAAAAACCAAAAACCAATTTTTATAATCCAATAATCATTACAAAAATTTGCAGCACTGAAAAATAAAATAATTGAAAATTAATTTCTTGGAGGAGAAACCTAAAATTTCAATCTGAGATTGCAAAATAATATAAAGTAGGGCATAAAAACCAAAAACCAATTTTTATAATCCAATAATCATTACAAAAATTTGCAGCACTGAAAAATAAAACAATTGAAAATTAATTTCTTGAAGGAGAAACCTAAAATTGCAATCTGAGATTGCAAAATAATAAAGTAGGGCATAAAAACCAAAAACCAATTTTTATAATTCAATAATCATTACAAAAATTTGCAGCACTAAAAAATAAAACAATTGAAAATTAATTTCTTGAAGGAGATACCTAAAATTGCAATCTGGGATTGCAAAATAATAAAGTAGGGCATAAAAACCAAAAATCAATTTTTATAATTCAATAATCATTACAAAAATTTGCAGCACTGAAAAATAAAACAATTGAAAATTAATTTCTTGAAGGAGAAACCTAAAATTGCAATCTGAGATTGCAAAAAAATAAAGTAGGGCATAAAAACCAAAAAACAATTTTTATAATCCAATAATCATTACAAAAATTTGCAGCACTGAAAAATAAAACAATTGAAAATTAATTTCTTGAAGGAGAAACCTAAAATTGCAATCTGGGATTGCAAAATAATAAAGTAGGGCATAAAAACCAAAAATCAATTTTTATAATTCAATAATCATTACAAAAATTTGCAGCACTGAAAAATAAAACAATTGAAAATTAATTTCTTGAAGGAGAAACCTAAAATTGCAATCTGAGATTGCAAAATAATAAAGTAGGGCATAAAAACCAAAAACCAATTTTTATAATCCAATAATCATTACAAAAAATTTGCAGCACTGAAAAATAAAACAATTGAAAATTAATTTCTTGAAGGAGATACCTAAAATTGCAATCTGAGAATGCAAAAAAATAAAGTAGGGCATAAAAACCAAAAACCAATTTTTATAATCCAATAATCATTACAAAAATTTGCAGCACTGAAAAATAAAACAATTGAAAATTAATTTCTTGAAGGAGAAACCTAAAATTGCAATCTGAGATTGCAAAAAAATAAAGTAGGGCATAAAAACCAAAAACCAATTTTTATAATCCAATAATCATTACAAAAATTTGCAGCACTGAAAAATAAAACAATTGAAAATTAATTTCTTGAAAAAGAAACCTAAAATTGCAATCTGAGATTGCAAAATAATAAAGTAGGGCATAAAAACCAAAAACCAATTTTTATAATCCAATAATCATTACAAAAATTTGCAGCACTGAAAAATAAAACAATTGAAAATTAATTTCTTGAAAAAGAAATATAAAATTGCAATCTGAGATTGCAAAAAAATAAAGTAGGGCATAAAAACCAAAAACCAATTTTTATAATCCAATAATCATTACAAAAATTTGCAGCACTGAAAAATAAAACAAATGAAAATTAATTTCTTGAAAAAGAAACCTAAAATTGCAATCTGAGATTGCAAAAAAATAAAGTAGGGCATAAAAACCAAAAACCAATTTTTATAATCCAATAATCATTACAAAAATTTGCAGCACTGAAAAATAAAACAATTGAAAATTAATTTCTTGAAGGAGAAACCTAAAATTGCAATCTGAGATTGCAAAAAAATAAAGTAGGACATAAAAACCAAAAACCAATTTTTATAATCCAATAATCATTACAAAAATTTGCAGCACTGAAAAATCAAATAATTGAAAATTAATTTCTTGAAGGAGAAACCTAAAATTGCAATCTGAGATTGCAAAATAATAAAGTAGGGCATAAAAACCAAAAACCAATTTTTATAATCCAATAATCATTACAAAAATTTGCAGCACTGAAAAATAAAACAAATGAAAATTAATTTCTTGAAGGAGAAACCTAAAATTGCAATCTGACATTGCAAAAAAATAAAGTAGGGCATAAAAACCAAAAACCAATTTTTATAATCCAATAATCATTACAAAAATTTGCAACACTGAAAAATAAAACAATTGAAAATTAATTTCTTGAAAAAGAAACCTAAAATTGCAATCTGAGATTGCAAAAAAATAAAGTAGGGCATAAAAACCAAAAACCAATTTTTATAATCCAATAATCATTACAAAAATTTGCAGCACTGAAAAATAAAATAATTGAAAATTAATTTCTTGAAGGAGAAACCTAAAATTGCAATCTGAGATTGCAAAATAATAAAGTAGGGCATAAAAACCAAAAACCAATTTTTATAATCCAATAATCATTACAAAAATTTGCAGCACTGTAAAATAAAACAATTTAAAATTAATTTCTTGAAGGAGATACCTAAAATTTCAATCTGAGATTGCAAAATAATAAAGTAGGGCATAAAAACCAAAAACCAATTTTTATAATCCAATAATCATTACAAAAATTTGCAACACTGAAAAATAAAACAATTGAAAATTAATTTCTTGAAAAAGAAACCTAAAATTGCAATCTGAGATTGCAAAATAATAAAGTAGGGCATAAAAACCAAAAACCAATTTTTATAATCCAATAATCATTACAAAAATTTGCAGCACTGAAAAATAAAACAATTGAAAATTAATTTCTTGAAGGTTTTAATACATTTTTGTAAATTGATGCATTCATAAAAATACCCACATATTTTTCATTTTATGGATAGAAAACAATAAAGAGAATCTATTTTTTAATATATTTATTAGAGGAATACTATTCCGGCTACCCCGTACAGACAGTTATTTTTGTATCCAATACAAGGACCTCATCCCTGTAATTATGTTTACTGTTGACTAACGAAGGTGAATTTGGTCTACCCATAATCCCCGTGCGACTCGATTTTCAGATTTTTAGATCTGTTTTATCTCAGTTTACCGTAACCTTGGGGATATAATCCCTAAAGTAAGAATTTCTTTGTGTATTAAAGCAAATTTTGGTTAGTATAAAAACAGAGTCCTACTATCGATTAGTTTATTGTTATTGTTTATAACCGATACCCAACCACATCACAGTTGTTGTGTGTTGTTGTTGGTTTGTGTTAGTTGTGTATTGCCCAGTAGACGGTGCATATACAGAGAATTTTATATGTAGTAACAGTAGTACTTGCCGCTGCGATATTTTTTTTAAAACTCAGTAGAGCTCAGACCAATTTTATCCATTCTCTTCTATTCTAGCTGAATCTGGCGTGGGAAATAACAACTACACCTATTGTGGCACACCATTTTTCACATTAGACCAGTACTATTGACAAAATCCAGGATTGTTCTGATGGTTGTTTTCGCTATTTCTTCGGGTTCAGGATACTGTACCCCAAAGTGCCATTCCCTTTTCCTATGCAAGCTCCGGAAGTCGCATAATATATGAAGAGGAGTTTCGCCACATTTCCTACATAATGAATCTTCCGATATCTCTAAGAGGTTCGGGTGCCTACTGGGCCCGCAGTGTCCTCTCAGATTGTCTGCTCTTGGGTGGACCTTCTATGAGTACTTTGGACTCTATTTCCTATGTTTGTCCTTTAATTTTTTCTCCAGCATACCCTTTATACAGTGTGTCCATTTAGTGTGGCATTCCTCTCTTACAGCGTTGTTTGAAATCTGATGCAAAAATTACTTCGGAAATAAATATGGTACCAATTAAGCTACATTTTAAAATTATATTGGCTTCTACAGGGTGTTCCAAGAAAAGGTGCCACAATTTTTTTTTTTTTTAAATGGAATGGTGGGGATATTTTTACACTTTTTAAATCAACCCTTGGGTCTACATTAATAGTTAATTTTGATTTAATATCCCATACACCGTTGCCAAGTTATTACGAAATTTGTCAATTTTTCGAATTTTACACAACTTATAAACCGCCATACAAAAGACATCTGTTAAGTAATTTAGTCACAAATTTGTACATGATATTTCGTTAGAACCAGAAAGCCCTCGGTAAAAGTATATTTAATTTCAGTGTTACATTGTATTCAAAATTTAATGCCAAATTTTCCGATTTTCGAAGTAAATTTATTCACTTTTCTTAAATACGATACCCTGTATATTATAACATATTTGAAAAGCCCATTAAATTCTCTTTTTAAAAATATCCATACAAATTAAAAAAATTATATTTTTCACTTTGTTATTAACAATTTACTTAGGTTAAAAATTAAAAAGCTTGAGTAAACATTGAAAAATTTTTTTTTTCATATTACTATTGATCCGTTTTTTTATGATCAGAAGTCACATGAAAATGATTTTTAAAATATTTTATTTCCTATTGTTTACAACATTGTTGTTTATAAGATAATTTTTTTTTGAAACGTAATATTTGATGCAAATTATGATTTTTTAAAAAAAAAATAATTCCTTAAAAAAATTTTTATTACTTAAAACCGTAAAAAATTGTTAATTAACTAATGCATAATTAAGAGAAAAATCGCAATAAATTTTTTTTGACCGCAGATTATTCATAAATCTATCCACTAGTTGCCTGAATTATTTAATTCTTACTTTTCATATTTAATAAGTTTAAATAATATTTATTCATTACAGGTCCAAAGTGGGCGGCGCTTACGCAAGCCAGAGTGCCCGTTTTCGGCCGTATTTTCAACCCTCTAGGAAAATTATAAATATTGGTCCTACAGTTCCTGGAGG
Source organism: Neocrepidodera transversa (assembly GCA_963243735.1). Classification (NCBI taxonomy): domain Eukaryota; kingdom Metazoa; phylum Arthropoda; class Insecta; order Coleoptera; family Chrysomelidae; genus Neocrepidodera; species Neocrepidodera transversa. Next base: position 7,439,758 of record OY725338.1, read on the forward strand.
CACAATTTTTTTGGGAAATTTCCTCCTCTTTTTGAATCTTTTTTCAAATTTGAAAAACGTCAAATAGTTTTTGAAATATTTGCCAAAACCAAACCCCATTTTTTTCAGTTAACAAGCGGCTCTTGAATTTTTTCAAAAATCATCTACACACTATTCCGAATCGAATGACACCTCGTTCAGATTTTTCGGAGGCAGAGAAAAAAGTTTGACCCAAAAAGCACTTGTTGACTAGACTATTGGTACTGTAATAATTAATAGACGTGCACACCTAAAATTATCAAATTTAATAATATTTTTGAAATATATATCTAATTGTTATCTTTTGTTGCAGGTATGCCTTTGATGATTATATTATACTTAAACTCTTTTGGTAAGTACTCCGTAATATCACCTGGAGTTTGAATATTTAGAAAAAATATTTTTGTCCACGACTGTTTTATAATGAAGCCATTTTTGAAGAATTTTCTAACTTAAAATTGTATATATTATACACTATTAGCAGTGAATAATCATTATTCACTACTTTTTATCACCGCTCTTCCTATGCTTAGCCAATGAGATATAACGATTATAAATTTTATCCATTTTATTAGTAAGCCGCGACTGTCATCCAAATGTCAAATTAATAATTTAAATTGAAATGTCAAACTTTTGACTGCAGAATATTTTATTAAATTTTTACTAAATTGTAATAAAATAATGGATTTAGATAGTGAAAATGAAATGTGCTTAACACCTGCACCGCCAGAAGTAAATATCAAGCTCCATACAAGTAAATAATTCTAATTTTTATGCCAACAATCAAAAATTTCAACAAATAATCAGAATATTAATGTTAACGTTAATCCTATTCCTGCAATTAACAACAAATTTTTCAAATGTAACTATTAACATAAATAATTGATGTTAAATTGTAATTATATAATATTAATATACTATCTAATTATGTTATAAATATTAAAAATAATGTTCCATCAATGTTTGCCAATAAAAGTTTATTAATAAATACCTACAGTCGTGGACAAAGTACAGTATTCTACTCGCATATAATGGCTATTATTCACACGGGTGATTTACGAAACTCGCCTGCGGCTCGTGTCGTAAACTTCACCCTTGTGAATAATAGCCATCATTATATGCTTGTTGAATAATATACTATTTCTTTGTACGTGTACAAATTGAATTAAGGATAAAAAATATGACATAAATAAACACAAAATGTGAATTATTAACATTATACTTTCTGACTATTTTTTAAATGCCTTTTTATAACTATTTTTAATATATTTTATGTGTTGTTATTATAATGCGCTGATATTTAACAAAAAAATAAATAAATAATAATACACCAGCATTATTTAAAAATGTTAGATAATATATTGTAATGATATACTGAATCCAATATTTTGGGTTGTGTTCTAGAAACATTAAAAAAATAATAAACATTACAAATGTTTATAAAAAAAATATTACACGGGATAAAAACATATGTTTTTAGTACATTGGTCCGAAAAAGTCACTTTAACAATAAACACAAGAACTGTACGTAATCAGAATAACATTTTCCATTAGCTACTGAACAAGTATTGTGAAGTATATCAAAAGAGACCTGCAAAAAAATAAAAAAGAACATATCATCTAATTGTGGTGCATGAATCCTTCAAGTAACGTAAATAACCGTAATGATTTAAATAGTCCTATGGCTGCGAGGATTTGTTTGTGACAAAAAGATTCGCTTCTGCCAGTCGAGATTCAAATTTTAAGAAAAAATTTGTTTTTTATTAGACATTTTTATTGAAATTAAATTTTTTAGGGGTTTTCTTCCCATTTTTTTAAACTTTTCCCATCTTTCCCCGTTTTTTTTTCCATTTTTTTCCGATTTTTTGTGTTTTTTGTCGATTTATTTTTCGATTATTTTTTTTGATTTTTTCGATTTGTTCTAATTTACTCGCGTTTTTCGATCTTTCACGATATTTTCCCTTTTTTCTGTTTTTTTCAGATTTTTCAGTTTTTTCGGTTTTTTTACGATTAATTACGGTTTTTTACGATTTTTCACGCTTTATCACAATTTTTTATGATGTTTTACGATTATTTAGCATTATTTACGAAATTTTACGACTTTTTACCAGTTTTTACGATTTTTACACTTTTTTACAATTTTTTACGGTTTTTTACTAGTTTTTACTGTTTTTTACGAATTTTTAGGATTTTTTAGGCTTTTTTATGTTTTTTTTACGATTTATACGGTTTTTTACGTTTTTTTTCGATTCCTTACATTTTTGTACAATTTTTTTACATTTTTTCCGATCTTTCTCAATTTTTTAAAAAACCGTAAAAAAATCGTAAAAATTAGCGAATTAATTTTATAAAAATTAGAACATGAAAAAAATCCAATGCTCTGTTTTGATAATTTTAAAAATGGCGGAGATATAATTTTTTTTCATATTTCAACCCCCTCCAGTTCCAGCCATGAAGGTCAAATCGAAAAAAGTTTTAAGCGAATTAATTTTATAATAATTAAGACATGAAAAAAATCTTATCACCTGTTTCCATATTTTTAAAAATGGTGGAGATATGAATTTTTTGAAATTTCAACCCCCTCCAGGCTCAAAACGTCGAGAAAAGCCATTTTAAGTAAAAAAAATTTCAATTTTTTTATGATTTTATTACTTCTGGTCCGGACCGAAGTAAAATCTTGTATTGCCCTATATTCAATTTTCCTCTTCAGTATCCTCCTCAGTATCTACTTGTGTTATTGTACCTGTGCTACGCTCCTGTCTTGTCTTACTTTTTATAAAGTCTTTATTTTGTTTTGCTTCTAGTCTCTTCCAATACCTGTCGGCCACTCGTTCTAAATTTTTTATATTGGTAAAATAAAATCTTCACCTGGTGGTGTTTATTTATTGTGATTTATTTTTACTGTTAAGTTTGCATTAACAAATCTTATTCTCAATACATTTCTTAATCCATTTGACATTTTTTTTCAGAAAAAAAAATATCTTACCCACTTGTTTATTTTCTTGTTTTCATCTGTTTTTTTTCCAAAATAAAATTCTTATTTGATTACTAAAAAAAATTTAATTACTTTTGTCTTTCTTTTAGAATTTACTTATATGCCTTAACTAAAATATTATTTTACGTTTCCAAAATTATATTAAATCTTCAAAACAAACTCATACAGAGTATTTCATTACAATATACTACTTATACTTATTAATAAATACTAAAGTTATTTACTAACTCACGTGAATATGATGAAAGTCCAAAAAGATAATAAATGTTCTTGTTATTCTGAATCATTTTAATTTTTTTACTCTGATTTTACCTTCAATTTTACACCGCTAAAATGATGAAATATTCAAAGGCTTTTTTTATGGTTATGTACTTGCCTTAATACTGTTTATCATTTTCCTCATTATTTTTTCTCTTTTCCCCGTCTTGTTCCACCGTCTTCTCATTACATGTCCAATTCAATCTCTTCTCCTATCCTCTGCTGTTTTTTACTAGAATACGATCTTCTACCACTCTTCTTGGAACTTTCTCATATTTTCTATCAATGTGATATTAAGCACCCTTCTACTAATCTACATTTTAAAATTTTCTATTTTCCAGATTTCCTTCTTTAACAGTATCCACATTTCAAACCGTACAAGAAAACGTTCCATACAAACCACTTTACTAATCTCCTATTTTTCCCAAAAGCCAGCTTTGTCATACCAATCCTTGCTTTTATCCGTCTTCCCCCATTTAAATTGTCTGCATGTCGCCCCAATTCCTAGATATTTGTATCCTTCTACCTGTTCTAACCTTTCTTTATCCACACTGATAGTTAATACTTCATTTTCTCCAATCTTTTAATTTTTTTGATATTTTTTTAAAGTTTATACACATTTTTCATTTTATTTAGATGTTTAAAAATTCTTATTTTTAATTATCTTGATAAATACATTAGGATGGATTTTCTTGATATGCCATTAAAATTTTTGTTAATTATTTTACATTCTTCTTGTAGATTTTTCACTTTTTGTTCTATTTCTTTTAACTTCTTATTAGTTTCTTCTTTTTCTGTTTGTTTATTATTTTCAATAATTTGATCGTTAGTTTTATTAATTTTATCATTAATTGTTTCTATTTCTTTCTTGCTTGACTTTTTCCACTTTAATCTCCAATCCATATTCTCCATTCCTTTATTCTTCTATCATTCTTGTTTCCATTGCCTTCATATTTTGATTAAGATTTTCATCTATACCCGTAATTGTACTAATCCATTTTTCTTCTAAATTTGACATTCTCTCACTTTTATCTTGACTTTGTCAATTTCTATTTATACTTCTCGTTTAGATTTTCTTTCCTTTTCTTGTAGTATAGCAAATTCGTGCTATCATTTCTATTTTTACCTCCATTTTTGTTTCTTCTATTTTATTATCAGTGTATACTCTTACCTCTTTAATTTTCTTGTTTAATATCCTTTCTTGTAAATTTTCCCATTTCTTCAATTTTCTTACCATTTTTATCCAATTTTTTTTATTTTCTTCTAATTTGTTATCCATTTTCTTACTGATGTGTTTTCCCATTTCTTGCATTTCTTTTTCAATTTTTTTACCATTTACTAATTTTCCGACTTTCTTACCATCTCTTAGATCCGTTTTTCTGCAAATTCGTATATACACCCCCGATCTGCCTTAGTCTTATACTCAATACTTTCTTCCAACCTTCCTCCATCTTTTGGTCCATATAACATTTTTGCCTATCTTCTTCTTCGTCTATAGACATTCTTGTCCTTCCTTGCTGTTGATCCTGATCAGTGTTATAATCATCATTTCCATTTTTATCTTTTTAATTATCTTCTAAAATATTTCCATTATTTTTTGAATTATATCCATTTCCAGTATATTCCTGAGTTTCTTCTGAATTATGCTTTTTCCTTAAAAATCTCATTGATTGAATGAACACGTAAGATTTTTGCCTTTTTTTAAATTTTAAGGACAAAAAATACACTTCAGTGCAAAATGGTGTATGTAGGTTTTACTTAGTTTTTCTAAATTTTGAGGACAAACAATGGACTTTAGTGCAAAATTTTCTTGTGCAAAGTTGTAGAGCACCAAATTTCCATTAACTTTTATTCGGATTTCCCATATAGTTATAAATTTAATAAATATTCAAGTACTTAATTTTCATCATTATGACTGGTCGTAGAAAAAATAGTGTATGCATCTGCATCTCATATTCCTTTAACTCTTATTCATTATGACACTCGTTTATGACTCGTGTTGTAATTCCCATAATCTTATTAGCTATCAATAATTGTTTATTGTTTAAATTTTAAATAAAAAAGTAACAATATTTTAAATGCATAATAGAAAATGGGCTATTACTAATACTACTAAATGTTAATGTCACACCTATCAATTAATAAACAAATATTATAATTTGTCCTTCCTTGAAAGGCCTCTATAATGAGATCATTTAAATGCATTAATAATGGTATCGTAAAATCCAAAAACATTCACAAATTAATTAGAACCTGTTCGCCTGTAGAAATTTTTATATTTCCACATTCGGTTTCCTTTCATTAATTAAAATTAGAAAGACTATATATTTTCTCTTTGACAACTGCAGGTTGTATTTGTGTATGTCTACTTTTGTTTTATGCTTAATAAAATTTTTAATAAGTTACAATATTTAAGAATAAATATACTTTGTAAAAATTAAAGTGACATATTATGATTAAATTTGGAACATAAAGTTTGTTTATTATCCTACATAGATGGGTCATGAGCCACCTCTTTAAATTTTAATCGATTATATTTGAGGTAATTTTAGATTTTATAAAACATAAATCCAATATGGCGGTTATGCTGTATGACCGGAAATTAAATGAAAATTGGAAATTTAAATGGAACTACCGGTACTTGGATTATATTTCTACGACTTTATATACGTGTACAGCTTGACTGTATGTAGAATTGTACTTTAAAAGCCATTTTATTTTTGAAATGTTTTTATCCATCCTTAGTTAAAATTTGGTCTAAAGTACTTTTAATCAACTGAAATTAACTAAAAAGTGTTAATATTTTTTTGTTTTTTTTTTACATTGAATTCATAAAATGCGGTTCATTTTACTAAAACATATTATAGCTTGGAGCAAGTTCGGACAAAATTTTATATGTTTTTAAATTGTAATTTTAAAGAATCCAGATAATCGTGAATATGTTTCCTACATTTTCATAAACTTGAGATATAAAAAAATGTAAATTTTCGGGCACATCCGAACACAAGTTGGGGTTATTTCGGATAATAATATATTATATATAGGGTGGCCACTTTTTTAATGGGACTGTATTGATAACTTCCAAACCATGCTAGTTAGAAATAGTTGCGTATCTGGAAGAATAACTTATCAAAGCATATTTTTTTTAGTAGTCAAGTAATTGAATAATTCAGTTATTTTTTCCTAATAATCACTTTAAAAAAATAAATTGAGGTTGGTCCGGAGAATACGAAACGTTGGATGCAAAATCTGAAAAAGTCAAATCAAAGAGAATTTACTACCTTCGAAATATTTTTTGGTATTTCTGAAAATAAATAAAGGATAACTAAATCACCGTAATGACCGAATTTCGTTTTTTCATATCTCAAGAACCGGCCCCGATATATTTTTGATTAATTTTCACCGCTAGATGATTCTTTCAGATACGCAACTTTATCTTTATTTAACCTAATTTTGAAACTAGTATGGTTTGGAAGTTACCAATACAATCCCATTAAAAAAGTGGCCACCCTTAATACATATAAGTACAAACTCTTGATAAATTTTCATTTTGTAAAAACGGTTTATTGTATATCATAATTAAAAAAAATTACATTAAATTTATAAGACGATATTTGGGCGTGTGAAATAGGAGGTGAAAGTTTAAATACTACATCCTCTCTTGTTATAGAAGAGCAATTGTCTATGTTAGGAAAATTGTACTTATTGTCTGTTCTTCTTAGGAATTCAACCATAAATTACCACATATATCTATTACCTGCTAGAGGTAATATAATATTCTTTCTTGGTTGTAAATTTTATTAACAAAAGATCATTGGGTAAATTTTTCTCATCATGGAGAAGTCGTGAGATCTCATGTGCTTTCCATTTCTGCAGGCTTTTCCTTAATTTCCTTTTTTTTGGATCCTTCTAGAACAGTGATTCGTTTTCCATTTTCATTTGCTTTATTTTTTTCATTGCAAGCACCTTTCTCTTAGTGCCATTTTTTTTATCTAATTTGTCTATCCTTAAATGTGATCCTGTTCTTCTTAGATGTAGTGTTGTAAATCCTGAATTTTCCAAGTTTTAAGGGATTTTTGGTTTTTGTACCAGCGGCTTTTGTATAAAGTCTAACATCTACCGTTATAATGGGGGAGGATAGAATGGCTCTACGACGGCTAGAGGACTTACCATTCTATGAAGGAAATCATAGACTGTGACACACTAAGCTAGATCATGTGGGAGGCAACATGCTTGGCATGAGGTCAGACTACATGACTGCTAAATACAGCTTCAACAAAGATCTGAGAATAATAATTAAGAATCGGAATGACTTGAATACAAGCACAGATTTCAGGACAAACCCTAACGGAATTACCTGGTACACAGACAAGTCAAAAACCGAAGGGGGAACTGGAGCTGGTATATACTGCGAACAGAATAAGTACCAAGAGAGTTTCTCTCTTGGAAAATATACCTCTGTATTCCAGGCAGAGGTCTATGCAATACTCGAATGTGCGAGACATAGTACTATGAGAGCCCACGAGGGTAAAAGAATCATAATCTACTCAGACAGTCAAGCAACCCTTAAGGCCATAAGAAGCCCAAAGGTGACATCTAGACTGGTATGGGAATGTGGCGAAGAACTTTGGGAACTGGCGACCCACAATAAAGTAACTTTATCGTGGGTACCAGATCATAAGGGTATCGCTGGAAACGAAAAGGCTGACGAGCTCGCAAGAAGCGGGTCGTCCACCCCATTAATTGGCCCAGAACCAGCGATGGGCGTACCAAAAAGTACGTTTAGGAACCATATAAAAGACTGGATCAAGCGAAAACCCAAATTATACTGGGACAATATACCCGGACTTATACACGGGAAAAAGTTTATAAAAGAACCGACAAAGAACGTAACTGAAGAACTGCTTTCAATGAGTAGGAATCAACTACGAATTACCACAGGGCTCCTCACGGGACACCTTCCCACCAGAGAGCATCTAAACAAAATATGCACTCCACATACTATGCAACTGTACAGGGAACAAGGTTGATGGACTGGGTGCAGTAGACAAAAGACGGGAGATAACGCAATAAGCCCACGAGGCTGCAGTGAATCCGGTTTGCAAAGAACGGTCCCGGACAAAAAAAAAATATCTACCGGTATTATAATGATCATTGATGATATCATTAATTTCTTGGTGGCATTTTCATATAATATACTACTGACCAAGGACACCACTTCATTTAATGAAACCTTGCGTTCCAATTCATTGGTTTTAATAGTGTTACCATTGTAGGAACTTCCTGATGTTTCGTCCGAAAATGGACGTATCTGTTGTAGATATTGCAAGAAAGTCATCTTCAGTGTAAACAGATCTATTGATAGGGCAAACTCATGTACTTTTGAAATCGCTGTCAATGTTTTCGGAAGTAAAACTGTGCAAGAATTGATCTGCAGTGAGTTTTCCAGGATTCGACAAAATGTAATCGTTAAAATATTGCTTACTCTTTGTTTTAAATAGACCAAACACGCATTTGTTCAAAGGTTGCATCCGATGTCTGTAATGCAGTGGAAAAGATAACATCACTATAATGTTTTCTTAAACAAATTCAATGCCATTAAATGAAATGTGGATTTCTTCATTGTCCATTAATACTAGAATATTATTTTCAGTTTTATTACTTTTTATGTATAGCGTATCTTAGTACCCTTAGGCCCAACCTAAAATTTGAACATTGTATGGTACCTCTTTCGAAAGATATTCATCAAAAACCAATAATGGTTAAGCCCATTCTAGGGGTTGTTGCACCCTTAATAAGCGGTTTTCCACATAGGTTCATTAGACAAACATTACTTATTTTTAGGTGTTCTATCACCCCTAGAATTATTGCTCGACAATTTTGGTCCACCTTGTATATTCTGATATACTTTTACATAAATGATTGCTGTCATTCTTCCAGATTTAAAAGCTAATGCAATAGCTCCTGGAAAAGCCCCAGCCATATATTGTTTTTCATCCGGACTATAGGAAATATGTAAACGATAATTTTAACCCAACCCTTAACTTTTGTTTGTCTTTTCAATTCATAATCGTTAGTTCACAACGGTTAAAGAAAAGCGATTCCATAGAGTGAACTATGACAAGCCCGGGTCTGTCTGGTTTCAGTACATTTTGCTAATTTTAAAATCACATAAAAATATTTAGCTATTTGGGACATAGAGGAGTCGCTTACAAAATTCTTGCAAAAATTGTTGGTCCCTCTTTAGAATGTTTTAGGAACCACTGGTCTAGAATTTCCTTTTATCTTCAAAGTTGCTGATATTTACTTTTGTTTCAGATTACTAGTCACCTTAAACCAAACTGCCTTATTGTAACTATCTTTTATCTCAAAAATCTTTATCAGGCTACTCAGATCTTAAAAAATGAGTAAATTCACTTTTTAAGTTTTTAATTTTTGGTTAAAATTGGGTACACAATCGCTTGTACTGTCTGTGTACTTTTAGATAACTTTTTTTAAGTACCGCAAAATTTCCATTTTATAAAAGGTCAGTGAACACTAAATTTATCTGTCTAAATATACACATTGCTAAAAAAATATTTAAAAGTTAGGCAAGTATTGTTTGCAAAAATTAATGTGAAGTCATTAATATTTGTTTTTATACGATAATACAAAATTAAAAAAATGTTTTTAAATCTTATTTTTAATTATGACCAAGATATTAACAATAATTGTTTTTTTGTTAATAACAGTGCAGAATTACATAATAATGTACGCTATAAAACCGATTTATTATTTTTTTCTTGTTAGATTTGGCAATTTTTTTTTAAGTAAAAAGTAAATTAAAAAAAATAAGTATCTTCAAGTAATAAAAATTTTAGTAGTCTGCTATATAAACTAAAAATACTGCTTCCTCATCATTACTACACGATAATCAAAAGATGTCTGTCGAATAAGTACTTTTTGGTAAAACAAAAATCTGAATATACTATCCAATGTACAGGAGTTCCTCAAGGCAGTGTCTTAGGACCTTAATCACCTATGATCTTCCAATTATGCATACAACCATTACAGGAACTTTTGCACTGTGAAATTAAATAACATCAATATACTACAGAAGTATGATTATCAATGGAGATAAAATCGTAATTTACAAATCCATAATAAAGCCCATCTGGACCTACGGAATCTAACTTTGGGGGTCAGCTAGCTCATCTAATTTAGAAATCCTTCAAAAATTTCAAAATAAAATGCTTCGAATAATAATGAACGCTCCGTGGTATGGTCACAATAGTGTTATCGAAAACGACTTAAAAGTTCCTTCCCTTAAAGAGACAATTACAAAGTTCAGTGCTAAATACCGGAATAGGTTAGAAAAGCATCCAAATTTAGTTGCAAAAAATTTAACAATTCAAAAAAGATAATTAATCTTTAGTTTAGCATTTTAGATTTAAATAGAATCTATAGGGTCAAAAAGTTTGCTTTTGTGTGAGAAAGAAAAATTCCAAAACAAATTCGATGAAATTAATGTGTTTTTGTGAACTTAATCACATTTACTAAATTTAATGATCTAATTTAGATTACCTTGCCAATTTTTTTTCTAAATATAAATAAATGCGGCAGCTTTTGTTTGAAGATACTATTTTTATTCCCATAATTTATATCTTAACATTTATTTTCAGAATCAATGATGGAAAAATACATAATAATCCATTTACGTAACAATGTATTTTATTAAGTTAATTGATTTAGGTACAGTGCGAACATAAAGAAAATAAATCCAAGGGGTTATCCATATCTCAAACGTGGTCAAATTATTCAATAGACATAAAACTCTAACATGTACCACAATATATTAAAGAAAACCTCGGTTTTAAAAGGCGACTAGTTTCGGCTTATGAGCCATCTTTAGCCCATATAATTTTTAACAGGATCGCCATGTGATGTGGGATAGTAAGGTAGCCATGTTGGGAAGATAAACAGATACTTTCAACAAAAAATTTATTCACTGGTGCATGTTTACTATAATATAATAAATATAATATAACGATAATGAATCAAGAATCAAGAATGAATAACGAATCAAGAATGACCCCTCTCAAAGAGATAACAACCTATATATGTAAATCCAACAATAAACATTTCCTGACCTGGACAACGGCAGGCATTCAACCTGTCGGCTATACGTATGACTCATGTCTCAACCTTTATATTGTTTAAATTATAACTGTTTTAATGAACTACGATATATTATTATTTAAGGTTATTCTGTGTGGCCCAAAAGGCATTACAGAATCAATAATACATAACGTTTTAAAAAAAGGTATTTAACACATTTAAAAAATCGGTCAAGTGCGTGTCGGACTTCGCACATTTAGGGTTCCGTACCAAATGTAGAATATAAGCCGGCTGTGCAGAGGCAGGGTTATTAAAGGATGACTTTAAAATTGTAATCGAAATAAAAATAATAAAATATCGAATATCACAATTCACATATATAGAGTTGTTTAACCATCCTTTTCCGTTACGTCATACATTGTCCACCTTGATCTCTCAATCATGAAATAGATGAGTCGGAATTATGACGTCATTAACGTATTTCTTAACGAATGAGAAAGAGCAAAGTTTAATTTTGAAGTTGATTAATTACTTTTCAAGAGAAAGAGATGCTGGAATACCGCTTTTACCGTTAAATGCAGTCTACAACGTTTGGGTTCACCCCAAAAATATAATCGTATTATACATTTTTTTTGCCGTTTAATCACGATTCGATCATTAGTCAAAAATCATGCTTAGGGACGTTAAATATCCCCAAGCTAGAAATTTGAAACAAAAGAGTTAAAAAAATGGAGGTTTCAAGTTAAAAAAATTAGTAAATTATGTAAAAATGTGCTCAACACAAAATACAATTTTTGGCATTACCAATTTAGAGCGTCATTGAAAGCAATCCTTAACATATGTCATTGATTACATTTTAATTTTAAGGTTATGTGTAAAATAACATTAAAATAATATAGAACACACGTAAAACAGCAGAATACGTCACCGATTATGACGTAACGGCAGAGAATTGTTAAACAAACTTTATTTATTGACAAATTTTGAAATGCAACGAACAAATTTGTTAATATCAGCGTAACCAACAAAGACAGAAAAAAATTATAAGATGAAAAATGTGTTTTTCAACAAAACTAATACGATTGCACAGAGAAAAATAATAAAATATGGAAGATTACAATTCGCAGGTACGGAACCCTAAAAATGAGGGAATGTTAATAAAAAAATCATTTATATTAATATATTGGTATTAGTAAAATATACGGAACAATAAACATTATCACCAAATTTCAAATTTTCTTTTTCTCCAATTTTTTTAACCCTAGATGTCTTGATAAAAGAAAATCTAACAAGGTCCTAATGGCCAGTTTTAATATTAATTAATTATTATTTTGTTTTTCATGTACCTCCTTTCCCAACTCTCCTCCTTTTTTTAAATGTGTTAAATAACTCATTTTATTAGATTCCGAGTTCATAAAGCGCAAAATTTAGTACTTTGTGGAAACTCGAAAATTTCTTTTTACTCGAAGTGTTCGAATTCATTGTCCCCACTTCATTAGGTATTTTACAGTTTTACAATTTATTTCGGAAATTTATTTTTCCTTACTAGAGTATTTAGTTATTTTTTAACAATATTTATTTATTTAAACAAAAATCTTGATGTGTACTTCTCACTATTCCCTTTCCTTTACTTACCTTAATTTATCACGTTTTTATGTATATTTTTTCAAAGACAACAATTTTGGTTCGGTATACCGACACCCTGTATATTTGATCTTTTTCGGATTCTACGGCCCAAATTACAAACATCATTGTTACCAAAGTTTTTATTTTTCAATAAATAAAATCAAATTCTCAGATTTTTCTTTAATAAACGATCATTTTTAGATTATACCAAATTTTGGTCGATTATATTAGAGCCATTTTTGGATTTTTTTAAATAAACATCCAGTATGGCCGACATCCGGTTTGACCAGAAATTACATGAAAATTGAAAATTCAAATGGAACACCTGGTACATTTTTACATATTTTGATCTACGACTTCAAACACGTACAAATCGACTTTCCAATGTCACTTAAGATGCCATTTTTATTTTATTTTTGAATTTTTTTTATTCTTCCTAGATGCACATGATTTGGTCTAAATTCATTATAATCAAACTAAAATTACCTAAAAGTTATAAATTTTGTAAATTATTTATTTTTGTTTCTTAATAATTATTTATATTTAAAATATGATGTTATCAATAGCCCTTAATGTTTTTTTAACAGGGATGTCTCCAGGAGAATTTTGTATCGAAATTTAAAAAAAATAACAATGTTTTTTAACAGGGATGTCTCCAGGATAATTTTGTATCGAAATTTTAATAAAATAACATTCCTCCTTTATTTGAGAAAAAACGAATTGTCATCATTTTAATGATAATTGAATGAAAAATTATTAATATCGGGGCACATCTATGTTTAATTTAAAAAAAAAACAGTTTTAACTAAAAAACTGGATTTGCTAAATTAAATGTTTAATAAAAGAAACAAAAATAAATAATTGACAAAATTGAGACTTTTATAGGTAATTCTAGTTTAACTATAAGTAATTTAAACCAAATCATGACCACCTAGGATGCATAAAAAAATTCAAAAATAAAATAAAATTGACGTCTCAAGTGACATTTGACAGTCGATTTGTACGTGTTTGAACTTGTAGAATCCAAATATGTATAAATATACCGGGTGTTCTGTTTGAATTTCCAATTTTCAAGGCATTTCCGGTCGAACCGGATGTCGGCCATATTTGATTACTATATAAAAAAATCCAAAAATAGCTTATTATAATCGACCAAAATTTGGTTTAAATCTATTAACCGGCTTAAAAGTTACAGGGGTGGCCCATGACCCATTTACACCCTGTATATTGGTACATAATACTTAAAAAATAAAAAAATTGGCAACAATGTTGTATGTAATTTGAGCCTTAAAATCCGAAAAACGTCAAATATAGAGGGTGTTCCATTTGAAGTCGGATATTTTGTTTTTATACCTCATATCTATGTACCAAATTTTATTCAAATCGGTTGAAAAGAAGATATAGGCCCTAGTCTTATTGTCACCCGGTATACTAAAACAATAGACCTTTTAATATGTACATCTAATAATGTGATGTAGATATTGATTTTCAATCTACCGGGTTAACCTGTTGAAGAGATTTAATATTTCCTAAATTAATTTGTTGGCCTAGATAATTTAATTCATGCGATATTGGGATAATATAATTGAAGGAAGGACTTCGCATACCCAATATACATATTTTAGTCCATAACAACTTGTTTTTTTAAATGGAAACTGATTTAAAGTGCCTATTACACATAATAATCATAATTTTTTGTTTTGTACCGAGATATACCTAAGCAAGGGCATAGATATAAGGAGGGTAAAAGGGGGTAATTACCCCCCAGGATACCAAAAAATAGCACGAAAAGAAGAAATAAAATATATGAAATGTATGAAACGGACAAATTTATTTAAATTAATGTAATTTAAAGTGGAAATAATATACTAAAAATTGTATTACTGCTTCCTTTTTAAACCAGATTAACAATTTAAGTTATGCTTTTATGGAATAATCTGGCATTTACTTCAAATTTAGTCGACACAAAATCGCCATTGCCATCGTTTTTGATTTTGATCCCAAAATAACGGATCGCTACTGTATAATAATAATTAAGTATCTTAGTCTTATCCCAATAATATTTTCAGTATTTTTATCAAAAGATAATAGTACTTATACATCATTTATTAAAATTTTGTCTGATGAGATGACCTTGTTGCTCATTAATTCACGAAAATTTTAAGTCGCTGTTTTTATTAACAAGATTATCGATTCATAATTAACATAAATAAATATAGATAAAAATTACTTGGTAGTGTTTATTACAAAAAAAATTTAATTGGTAATTTTAGATTGTACTATTTTATTTACTATATTATAATACAATAATATTTCTAATTTACTAACATAGTTTAATTTGTAAATGTGTGTATCAGTGATCTAATTTTTAATAATTTAAAGTCAATTAATACATTTATTTATTATTATTATTGATCTGATTTTTAGACAACATATTAGTTGTTAATATTCATTATCTAGGGTAATTTAGAGTAAATCGGAGATATAAGACTAAATTTTACCTTAACGTACAACTTTTTAATATTATATTCCATATGAAAGAAAAAAGAGAGTATTTCGATAGACCTATATATTTGCTATGTGCCGAAGAAGCTGCCCAACATGCAGAATAATGATTGGTTGCTGAGTGAGAACTCTCATTCACTAGCCAATTAGAAAAAAGTAGTCGAATCTCAAATATAAGAACTTTCATTTCTTTGGCAAAAGTAAAAAAACTTGAGAGAGACAGAAAACTTTCAGTTCATCCAGTTTCAAGATCAACTACTTTATCGACACTATAGAGAATCTAAAAATAGAATCACACTTCTAGTACAAATTTTTGGAAGCATGCTTCTCTCTCTTTTCGTAGTCGATAAAATCGATAAAAAAGTTTATATTTTTCCTTATACCCAGATACTAATTTAGATACCACATTTATTAAAAGAGTACCACCGTACTTTTTGACGATAAAAACCACCAAATGTGATACTACAGTACCACTCTGGCAACACTGGGTCTGTATAGTTTAAAAACGTGTTAATTAAAATAAAAGCGAATAAAACTATGGTCTATATCAGTATTAAATGTGTTTGGAAATGATCTCAAATCATCGATTTCTTCTAATAATATTGCTGCATAAATCTTGAATTTTAAATGATCTAGGATCTACATCATTGCCTGGTATTTTTCACTAGAGTCTAGAGACAGAAATTCTACTTTGATTTCTGTTATCTGTCATTCAGTTGTCACTGCGTTTTAATGTCAAAACTGCCAAATATAAATAGTGTTTATAAATTATAGTACCTAAACTAGCCTGTGTATTAAAAAAAAAAATATTTCCTCGGGAATCGAACCCGGATCTTTTATATGTAATGATAAATATTCAAAGTTAAGGTACAATATTGGGTTAAGTATAATTCTTTGTCACTTGGAGCGCTACAGTCGCAGAATCAAAGTAGAATTTCTGTCTTTAGACTCTAGTGTATTTTTCCGGGTTTCTAGATTTTTATTGTATAATTATATACTTTTGCCCGCGACTTCGTCCGCGTTGTTGTCGGAATAAATAAAAGTTTATTTTATCCCTTGTATCCCCATTTTTACCCCTCCAAGTGGAGTAACTATATCAAGTGTTATATCAAATGCAAGGTCATTGTTTGCAAATTTCAAAACAATTTTTTTTATTATCTATTTTTTTTTATATTTATGTTACTTACTTTTAGATTTATGGCGAAGTTTTCAGGTCGAAGTAATTAATTCATTCCCGATAGATATTTATCTATATTTTACAGGAAAAATAAAATTAGGTATTAAATTTTAATAATGTTTGTGAAAATAAAAAAAAATTAAATAAAAATTAGTTTTAGCTGGACGGAACCTCGTTTACATGTTTGTTTATTTATCAAATGAAATCTAGATACCAATTTTTAAGCGCGTATTTTTTGTGTGGTTTTCTTGAACCCCTTCCCTTCATTTTTAAAAATACATTTCTTTAGGAGAATCTACGTACCAATTTTCAAACGAGTATCACCATTTATAGTTTTCGAGATATTCAATATTCAATCCAATATTCATCCCAGAGTTTGAAAAGTATAAAAGGAAACCGGTATAAGAAAGAAACTTTTATTTATTACACCAACGCGGGCAAAAGCTCTAGCGATGGAATAATCCGGGCAGTTTAGTAAGCAGTAAAGCCCATAAAAATATCACTGAAGCTGTCCAATCAAGTTTAATGCTTCAAAAACAAACTTGTCACATCATGTCAAAGGGGAAGAAAAAGAACGATCACTATCCAGAAATTATATTGTTAAAATAAACTCTTTGTGGACATAATGTGTACAAATTTTTATTAAGCAACCCACTGATGTATCAATCAGTAATGCACATATTTTATGTTTCTGCTAAATAAATATATTTTCTAAAACCCCCATTCGTCTTAGCATTTAAGCAGAATCTGCAGAAATTCGCATTGTATTTAGAGCTAAGGTAACCTCAGTTTTGGTACTATAGTCCATTTAAAACGCGGATATGACGCTCAGAACGCCCCATGCAACGAGACTTGCTTTTACTCTATTCGCTGGGTGCAGAGTGCATGGGGGGAAAACTGAAACGATCCCAGCGCCCGTAGTAGTCAAAATTTCGTGAAGTCATGCTCTTGTCATAAGTAAACATGTCAAAATTAAATATGAAAATGGTTCACAACAGTTGTTGTGTTGTTAATTGCAAAACTACAGGGAGAAATAGCAAGAGCAAAATTTTACAAATTTTCAAGGGCTATATAGTTGGAAATTAGAGAAAAGAAAGAACTGGAGAAAAAAGTAAGTAATGTATAACCTACTTTTGTAGCCTGTTTACTCAGACGAATGTGTGTTTTATTCTACAATTATTCGATGTGATTAAATAAATTTTGCCACTATGTCTCAATTCTTTCACATCTCTAACGTGACCAGCCGCGACAAGTTGCTTCCCTTTGTCCATCGTTTGGGGATAAAAAGATATTTGATGAATAATTGACTTAAATCCGGTAAATTTCTCACAATTGTCGAGCATAATTTTACGCAACCATCAGATGGCGTTTTCGTCGCGCTCTCCCTGCCACCTTTTTGGGGGGTTTATCGCAACAATTTTTATGAGACCCCAAATATTGATCTGCAATATGCTAATTGTGATGAAAATTAGTAAATGTAGTACGCCCATATACAAACTAAGCACAAAGTGGTTAAGGGGTGATACCCACCTCTAAATTGACGTACAATTGAAAAATGCTGGAATTTTTTTTTTTAACTCTACGTAAGTTCAAATGAATGGAGTTCTAACCTAACACAAATTATTTTCATCCCTTCGGGAGTGAAAGCTACACCTTAATCGATTTAAAATATATACACCTCCTCAAGGAGGAGAGCCACTCCTAGAGGTAAGCAAAATAGGAAAATCAAAAAAACTCTCGATCAAGTCACCTTAATTCATTAAAACTATTTATTAATTTAGTTTATATTGACACTTTGTATATTTTGTACGTTTGTTTATATCAAGAGTAACAAAATAATCAAGATTTTAGTATATATTTTAGTTTGTAAAATTAAACATAAATTTAATCTAAAAGTACAACTTGCTATCTAACCCCGTTGTGTAAATTCGTTTAATTTTATATTTTTGTCTTATTCCAAAATTATCTAAATGGTTTAGATGTCAATGAATTGAATTTGTTAATATTGTTTATGACATTTGCCCTTTTAAACCATTCAATAATGCAAATATATATTTATCATTTTAGTTTTATATAATTGGGTACATATCTTATCTCAAAAAATGTATTTTTTAAATAAGTAAATTAATAAAGTTATGAAATAGTGAAATTAGTGAATGGTAAAATAGGATTAGTTATTTTAAGTTAATTAAAAATAGAGCATACTTTATAATAGTCTATTTTTGTTTAAAAGTTATTTTTATTAAAAAAATGAAAGGCGAGTTCAATTTTTTACGAATTATGAAATAACTTTTAAACATTCTGTAAAATTTTTGGCGCCCTAAAATTCTTTCATCAGTTCTTCTTTTTCACTTTTTTATATCCTTTTTCCTTTTTACTTTCCGAACAAGAGAGTTGTATAGAAGGAAAGTATTGCGATCATGATATTTTGGCCATACCCAGATTTTAACGAATCTTTACGTTTTGAGGTTACCTGAATCCATTTATACCATTTTTAGCATGATGTCTGTCTGTGTGTTTGTGTGTCTGTGTGTCTGTGAGTGTATGTGTGTGTGAACACGATAGCGTCTAAACGGCTGAACCGATTTAGATGAAATTTTATATACATATTTAGGGTAGTAAGGAGACGACCTGTATAGATTTTGGTGTTAATCGGACAACCGGAAGTGACAGTTGCTATAAGTGATGACGTCATTACTAAACATGATGGGAATAAAGTTTTACACATATGTTTTTTATACGTTATAGTTTAATTTTAAATGACTAAAATTTTCAAAAACTTTTGCCATTGTTGCCAGATTTATCAAAAAGTATTTTTTTTTAAATTACCAAAATAATACATTTTTATGAAAAATTACAGGATATGAAAGTTGTAGAACATAAAATTTTCTACACATTTTGTCATTACCGTTTTTTTGAATTCCTCATAGTTTCGTCGCTAGAGGGCGTGAAAATAATGTATATTGATATTTGCGACTTTTTTTTAGATTTTGAGACAAAATTATGGATTTTTATGAAAATTTACAAAAAATCAAAATTGTATAACATAAAATTTTCTACAAATTTTGTCTTTACTTTTTTTTCGAGTTCCGCATAGTTTCGTCGCTAGTTTTTATTTTAATTTTTAAGCAATTTTTATTCTTTTTAAATTATTTTTTTTTAGTTAAATTTTAATATTAAAAATTTTTAAAAAATATTTTTAAATTTGTAATAATTACTTTTATAATTATAATTTTTTTTAAAATTTTATTACAAAAATTGTGAATTTTTTTCAAATTTTTTTAAAATTATATTATGATTTTAAACTAAATTGAATAACTTCTAAAATATTACTGTTATTTAACTCGGATTTGCACCACTCTAAAGATAAAATAAAACTCTAAATTTAAAATGTATTTTAGTTTCTTAGAATTTACAATTGTAATTATTATAGCCAAAATAAAGATTTTTTTTTAAATTTTTTGTAATTTTGTTCTATCAATAAATATAAAATAAATTAAAAAAGTAAATAGCATATCCGAAAAGGATCCAAAAGTGCTATGTGTGTAAGTTATTTCATAATTTTAACGTAGTATTTGTAAAAGTTGTAGCAAAAAATGAACAAAATTAAAACATTCAATGGAACCCATGAATTTTTGACAAAAAATTTGATTTTTTTTAGTTTTTCAAACTAAATTTATTAATGCATTTTGATCCAGAAAATTATTCAAAAAAGGTTTTATTTCTTTTTAAGGTTAATATTAATATTAAAAATTTACAAAAAATACCATTAAATTTTTTTGTTGAAATTTAATATAAGTTTAAAAAAATTTTTAATAACTTTAAAAATATTAAAGATATTAAAATGGGATTTATACCATTCGATAGGTAATATAAAACTCTAAATTTAGAAAATAATTTAGTCTTTTTGAGTATCACATTGTAATTATTATAACTAAAATAAAACAATAAATTAAATTTTTTTTGTCCTTTTGTTTTATAGAAAATGGTAAAACAAATGAAAAAAGTAAATATTGTATTCCAAAGGGATCAAAAAATACATTATGTGTGAAATATTTCATAATTTTAAAATAATACTTGTAGAAATTATACAAAATTATAAAAAGTTAAAAAAAAATTTTACAAAAAATTAAGTTTTTTTTAAATTTTTGTAAACTAATTTTATTAATGAATTTTGATGCAGAAAAACTAAATTACTCCAACACAAATAATTGATTTTTTTTATATAAATCTTTATATTATCTTGATCCAAATCTCCTCTGATACTATATTCTTTCCATAATCCTATTTAAGCTCTCCATATATTTGAAAGATGTATTCTTTTATGCTTATTAATTTTTGTTTAAATACTTAAATTCAACTATAAATGTTTTTTTTTACAAATTATAATATATTGACAATTTTCTTAAAAATTTCAATGACAACTCAACTTTGTTTATTCTTCTTTTTTACTGCTAAACTAGATTTCAAAAAATTTTTATTATTCATACTAAGATTTTTTTTTATATGTACCAAACAAATCCTAAACACATAAATAATATTTTCAGATACATTTATTTCTTCCACAATTTTAAACCACAATAAAACTTCCTCTTACAAAAATTTATTTGTTGACAATTTTTTTTAAATTACCAAAAATGACAATACTTTGTTTATTATTTTTCTTTCATTTGTTTTTTCTCAAAATAAAATTTTTTCTTACTTGATTTATAAATAAATTTCCAGATCTTGCCCTTTACCTTATTAATAATAAACAAATATTAATATGGTTTTTTTACACGTGGTTTTGTATGTATTGTGGTTGACTGAGATTGAAAGGCAGAAGGTGATTTTTAAATGTAAGTATGGTAGTGGAAATTTTTTAGTTTTTTGTGGTTTAATGGACGATATTATTGCTTGTCAAAGTTTGGACAGGGTTATTTTAAAAATAATTGATCTTATCTAGTTCTACCCAGAAATAAACTATAACCGGTGCTGCAAGAAATAACAAACTTAATATGTCACGGTATAATTAATTTTGTTTCTAACAACTAATAATCCAAGTTACGAACTAAATTAATTAAAGTGAGAAACTAAATTATAAGGTGACTACTTCTTCCTCCCTGAACGTATTGAAAATACAGAAGACACAGTTTCTCGACTTAAACCAGATTGAAAGCAAAACTTTTGTTATATACTTGGCAGTGCTAAAACCCACCGAATTTCGAACAAAGAAATCGTTCTCCCATCAAAGGTGCATGGCACAATTCAACCGAATCGCAGGACTACGCAGCATTTGCAGGAATGCTAATTCAGATTCTACAATGTTGCCACGTTACGTGGTTTTACAAGATCTTAGATAAAATAGCAGAATACATTTGTGTATTTCTGGAAATTTTCTCAATTTAATCAAATGGGAAATTAGGATGTATAAAATTAGATTTTTCATTTTGGTTATACGAAATATGGTAGAAGAAAATAGGCTTTTTTTAAACGAAGTTTTCCATGTCATATTTTATTGTTTTTTAAAGTTTTAATGCTTTTTCCGACTTTAATAACAATTATTTTATGACATTAGTAAAAATTTTAAACTTTAAACGCCCTCTCTCAGAACAGTTCACAATATAAAAAAACCAAAGTAAATTAAGTCAGCTATAAGTTTGTAAACAATAAAAATTTTTGTGAGATTTGTAATTTTTGAGATCCTACAAAAAAAGATAAAAAAATTGATTTTTCATTAAATTTCATCACCTTTAAAAGAATCCCACAAGTCTTATTTCCTCTTAAATTCTAAAAATTTGGTTCTTATGTCAAAAATAGCATTTTTATAAATGATATTATTATACAGGGTGTTTCATTGGTAAACAGACATCGTTAATAGTATATAGAGATCATATTTGTCTTAAAAATCCCATATTTAATGGTTCTTGCAACCTTTATAACTGAGATACACGACGTTTTATTAATTTTCTAAATTTATTTAATGAGCCTTAACTTACGAACCGCCCGGTATATTTTTTTTATATTTGGACGGGCGCACATTTTAAGCCTCGATTGACATATTATTATTTCGAGAAATGCACGACGGGCTTCACGAAAAATGAACAACACTCTGTATATCAAAATATTTGAAATCCGTTTGAAAATTTAAAAACAGAGAAAGAATGTGAGTCGATCTGTATACTTTTTCTAGTTTCGCATTTAAGAAATTTTTTAACTAAAAGTAAAATTTGTAGTACTTTCACGATATACATTTTGAAAAAAATACGTTTTTCTTAATAAATTAGAAGATTCATTTAATTTAAATTATTGAAACCTCAAAATTTTTTATATTTTTTATAAGTATTTGAAAAATTCTTTGGAAATCTTTGACAATTATTTTTTGAAAAAATCTTCCAAAAATTATTGAAAAAATCTTCCAAAAATCATTGAAAAAATCTTCCAAATTTTTTTGACAATCTTTGATAAATCATTAAAAAATTCCGAAACCCATCATTGAATAATTCTTGAAGAATCGGAGGATTTTTATTAAATTTTTTGAAAAAAGAGGTGGAATAATACTAAACCTTGAAAAATCCTTGTAGAGTCCTTAAAAATTCCTTTTAAATCATTAAAAAAATTCTTCAACAATACTTGAAAAATTCATGAAAGAAAAATAGTAATTAATTTTTTTTAATCAACTCCAAGAATATTTGCAAAATTTATTTTTTCTTTTGACGTAATGTGCCACAAACAAGGATAAATTTGGAAAATATTTAAAAAGAAAATGATATATTTACCACTAAAATTTAAATCAGTCATTATGGAGCGGCGAGCTTGCGACGAAAAAAGCAGCTAGGAGAGCAGTAATTAATACTAGCGGTGATAAAAGAGGTGCATACACATAGTAGCTCGTTTAATATCGAGATGGACTCATTATTAACTGATTTTATTTCATTGGCCACATGATCCCATAGTTTATCCAAAACATAATGAGTATGGTGGTGAAGAACTTTTTGATCCCATAGAGGAATTTTTACAAAAACACTACTTATAAATATGCGTCAATATCCGTCTGTTCCCGAAGCGAGTTCCTAACTTGTTATGGAC
Source organism: Neocrepidodera transversa (assembly GCA_963243735.1). Lineage (NCBI taxonomy): Eukaryota > Metazoa > Arthropoda > Insecta > Coleoptera > Chrysomelidae > Neocrepidodera > Neocrepidodera transversa. Next base: position 7,463,502 of record OY725338.1, read on the forward strand.
ATACTGATTGCCAGGGTTGTTCACGATGAAATTGTGATTGTGCTGAAGTTGGTCACAAAATAGTGCCCAATGGTGCCACTCAACTTGATCACGTTTTCACGGCTACCATCATAAAATAGCAGATTCCATTCGATTGAATAACTTGAATTTTTTGTTCGACTCACACACGCAATTTCAAACATTTTGTTACGTTTTTTTGTGCCACCCTGTATTTTTATTATTCCTTTGCTCGGAATATCTGATTTCAGCTCGCTTTATATCTCTTCTCTAGCTCTTCCTCTCTTCTAGGTATTACTATAAAATGTCTTTCCCATGTTACCAACTCTCTCTCTCTTTGCCTCTACAGTCAAAACAATTGACTTATTTATCGTCTGTGCTGTAAATTTAAAATTGTCTTTTTCCCCTTAATATATAGGGGATTTTCTTGTACTACGTTTTTTCTTGGACTACGTTTTTTCCTGAACCACGTTTTTTTGGACCAAGCGTTTTCTCTTTGGAATAAATTTTGTTTTTTCCTTTGGACCACAATAGTTCTTTTTCTTTGGACCAAACTATTTTTTTTTTGAGCAAATATTCTGGCAACAAGTTTCCTTTGGAGAAGAAAGAAAAGAAAAACGTCAAGAATAATTAAGAAAAAATTAGTTTCTGGTCATTTTTTTTGTCGGGGCCCGTTCTTTATAACCGGATTCACTGCAGCCTCGTGGGCTTATTGCGTTATGGCTTCTGTGATCCAGCGCCTCATAGTTGCATAGTATGTGGAGTGCAATCTCGGTTCCTTTATTGCATTGTCTGCGTTTAAGGCCGCCATTATATACCCCCATTTTGTTTAGATGCTCTCTGGTGGGAAGGTGTCCCGTGAGGAGCCCTGTGGTAATTCGTAGTTGATTCCTACTCATTGAAAGCAGTTCTTCAGTTACGTTATTTGACGGTTCTTTTATAAACTTTTTCCCGTGTAGAACTTCGGGTATATTGTCCCAGTACAATTTGTGTTTTCGCTTGATCCACTCTTTTATATGGTTCTTAAACTCATCCCATCGCTGGTTCTGGAGCAATTAATGGGGTTGACGATCCGCTTCTTGCGAGCTCGTCAGCCTTTTCGTTTCCAGCGATACCTTTGGGACTTGGTACCCACGATAAATTTACTTTATTGTGGGTCTCCAGTTTCCTAAGTTCTTCGCCACATTCCCATATCAGTCTAGATGTCACCTTTTGGTTCCTTATGGCCTTAAGCCTTAAGTTTCTGGTCATACTCGAATAAATATGTTTAAATATATTTAAATATATTTAATAACAAAACAAGAAATATTTTATAACAAACATTGAACCCAAAAGAAATAAAACTTATCATTCGAATATAAATAAAAGGATATTCTACACGATCCATTATTTATAACTGCGCAACTCAGTATGTTCATAACAAGTTAGGAACTCGTTTCGGGTAGAGGTGGAAAAATATCGATAGTCGTCACTATCGATAGTTATCGATATTCAAAATCACGACTATCGAAAACTATCGATAAGTATCGACAATCAAAATGACGACTATCGACAACTATCGATTTCTTTATAAAATAATAAAATTTACTATTAGCTTAATACAAAATTTAAAACAAACAATATTAAGTAAAAATCCAGTGATTCTTAGTTCTTAGCTCTCATTAAAATTATAGATAGTCACGACATCTATCGTTGGTTCATAGGTACCAACCGAACACAGCCACTTACTGTATCTGTTTTTTGGCTATCTTTCCCTTTTTTTAGACTTTGTTGTTAAAAAGTTATTGATTTCACAAAAAATTACTCCATACACTTTCTCTTTCTACCGAAATTCGTACACACTGTAGACATGTTCGATACATATACATACTCTAGAGTATCGATACTTTGAGTGTCGATATTCTAGAGAATCGATATTTTGAGCAGAAATTACTAGTTTTTGCTTTGAGTGACGCTACTCGATATTTTGTATCGATACTTTTAGCACGATACAGGGTATCGTTACGCAAATACTTAATATCAATATCGTATCGAAAATTAAAATAGCTATGTTTTTATGTAACACTATACTGAAAACCTAACAATTTCAATCATTCGATATTTTGGATCGGTACTTTGGACACCGATATTATATCGTATCGATATTGAACATTTCGATACGTATCGGTACTGAGTATCGATACTTTTTAGAACATCTATAACACACACTATTTATAAATTTATATTTTGATTTTCTGTAGTTCCCTGTTTTCATAGTTGAGAAGTGTAATTGATTTCCTCCCTAGTCGCTAGTGCAATCTGTTTCTAATATCTCTGAACTTAACGTGGTGAACAGAATCCTATAATTAAATCTTGTAAACTATATTGGCTTTCGCTAGATGTCACTTGAAAGTATTCGATTGAAATAGGATATTTTTTTACATATTATATTGGAGTATTAGGACCGAAGAAATGAAATCGATATTTGTTTATGTCTCGTTTTGAAAATTAAAATCTCGAACTATCGATATTAATCGATAGTCTTAAAAACTATCGATAATTTTCGATAGTCCAGACTATCGATAGTTATCGATAAAGCTATCGATATTTCTCCACCTCTAGTTTCGGGAACAACCTTTATGTGTTCATCATAACTCACCGCTGGTAGCAGTGTTGTTATGGAGGAACTTTTGACTGTGCTGAAGCTGGTCACAAAATAGTGCTCAATGGTGCTTCTCGGCTCGTTTGATGGTTTCCTCTTTATCGCTACGTGGTTTGTGACGTCATAAAATAGCAGATTCCATTTGACTGAAGTAGTGAAATGCATTTTTTGCTCGACCCACAGACATCAATTGCGCTTAATTTATTTCTAAGATTTTCTGAAGGATTAATTTAGCTTTGAACCAAGAAATATATTCAATATAACAAACTCATTGCAGGCCAAAAACGTTATAGAACAAAATAGTGCCAGTTTTTGTCGATTTTTCAATAATTACGTTCATTTCAAAGATTTTATAAAGAGATTGCACTAGCGACTCTGAGCAAGCAGGGTTACGGTTTTTAGTAGATTTCCTACTAAATTAATAGTTTTTTAAGAAAAATGAGGGTGTTTAGTAGAATTGATAATTTTAGCAGATTTTAGTAGATTTTTTAAGCTATTAGTCAATGCGACACCTACTGGAACAGTATTGAACTCACTCAAATAATTGGACAACTGCTGCAGTTATTAAGGTAAGTTCGATGTTTTTCCAATAGATGTCGTACTACAAATTTTCTACTTGTAAATCACACTAAATAAGTAACAGTGTTATTTCGCGAGCTATTTCAAACTATGGAAAGAATACAGTAAACTAAAACTGGACGGTGAGATTCAAAATATAATGTGTTCCTCATCCACAATTGGCGATACCATAACCGTAGAAAAATTTTGGGGGAGATGAACTCATGAATATAAATTAAAAAATGTTAACAATGAAGTTACGTACGCTTTAATTTGCAAAAAATATAATGTGTTTACCACTATCGAATGGTTCTTGCGAACGCGTATTTTCCCATGTTAATCTTGTAAAAATTTACTTGAGAAATTAATTAAAAACAACAAATGTATCATCCCTTTTGCATGTCAAACAGGGAATATCAGAATTGGGAAACTGTACCAATTTTAAACCTGTTTCTCCCATACGCATATTTTTTTTCGCATAATATGTTTCTTTTTTTATCTTATTTTATTTGAATAAACATTTTCTTTGTTCGTTTCAACTTCATTGCCAAAAAAATAATAGTTCTGCCTCTAGCGGTAGCGACAGTAACTTATATGATACGAATTAAGTATTTCATAAAATTTCCGCTAGATGTAGGTAACGGTAGATTTTAAGACCAGATTCTAGAGCCAGAAATTCTACCTTGATTTCTGTCATCTGTCACTCAGTTGTCACTGCGTTTTAATATTAAAACTGTCAAATGTAAGTAGTGTTTATAAATTACAGTATTAAAATCGTATTAAAACAAGTCTTGACCATCTAAACTAGCCTATGTATTAAAAAAAAATATTAATTAAACTCAAAAAAATTTTTTTCACTAGTAATCTCCCTAGAGCTTGAATTATTACCGGAATTTTCTTAAAAAATCGTGTACGAGGAAAAGTTTCCGGTTATTAATTCAAGATCGTGGGGGATTCGGTAAGAAAATTTCACACCTAAAAAATTTAAAAGTAATTAATTATTTATTTGACATTAATATTAGAAGGAAAGACTAGTTTTGGTCTAGTTAGTCATGAGTGTTTGTTGGTATGTTAAAAGTTAAGTAGTAATTGTTTAATTTTGATTTGCACAAAAAGTAAACAAAAAGTCCTATATGAATCAAGCCCATTACAAGTGTCATTATTTTGACATAAAAATTTCCACTTATTAATTTCGTCCAGGGTACCCTGGAGGATGAAAATTTCCGGAAATTTTTTGGGTTACCATGGTAACCAAACAACAAAATAGACTCTGATTGGCTTAAAAATGGCGGTGTGAAATTTTCATTAAAAGAATAAAGGAGTCTTGACTACCTAAACTAGCCTGTGTATTAAAGTATTAAAACAATTAATAAAAAAAGTAAAATTTCTGTCTCTAGAATGATTTTTAGTAGAATTTAGTTTCGGGTTTAGTAGATTTTGGTAGTTTATTATTGAAATGTTGGTAGAACTGTTTATTGAAAACGGTAACACTGAGGAGCAGGCAGGGAATCATCTACACCTATCAAGTATCAACACAGGGAACTACAGAAAATGAAAATATAAATTAATAAATATTTTATACGAATTTAAATCGAAAGAAAAAATGTATGGAGTAATTTTTTACCAACAAAGTCTAAAAAAGGGAGAGATAGGCCAAAAGTAGAGAGAGTAAGTGGCTGTGTCCGGTTGGTACCCATCAACAAATTCGCGGCTGGCAACTAAAATAGTCAAGAAATGCATCTTTAAAGATTTTTGAAAAATCTTACTCTTTATTGGCATTCCAGAAAATGTTGTCAATTTTCATGTTTCTTATTAGGTTTAAATATTAGTATAACAAAAAAATTGTCCAAGAATAGTTTTAAAAATTAATAAATTTTCGTGTTCCTTGACCCAAAAAAATATCAAAATCTGGGGTATCACCCTAAACTACTTTTATTCCAATTAAATCGGGTTTTAAAATTATTAACATACTATTTTTATGTTTTGGTTTAAATCAAAAGAGAGCAAACATATGAAACTTTTCACCGCATATCTCTGTCTATTTTTAGCATCTTTAATAGCACTTAAAATTACAAAAATAATGACTGCTCTCCGCCACTGCCTATGGCAACGAAACTAAAAAAAAATGTACGCACTTTTGTCTAATCATAAAATTTGGCAACTCTGCGTCCGCATAACCTTGTAGATTTGATATGTTGTTCGCGGACGTGCACTGTGAGCTTACGTAATAATCCCATGCGATCCCTGCCTGCCCCCCTTGCTCCGCATATCATTTGGCCCGCCCCACCAAAATTTCGGCAATTTGCGCCAAGTTCATCACATTTTTTCCTGGTTAACACAAATAGATAGACTGCAAAAATCTATTGCACTATTAGAATTTTCTGTGCGCGATCTGTTAATAAAAAAATATCCTTTAAAGGACTCTAGGGTTTAGGATGACCTTTATGTGGCCCTAAGTTGAAGGGATAGTGCGAGGAAAGTGCGTGTTTTCAACTAGCTGGCTATAAATAATGGCAATGCGAGGTAGGTGCTAACGAAACTTTCTTGTTTATTGTTTTTTTACATGAAACTTTGTATTTTACTAATTACATCCAATTGATTAATTTGTAATTTATGTTTGTGTTGATATTGATTACACAAACACAGTTTTATTTTGGTCCTTCGGACCGATTTATTTTGGTTATGTAGGTACTCGTGATGTATGCATATTATCGAATTGTTGAGTCACCGTCGGATATTAATTTTGTACGCGTGTAATTACTTAATACCATCATTTAAATTGTATTTGTTTATTTTTATCAGGAATTGTAATTTTAGCAGGAATTGCTTAATAACTTGCAAAACTCTAATCTACAAATTAATTGAATTGAATAAGTGTATTCAAATTTTTCTAAGGGTTTTGTTTTTTAATTTAGTAAATATTTTATACATTATTTTTATTATATTTAAAACAATCATGATTTGCTGATTTGCTTTTAGGCATATTAATAAAATATGTAAACGAGTTCCTATTCTATAAATATAAGCATATAAGCATTTTTTTTAGAAAGGCGTGGACATCAATAACATATTTTATAAAATTCTTTCGTTGTATATTTTTTCCTACATTTTTGTTTTATATAATACATTCTTTTTTTTTACAAATAAAATTCGAACAAAAGTTCATATTAATCATTTTTCTATTCCGATAAATTGGTGCTGGTTGATGGTAAAATGTTAATTAGCATAAATAAATAATGTGCATTTAACAGAAATTTTTTTTATAATTTAAAGTTTTCTTAAAATGCTGCTTCAATGTTTTAATGAAACTTATAAATAAAAATAAAGCAGTAAGGATATTCTTACATAATTATTTCAATATTGTTAGTAAATGTGTATGCTAATACTTTGTACTCTAAACAAAACTAAATAGTGTAAAAAAATGTAAGGGGTGATAGTACTCCCTAAAATTAATAAAAAAAGTCCCTGTAAGCATATTTCGTTAAATGCCTATTAAGGGAGTTAGAGGCTTTAAGGCTGTAAATTTTGAAAATGTTTTTTTAAACTATAAGTTTAAAAAACAAGATAAAATTTCGATTTACACGATTAGTTTAACACCCCACAATTTTCATAAAATTGTATTAACCTGTGAGCAACCAAAATAATTTACCTTTTTTGTTTCTCAAATAAGGGTTCAGCAAACTGTTTACCTTTAATTTTTGTCGAAAACGGTTTAGATTTTAAAACCTGTACCCGCGTTGTAAAAAAAACAACCCCAAGAAAGTTATGTACTAACCCTCTACCCTTGCAACAACTACCCTTTCCGATGATAAAAATAATTTTTTGATCACCGTTGGATTTAGGGTTACATTTTAGGTCCCCTAGTTTTTTTTCGAAATTTTATCTTGTTTTTTAAACTTATAATTAAAAAAAACATTTTTAAAATTTACTCTTTTAAGGCCCCTAACTCCCTTAATATGCCTTTAATGACCTATGCTTATAGGAACTTTTTTTATTAATTTTAGGAGTACTATCACCCCTTTTTTACACTATTTGAGGGACACGTATTTATATTTAAATTTATAAGCAATCTTAAACTTTATAAATTTCACTCAATGTCGATTTATGGTTATTTAATGTTTCTGCCATCTAGTAACAATCAAATATATTTATTGGATTTCCAAAATTTATCGTATTATTTACAATTATATACAGGGTGATTTTAAAACGTTGTCGCCAAAATTATACTGTGAATAGATCTTCAAAATGTGTGTTGATTTTGATAAATTTTTTTGGGACCCTCTTTAGAAAACAGATATATGGGAATTTACATGTTAAAAACTTAGTTTTCTCCGTCATCTTTGTATACTGATTTATGAGATATATACCAAAATGTAGACCAGATTTTGGTATATTTTAACGTTATTCTTAACGTAAGTTCAAAATGGTCTTTTAAAGGGCCTGGAAATTGGATTGTCAAAATTTGACAGCGAAGGATAATTTAATTTGAAATTATATTTTTAAGCCTAAAAAGAAACAAAAATAACATTGTTGCTAGGATGCAAATTAGTACTTTATTTTGAAAAATTTATTGGAAGAGAAGGAAAGTTTAGGGGCCGTTCATAAAATACGTTCGCAAATAAGGGGGAAGGAGGGGTATTGCTTAGCATGACAAGATGTGACAATCGGTGGACACTTCGGACCGATAGTAAAAAAACAAGTCGCATTTATTTATACTAATATTTTTAAATCCATGATGCCCTATGCCCTTTATAAATTGATTTTATTCGTTACTTAGCATTTAGTACATGCAGACGCTCCTTTCGTTTTTCTTTATTTTATGCCTGTTTAATTATAAATCAAATTATATGCATAATGTCGGTATGGTTTTTAAAAAACATTGTTAAACAAGTTAAAAAAAACAAAAATTTAAACATATTTAAATTTGAAAATTCAGTTAACACACCAATTTTAAAGAAACCGGAAGTCCGCCGTTTTAGATTTTTATGTCACTTAATTTAAAATTAGGTCTAGAATGACCACCCCAAATTTTAAAATAATCCGTTCATTCGTTCTGAAGATATGAGCTTGGCCCGACCCCCTGAGCAAATGTGGTCTATATCACACCTCAAACAAAACTTTGCTGCAACATTAGAAAAATTTACATCCAAAACGAAAAGAAAAAGATGAGATAGTTCGTCGTATACAACCTACTCGTGTCGCAGCTCGTCGAGCTAAAGAGCTCCTATGCATATTAGGGGATGAAAACGCTGGTACAGAAGATGCAGAGTGGATATATGAAGTAAGTGGAAACTTTACAAGTGAAGAAAAAGATACATCAATACGGTTTATAGATATTTCTGAAAATTTAAAGAATCCTTGGAGTTTTGATTAATAGAAAGAAAATTTATCTTTTTATTCCAATTATTACTTTATATATATATTTATTTAAATTTTTATTAAATAAAAAATATTTTCTATTATTCTAGATGAAAATGTGAAAGAAAATTAAAAATAAGAAATAAGATTCAAAAAGAAATTGAGGTTTTTTGAAACGCTCTAAACGCATTGCAGTGCATTTTAAATTTAATTTAAAAAAATGCCCCCCCAAATTTTTAATGTTTTGTGTAGAATTATGTAAATAATTAAAATGTTAAAAAAATCGCCTCCAAATAGAAATTCGGGTTTGTTTAAAACGCGCTCGCACGTTACGGATACTTAATTTAAGAAAAAATGAGAAGGCGTTGCTCCCCAAATTTATGATATTTTGTATAGAATTGTATAAATGATCAAAATATGAAAGAAAATTGAAAATAAGAATTGAACTTAATAGAAATTGAGGTTTAGTGAAATTAATATGTTGTGTGGAATGGTGTTAATTAAAAAAAATTAAAGATGATCTTTCTCTAAATATAAAAAAAATTGTTTAGGGTAGTTTTTACCATTAAAATTTAATAATTTTATTTATTCCTTTAACGAATATAAAGCTGTTTTTTATTTTAATTTCAATTTTTGAAAATATCATTTATTGCTGGATTTTATTTCTAGTTTCACACAAGTCTTTCAATTTAAGAGTTGAAAAATGTATACTAATTGTTAGATAGTTTACATTAGCTCCAGTATGTGGAAACTTTGAGAGAAAACAAGCAATTAGGTTTACCAAAATGGAGAAGTTTCATGGTAGTGATAAAATATGTTTTTCCATTAAACTAAAATATAGACAAAAACTAATAAATCGGTAATTTTTTTTTTAAATCGGTCTATAAATAACGGAGAAACATAATATTAAAGCTTTTTCTCGCGGATTGTGGTGCGTATGACGTCACGTATCCGCATAGCCAAAGCGCCGTACTACAAAACCAAACTCTTATTCTATACGACACGATTGATGTCATCGTAATTTATTAACTATCACACAACAAAATTTAGTCCAAGAGCCAGGTACTTTTTTCTGCAATCTTCTACAGAAGAGACTTTATTGTTGGAGCGTGTCCCCTGAAAGTTAATTCAAGTTTGTGAAACGGGAGCCTCAAATGCCAGCCGCCATCTTGAAAAACACGTTTTGTGAAATATCTCGTGAACCGTGCATCGTACGAGAAACAACAACAATTTTAAATTACGGTCTGTGTTAATTGTAATTTTAGTCTTTAAAGCTGGATAAGTTCACTTTTCAATGTATATGCAAAAATCGAACGCAGAATCTAAATTTTAGAGTGATAATTATTACGAACAGTTTTCGAGAACTTTGAGCATGTAGATTTACTATATCGAACGCACCAAAGGTAAAAAGGTACTTTAAAAAAGCAATAAAAATCAAATAAAGTATCTGAAACGATCTGATAAAAAATGTGGTTCTCTTTAGTACGTAATTATTCGTTCAGACAAATTTTATTACTAGGATTGGAATTGTTTTGCACTTATAAACTAGAAATAAGTAATATGCTATTTGCATTTCTAATAAATGTAATTACTTGCTGCTTTGTTATAATATTTTCAGAATAAATTCGAGAAACGCTCAAACGGAGGTGGTGCAGCGTTTCGGGACTTCGGCCTATCGAGCGAACACTTTATGCTGTGAAGCATTTGCGCTAAATACATATACATATATAATTTGCAGTGTAAAAAAGTTTATCCCTTCAGAACTTTATGGATCATTGTAGGGAGGGTACCGGAATGGCTTGTGTGATACTAGCCAAACTTGTCGCCTGCCATTAATTTGAAAAATTCTAGAACGAGCCGCCTATTTCCAAATTTATGAATATTCATTTAAAAAATCGATCGCAGGCAGTTATGGTAAATGGACAGTGGTCTACATCTACTCACATAAATTCAGGTGTTAGTCAAGGCTCAGTTCTGGGTCCGCTACTATTTTTGCTGTATACGTCAGATCTATATAAACAAATTACAAGTAGTACCGCTCAATTCTTTGCTGATGACACACAATTATTTTACGATTTTAAAATTAATGAATATGTTCCTGCTGTGGAAAGAATCAATGAAGATTTAAATAAAATTAATACGTACTCCTCAAACCACAATTTAAAAATAAATGCTTCCAAGTCCAAATTTCTAGTTTTCTGTAAGAAAATTGCCAAACAATATATTCAAGATCATGCTAGCTTAAACTTAAAAATTTCTGGTGACAGCATTCCTCATGTCTATGAGGCAAAAAATTTGGGTTTATTGTTTGATGAATCTAATCGTTTTGATAAACATACAAATTATATTTTGCAACAAGCATACAGTGCATTACGTCTGCTCTATGCTAACAAATTTGTTCTTCGTGATAAAAACATTAAAACCAAACTCTGCACCAGTTTAGTTATCTCTAAATTACTATATGGTATAACTGTCTATTATCCTTGCCTGTCTCTTTTAAATCGTAATAGACTTCAAATGGTACAAAATGCATGCTGCAGGTTCATCAATAATCTTAGAAAATTTGATCATATTTCTTTTGAATTGTCCTTGACTCGATGGTTACATGTAAATAATTTATTCAAATATCTATTTTTGACTCTAATTTTTAAAATTCTCTCTACATCAATGCCACCCTATCTATATAAGAAAGTAATCTTTAGGAATAATACGCATAATGTCAATAGTCGGAATCATTTTAATCTCACCATGCCTCGCTTCTACTTTAAACGCAGTTTTTCATACAATGCTGTTTATCTCTATAATAATCTGGACGCAACATTGAAAAAAGCGCCGTCTGTGAAAAGTTTTAAAAAAATCTTAAAAGAAAAGCTACTAACTTCGCAATAATTATGTTTAACTTATATTTCACGAACTTTATCTCATTTATGTCTTTATTGTTATACTATTTGCTATGTTTTTACTGTTATATTTTCATTTCTAAGCATAAAATCGCAATTATTATAATTATTTTTTCTTTTATTTTCAATTATAATTATTCTTTCTTTTCCGTTCATGGCGTCTCACTTATTTGGTACATTTAATTATGTTATATAGGCTAATTTAAGTCAAATATTTTATTTTAATAATCAAATATTATTGATTGGATAAGTGTCATTTTCTTTTCATTTCTCTATTTTATTTATTTTCTGTAAGGGTTAGATGTAAGAGTAGCCACAGGCTAAATCTCGCCTAACGTATTGTACTATTTTTTTTGCTTGTACAAATAAAGACATTTTATTATTATTATTATTATTATTATGTAGGGGAATATTATACATATTCAAGAGGGTTCTTCCTTGGACAAAACTAACTCGATAAAGTGAAAACCGGAACTCGATCGGAGCTTTAGTTCAAAAAGTTAACTTTAATTTGTATGGAGGGTAACGGAAGGGCCGACCCGATCCTGCTCAAATTCAATAGGGTTCTTCTTTGGACAAAACTAAATCGATAAAGTGAAAACCGGAATCGGAGCTCTCGTTCAAAAGTTACAGTGTTTACATCCAGACAGAGAGACAGACATCCAGACGTCGGGACAGGATTTTTTGCATTTTTGGACTCAGGGACCTCAGAAACGTCGAGAAAAGTGATAAAAAGTGGGGGTAAGACATTTTTTTCGCGAAACTAATACCAAGGCTTTTGGGCCTCAGTAACTATCGTATACTTATGACTCCATGAATATTTAGTCAATGGGATTCAAATCTGGGAACATAGAAAACCATGGATAAGAAACATCTGTGAGTTTATTTTCTTATAACAATAAAAATTTTAAATAAAAAAGATACTAGATATGTTTTAATAGTATTTTAATATTCATTTAATATATTATATCACCCTCTATTAATAAATATTTTTATCACCAAAAAATAATTCCTTATTTAAAATTGTTGGTTAAATTATATTAGCATTTATATGTTACATAACTTTTTTATAAAACATAATTGTGTAATGTACCATGACACTTTGTTAAAAGAAACGAACAATAACAGCGTTTTCGTTCGAGCCCGTTTACCATTGAACTTGAACCTGGACGAATAGCATATTTCGCCAAATCTGTCACTCATTTTTTTTGCGTCACATTGTCTGTCGCTGTGGTCATTTTCCGTCTCGATGAAAGTTTAACATTCAGGAAGGACGTATGCTTTTTACCAAGTAATTATATATTAAGTTTGTGAAAGGAACGACAAAACTATTCACGACTTGGTATCATATTTCGTGAATAGTGGGCACGCCTAAATCTAGTTCTTATAGCGGACGAGGTTTAACTATATACATTGTATAGATAGATTCTTTAGTGTGGAACAAATAATACAACAATATACTTCATCCGCGAAATGGTTGACCTTGAAATAATTATTTTCTTAATTTTGATGCTAAATATATTTCCTCATTGTACCTTTATTGCTACTTTAAAACAATTATCTTCAGTATAAATTTAACTTTTTCCATAATTACTACTCTTATGAAAATTTTATTAATAAATTAAATATTTTAAATGCTTGTTATTTATTCCATTGCTTTTGAATAAAATTTTAATTATATAATTCTAAAACGCTTTTTGATATTCTGCTTAAAAATTAATAAAAAGCGCACGACGCTCTTGCCTACGATTATTGCATTTGATTTCCTTAAAGTGGGCCCCAAATAATTATGTAGCATTCATTCATTTGGCATCACAAATAAATACAATTTAAACATAGGTTCTTAACCGGAGAACAAAATTTGTATAATAAATACCATTTCAATTATTAATTATTAATAAAATATTGTGGTTAAATTAAGTTTTTTTAATTTTGTACTAATTTAAATAAAATAAATAATTTAAGGTGACTAGTTTTATGTTTAGTCGTATAAATTGCAAAAAGAAACAAAAATGTTGTTTAATAATATTTTTACTAATGAAAGAATAAACAAATTTAAAAGTTTTAAAATAAAGCACAAAGTCAGGTTCCACAAATTTAATAATAAAAAAATACTAGCAGGCAACTAGTTTCGGTCATTTACCATAATCAGGCCTAAAGGTACAAACGTTCACAATTGGTCAAGTAAAATATTAAATTAATAATCAAACTGTATAATATTAAGTACCTACTAAAAGAGGAAATATTGCTACCACCTAGGGAGCGGTGTCGTGTCATTTCGTACCGTCCCATTTCGTACCGTCCAAAAATTTTACCTGTTTTAGTTTCAATTGGTACCGTGGCTTATAAAATAAATATGAACAGTTGCATTTGGTACCGCATTACCCTTCCTTATACCTTCTAAAGATTTTTTGGGATTTTCCAAATATAATCCAAATTTGGATAATCCCATATGATAAAAATACAAAATATAAGTTGACAAAATAGAGATATTTTTTTACCAATTTCAATCTTTTTTTCTCAAAAAATACAACATTATAATTACTACTGTTGAAAAGACAAATAAAAGAAATGTTAATGCAATAATTTTAAAAATGTCAAATTTTATATTCGAATATTCCATTTTTTTTCGGTCGATGGTTCAAACTTTTATCTGTAACGCCTACTTGCTCAGATTTCACAAAAAAAACTAATGGAATTTTCATACAGTATTTTTTCTTATTAGTTTCCAAGTTTCAAAACTGAGTCTTAATTGGTTATTTTCTCATACAACTTTGAAAATGACTTTCGTTAGATTTTAGTGGTATTTTGCACTTGGAAAATTTTCGAAAAACTGTTGCACTTAGAAATTTATGCTTAATGAGAAACCATCAAAAAATTATAATCATTCCATTTAAGAAAAAAAAGGTGATGTCACTTCCGGTTCAACCAGAAGTGATATTTTATTCCTGTTAGTCTAAAACTAGCCCATTATTGTCTAATTCATGTGTGAAGAAAATCTAATTTTTAGCCCTTTAACTGAAGCGCTGAACATTGTAGGGACAAAAATATTGAAAAATACATTAAAACATTTTGGCTTTGGTTGAATTTTGAGTCAATTTAAATAAAACATTACTAGACTTTATAATTTTCAAAAATTTTGAAAATTTATCAAAATATTCCAAAATTTCAAAAAAACAAAATAAATAAAAATGTCAAGAAATTCAAAAATTTGAAATTTTGCAATTTTACAAAATAAAGATGCCAAAATATTCAAAATTAAAATATATCGAAAATTTCAAAAAACATCAAATTATTCGATTCATTAAAAATAGTTCAAAAATGCCCAAGTTTCAAAAAACATTAAAAAAATAATTCTAAAAATTCAAAAATATATCAAAAATTTCAAAAAGTAAAAATATAATATTCAAAAATTTCTAAAATATATCGAAAATTTCAAAAAACATCAAATTATTCGATGCGTTAAAAATATTTCAAGAATTTTAACCGTTTCTAAAAACATTAAAAAATTATTCTAAAATTTCAGAAATATATCAAAAATTTCGATAAATTTGAAATTTCGCATTTTTTTTTCGAAAATTTCTAAAATTTCAAAAATTAAAAATGTCATAATATCCAAAAATGTCTAATATAAAGCAAAATTTTTCGATTAATTGAAAATATTTCAAAAATTTCAAATAAACGTTAAAAAATTAGTCGAAAATTTCAAAAATTTCAAAAAATTTGAACATTTGTAAAATATGTAAAAAATTGCAGGGAGATAATAAAATATACAAAATTGTTTACTTACGATGAGTTTTTACGAATTATTTATATACGACAGCCGCAGTTAAAGGGTTAAATTCAAAAACAACCAAAATATTGGGGGCGTACATTGACTGGTGGCCACCCGGTTTATTTATGTAGATAAATTTATTAACTACTTTTAGAATTGTTTTTTTATTGTAATAAACATATTTCTTACAAAATGATGTATTCTTTATAAAATCAATACATAAATTTTCGATAAAAAATATATGTACCTAGAGGTATTTGAAGTAATAATAATACGTGTTACGAAATGAAACTAGCCACAGGTATATATTTGGGACGCGGTACGAAGTGGGAAATTTAAAGGTAGCGGTACGACATGACACGGTACGAAATGGGCATAAGCCCTAGGGAGCAACCTATTTCAAGAAAAAAATTAGAAAAAATATTTTTTTTTAGATATCAGGCTGTGATTTCATATTTGTTCGTACATATTGTTTCTAAACAAGTTTTCCAAATAACATTTTTCTATATTTTTTAAAATAAGGGTACTTTATTCTTGAGTAAAATTCATATTTTTTGACAAACCTCGTATACGGCTTTAAAAAATTAATATCTTATGGTTGCATTTTATGTTTTGCACCATGCTCAACTTTTTTTGAACAATAAGTTTTTTCCTAAAACCAATAATAAAAAAGTCCAACTCAAGTAGATTTTTTTTAATACTTTTCAGGTAACATCATCTTTAATTTAATTTACTTAGTTTCTACCCTTAATGGGTTTTTTCAAATTTTGTAATCAATTCTTTTCCTCGTTTATAGTACTGAATATTAGTAAGGTAATAAAATTCAAAATACCACATAAATTATGCTATGTGGAACCTGATTTTGAATTTTATTACCTCATCATTCGACCACATTTCAGACAATGGATAACATTTTGGTATTAATATTGGTAAGTTTGATTATTAAATAAATATTTTACATGATTGTGAACGTTTATATCCTTAGGCCTGATAATGGTCAGTGACCGAAACTAGTTGCCTGCTAGTACTTTTTGTTATTAAATTTGTGGTACCTGACTGCTTTATTTCATTAAAACTTTTAGCCACATTTGAAATATGGATAACCTTTGGGATTTAAATTTAAAAGTATCAATTTTATTTAAAATGAAATAAATATAAAAATTATTTATATAAGTACCTTTTGTGAAGTGAAAGAAACGTAAAAATAATTTTGAAAAATTCACACCAGCGTATTTGAACCAGTCAGATACATTTATTTTTTACCGTCGACGTATTTTAAAAACATTCACAAATTTTGATAAAAAATTAAAAAAAATTATTTTAAAAATTTTAATCGATAATAATATATCAAAGTTGGCTAAAAAATATACCTTTGTTTGGTTTTTCCTAAGTAAAATTTAATAGTTTGCTAACTAAAACATGTCATATTATTTTATTTATATACCAATCGAAATAAATAAAAGTTTATTTTCTGTGCTCGTTTCCTTCCCCAATTTATCAAACTTTTATCCCCATTTTTACCCTTCCAAGTGGAGGTACTATATCAAGTGTTATATCAAATGAAAGGTCATTGTTTTCAAATTTCAAAACAATTTTTTTTATAATCTTATTTTTACTTTCCTGACCCACCTCCGAAAAGGGAAAATATTGTGAACAAGCTAAAAAAATATTTTCGAGATAAAGATCCAAATATCCATTTGGAAGTCCCATGAGATGATTGAGACCATTTGCAGATGGAAGTCTGTCGGTCTGTCTGTGTGTCTGTATTCTTAGATGATAGAGGCCCCACGTTTAATCCGCTTGAGCTGAAATTTGGTATAAGGGTTTGGGATATTCGTCGGAAGAACCCATTAGGTTTTGTTTGACATCTGTCAAACGGAAGTGTCACTGTCAAAAAATGACAGAAGCAATATGTCACGGAATTTGACTTGCAATATGTCATTTACTCCACTTAGAACAGTCAAAATTATTTTTCCAACTGTCATCTGTCAAAAATAAAAAATGTCAAAATTTTAAACTTTAATATTAATTATCTGAAAAAGTATTCGTCTCTGTATACTCGTTGGGAAAGTTTTGGGGCGACACAACCCATGCTGATGATGTAGATGGTACTGAAGGTGGAGTATCTCCATTTTTTGGTACATTTTCTTGACCGATTAATAGTGGGGATATTCTTGTGGGACGTTTTGTCAACCGGTGCGTATTGTGCCGTTTTACCCAAGGGCAACAAGAAAAAACGCTAATAAAACTACGTCGATTTTTTGAATTTTTAGTAAAAGAACGCAAAAAAATATTTTCCAAAATGGCGTTGAAATTTATCTTCAAACAGTCCATTTTCGAATAAAACAATTTTGAGGGTGGTACAAACTTCAAGCGCAGCTCTATGAAAATTTCTTAAGGTTATTCAAATGAAAAATATATTGTAATGATATTTACACTATCTCAATTTTGGTTGGGTTCTATAGAAAAATAATAAACATTACAAAATTATAAAAAAATATATATAAATTTTTGTTTATCCTGTTATTTGCCTCCTATTCCCTTTTGTTTACTTCTTAACTCGGATCTAAACCTTCCAAAATTCAAAATTTTTTATTAATCAAATCTCTCCCTACTTTCCTCCATTTATTACTTCTCAAATATCCTCATATAACCCAATTTCTTCCAATAACAAAATTTCTCTTCACCAGTATATTAAATTTTCTAATTTTTATTTAAAAGAAATGAATTCCATCTTGTTTTTTAATTATTATATAATATTCCTTCTACATTTCTTCATAACTGTCAATAAAACCTTTCTATACTATCTTACATGAAAAAGCTTATTTTTTTTTAATTTAAACTGTTTATTATTTTTCTTGCCTTTCAAAATTTGTTTACCACTAGTTTTTTTTTTAATATCGCAACCTTCGTTTAGTTTTATTCCTTATATTCCCTGTTTCCTATCTGACTTTATTTCTTAAATTTCATGTATTCTGAATCCAAAATTTCCTTTTCTTTACTTACATATCAACTCTTCTATCCCATTAAATAAACAACATTTAACTACTAATAATATGTTCATAGATTAAATTTCAACTCAAAAAAATTTTAATATATACAATTCCCTGTACAGGGTGATTTTTTTTTTAATAACAATATATATGCTGTCTGTTAGTGAATGTCCAAACTAATATCAGCAGTTTCCGCTTTCTCACACTATCATATACAAACAGCCATGTTTTATTTAGATTTATTTGTTTTAGCACAGAACTTGGATATTACTTTAATAATCGACAAGTTTGATAAGCCAAACTAAAGGAAAATTTATATTCTATGCGTTGGCTACATCTGAATTTAAATTTTTTAGTTTATTTTAATAAAAATTGAGATATATTTAATATATCTCAATATAATATGATAATTACATGATTTTTAAGATTTATTTGTAATTTTATTTGTAAAATAATTTAATTAAAAACCAGCTATTGGCAATAAATACATTTTTAATTTAACTTTACATGTTTTACATTATAGTTTACATATGTCATTTCCCGCCTAAAACCCGCCTTAAATGCACTGCACTAAAATATTAATTTAAAAATTAAAACAAAAATTAATATCTAAACTCTTGAAGGAACAAAATTTCACCGAACTTTTTTTACGGATTTTTAATAAAATGAGCTTATTATTAATTAATTTTTTTTTCGTTTACGTTCCAAGTAGGATAATTATAATTACGTAGTTACTAATTATTTAAGCTCTAAAAAATACCTTTATCTGGTTTTTCGTTTCTTAGATAATTATCTATTATCAATTATTAATATAATTCATAACTTTCACAACTTGGACTGGCATTTTTACTGTGAAAATAAAATTATTAATAATTATGATAGAAAAACAAATAGTTTTTGTTAATTTGTTCATATTTTTTTCAAATTCACAATAACGGTTATAGGTTTTGAGTAATTTAAAAAAAAACTAGACCCCAATTTGTTTACATATTTATTTGTTTATAACTTTTGTAATTCTTGATATGCGCGTTCAAATTTTTCACACAATTTTCTAAAGGCCACTCGGAATCGAATAAACTCTCGCTGACAACATTACAAAAGAAAAATCACACATAAAAATAAATTTTACTTCCTCCTTTCTCTAACCAGCTTCCTCATTTACTTCATCAAGCTTTATCATATTTTCCCTATTCAAAATTCCTCCCAAATTTGCTTCCCTTAACACCACTTTATTTTAATCTATCTCCACAATATCAATCAGCCTAGTTCACCTTTCCCAAAAAAATTTTCCTTCAAACTTTTGAAATTTTTACATCTTTTTCTTTTATTTTAATATTAACAATAGTTTTCCTTATTGGTATAATTTCGTTTTACATTTTTTTTCTATAATTAACAACTCGACAAATTCTTGTGATATTTCTTTTTTTTAATTTTTTCTGATATTCCTGTTTATTAGTTTATTTCATGTTTTTTTCCCAAAATTAAAAAAAATGTTTTCTACTTGACTAATAAAAAAAAATGTCTTATTGCTTAAATTTTCTTTTAATATCATTTCCATAGTTTTATTTTCATAATAATAATAATAATTTTGGGCCAAAAATAAGAATAAGATTCTTTATATTTCACAATTGTTGATTTCGAATATTTTATATACCAATCAATAAATTGTTTAAAATATCAACTTTTTTAACAATAAAACTATGTTTATAAAATTCAAAAACTATTTCATTACAGTATATATGCATGCATCTTCTGTGAGCTAACATAAATGTCATTTTAAATGACCTTAAACAGACAAAACAATTTTTTTTTAATAATGCAATATGACGTATACTACAAGGTCTTTCCACTGATCCACGTAATTTATATAATATATAATACCTATTCAAAGTTCTACCTTCCAAAAAAACATGAATCTTAATTAAATTATATTCTGTCAACAAATTCGTGTGAACAGACAACTTGATATTTAATTTACAAAAATATCTATGTAAATATGATTTTTTATATATGAAGTGGAAATTTAATTCTTTTTAAATAGTGCGTAAGTACACTTTTATCAACAAAAAATTCGTGTCAATGCCTTTTAAAATTAATGTGTAAATAACAAAACGATAACAGACGTTATCACTTCTTATTTGAGTGCAAAATATATTTAAACAAATAACAAATTCGTTGTGCACCAAAAAAATATTATATAAGATATATTTTTGTGGTATTATTGAAATGAAAAAGGATTAATTGAGAACTAAACAACTATTTTAATACTTGGAAAATAAAATAATTAATAAAAAAACAGGAACATAGATTTTTAATTGTTTTTACTAACAATATAAAATAAATCTATTAATAAAAACCAAAAAACTAGATTTTTATTTATTTTTATTGCAAAATGGAATAAAATAATTAATAAAAAAATACTAATATAGACTTGTAATTTTTTTACCTACAAAATAAAATATTAAGTTATTAATAAAAATTCACGAAAATAGATTTATCAAAATTCTACAAAATTAATTTTTAACGGGTCAATTATTAGTACGATATTGTCCTTATGATAATAAAAAAAGTGTAAATCTTTTATCTAATAATTTTTTGAATAATAAACATTTAAGTCATTTTTATTTCATTCTTAAAAATATACAAGTTACGAAACGATACAATGTAACAACCGATATTATGTTATCAGTTTTAATATAAGAATTGTGTATGTTTGAAGACATAATATTTAAATTGATTTGTCCTTAAAAATGATTATTTTATAGCTATAATCTTCAGTTTTTTGGATAATCTAAGAATTTTATTTAAAGGCGCCAACATCATTTGTTATCTTGCCTGAAATGGATTTTGGACGGGCGGTCTCTTAATATCAAAGATAGGAAGCTACGGTTTTCACTAATCGATTCTGTATTTGATTATTTAGTAGCCCAGGGCCAAAGCTTTTTTGAATAAAGAAAATTATCTATAAGATAGCAATAGAGGAAGTCATTGCTAAAAATTATTACAAAAAGAAAAAAATGCACCCTGCACATGTAGGGGTTTTGGTGGGGGGTTAAAAATCGTTTTTTGCAAGTTCTGGCAAAGCGTAAATATGGTTGACATAAAAGTTGTAGGTAATAAATAAATTAACAATTTTGTTTAACCTCATATTTTCTGATATAATGCGAAAAACCATTTTTTTTAATTTTGAGTTTTTTATGTAAAAAAAATTCAATACAATTGAAATGTTGATGAAATTTATGGTTTGAAGTCCTCTAAATTTACCGATCTAACCGGAATTTCAAAATTGAAAAGTTCGTCAAATATTGTTTTTCGAAAAAAAAATGAAAATTTTCAATCAAAAAATTGATCGTAGAAATTTTTGATCAAACAAAATTTCAATAACTTTATATATGTCATTACTGTCAAGAATTTCGAAAGTTTATTAAAAGTTTCAAAAATCCTAAAACTTTCAAAATTGCAAAAATTTGGAAAATTTTTAAAATATTACTAAAAATAATTATAAGAATTTAACAATTTTGGGAATTTTAAAAACATTTCAACAAATATTTCACAATAATATAAAAATTGGAAAAAAAGTAAATTCAAAAATTTCGATAATTTCAAAAATTTAAATATTGTAAAGTTCAGAAATATAACAATTACAAAAAACAATAAAAAAATTCCCAAAATTTTAAACACCTGAATTATTTAAAAAAAACTAAACAAAAATTTCATAGTTTCAAGAATTTTAAAAATATCAAAAATGTCAAGAATTTTAAAAGTAGGTATATTAAAAGATTCAAAAAACCTAAAAATTTCAAACTTGCAAAAAATTTAGAAATATTCCCAAAAATAATTATAAGAATTTGAAAATTTCGGGAATTTTAAAAACATTAAACAAATATTTCCAAAGTTTCAAAAATGTCAAAAATTACAAAAATATATTGAAATTTCAAAAATTTCACAATAATATAAAAAAAAATGGAAAAAAAGTAAATTTCGATAATTTCAAAAATATAGATATTGTAAATTTCAGAAATATATCAACAATTACAAAAAACAATAAAAAATCATTCAAAAATATCGAAAATTTGGGATATTTTGAAAATTGCGCAAATTAAAAAAATTCCCAAAATAAATTATTTTAAAAAACATTATACAAAAATTTCGAAAAATTTTAAAAATTTCGAAATAGCAAAAATTTGGAAAATTTTGAAAATATTACCAATAATAATTTTAAAAATTACAATATTTACGGACATTTTGTAGGGGCTCATTTTTTCGTCTTCAATCAATCAATAGAAAACAAAAATAAGCCTTTAGATTTAAAAACCGTGTGAAAATGGAGAAAAATCAGAAGTAGCGACACAGTGTGAGCAAATTCAAGTATAAAAGATACAAGCTGTAAATAAGTAATTTTTCAATACTAAATCGTAAAAACATTATTGATTGAAAAAAATTATGATACATTGAAAATAATTGGAAAAAAATTAGAGAAAGTTCAATTACATACAGTATTAATTATTAATTTTACAGAAAACTATAAAATCTTAATTCCCCTCATTGTTGCTGGTTTTTCTTCATCGTAATCAGAGGAACTGTCTTCTTCTTCATTCTCTTCTGCATCTTCATTATCTTCTGCATCTTCATAATTCTTCTTTGTTCCTTTTTTTAAGACAGCTTTTGTTCATGTCTATGTCAAGTACCAGCTTCATTCATTTTCTTAAAAAAAATATTTTCGAATAAAAAAATTTGAAAATTGTACTACAACATAAGTAGGAAATTTTTATTATATTCATTATTTATTTATCAAATATTTTGTTCTTGAATTTTAGCACAAATTTTATGATTACCTAGTAGAAAATTTTAAGACTGATTGAAAAATTGCGTTTTTTTCACAGGGTTTTTAAATGTAAAGGTATTTTTTTCTATCTTAAAGTGTGATTCAAGACGAAAAAAATGAGCCATTGAAAAATTTCTATTGCCAATTTTTCGATTTGAATTTTTTTCGAAAAACGTTAAATAACAAATACTAATTATCTCAATTATTAATCTGAGTTCAATCAACTCTTTCTGGATTATAAATTATACTTCCTCTGCTCTTGGTAAATAATAAATCCTTAAAAATCTTTAGAAAATCCTTAAAAATCTTTAAAAATGCATAAAAATTCTTATAAATCCTTACAAAACCTTAAAAATCTTTAAAAATTTCTTAAAATTCGTAAAAACATTAAAAATCCGTAAAAATCTTAAGAAAAGCTTTAAAAAATTCTTAAAAAATCCTTAAAAAATCCTTAAAAAATCCTTAAAAAACCCTTAACAAATCCTTAAAAAAGTCTTAAAATCCCTAAAAACCCTTAAAAATACTAATCCTAATATAATCCTTAAAAAACATTAAAAGTGCCTAAAAATAGTTTCCGATTCTTAGAAATCCCCAAAATCCTTAAAAATCCTTGGAATTTCTTAAAAAACCTTAAAAATCTTTAAAAATTCCTTGAAATCCGTACAAACATTAAAAATCCGTAAAAAACTTAAGAAAACCCTTAAAAAATCCTTAATAAATCCTTAAAAAAGTTTTAAAATCCCTAAAAATTCCTAAAAACCCTTAAAAATACTTAAAGATCCTAATATAATCCTTAAAAAATATTAAAAATGCCTAAAAATAGTTTACAATTCTCCTAAATCCCCAAAAATCCTTAAAAGTCCTTGAAAATCCTTAAAAGTCCTTGAAAATCCTTAGAAATCATTAAAACTCCTTAAAAATCCTTTGAAATTCTTAAAAATCCTTTGAAATTCTTAAAAATCCTTGAAAGTTCTTAAAAAACCTTAAAAATCTTTAAAAATCCCTTAAAATTCATAAAAACATTAAAAATCCGTAAAAATCATAATGAAAATCCTTAAAAAATCCTTAAAGAAGTCTTAAAATCCCTGAAAATTCCTAAAAACCCTTAAAAATACTTAAAGATCCTAATATAATCCTTAAAAAAAATTAAAAATGCCCAAAAATAGTTTACAATTCTTAAAAATCCCCAAAAATCCTTAAGAGTATTTGAAAATCCTTAAAAGTCCTTGAAAATCCTTAAAAGTCCTTGAAAATCCTTAAAAGTCCTTGAAAATCCTTAAAAGTCCTTGAAAATCCTTAAAAATCATTAAAAATCCTTGAAAATTCTTAAAAAAAATTACTTAAAAATCCTAGCGACGGCTAGTCCTAGTGAATTTCACATTAACTGTTTTTTGTTATATTACTATTTTTTTTAATTCTAAATTAAGTTAGTTGTAATTCGAATTTTAATTCGAAGCACATTTAATTTACTAAATTTTATAAATTCTGCAGTATTTTCAATTATAGATTGATTATATTAATAAATGAATGAATATATTATAAGTACAGATGAATTTTATTCTTAACTATTAGAGGGCGCTGCAAGTGCTATTCCAGATTATTCAAATCTGTTTTTGAAATTTGTCAGTAATTTATTAGTATTTTGCAAAAGCCTTTGGTATATTGTTATGATTTTTGAAAATATGAAATTAGAGTACAAAGTATTTTATAGTATAGTAATTATCGATCAAATACTATAATTATAGTACGGTTGGCAACGCTGGATAGGATTCCTCTTGCAGAATAAGAGATTCCCCTTGCAGAATGAGAAATTCCGCGAGACTCGAGTCTGCAATATTGACATAGATGACACTAGGTCCGATTTTTAGTCTCTTTTTGATGCAATATATTTGCTGTTAACCAAAATAGGTTAGCACTAATTAATTAATATTCTATCTAAAACATTGGTTCCATAGAATAATTAGAACTCTAAATCATAAACACCAAAATGTTAACATATGGATTCAAAATTATGTTATGTTACTTATTATTGTTTAGTATAATTTTTACAAGTGGCAACACTGATCATTCTGTATACGACTTAAAATCTTAAAAAAACAAGCGCGATATCTATTATGTATGCGCTCTTTCTATTCGCATTCTCATACCGCCCATTTTAAACAAGTATCTATTAAAAGCAGCTACGGCAAACCACTCGTTAATTTTTTTAACCGACGCGAACTTTGATGTCAATAAATTTAACAAACAATCCGCAAAAAAATATAACGAAGCAGGAACCATATAATTTCGGTGTGCCACAGCCACAGCATATACATACTCGCCACACCACACAGCTTAGCATGGCGAAACCTAAATATAACTCGCTAAAAAACGCAATAACATTATGCAATCAGTCGAGAGGTTAACGTTACTGTTCAATGCCATTCGCTATTCGTCCACCTCCTACAAGTTCTGAAGTTGCAAATTTTAATCGCAAATTAACAACAGGTTCGTTGAACAGTGCAGGGTCGTTAGGTAGGCCACGTGTGACCTCTGCAGCCGGAAAAGGACTAATACAAGATGCTCAAGGTTAATTGTTCAAATACCTTTTTTGTTGCACTATTAAATCATTTTAAATATGATTTATTATAAACATAATACTTTTCTCCTATATTTTTAATTTTTTTAACTTGATTATTTCCCACTTTAGATTTTTTTATTATAGAATATTTGTAATACATTTTAAATTGCGTTTAATACATTTTAATATTGTTCCGATTATCTGTGTATGAGATAAAATCTTATTTATTAAAATTTTCAATAGAAATAATTTTTAGGATAGTTAATTATCGTTACCAGTGCAGTGGTTTAATATTTATTTATAAGACATTTTTTATTACACCAGAAATAAGTTTGATGTTTTTCAGATATAAGCTTAATGTAATGGCCCATTTCTAAAAATCTGGCATTTGAAACATTTTTTTTTTGTATAAAAATTAGAGAGGTTTAAAATATTTGTAAATTTTTTTATCTGTAAAACATTATAAATAATTTACGACGCGGTCATAAATCATTAATTTTGTCACGTTCTTCAATGTTTTTATTTTAATATAGGCAATCATTATCAGTGTTATTATCACTGTTAGTATCAGTGCCATCAAATTTTTCTATGGAAATAATAATTTTAATAACATACACTTTTTGCAGTTTTTACGTATATCATAAACCAATTGAAAACAGGAAAAAATAGAATAGATATATGAAAAATATAAATAAATAGAGAAATTAGTGAAAAAATATAGATAAAAATAGATAAAAATAGAGAAAAATATGTGTAAAAATAGTAAAAAATTAGGAATAGAGAAAAATTGAGAAAGTAGGAATAAATTGTGCAAGTTTTGGAAAAATAGTCAAAAAGAGAAAAAAAAAACGGAAAATGTGAAAAAACCGAGAAATGGAAAAATAAGAAAAAATAGGGCAAATGGGGAAAAATTGTGAAATTTTGGAATAGTGAACAATAATGAAAAAGGAAAAAACAAAAAAATTATGAAAAAAAAAACAGGAAAAAGTACAAAAATACAAGCAAAGCTCGGTCGTCCAAGGCTATTCAGCTAGTATAATATAAGTTAGCTTAGGGTAAAGTAAGTTAGCTTAGGGTTGAATAAGTTAGCTTAGGGTACAGTGAAATTAGTTGAAAATTTCGGTATTTTTAACTCCAACCCTGACCAGATTCTTATACATATATAATTGGAACTCTTGCTGTCAATTACCAACTGTATTTATTTTACGATATAATTCGTTACGTTCTTTACTAAAGTTTTATGCCGCATCCGCCATTATTAATTATAAACTTTGGTGAAGGAGCAAACATTAATTTACAGGATTTTTTTTAAAATACTTATTAATACACCAAAATTCACCGAAAAACAAACTTACCGAAAAACAAACTCACCGAAACCACCCCTCCCAAAAAACTCCCCGAGAAATAAAAATCACCGGAAAAAAAGTTTGTGCGGTCAGGAAGAGAGGTCCTTTCATTATTTTTTCAACTCTAACCGTATTTCTCTCTCTCCCTCTCTCTTCTTGTGTTTTCCTATTTTCCAGTATTTTTATGTATTTTTCCCCATTTTTGTATTTTTTCTTATTTTTCCTCAATGTTTTCAGATTTTCCCATTTTTCATTAAGTTTCACTATTTTTCTTAATTGGAACCAAGATCCTTAACGCGACTTGCGGTATGATTTAACAATCAGAAATTGTAACGTAACGAAAAATAGAGAGGTAAAAACAGTAACTAATCGTTCTTTAGTAACGACTATTAATTTAAAATGTGAAATTTTGATTACTATGGTTATTTTTGCATGGTCGGTAGAATCGTATAGGCTGGATGAATATTGAATAAGACGCCGACGCGTACAACGAAATTGCTGCAATTTTTTAATGTAAAAATAGGAAAAAAGAGGAAAAGTAGCGAGAAATAGTGAAAAGAAGGGAAAAAAAAGTAGAATAGGGAAGAATAAAGTGAAATATGGAATATAAAGCAAAATATGGACAAATAGGGAAAAAGAAAAAAATAAAGGAAAATATAGAAAACCGGGGAAATATAAAGGAAACAGTTATTAGTCTACAACTTTTAGTCTAGTCTGTTTTATTTATTTATTAGCTTTGTTTAGTGGTTTGATAACTACAGAAAAATAAATGTAATTTTAATATGCCTTTCCTGATTTTCTAAGAATAAATATAAAAAATAAATACCAACAAAATATTCAATATTTCTAGACAGCGTGATATAATACTTATTCCTATTTATGTATTTTTCTGAAAAATTTTAAATACAATGACATGACTAACCAATTGACAAAAAAGTTAATACAATGACAGATTAACACATTAAAAAACGCAAATTGGTATCTATTGTTATTTAAAAGATAATTAGATTTTAATAAATTTTGGTTCACCATGTAAGTTATAAATGGAAAAGTTTTTCTAAAATTGGAAGAAAATAACTTATCTAAAAAATAATCACAACAATATTTATTAACTTTAAAGTACATAAAAGTTGTTTTAGATACTTAAATTTTTTTCTGTCATTACTTTCTTCTTTTCCCGGATAATCCTTCCCGGATAATCCTTCTCGGACAATCCTAACCGGATAATCCTTCCCGGACAATTTTGACCCATGACAATTCTTCTCAGCAATAAATCTTATTCACAACAATCCTTCCCTATGACAATCCTTCCACACGACAATCCTTGGGAAACATTTATTATTAATTTTAGACAAAATAACTTATTCTTCATAAAAAGTTTTGCATGTTCAAAAATCTAAAATACAATCAACAGATACGATTTTTTAATATTAATATACGAGGGTTGTCAATAAATATGAATTTTACTCAAGAGTAAAGTAACATCGCAAAATGTTGATCAGAACTAAAAAAATAGGTTTTGTGCTTGTTTAATATGGCTCATATTTTGAATGAACATTTATCTGATTATAAAAGTCATGATAACCTTCTCGTTTCTTAATGTTTTCTAACATTAGTTTGTCAGTTCATCCTAGATTACACGTAACTACAGTAAAATTTGCATTGTTATTGTACCTAGAAATACGTTTAAAAAATGAATACATTTTTTGGATGTAATTGCATATTTGAACTTAGTTTTTAGTTCCGATCAACTTTTTTCAACAACATTTTTCGATTTTGTACAATGTAAACTCTTGATTAAAATTCATATTTTTTGACAAACCTCGTAGAATATGTTTTTTTCCTAAAATTTATAATAAAAATGCAAACTAGTCACTATTTGTATGTATTTTTTAAGAAAAAAGGACTTAATTTTTAACACCCAATTTTGTAAAGAATATATTGTAATGAAATACTCGGTATGAATTTTTTTATAAGTTAATTGTTAAAATGTTTTATAACATAAATAATTTTATGAGTTTTGAATGTTATAAACAGAGTTTATTGTTAAAAAGTTTAATGTTAAATTTATTTATTGATAATAATTGTTGTATAAAAAGAATCTTATTCTTATAATTATTATATCATTATTATAATATGAATGATTATTTTTTGTATAATAATTTAATACAAAAAGTTAAATTTCGGAAATTATGTTAAAAGAAAATTTTGCTGTATGATAAGTAAATGACAAGACAGTCAAAAGTGATTTAAAAAAAAATATTTTTATTTAATCAAGAAACAAAAAAAATTTTTTTGGGAGAGGACAGTTGAAAAAAAAAGAAGAAGAAGGTCAAATTTGAATAAAAAATTGTTAGAATGTCAATGTATGGAAATTTGTAAGAAATGGTTTATCTAAAAATATTTATGTAAAGATATGAAGAAAATCAAAAAAATTATACACCAATACGATACAAAACATTATAAAAATTTATTTAAATTTATGATCAAAATAGGAAGACAACTATAAGAAGGAAAAAAAAAGTAGGTTTTTTTTCAGTTTTATAAAAAAAAATTTTGATACGTTCATTTAATAATCATACCATTTTATAATTCATTTGTACGAGCATAATTTGTTTGCCTGATGATGGTTATTGTTTGGCCGAAACATGTCGTCCTTACCCACTTGTTCTACTAATTTACAATAAATTTTATATGGTATGACTTTATGTTTATTATTATTATTATTTGATCAAATGTTTTGTTGATAGTGATCTGTCTAGTGGAAAGTTATAAACATTTTTGGTCGGTGGCCACGTTTAATGAATCACACTATATAAATCAAATATTAATAAAATTTACTATTTTTGCACGGCAATAAATACCAATAATCACTCTTTTATTTTTACTTAAAAATAAGTGATCTTACGAAGATTAATCATATAATTTTTTTATCAATATTTGTTTATACTTATCCTGTGAGAAAATTTTATAGTATATTTTGTTTTGTTTTTAAAAATCAGCTTATCTAATGTTTTTTATCAATATATAATCTAATATCCTTCAACAAAAGTTTCCAATCGAGAATAATAGCAATTATGCAAGAAAATATCGTTTTCAAAAAATGACTGAAATATAATTTCACTTTTATTATATTTTTTTTAATTAAAATATTTGTTTTTTATGCATTATTAAGTAGCATAGCAAAGCTAATGTACTTATTAACTTTACAATGTCCGTCCGTCTGTCTGTCTGTCTGTCCGTCTCACCCAGTGAGTGAAAATTGTTTTAAATTTTGGAACTCTTTTCAGAAATCGATAAAAACCATTTTCGAGTTAGCTCGCTCACGTAATATTTTCAGTGATCTAAGTCAACTATACTGTTAAGTTTATTTTTATTATGCACCTCAGTTACATTTTTTGATTTTTAAATAAATTAATTGAGGTGGCTAAATGTCCGATAAAAGAGCAGATCAAAGTTGCATTCTTATGAAACTCCCTGTATTTAGTTATAATTTTAAATTGTACGTGGTGAATTTAATATTTTAGAGGTAACTATACCAAACTAATTTGATTTCTAATTCAATAAGAAATTTGAAGATCGCATGGGCTTAGAGGATTTTCTTTTTAAATAGTTTATTTTTTCTGAAATAAAAAGTGATCCAAAATAATGTACCTACTACTCAATAAATTAAAAAAAATTTGTATTTTTTACATCAAATTTGTACCTTGTTCGAAATTAAAAAAACTAAAAAAATATCTAGTCATATATCTATAATAATAAGAATTGGATACTTTAATTTTATTTTACATTTTTTTGTTTACCCCAAAGTACACAAATATCTGACTTAAGAAATTACAAATAAAATTATATCACATATTGGTATTAATAATAAATTATTTTGTATTTTTATTTATATATTGTAATGATATTTACTTTATCTCAAATTTGGGTTGGGTTCTAGAGAAAATTAATAAACATTACAACAAATATAAAAAAAAATTTATGTATCCTGATTATTCTTCTATTCTTCAAGTATTTGATATTCCTGTCTCCTCTCTTGTTATTCGTTATCTACCTATCTCACCTTTTGCTATATTTTTTATTTCTAAATATCTAATACAGTCTCACCTTGTTGAAAATTTTTATATTTTCTTTTAATATCTCTTGAACATTACAATCTATACATTTCTTAATATTTACAATTCAAAATTATATGTTTATACTTTTTTTTTATAAAATTCCAATTTTTTTTTAATAGTCAATTTCTAATCAAATCTCACGTCTGTTTATTATTTTTCTTGCCTTTCAAATTTTTTTATCATTAGATTTTTTTTTAATATCGCAACCTTAGTTTTATTTACCCTATATTCCCTGTTTACTATCTGACTTTGATTACTTAAATTTCATGTATTATAACTCCAAAATTTCAATTTTATTATATTATCTTTCATTATTTTAAAAAATTTTAAGATTCTTTCACTTTTTTAATATATTGCCAATTTTTCTACATATCATACCTTCGTTTCCTTTTCTTTACTTACATATCAACTCTTCCATTCCATTTAATAAACATAACATTTAACTATTAATAATTTTTCAATAAATTATATTTCAAATATAACTTTATCAACATTAATATAAATCATTATGATATTATTCAAATCATTTCAAATATTATTATATATAAAATTAATTATTAACTTGTATATTAAATCCATTATAAACATCTACTAATAACTATTTTAACTCAAAAAAAAATTTAATTTAATTTATAAAATTCCCTATACAGGGTTAAAAAAATTTTTATAACAATATATATGTAATTTCACTTATTTGAGATTTATGTAACCTACATGAAATTTTCTAAACATTTTACTATTACTCCCAATTAAGAAAAAGGCCATTAATTTGAAAGAATATAACGTTTGTTACTCGGTACGAAAAACCTTGGATTATATTAAATTATATCTTTATGCTTTAAATTAGATAAGACTGATTTTAAATTTAAATTCAATTATTATATTATTGGCGTTTTAGACTAACTGGATAAATTTCACTTAAAAATTATATGTATATGTGTTATTATTATCGTTATTATTTAGCAACTACGTTTTTATAAACTGCTAATATTTCTATTCAATTCACAGCTTTCAAGTCACTAAAATTCCTAGAAAGATCATTCTGTAATGATTATAACTCTTCCCTTTCAGTCGCCCTAAAATTGTTCTATCAAATGGACATTTATGTTAATTATTATTTAAATTTTGCGAAATTGTCCTTTTAATTTCTTAATTTATAACTTACAGTGATGTACTCTAGTTTTTCTTATTTGTGTTATTTTTTATATTTTGATGTGTCTGTACTTTTGCCTATTTTAATTATTTATGATAAATATTTTCATGTCAATATATTTTCGTATTTACTTTGGTTTACATAATTTCATTATAATAATATTTATTGGGTTTATTTTGAAATTTTATTTATTTCATAATTGGATTTCTTTTCGTACATAATTTTAAGATTTTGTTGTTAAGAAATAACTTGAGCTGTATATAATAGAACAAAATTATATAATCAGTGCAAGGATCTCTATATGAGCTAAACGAATTTAACCTTGAACTCAACCTGATTACCATGAACGAAATTAATTCATGTGTTTATATTTAGTATTACTTCATTAGTAATTCTATTAATTTACCAAACATTGTTGAAGTTAGTTTGCAAAAACACAATAAACTTATTAGGATACCTTATTGTATTTAAATCGATTGAATAATCATTGAATGTTTTTTAGTTTTATTATTTTTTCCGGATAGTTACAATCGTTTTATTATACAGTGCATATATAAAGTTATCCCCCTCTTATCTGTAAAAAAAACAGGTTAAAACTAATTCGGTTTTTTATAAATCGAATTTTTCTTACTCTCGGAGAAATTAATGAACGAAATAAAATGGAAAACGCACACACAGAACTTTTCAGGAAGTTGGAACTGGAGTGTTCAGTGAAAGGTCCAAGAACTAGCTTAGGTACTTTAGCTACCTACCATTTTTGTTGCCAACACAGTACCTTACCGGTAAATGTGAGTAATATTATAAATTTTAAATGAAAATAGTGGTCACTGAGGTAATTCTAAATAACCCTTGATTGATTGATTTGATCGATGTTACTGGCTGAGGTTTAGGCCTCAACACTACAGCCTTGTTTCCTTTATCAGGCTTTGCAGATTCTTCACCAAATTTTCTCTAGGGAAAGCCTCCTGTGAGTTTTCTACCCCGGGGGTTATACCTGCAGCGTATAAGTGCTTGACACTCCAGTATAATGTGAGAGAATGTTTCCTCCTCCTCATTACATAATCTACATATGGGTTCGTCTGGTAGATGCCCATGTTGTGTAGGTGTTCCCTTAGGTGGCAATGTCCAGTTATTAGTCCCGTGACATGCCTTATTTGATTTCTGCTTAGCTGCAGAATATCATTAGTGAGTGCTTTTGACGGTTTTTTGAACCGGCAGAAACGATTCTTTATTTTGTTGATAATAAATAATTAATGTGATTAAGCTTAAATCTTTATATTATGGGTTCGTTCCACGAATAGAATTTGAAATATATCAGAAGTAGAATATAAAATAAAAAAAAATTTGGACGCCAGTCAAATTGATTTTTTTATGTAATTAGAAACAATTGACAAAAAAACTATGATATATTTCAAAATCTTTCTATCTTTTTCGGGTTAAGGAAATTAAACTCAAATTAATCGTTATATTCGTTTATTTCAAAATTCCAGTTCTTTTTTTCTTAAAAAAACTTAGCTTTTCTTAGGGTTCCTTTAATATTCCTTCTCCAAAAAACTGTAGTCCAAGAAACTTGGTCCAAAGGAAAAACTGTAGTCCAAGAAACTTTGTCCAAAGGAAAAACTAAAGAACCTGTAGTCCAAGAAGGAAAACGAAGTCCAAAGGACTAATTGACGTCCAGAGAAAAAAGTAATTCCCAGGAAAAAGAATTTCTTGGCCCAGGAAAAAAAACTTGGTTCAGAAAAAAAACCCTATAAGATGAGGGGGAGAAAAAAAATCTTGGGTAAGCGACACACATTATTAGCATTGGAAAGACATTTTATAGGAATCCCAAGAGAAGAGAGGGATATGACGCGAAGAAATAAGAAGGGGATATCAAGCGAGTATGAAACTAAAATATATTGAATAGAACAATGATGAAAATACACAAAAAAACGTAACATGCACGAGATTCCAGCTTGATTGATGTTTTGTAGCAGCCCACCTAGTCGTACTGAGGATTACAGCGTTGCCAACATAATAATTGTAAAAAGCTCCACTGTTCTGTTTGAAATGCTCCCATTTTGCTCACACAAACACAAAATTATTCACAAAATCCTCGCACATACACATGCATCTCTCACTAAAATAAATTGAGTGGGAAAAAATACATACCGACGTTCCCACGAATTTCAGCAACTCGGCAAAGCATCTTGATTGAGAATGAATTGAGAATAAATAGTTATATTTAAGAGATCAAGTAAAACACATTTTATTTTACCCCTTTTTATTTTCAAAACAACAACAAAAATATATAAAAATGAGAGTCAGGAACATAAATATTTATTTCTAAAAAAACAACATAATTAAACAAATACAAATCAAAAATATTAACTTCAAATAATTGCTATAGAAATGATATTAAAACAATGAGCGACACAATAACACAGCAGTTTATTTTACTTGTTTTAGGCTTGTTCCCGAAGCGAGTTCCTAATGTAATGAACATATTGAGTCTGCGCAGTATAAAATAACCGTTCCATTATTTTATACTCTGCAGAATCTTATGTCCATTATTTTATACTGCGCAGACTCAATATGTTCATAACAAGTTAGGAACTCGCTTCGGGAACCTAACCTAACAAGTGGAATAAATTGCTTTTATTGTTTGTTTAACTGAGTCAGTCGAGTGTCTTGTGCAAATAATTAAGTTATTAAATAAAATGTACAAAATACTACAAAAATCAACAAAAAAAATGCAAAGGTTTGCAAAGAAAACTGTAAAAATCCGCAAAAACCTTCAAAAATTCATAAAAATCTGCAAAAAATTACAAAAAAACTGGAAAAATTCGCAAAAAACAGCACAAATCTACAACAATCGGCAGAAATCCACAAAAACTGCAAAAAAACACAATAAACCACAGCAATCCGCAAAAATACAAAAATACACAAAAAAACCTCAAAAATCCACAAAAAAAGCTGCAAAAATCTGTAATAATCCGCCAAAAACTGAAAAAATACGAAAAAATCTTAAAATTTCCAAAAAAAAAATACCCGCAAAATATTCAACAATCCGAAAGAAACTGCAAAACTCCGTAGAAAAGAACAGCAAAAATGTGCAACAATCCGCAAAAAACTGCTAAAATCCGCAAAAAAAGCAAAAGTTCGCAAAGAAAAATACACAAAAGCCATCATAAATCCATAAAAAACTAGAAAAAATCGTTAAAAACCGAAAAAAATACGCAATAAACTGCAAAAAGTCGCAAAAAAAAACAGAACAAATGTACAAATTTTTGTAGAAAACTACAAAAAATGATCCGCAACCATCCGCAAAAAAAACAACAACAATCCGCCAAAAAAAAAGCTAAAATTACACAAAAACCTGCAAAAAACTACGAAAATTTGCCACAATCGACAGAAATCCGCAATAAACTACAAAAATCCAAAAAAACTGCAAAAATCCGCAAATAAAAGCCCATTTAAGTGTTACCTTGTTTGATTTGCCAAAATGAGTAGGGTTTGTAGACAGTTCCAGACCAGTTTTGATCTGATTTGTCTGCATGCTAGAGCTTGTACGGTTACCTGACTATCGGAGTAAATGAGGATTATTTTTCGTCTAAAGCCCCTTTCAATGTTCTCCCTCAGACATAACTCGATGGCAGGTACCTGTGCTTGGAATACTGATGCGTAATTCCTCAGTGACGCATGGGTTTATTACTATATATTCCAGCACCGGTTTCACTGTTGGTTTTGGATCCATCAGTAAACCATACCAGTGTTGATTTTCCACAGTTGGATGTGTCTTCACCTTTCCAAGTTAACTGAATGTTGAATGGCTTCGTGAAGTTATTTTTTGATATCATTTCATCACTTTTCATTTCTAGTAACGAGTTTGTGATGACTTTTGTTCACTTGGACATCAGGAAAAGATTAAAAATTAAAATATATACAGGGACACTATAATATTCAAAATACTTTTAAATTGTACTAACATAACACATGTATTTAACAATTGTAATACTTTACAGTATTTCTTATAAAGAGTAACGCTGTATATGTACAATTCCCTATTTTTTATTATAATTTTGCTAACTGTAAATAAAAATGTAAATTTTTTAGTATTGTGAGAATATTACGTAAATTGGTTTAAATATATTCATGAAGTGCAATATTTTGTTGTTTTTGAGTTGGTGGTTTCAATTTGGATATGTAAATTTCAGGTCTAATGTAATTTTAATTTTTGTAAATATTCCAAGGTACTCTAAATTTTATACGTTTGGCATTTAAAATGAATTCAAATTTTAGATAAGGTTCGCTGTATGCATAAGTTTGATACATTTTTCATAATTCCAGGAAAAATTTAAAACACAATAGTTAATAAACATATTTTATTGATTAAAAGCTAATTTTAAAAATATTCTGACGTCATAAAAAATTTTAATAATGCTTCCATAGAGTTATTCAGAAGCTTCAATTTGAATAATAATAATAATGTTTATATTTAATTTCAACAGGATTATTATTATAACAAAAGGTGTACTTCATGGTGTATTAATGGTATACGAATGGTGCCTTCTTTCTATGTAAATACTAATATCATTATAATAAAATATCTGTGGTTAGGCCGAGCGAACCTAGACGCGCGTGTATTACAATAAAATAATAATTATTGACATAATTAATTATACAAGTCTATGTTATAAACTCGATTGATTAATTCCTACAAACCCTCGCATGTATGACAGAAACGCAAAGATGCCTGAAAGCAGGTCTTTACCCAACGACACACTAAAATTAACTGCCCTATTTTGAGATTTCTAAACGTGACCAAAATTGCAATTACTGAAAAGGTTTTAACTTATATTTTCTTGGAAAATATTGAAAAAAGTAATTTCTCTGTGACAGGCGATATGTTTAATAATCCCTTTGAACAAGCACGACTCGACAAGTTAAGTCATATGATTTCCGGCGAGGCATCAATGTTTATGACAGAAAACTCGTCTAAAAACTGGGAACCATCTTGTATAGCCGATGGAACTTAAAATAATTAACAGATGTTTTCCTCACTAAACAGATTCTTGTTCTTTGTTTGAACGAGTCAATTGTATTTGCTACCCACAAAAATATTTTACTGGTTGATTTTCCACTCTGTTACATTATCTTAGCACAGTGTTTAAAAAATAAAAATCCTTGATGAATCAAAATGAAAGATTTTCCAATAACAATAAAAAGACGAATATGAAAAAAAATTGGATATAAGACTAGAAATAATAAAGTTGCCCCAAAACTTTCCCGACGAGTAACTATCCAGAGAGGAATACTTTTTCAGATATAAAATGTTATTTTTTTAATTTTTGACAGGTGACAGTTAGAGAAATAATTTTGACTGTTCTGAATAGAGTTGTTCAAGGGCTTTCAAATGACACATTACAAGTCAAATTCCGTGACATATTGCTTCTGTCATTGTTTGACAGTGACACTTCCGTTTGACAGATGTCGTACAAAAAGTAATGGGTTCCTCCAATGTATAACCAAAACCCATATACCAAATCAGCCTCATCGGATTAAGCGTGTGGCTTCTATCATGGAAGAATACACACAGACAGACACATAGACAGACACACAGACAAATAGATAGACAGACTTCCACCTGGAAATGGTCTTAATTCTCTCAGGGGACCTCAAAATTTAAGATGGATATTTCCATCTTTACCTTGAAAATTTTTGAGCTCGTTCACAATACTTTCCCTTCTCGAATGAAAAATAAAAATCAGAAAAATCAGAAAAAATCAAAAAAAATGAGTAAAAATAAGAAAAACCAGAAAACATTGGAACAAATTGAAAGAAAAATCGGAAAATATTTAAAAAAAATGACAAATAAAATTGTGAAATACGGAAAAAATAAAAAAAAATTGTAAAAAAAACCGAACATCTCAAAAAAAACCAAACGAAAAAGTATTCGCAAAAAAAACGAAAGAAATCGATATACAGGGTGTTTCATAGGTAAAGGTACATACGCTAACTGTGGATAAAGGACACTTAGACGAATCCAAAAAACCTATATACGATTGGTCTAGCTCGCTTCATTACAAAGTTACAGGGTGTTTTGTCAATATTACTCATTTCTTTCACCCGCCGTATATTTGGAACCATCCCGTATATTTTTCTGATATTTAGCAAGATTGTTCTACTCTATTAGGACAATCAACAGACATAGTGACCAAATTTTAAATCCAGGTCTGGCTTCAAAAAAAGATATCAAAATAATTTTTCTCTAGAACAACACCCTGTATATCGAAATTTTAAAAATTGGATTGCATATTCGAAAAGAGCGGAAAAAGTTGAGTGGGAATACGTCTATTTGGAACTTCATTTTTTATTTTGAAGATTGCTTATTCTATTGAGAATCGCCAATTTTTTAATATTTAGTCAACGTTTTATTAAGCAAAAACCTAAAAAGCAATAAAATCTTAAGTTTGCTTTTAAATTTTTTATAGTAGAATGAAATGTGCAGTCTCAAAAAATATTTATTCCCATTCAACATTTTCCGCTCTTTTCGAATATGCAATCCAAATTTTAAAATTTCGATATACAGGGTGTTGTTCTAGAGAAAAATTATTTTGATAACTTTTTTTGAAGCCGGACCTGGATTTTAAATTTGGTCACTATGTCTGTTGATTGTCCTAATAGAGTAGAACAATCTTGCAAAATATCAGAAAAATATACGGGATGGTTCCAAATATACGGCGGGTGAAAGAAATGAGTAATATTGACAAAACACCCTGTAACTTAGTAATGAAGCGAGCTAGACCAATCGTATATAGGTTTTTTGGATTCGTCTAAGTGTCCTTTATTAACAGTTAGCGTATGTACCTTTACCTATGAAACACCCTGTATATCACAAAAAATGGCAAAAATCGCAAAAAACCGCAAAAACAAACAAAAAACCGGAAGGAATTGTAACCATAAAAAATAATAAGAGGAAAAGAAAAAATTCAAGAAATTTGAAATAAATCCCAAAAAGTCTTAAAAAATCGTAAAAAATTTCTAAAAAATCGCACCAAAATCCCAAAAAAAAATTGAAAAAAAAATCGCAATTAATTGCAAAAAATCAGAGGAATAAGAAAAAATTAGAAAACAAAAAAAAATTGAAAAACAAAACAAAATGATATAAGAAAAAAATAAAGACAAATTTTAAAAAAATCGGAAAAAAAAACCAGAAAAAAACAAAAAATCGGAAAATCAGAAGAAATTAGAAAAAATATCTTTTCCAGGATTATTAGGATTCAAAAATTCTTAATTTTAAAGGTTATACATATGACGTAAAGAGTTAGAAAGAAAAGAAAAAATCCTACAGGAGAAACAGAAAAAAATCACAAAAAATAATATATAAGAAAAAGTGAAAAGAAAAACAATAAAATAAAAATAAAAAATCAAAAAAATCAGAAAAAAACTCATTATAAAAGTGTTTAAAAAAAATTATAAAAAAAATTGAAAAATTCAGAAAATATCATTAAATAGCAAAAATCTGAAAAAAATTAAAAGAAAATCAGAAAATAAAAAATAAGAAATTTTTTTTTCAATTTAATGTAAAAGTTTCAAATTTTGATATTTTTTTATTTTTGATAGGTGACAGTTGGAGAAATAATTTTGAACATTCTGAATAGAATTTTTTAAGGGCTTTCAAATGACACATTGCAAGTCAAATTCCGTGACATATTTCATCTGTCATTTTTTATACCCATATACCAAATTTCAGCTCAATCGAATTAATCGTGTGGCCTCTATCGTGGAAGAATACACACAGACAGACAGACAGACAGACTTCCATCTGGAAATGGTCTTAATCATCTCAGGTGACCTCAAAATAGATAGTTTCATCTTTATCTCGAAATTTTTTTTAAGCTCGTTCACAATAATTTCCCTTCTCGGAGATGGGTCGGGAAAGTAAAATATGAATACTGAAGTTAAAATTATAATTAAAAATCTGTTGTAGGTAACATAACACTTTCCCGCTATAGTAGTTTATTTTAATTTTAAATGTATACGCATTATTCGTTATTACTTCATATTCAGAATAATGTTTGCACAAACTACGAACAAAATATAATTTTTTTTAAATGTATATCAGAAATATATTGTTTAGTATATTTTAATTAAATAAATGTAACTTGGCAAACATAATAGTTGTCATTTTAATAGCTTAATAATGTTAACTTTTACATAGGCGACGGAACTCGACGTTTAATAATTTTAAAATAATTTAATGTATTTTGAAAATAGGAAAAAAATGATCTTTGCCAAAATTTAAAAATATAAAAAATATATTTGTTTGTACCCATAGACTTTATTTTTTGATGACATTAAAAACAAATCACTTACAGTCATACAAATTTTATTTAAATATTTTTTATATATATGAATATAACAATTAATAAAGAATGGGTATTTTTATATTGTATACAATTGTAAATTTTCTTGTCTACTTTTATTAATATTGTTAACACTGAAGCCTGATCTCCCCCGGGCCGATGAAGATTTTTATTTATTTAATAATTAAAAGGGATATAAAAACAATTTTTCACTTGAATTTAAAAGTTTCAAATATTGATAATTCTTTAGTTTTACAATACAAGCCTGTAAATTATTAGGTATGTGAATTTTGACGAGTTTTTTGGTTCAATTGTAAGCGTAAATTCTAAGAAAATTTTTATCGTAAAGGGTAAACTACCCTTTTTAAAGAGAAACTAATAATAATTATTAAATTGGATACTTCCTAATTTTAGTATAGGTATTATTTTAATTAGAAGTTGTGAAGAATATATCAAAAATAAAGGTTAAATTTGGGCGCCAGTCTATTTTGTACTTATTTTAGACTCACGAATAAATAAATAAGGACTAGTTGTTAATAAATTTTAAAGCTATGACTAAATGGAATGAAAAAAATTAAATTTAACAAATTAAATAATATTACAAAGGAGGAAAGGATACTATTCCATGATTATAGAAAAAGTAAGAGAAAATCCGGTGATAACTAAACCATCGAATAAAATGTGTATCAGCCACAATTTTGGGAAACCTCTTGAGGTAAACATACCTGAGAGGGATGGAAAACTGAGGTCAGGACTCATAAAAATCAATTAATCTGGTATACAGATGGGTCCAAAACATCAGAATGCACAGGTGATGGATTCTATCATATGAACCTCGGAGAAGGTTGGAAATACAGTCCAAACGAGTATTAGACTGTCGTAAAAACCTAAATGTCCTGGCAGAACATAGCAAAGTAAAGGTAAAGCTGGTAAAGGAACCGAAAAACTTTTAATTGGACCGTAACTTTTATGTGCCATTTCCCTTCAACATGTAAAGAGTATACTGGAGAAACAATTAGATAACAAAGACAGGGAATACTGGATGGAATTTCCGGGACTAACACAGTCCAAAGCACTCATAGAAGGTCCACCCAAGAGCAGAGACAATCTGCTGTCATTTCTAAATAGACGGGAACTTAAAACATCATTAGGTGTCCTGACAGGTTCAGAAGACACCTGAACCTCATAGGAAGAGGCCGAAACTCCTCTTCATATATTATGCTAGTGCCGGGACATAAACATGGAAAGGAAATAGTACTTTTAAGTACAGATTCCTGAATCCGAAGAGATATCAGAACTTAGTCAAGAGTCTGGTCTGATGTGAAAGCTGGCAAGACACAATAGCTAGCGTATAATAGAATGGTAAAAATATAGTATAAATTAATTGGATTTACTAAATACCTTTCATTTTCCTGCAGGCAGTACTAGATGGAATTTTCGGGACTAACACACTCCAAAGCACTCATAGAAGGTCCACAAAGAGCAGAAACAATCTGCTGTCATTCCTAAATAGACGGGAACTTAAAACTTAACTAGACAGGTTCAGAAGACACCTGAACCTCTTAGGAATAGGCCGAAACTCCTCCTCATATATTATGCTATGTATGAACATGGAAAGGAAATGGTACTTTGGGGTACACATTCCTGAACCCGAAGAGATATCAGAACTTTGCCAAGAGACTGATCTGATGTGAAAGCTGGCAAGACCCAATAGCCAGAATAGAATAAAATATAGTTTAAATTAATTGTATTTACTAAATACCTTCTATTTTCTTACAACGTGTGCAATTTTTACAGAAGAAAAATGTAAAAAAATAGAATTTTTTTATATACTTTTAATACAATGTTACCTATTAAACGTGCTTCTGAAAAGTAACATAAATATCACAAACATATTTTTACGGTGTAAATAATTTACCATTTTCGTGAAGACATACCCTACCCTATGTTTTCTTTTGTTCATTCACAACTTTATTTGGAATAAATCACCGTCATTCTGAAAATTAATTGACTGGGTGGCCAGGCAGGCAGACAGACAAGGGGTGCGAGGGCGGCAGGGGTAGCCAGGGAAGGTCGGAAAGACTGATTTTCCTTTTATTTCTTTTCATTGTAGACGGTGTTGCAAGTTTCGTGGCGGTCGTAACCGGTCGGGATTCGGGTCGCGCATTTTTTAGGGTTGCGTCGTATATTTGGGTTAGCTTTGCATTTGCTTTGGAATGACCTATTTAACGATTTCACGTTGCGTCACGGTCGCATTATTATCCACAAATATAGAAGAAAGAGCATCAGCGGAAGAATTTTTCAACCAAGAAACAGAACTCTTCTAACATTTAATCCTAAGAATATCAAGAATTCCCAAAGTTATTTATTTATTATTTATTTAAAAAAAAGTCAATTATTAAAAATAAATACTTCGATTGTTGGATAAAAAGAAGCTCATTTATAAAAAACATTTCATTTACGGAAAAAAGTTTTTGGTGAAAATCTAAGTTTATACCTACCCAAAAAGTCCCTCGCTACTTTCAAACCTATATTTTATACCCTGTCCTTTTATTCGTTAATCCTTTATTTATCATTGTCACAATTCACCTGTCATTTATGTCAATTTGTCTTCTTCTTTTTCCCTTTTCTTATTTATAATTCTTTCCTTGGGTCTTATACTTCTTTTTTCTATCAATGTTTTAATAGTTTGTTCGTTGCTTACTTTCTGCGCCCAATTCCTTCAAAAATACTTGTAATTCTTGCACTTTTACAATAAAGGCCTAATAAAGAGCCTATTGTTTCTCAATCCTAGTATCAACTAAAGCTGGGATAAAATTCGTTCTTCCAGATGTACATAAGTTTCAAAATATAATGTAAATATCTCTTAATGAATACTCTCACGCTGTACTCAACACCATTTAGTCTTTGCGCATCGATATTCTTGTAACAAGTGCTTATTATTTAACCATTCATTTCCAACCAAGATGTATTATTATTTCGTTGATGAAGGATTCACGACAAAACAATTAATATATGTTTATCGATCAACGTTTATTTTGATTGATCGTGATTATTCAACTTAATAAATCAATTTAGTCTAATGATGGTCACCCTGTAAAAACAATATTGAATTTCTTTATTGTTCTTGAAACATATTTTTTCTCAAATCTCAGTCACACATCAGTTCACTATTGGGGTAAATGCAAATCATGCGACTCATATTCTCAAAAATACACGAAATTCA
This sequence comes from Neocrepidodera transversa, assembly GCA_963243735.1. Taxonomy (NCBI): domain Eukaryota; kingdom Metazoa; phylum Arthropoda; class Insecta; order Coleoptera; family Chrysomelidae; genus Neocrepidodera; species Neocrepidodera transversa. Next base: position 7,507,303 of record OY725338.1, read on the forward strand.
TGACTTGCGCCCTCATACGTTCAAGTTGGGCCAATGGAAACTCCAGGAAGAACATATCAAAAATTCAGCAATTTTCATAAGGTGTGTGCCTGATCCTTCATGATTTTTTCTCATTATTTATAATCCTAAAAACAACCATTAACTCTTTTAGTATCCCAGAAAAAATAATATTAAAATTATAATTTTCCAACAGTAAATTAAAAAGCCCTTTTTATCCACAAAGGTAAGAGAATTTTTAACAAAAAAAAATAAATGGTTAAACTTTATTACGACATAAATTTCAGAAAAACCTTAATTGTCTACGAGCACGAAACATGGCAAAACAGTTTCCCTCCTTAAAAAAAAAACATAAATTGTAACATTAAAACGATAATTTTTATTCCTTATATTCCTTATATTTACTTGTCCACCCTGTTATTAGTTATTGTTTAATTTTGCTAAGGCGTTGATATTTTGAAAATTCAAAATCCCTCCACTTTTAAATTTAGTTTATAAATTATCATTGTAAAATTTTAATAATACAGGGTCGGACTTTTCAGATCTTATTCAGTGGCGTCTTGTGGTACTTGGAGCAGGATGTTATCTGATCACCCCCTTAGAAATGAACTTTGAGTATATTTTCCAGTGAAAATGTTCTCCAAATAAATTGAAAATTAAGGACTTGTCACTGTTAAGATACCTTCGAGGTGGTATAATTCATTCAGAAATAAATTGTTAATTTCAGGCTGTTTGATTTTAATTTTTAAATAAACTAAAAACTAACTGGCTATTTAGTTCTAGTGCAGTGCTTTTGTTTGAACAGAAATAAGTAGATAAAAAGGCAAAATTATATTTTATACACATATTTAATATACTGAAAAACAATTAATTTGTTTGTAAACATTTTGATTCAACTTAAAACTTCTTTTTTTTTTAGTTTTGGTTTCAGCAAATTTGAAATTAGCCTCATCAAATCTATTTCTTAACAATTCGGTCGGTTTTCAATGGATCACTTCGTTTTATTTAATTAAAAATTTTTAAAGAAAAAAACTTTATAAAGATTTTTTATTCTAGGTCAAATACTGCTTAACATGGCGTATTCATCTTTGAAGGGCCACCCTCAACTATTTTTTTAATACGGATCTATACTTTTTATCTCATTTTTGAAATCACAATTTTTCTTCTAAACAATCCATGAGGAATACTTAATTTTTTATTAGCTTTTGACAATTAATTAAACTTTCGGAACTTTATAAGTACGGTCCTATTCTATTTTCATTGTAAGTAAATATTTATAAATCGTTTTGAATAGAATTCATTAAAAATTGGAGTACCTATACCTAATTTCTTAAATAGTCATTGAATTATTTTACTTCTGTAAGAATTACTCAAATTGTCTTCCCCCTTGTTCAAGAAATTTTATAATTCTTGTTATATTTTCAGGGTAAAAATGAACAAGCCGTACTTAGAAAAATTCCTAAAGTACAGTTCATTGTCGAAACCTACTAAAAAAATTATGAATTTTATATGGTAGGATAGAAAAATACAGATTTTAAAAATGAAATAAAAAGTACAGGGCGTTTTCCAAATATCTCGGAAACCGGACCTGTTATTTTAATTAAAAAAATGGATCAATTCGTCTTAAAAATACAAATATTTTTTCCCATTTAACCAACTTTGTATCTAAATCCGAATTAAATTTGCACGACCCTGTATGTTGCATCAGTAGATTTTTAAATAAGATCAAACTAGTTTTTCTAAAAAAATGTCCCTTACGGATCTTTTATCTGATTATTTGCACGTTTCTACGAAAAAATATCTATAAAACCCGTATTTCAACAAAATAAAATTTTGCATATATTTTTTTTTTATCTGAAAAGGAACCGAACGCTTTCATGGTCAAATCTTCATGCGTGAACAATGAATTGGTGCTTATACTTCCTTGAAGTGGAGTCACAATCGCACCATTTCGTATACGTGACATTGGAACAAAACCTAATTTTCTATGGTAATGGTAATGGTAATGGTGAATACAAAATGAGTTCGCAACATAGGCGGAACTGCATTACATTTTTTTTACAAAAATATCACTTTCATAATGAAGTATTATGTTACTGAAATCAAATAAAATTTTCAGATGTTTTATCTCACATTAAATTTCTACAGACTTTAACCAGTATAACATAAAATACATATTTTACTCCTATACAATTTTTGACTGTACCGGACCTGTTTGTATTTATACTATTTCTAGCTCACTAAATATTTACTTCTAGAAATATTTAAAAAATATTATAATTTTTTTAGATTAATATGTTAAATACTATTATTCTAAATATTCCAAATATACAATTTTAAATCATTTTTCCTCAAGGTCGAGAAAACAAACAAATCATTAAAAAAAAATCTCACCTTGGGTGGTATTTAGAAAGACTATTTAACAATATAAATTGTTTCCAGATATATGCTTTAGTTACCGTGTTTGTTGGAACACTTTCTTGAACACTTTGAATTAATTAATATTTAAACAATCAATTGTCCATTTTTTAAAATCTTCACATTGACGTTTCGCAGACGTAATTGATATACGTTGTCTGATAATGAATTAATTTTACTTTCCCGGACCCATCAAAGGGAAAGTAAGGTGAACGAGCAAAGAAAAAATCGAGATATCGATGGAAATATCCATTTTGAGGTCCCCCAAGAAGATTGAAACCATTTCCAACGCATGGTCTGTCTGTGTGTAATCTTCCACGATAACTGCCGAACCGTTTGACCAATCAAGCTGAAATTTGGTTTGGAGGGTTGGTGTGTGCCTAGAATGCGACCATTAGATTTTGGTTTAAATTGGTACAGTAGAAGGTCCTCAAGACCGACATTGATTAAATGCACATGGTACAATTTTTTACTTTTTTTAAATTTTAAGGACAAACTATACACTTTAGTGCAAAATGTTGTAGTACAAAGTTTTATAGCATAAAATTCCCTACAACTTTTGTTTCAAACTTTTTCCAGAATTTCCAATAGTTTCGTCACTAGAGGGCGCGTAAAAAATGTGCATGAAAACCTACATGATTTTGAAGACAAATAATACACTTTAGTGCAAAATGTTGTAGTACAACGTTTTAGAGCATAAAATTCCCTACAACTTTTGTTTCAAACTTTTTCCAGAATTTCCAATAGTTTCGTCACTAGAGGGCGCGTAAAAAATGTGCATGAAAACCTACATGATTTTGAAGACAAATAATACACTTTAGTGCAAAATGTTGTAGTACAACGTTTTAGAGCATAAAATTCCCTACAACTTTTGTCTTAAGCTTTTTCCAGAATTTCTAATAGTTGCGCCACTAGAGAGCGCGTAAAAAATGTGCATGTATGTTTTCTCTAGTTTTTCTTGATTTTGAGGACAAATAATACCCTTTAGTGCAAAATGTTGTAGTACAAAGTTTTAGAGCCTAAAATTTCCTACAACTCTTGTATGAAACTTTTTCTAGAATTTCCAATAGTTGTGCTACTAGAGGGCGCGTAAAAAATGTGCGTGTAGGTTTTCTCTAGTTCTTCTTGATTTTGGGGACAAACAATTCATTTTAGTGCAAATTTTCTGGTTCAAAGTTGTAAAGCATCAAATTTTCTTTAACTTTTATTTTTAACTCTTTATGGAATTCCTCATAGTTTCGCCGCTAGATGGCGAGAAAAGTACACATTTATAATTTTCCATTTTTTTTTTAAATTATAGATAAATTATGCTCTTTAGTGCAAAGTTGTAAAGCATAAAATTCCCTACAACTACTGTATGAAATACAACGTGCGCATGCGCAGCTTATGTCTTCAACATTGAAATATCAATTCGGTAGACGTATTCACCATCGGCTCGCTGTTTTTAATGTGTTCCATAAATTATTGTAATGCTTAGTATTTTATAATTAAAATAATAATAATAAATACCATATTCTCTACGGTCGAGCCTGGAAAGTTCTGGGGTGACACAGCCGATTTTTTTTAAATCCAATCGCGATCGAGTGAAAATACTGTGTCACTTAAAAAAATAAAATATATTTTTTTCAATAACAAATCTTTATAGATATAATCCTGTAGTTAATATATTAATACATGAATGAAAGGATTTGGTTGAAGTTGTAGCAAAGTAGCCAAGATTTACAAGCTTCAAGATAGTATCATAATTAAACTACTATTTTTAAACGGTATACCGAAAAGAAGACGCGAACGGTTGCGCGAAAAAATATCGCGCTTAAATAGTCGCGCGTCAAAAGGACGCCGACGAAGAAAGGGCACCGACGAAAAATGGACGCCAGAGAAAAAAGAACGCCGGCGAAAAAAGAACGCGGGCAATTGATCGCGCGTCAAAAAAGGTGCGTAGAAAAATGTAGCTATTTTTTAGCAATTAAATGAAAGCAATAATGTAGCCAGGATTTACTAGCTTCAAAGATAGTATCATAATTAAACTACTATTTTTAAACGGTATACCGAAAATAGGACGCGAACAACTGTTTGCGCGAAAAAATATCCCGCTTAAGTAGTCGCGCGTCAAAAGGACGCTGACGAAAAACGGGTACCGACGAAAAAAGGACGCGGGCAATTGATCGCGCGACATAAATTTTGTAGCAATTAAATGTAAACAAAAATAACTTGTGTCAATATTTTCAAAATGGTGGAGATTTAAATTTTTTTGAGATTTCAACACCTTCCAGTTTCACCCCCGTTGGTCGGATAAAAAAATTCCATAGAAATTAATTTTATAATAATTATATAGCATTAAAAAAGTGTGATGACCTATTTCAATATTTTCAAAAATGGCAGAGATGAAATTTTTGAAATTTCAACCCCTTCCACTCTTGAAAGTCAAATCAAAAAAAGTTTCGAGCAAATTAATTTTATAATAAATAGGACATGAAAAAAGTCTAGTGACCTGTTTCAATATTTTTAAAAATGGCGGTGATTATTTTTTTGAAACTTCAATTCCCTTTAGTTTTTACCCCCTTACAGGTAGAATGTCCAAAAACAATAGGGTTCTTCTCCCACACAAAAAGACGATTGGCGAAAGACTTTTTGAAATCGTACGACTGGTTATTGAATTATTGTCTCCACATATATACATCCAACCATCCATCCATCGAGACAGACGGACATGAAATTTTTTTTTCACTTAATCGTGTCGTGGGTGCCTTAAAACGTCGAGAAAAGCAAAAAAAAATCTTTTCATGATTTTAATACTTCCGGTGCGGACCGAAGTAATACAAAATTCTTAAGATCAACTAAAAAATCGATAATGAAAAAGTAGTTATTTTGATTTTTTGTATTTTTAACGATATTTTTCCATACGAACGATATATTTTTTTCATACCATCTTAAAGTCAAGGTATCAAAGAAAATGAGCAGTAAAAAAGTTAAAAAATTGAAAATTTGTAAACCATCTATTTCAATTAAAAATTACGCTTTCACCATGTTTCATAAAAAAAAGTTTTACGGAAGATAAAAATTAACCTCTTCGCATCCAGGTGATTTGCGCGATTTGCTTAATAATACCAGATTTGCCGAAAATCTGACAAATTTTTAATTTGACATCCGCAATGCATTTTGGTTTTACCTTGTACTTTTTTTTAATAGAAAAAAATCCATTTCTAGTGGCGAGGAGGGGATTTTTTTAATTGCATATTTCACCCAGAAATCGTAAAAAAACAATATCCATCACTCAAAACCTATATTATGCTACCCTCCCCCCGTCCCGGAACAACTTTGTCTCAATCGTCTTGATTTTTCTTAATTTACTTATAATTTACCCCAAATTTTTCGTTAATCCACATACTGCCATGAATTTTTTTTGTTATAAAAATGTTTGGCCCTGGTCTAATAATACTGCCCTGTATTTTTTTATTAAAAATTCAATAAACCAACATTCATTTCCCGTGTGTAGAATAATATATACTTAGTTCCCATTTCTGTGTTTCCTGGAGGTACCATCTTGCCATGAGTTTCAATATCTGCCCTTTAAGGGCGTACCTAGAGGGGGTCTTAGACCCTAGGAAAGAATGGAAAATAAATTAAATAAAATTCTGGTTTCTTAATTCTGCTCCCTATAACGAAAGGGTTCTCTTTACTTAATACTCAGATTTTATGAAAATTATTTTAAAGTTGCCTAAAAACTACATTTTTGTGGTAATTGTAACTTTGCTTGTTGATTTTTTATAATTTTTTGTTTCAGAATACAAGGCAAATAATAATAATAAGCGTCCCTTCCCCGCACAAGTGTTTTGCTTCTGAGGTTCATTTCTAAGGGAGTGAAATATAGGAAAAGTATTATTAATATTAATTATAAAATAACAGTAGTTTGTACAACAAATGCGCAAAGCCATCGAGTGGCAAAAGTGCTTTGTGTACCAATTGTAGACAGTATTTTTTCTACAACCACATTTATGAATGAAAGGAAAACAGTAACTTATCAAAAAAAGTTGACAGGTCATAGCTGTGTTTGACATTTCCGTGTACTTTTTATTTACACCCTAAATTATTACTTTTCCAACGGATATCAAAGAAATTAAGAAAAGGGCTGTTTTGCGTATAATGTCTGTAGAAATGCGTGTTTTGTGTTGTAGAAAAACTAAATTTTCTAATACATTTTACATATTATTATTAGTTTTAAATTATTGATGGTATTGTTAAATTTTTTAACTACTACCTCGAAAAACAATCGGCAACTGCGCTCCTTCAATGCAGCGCTTGCTAGAATTCCACTTTCAATTCCACAATCAGACAATCGAACGCGAATTTTGCCGATAGCAGCAGCAAGCAGGGCCTGCTGCGTGTTGTAGTGCGTGTGTGCGCACACTGTTTATTGCATTTCGGGTATAGTGTAGAGGTAGTGCGTAAGAAGTGTCGGTCTACGAATTTCCTAGAAATTCGTTTCCCTGGCTGCCATCATGTTATAGTTCGATTTTCCTGCTGGATTTTCATCAAACTGGATTGTGATAAGGATTTCACGGGCTGACGTGAGTTTCTTTTATTTAAAATGCATTAAAATTGAATCAAATTTGTGTGTAAGGTTATACGCATTGAGTTGTGTGTGCTGCGCATGGCATGGCCTTTACATCAAGGCCGATTCAAGTGCGTAATTTTACCATGACCGGACTGGCTTCATATCACGGCGTGCAAGGAGCATATGAATTTACTTTTTTCTTTTGTTCTAACCAGTTTCTAGTATCGGAACTTCTTATATACGATTAAAAGTTTGTATATAAATAAAACATTTTTCGTAAAATGAACATGTTTTTTAAATAAAATCATTAATTATTTAGCGCTATTGGAGCGATCGTTACATTTGGTATAATTCATAAATAAGTTATTAAATTTGTAAACTCCATTTTTTTTCAATTTAATTGGGAACATATGAAAACATTGGCGGTTTCTAAATAAAAGATATTTTTTGAAAATATCAGAAAACGCTTTTTATTACTTAATATTTCTTTCTAATTAATATAAATAAAGTATATAAATAAACCTAAGAAACTATTACCGAAATATTGTTGTGATTTAGTATAATAATTACATTAAAATACCTAAATTTCTTCATTAATATTTACATTTAAACTTCCTAGATGTCAGAAAAATCTTAATCCAAGTTTATTTATTTAAATATATTATTACCATATCTTATTCAATACAAAATTTGTGTATTTGCTTTCAAAAGTTTCACATATTGGAACCGATGTAATAAGCCTTCCAATAATCTTGATCAGCGCACAGCTTTCAACTCTTTAATGCAATTTGCAATCAATATACCTACTAAATGTATCTTAGAGGGCAATATAAAATTAGACACCCCATTGACAATAAATCTCAGTCTTCATCTAAGACATTTTATTTTCCTGATCTCAGCAAAAAAAATCGAGATATCGATGGAAATATCCATTTTGAGGTTTCCCGAGAAAATTGAAACCATTTCTAGAGTAAGATCTGTCTGTGTGTAATCTTTCACGATAATCGCCGAACCGTTTGACCAATCAAGCTGAATTTTGTTATGAAAGGTTGGTGTGCAAATGCGACCATTGGTTTTTGAAAAAACAAGATTATTCATACTCAAATGTGGTAAAAATTATTCAACGAATAATGAAAGACCATGCCATACCACAATAATTTAATGGAGATAATTAATGTTTCGTCCAATCATTGGCCATCCTCAGGCCTATAATACAAATTGACACTAGAAATACAATAAAAATCACTCACAAATATGATTACTTATAAAACGGTATGAAGTTGAATTGGTAAATATAATACGTAACATATTTAGGAACCAATAATTTTTTTTTATAAAACAAATACTTAATTACGTTAAATAAATTAAATTAAACCAAATTGAAGAAAATTGTTGGAGTTTTATCAAAATAATCCAGGACCTTCATGTTGTCAAGCTTGACTTTAATCCTTTTTTAAAAAATATAATTGTCACATTTTTTTGTCATGATATACTTTTTATAATTGTGGTAATAAAAGCAGCTAACTCAGCTCCATCAAGCTGGCAGTGAAAGGTTAGCGGAATCAAAAAAAATACACTGGAATTAGTTGCTAATTAATTGCCAAAGAAACGATTTAGTTGCTCATACCGATCATGAAAAATCGCGAATACCGCTAGTTTTATATAAAGGTAGCGAAAAATTTGAACAAAGTTAGCGAAATCGAAAAAAAATACACTCAAATTAGTTGCTAATTATTTGCTAATTAGTTACCAAAGAAACGTTTTAGTTGCTCATATCGGTCACGATAAATCGCGAATACCGCTAGCTTTTTATAAATGTGCGTAAGAATTTATTGCTAATTTGCTGCTCAAATAATAAGCAAGAAACTGACCGATTTTGAATTGCAATTTTGTTGCTGACTAAGTGGACCTTATGTATCAATATGTATCAACAACAAATTTTATTCACATGCCGAACACTAAGAAACCGGGGTGTCAAGATGGCAGGAGCAAAAAAATCTATTTATTATATAAAGCTAGCAGTATTCGCAATTGCTCGTGACCGGTATGAGCAACTAAATCGTTTCTTTTTTTAAATTATTAGAAATTAATTAGCAACTAATTTGAGTGTATTTTTCTTTCGATTTCGCTAACTTTGTTTAAATTTTTCCGCTACCATTATATAAAGCTAGAAGTATTTCCGATTTCTCGTGACCGGTATGAGCAACTAAATCGTTTCTTTGGTAGCTAATTAGCAATTAGCAACTAATTTGAGTGTATTTTTTTTCGATTCCGCTAACCTTTCACTGCCAGCTTGATGGAGCTTAGAAACTCCGTTGTATTAATAAAAATCAACTTTTGATAGTTGTTTAAACCACAACAAAAATCGCAACTAGTGTTACATCTCCATTATGGAGGTACAATTTTGGTACACATCAAAGTACATCCTACGATGCACTATCAAATGCGGCAAATGGCAGACAATTTAATGTTGACATATGACAGCTTGAATATTTGACACGTTGAACCGAAGAACTACAAGGAAGGGGGCATCGAACAAGAAACTGAAAAAGGAGTAGAAGAAAAAGAAGAAAGGAACAAAAGAAAATGGAAAATGAAAAACATTTAAACTAACATGTAGTGATAATATTAAAACCATTATATCATTTCTAAATGATTTAGACATTTAGACTAGTGTAGTGAAATTATCCGGCCAGTGATGCTGCCATGTAGTGCATGTCTCCTTACTCCAGTATCCTTTCCTACATTTACGCATCTATCCGTTTAAAAAGTAGTGACTAGTGGCTAACGAAATGAAAAATTTGTAAACATTAACCTGTATTGACTTTTGACTTGTGTCTAAAATCGTCTTCTTTTATTATTCAGTATACACTTCATTTTAAATACCTAACCCCAGGCCGAATAGCCCAGACAGCTGAGGCCTTAAAAGGAGTAGAAAACAGAAGAGTAAATTTAGAAATAAATAATTTTCAGTAGGATGGGAGCTGTTCATTTAGACAAAAAACATTATTATTAGAAAGGGCTTTCTTGAATTCAAACATCTCTAGTAGATTTAACTTAGTGCCTTTCGTGCAATGATGTAAAAGAGAAGCGTTAATGTTAGAGTGTGAATGTCTAGATTCCAGAATGTGATTTGCATAAGCTGATAGAGAATTTACAATGTAAAATTATCTATGTGTTTTTTATATTCGTTAATACGAGTTTCTACTCTTCTTCCAGTTTCACCAATATAAATAGCATTACAATTTAGATATGAGAGACCGTAGACACCAGGTTTGTGTAAAAATGGGACTGCATCTTTATAACTTACTAGAATACTAGTTTTTGGTTTAAATTGGTACAGTAGAAGGTCCTAAACACCGACATTGATTAAATACACATGTTAGATTTTTTGTCTTTTTTTAACTTTTAAGCACAAACAATACGCTTTAGTGCAAAATGTTTTATTACAAAATTATAGAGCATATAATTCCTTACAATTTGTGTATTAAACTTTTTCCACAATTTCCAATGGTTGCGCCTCTAGAAAGCGCGAAAAAAATGTGCATGTAGGTTTTACCAGTTTTTCCAGATTTTGAGGACAAACAATGCATTTTTATACAAAATGTTCTGTGCAGAGTTGTAGAACATCAAATTTCGTTTAACTTTTGTATCTAACTTTTTCGAATTCCCCATAGTTTCGCCGCTAGAGGGCGAAAAAAGACAAATAATGCACGATAAGCCAGGATTTGGTGCAGTTTTCATTGATCTTAAACGTGCCTTTGAAAGAATCGACCGTAACATCCTACTTCAAAAGTTAAAAAAATATAGATTTAGGGGAGCTGTATATGATTGGTTACATAATTATTTATTTAATAGATATCAAATGACTAAAATTAATAATGAAATGTTAAATCCAGAATTAAATACTTTTGGGGTGCCGCAAGGGAGCGTGCTCGAACCTTTACTATTTATAATTTATATAAGTGACTTAGGAAAGTTTCTTAGAAAATGTAAAATCACACTTTGCAGATGACACGCTCATTTATTATTTTGGGGATAATTTTGTGGAAGTTGTTGAGACTGTCAACCATGAATTAGGGTTGTTAATATCTAAATTTAAACAAAATGAATTAAAAGTTAATGAGATGAAATTTAAATTTATGTTTATTGGTAAGAATATTTTATATAATACCAATTAGAAACATAAAGGATTCACGAAGTTACATAAAGTTAGCACAATAATTATAGCACAATCTCCACGGACCTTTTTCATATTTTTGTGCAAATTATGTGTAATTTTTGTACGCCATTCGCGATTTTTGTGTATTTATAACTTTTTATATATTAGTTGTGCCAGCTTAATTAAAAGCTAGCACAACTTTTGTTAATTATTATGCGATTTTTTAAAAATTACCATCATAACTTTATGCTTTTTATGTGCAAATTATATGTGAAATCAAAAATTTATTTTGACAAATAGTTTTTTTAAATAATATATTGTGCTATCTTTCATATAAAACTAACACAACTTGTTTTCAAATTTCCATCCTAATTTTGTGTAAAATTAAAAATAAATTATCTCCTCGAAAAAAAGGGATTATTTGAATATCAGAAAAAAAAACCGAGGAGGTTTTAGCAAGTATGCCAAGGCCTCTGTTTACCATTGCGAGCCTGGGTGAGGCCGGCACTACCCCACGTGTTTCCCGCCCCCACTACCCCACGTGTTTCCCGCCCCCACAGTTCAGAAAAATATGAAGCCGAGTGAAGGGGGTTATAGGCAAAGCAAGATATACAGGATGTTTCAAAAGGCTAGAAATGGTCCTACCATCATATTTGCTTTTAATAAAAATCAATATTTCCGCTTGTAGCAAAAACAAATGAATGTTTTTGAATTTTAAGTGCATGAAAATGTGAAAAAAGACATGCCATTGCTAAATCCCGAATTTGAACAATTTATCTTTAGTAGTATTTGATTTCCAGGACTGTTTACAGACATTTGAAACACGCAGGACCGTTTCCAGACTTTTGAAACACGCAGGACAGTTTGCAGACTTTTGAAACACGCTGTATATAAACCAGTGGCCGTCAGATATTTTGCTGTTCAAAAAATGACAAAAGAAAATTATAATTTTGAGTTAAAAAAAAAGAATTTGCTTAAATTTAAATTGAAATATTTTAGTATATCTTCTATTAATGATAGAATACTTTTTTTATGTTATGTTCTTTTAGGTACAAATTTTCATTATTTCATTATAAAAAAAACTATTTGAACACATAATTTGCACATAAAACGCACAAAATTATTTTAAAGCTTTCAATTAAGCTGGCAAACTTTTAATACAACAAAAAGTATAAATGCACAAAAATCGCGAATAGGGCACAAAAATTGCACATAATTTGCATAAAAATAAGAAACAGGTCCGAATAGATTGTGCTCTAATTGTTGTGCTAACTTGATATAACTTCTCCACGAAGCGAAATAGTTTGAGTTTTTTTTGACTGGATATTGTTCCTTGGAGTGTCCAGATAATACCTTAATTTTTTCAAATTTTTTAATTAACAATTAATACTTGAAAATTATTTTTTTAATTGTTATTACCAGATTTCAGTAAAATAGACGGCGACGGCTTGCCGATAGCTGCGCAGAGCACTATTTTCAACACTAAATTAAAATTATTATTAATAAAAGTAGTCAGACCTTTTTGATTAGAAATTTCCTCTTGTTTAAGAATTATTTTTTTGATTTCTTACTTATTAATAATCGGCATTTATTTGCATAAAACTAAACCCCTTTGTTCCATCTTAATTTCTTATTTTTTATATGCCCCTTCGAAACATTTTCATATTTTTCTAGACATTATTCCAAATTAAATGAGCCCTCAAAAATTAACACGTTTTTGAACTTGTGAACTAGACTATTGATGCTCACAATTTATTAAAGATCGGAAACAAATGGAAAAAAAGTAAAATTATGAAGTGAAAACAAAAAAAAAATCTAGACTGGGACTGATTATATTTACCCTAATCTCCGTGTTTACACTTATCTCACATATAATTTTTAGTGAAGTAAATTAATCACTACTATTTTTTTGTTGGCATCCAATCTGACAACAGAATTGGATTCATCGTTGAAAATAATCCAAGTAACCAAAATATTACAATCTTAATATAAATGTTATGACACTATCTAATATTTTAAACGAATTTTCTTTATTTAAATAAAATTGGTATAAAATGCTAAACACCAGGTGAAATTTTTTATGTGTGAAAATAATACAACGCACTAGACATTAATTTATACATCCTAAACGTTCATAAATAAGTTTGTTGCGTGTGTCGAAATTGTTTGAATCTAGCCAAAAGGTGCAATAGGTATGAGAAGTTACGAAAGTTCGATGCAGATGTGTGTTTCTCTTATAAAACATTTCACAGGACAGTACTTAATTACTATTTTGAAGGTTAAAATAACTATTTTAATTAGATAGCTAGATAGATTTTAACTTTCGGTATCACTATTATAACGACTTAGAGCACCATGATACATATAAATAAATACCGTAAATAAGGAAGAAGGTAGATTAAATATTTTTGTTTAGTACATAAACCTCTTCCTTTATGTTATACAGGATTATAAAAAAATAAAATTAATAATTATAACAATATTCTATAAATGGTTTTTTAAAAATTAAGAAGGGATATTTTTGTTTTAATAATATTTACAGACGAAAAATAATGTATAATGGAAATCTGGTAATATTATAAAAATAAATTTTATGTCATACTAGTTCATTATTGTGTTTTTATTACTTAGTTACCTGTAATGATATTTATGTCCATTTGTGCAAAAGTATGGCCCGCGCGGACATAAAGTGCACTTTATGGCCCGAACTTTAGGATCCGCGCGGGCATAACATCTATGTAGCTGGAATACCCCATACGGCAGAATTTAATGGAGTATGTGCAGGAATTATGTGCTATTTATGTGCTAATGTCGGAGGCCAACAAAAAATTTTGTGCTCTTATTTTTTTAAAAATACAAGCGGTTCTGCTGGCTTCAGACCAAGCTGGAATAAGTACCCCAGGTCAAATATATTGGAAAATAAAAATTGACACTTACTGGGGTTGTAACATATAAAGGACCACCATTGTCTAAGAGCAATTTAAGGCAATATTGTGGCCATTACAAGGGACTTGCCTTTAGACAAGGAAAAAAATGGATTACCTACGATGACCTTAATAAAAACTCAAATGTAGTAAAAAAAGAGAATAAAGTACTGCCACATGTTTTAATTTATAATAATATACAATCAACACTAATTTATACTTTTGTATTATTCATTCCAGCTTGGTAAAACTTCTTCGACTATTAAAAAAAAAGAGCAAAACAGTTTTATTGGCGTCCGAATTTAGCACATGAGATAACAAAAATGTACTTCACATAAAGTCAAAAGGGCTACATGTTTCGGTCTGTAAGACCATCATCAGGCTGATTAAATTAGGTCCAATAATAGAATTTAAATTTAGGTACGAAAAACTTAAACTAATAGCATCAAAAATTTATATAAAAAAACGAAAACAAAATTAATTAAATAACTTCATACCTAAATTTAAATTCTATTGTTTAGATTAAATTTAATCAGCCTGATTATAGTCTTATAGACCGAAACATGTCGCCTTTTGACTTTATGTCTTTATTTAAAAAAAAATTATTGTGGTATGACTTGGAGTTGTTTTATTCATCACTTCTTATAAAGTTTCCAAAAACAGCTTAAATCGGCAGAAAACCGCTAAAAACCAATACCATATCCCAAAAATATTTTAAAACAATACAAATCCGCCAAAATATTTAAAAAAATCTATGTCTTGTTGTTGATAAAAATATTGAATTGGATATATTCACATTCAATTTAATTCATTATTTTCCCAGTTTCGGTTGCATTCCAAAACAACCCTCTGCACAAAATACAATAGTTCAGGGTCAATAACCTGATTCTGCTTCTGGAAATGCTGCTATATGATGCACTTTCACTGTTGCAAAAGGGGGAAGGAAGTGGTGCACTTTATCAGTGACGGCGAGTCAAGAAATTCAGCATATGTGAATAAATCATAAATGAAAACAACCCAAAACCATGTACCACAATAACATTTATTATACATATTTTTGAATGGCAACTAGTTTCGGTTAATAAACCATCTTCAGGCCTATAATAGATATACAGCGTATAGGGAAAAAAAATTACGAAGAAAAAATAATAACTTACCAAAAGATTAAATCTTAACTAATTTTGAGCATATTGCTAAAGTGCTACTACTATGCAAGGAGTGGGGAAGGGATTGTAAGGATGGTAAGTGTGGGGTACATGAAAGATACAAATAAACCCAAGTGGGTAAGAAAAAACACTTAAATTAAAAAAAAAATTTGGAAGGATATTTGTCACCTATTTGCTAATAGCCCTTTAGGGCGTTCAGAAAAAACAAGAAAAATAATAAAAAGAAGGTTTCTGGAAGGAAAGAATCCAACAGCAATTGAAACCACATGGGGGCCTCATGTTATCAATAAAAATGCACATCGTATGTACGTCTGCAGGGCAGTGAAAGTAAAGCAACTACAAACGGGGTAATTGGCAGGAGTAACCGTCCACCAAAGGACTAAGTAAAGGGAAGCGATCATTAAACGCTCCCTAAGAAACTTATTGGAAAGGGTCGACATTGAGTCGCCATAACTAAGTGAAAGTGAACAAAATGGAAGATAATGTCTGAAATGACTTAACAATTGACAGTATTTGTATAATATTTAAAAATAAGAGCGGAAAAAAAGGGGAAGGGGAAGTGAAAGGAAACTAATAAGGAGGTAGTTGTACAACCAAGATGGTTTGTTAACCGAAACTAGTTATTGTATAATAAATGTTATTGTGGTACATGATTTTGGCTGGCTTGTTTTCATTTATGATTAACACTTGACCACATTCGAGATATGGATAACTTACTGGATATAGATGAATAACTTCAATAAACTGGATATATGAAATTGTTGATTTATGGGCTGTTCGTGGTTTTCTTTAGTTATTACTTCCAAACGTTTCGACTGCGAAGTACTCTTAGTGACGTATCTACTGAAACTGAAAAAGCCCACATTCTTATAAATTGATATATTATTAAAAAACTTTCTTAGGCGAATATCAAATACAATGTTGAAGTTATGCTATATGACTAATAATATACTCTATTATTATATAATACGTGTAGTAATAATGGCGCTAAAAACCTAATTACTCAAAGTTTGTGTTTAATCACCCTCAGTTTTTTTGTAATAGTGATATTCACATAATCCTCGTTATTAGGGGAGATTGTTTTGAAATTAAGATAATAGTTATTTTTTATTTCCATCTGAGTAATCTGCATCAATTAGAATGCCGAGAACTTGGTATAACTAATCCTGATCATTTTTGTTACGTGTGTGGAGAATTTACATTCATAAGTCAATGGAGAAATTTTACAGACTTGGTCAAGAAGTGTTATTTAGAATATTTTGTGTTTCCAGAGCGCCCCCAAGAATAAATATAGGGTTCCCCTATATATCAATAATAATATTAATATCTTATTTTCCATTAAAAAAAAAAAACAAGTTACATTGTATCGGTTTCATCCAACGTCGTATATATGGGGGTAAAGTCGGGTAATTACCCCCTCCCCGAGATACCAAAAAGTGGCACAACAAGAAGAAATAAAATATAAAAATGTAGAAACGGACAAACATATTTGTTTAAAAGATTGATTACATCTCCCCAGGAAAAAAGTACCTTTTCCCCCAGGAAAAAAATTATCTACTCTTTTGGTTTCGTTACATTTAGAATAATAGAGAAAGAGAGAGATAGAGAAAAAAGATAAATGAAATTTGAATATAAAAGAAAAAAAGGTCATAAAAAAGATGCGTCAAGAAACTTTCATTACTCTCGGAGATAAAAATAGATGTGTCATCGGCATAAATAATTAGGTGTATTTTATTTTAAATTTTATCTAGATCATTGATGTGCAAGAGAATTAGAGTAGGACCAATAATAGAGCCTTGAGGCACTCCTACATATATTTCTCTAGTATCAGAAGTACCCTTGTTAATGCAAACGTAGTAGTGGCTACCGTTGTTTAAAAACTAGATATCCTATTTTAATTTTATTAATTCCTTCCTTTAATAGATTTAAAATATGAAAACGAAAGTTGTAACAAAAAAACCAGTAAAATTGTTATGGTACAAACGTTTCGACTGCAACTGCAGCAGCCATCTTCAATGGCGTGCACAAGGTACTCAATGCGACGTATCAACTGAAACTGAGTCCTCCTCAGTGGCCAGGTGGAAAGAAAATCAGTCACGAACTGGATGAAAATGTACTAAATTTTGTTTCAGCCTAGCACTTTTTAATGTTTCATTCCATATGAAAAAAAACATTATTTCGATATAAATATAGCAAAAAGTGCAGAAGAATGATTGATCGTTGAGTAAGAATTCTCATTCACTAGTTAATTAGAAAAAAATAGTCGAATCACAAATAGCATATTCATCGAAGAGAAGCAAAACTGAGAGGGACCGGGACATTTCGGTTCATTCAGCTTCAAGAGGCAAGCGTGACAGATAGTGACACTTCTAGTACACATCTTGGCAAGTATGCATCTCTCTCTTTTCATCTGCTGATTATTTCTCGTTTGAAGTAATTGACACATGACAGACATACAAACCTTCCATTCGAGACAGGACTACACAAGGGATAGAGGCTTCGATTGTCCCCAAAATTACAGCCAGGAATTCACCATTGTCCTTTTTGGTGGAATACAGCAACAAAGGAGTGAGAAGAGAATAAAGATCGGTTAACACCAGTCTTTAGAGCAGTGTTTATATCGCTCACTATAGCGAGCGCATGTCGGGGAGGTAATCCAGGGGAGTGAGGGATTTTACATCAAAATCACTGATGAATTATTCTTCATTCTCGGTCTCGTTGTAATTGATGGATGGAATAATCGATAAAGAAGTTGATATTTTTCATGGTACCTAGAAACTAATTTAAGTACCAAATTTATAAAAAGAGTACCACAGTACTTTTTGACGTTCAAGAGTACCACGTGTGGTACTATAGTACCACTCTGGTAAAACTGGTACTCCTTTGCTTCGACTGTGCTATTTATATGCGTGCCTGCGCGCTTTTTTCGCGCGACTTTAATTTTCACGCTCGTTAGTGCTGTGTACCAGATCCTAGGTAATATTGTTGTTTCTTCCATTCAATTGATATTCTCTTTGTGTTTGTATATTTCTATTGCTTCTAAGTTCAATCTGGTCGAGTAATGTCTTGAAGTTGCTAGTTGGTCGGTGTTTTCAAAAAAGGATCTTGTGTTCTTAGTCGGTTTGTCCTAAATGACAGCTTCGTTTGTCCTAAACGACAGATTCGTTTGTGTTCTGTTATTCGTGTGCTAATGCGTCTCTTTGTTTGTCCTTCGTACACTTTTTCACAAGTGTATGTAATTCTATAGACTCATGCTGATAAGCGGATTTATGCGGTCTTTTGCTGTTTTTAGATATGCTCCTATTTTCTTTGTTAGTTTGTGGATAGTGCAAATTTATTTAATAATTTAGAATTATCTTGGTTCTTTAAAATGGCTTCTTTTATTTATTTAACTTTTGTATTATCTTCTGTCTTCAAATTTCTTCCTAAATTGCTTCTTTTGATATTATCCCATTTAAATTATCTCCATAATATTAACCAGCTGTTTACCTTTTCAAAAAAAATCTTCCTTTATACTTAATTTTTTATAGATCCTGACGGGCCCCTGGACGAGAATTCTTCTTAAATTCTTCTTTCTAGGTTCTTTAGGGCTACCCTTATGTCCTTATAGACGAATTGCAGTTGGCTGAATAACATAAAATCCATGCCATTAAAAAAAAATATAAATTAAACAATAGTTTACACTTTTCCACAAGTGCTGATATAAGCGGATCTCTGCGGTATTTTGCTGTTTAAAATAATTAGTTTCCTTAACTATATCTTTTTTTACTAATTTATGAATTGATCTAAAAGGCACATGACGACAAAATTCGTTGAATCACTTCTATCAAGGATGTAGAACAGCAGTATGGGATCGCTTAACTCTCCCTATTTTGTACGACACTGCTTAAATTTTAATTTTGCTCAGATTTTTCAATTAAGATATTTTCTTTGCGTACATTATACATTTTGCTTTCAAAGTAAATAAGTTTCAAGATATTTGTACACAAAGATGTTACAAAAAATGATTTTCGCTAACTTTTAAATTTAGTAATGTAACACTTCATATAGCAATTTTTTTGTTAATATTATTGTTTTAAACATTTTTGTTTTCAGCAGTACGAAACGGTTAATTAAAGTTCACTTATGACATTAAAATTACAGTTTTACACCACCGACAACTTAATTGATTGAAAATTAGGTCTTTTTTTAAAATTAAATTCGTCAAAAAATCAATATTTTACTTAAACAAATACAGCTATTTTGAGACATAAAAATGTGCATTTTCACCAAATTTTCATCTAAATCGAATTATTTTTGTAGAAAATAAATAACCAAAAAATTGGTTTTTACCGTTTTTATCAACATTTTTGATGTTATGTAAAAATGGTTCAAACAAAAGTTGTAGATCTCTTAATTACCTACCACCTTTGTATTCAACTTTTTTCTATAGAAGGTCTAATATTGCTAGAAATCCTAAAAAAACACGTTTTACCACTAAAATACCTTTTCGCACCACTACACTACTTCCGGTTACCTGATGCGGCCCAATCGATTTTTCTCCATTTAGATACCATTAATCCTATTTTCCCTACCTAAATATGCAGCTAAGAATTTTTCAGATTTTTGGAATCTGAAAACCGGTTTGGCACTGGTCTAATTCTATAACTGATTTTTTTTTTCTTTTGTTGCAGCTCATAATATTTTCCAATCTGGCGTTGAGATGGACTCGCAGCAACAGCAGTTTTGTCTGAAATGGAACAGTTTTGGATCGAATTTAGCAACGTCTTTCAGTAATTTATTTAAATCGGAAACTTTGGCAGATGTAACGCTATTCTGCGACGGTAAGTTAATTTATTTTATACAATATTTTATGAAGGTTTTTATCTTCATTGTTTATTTAATGAAACTAATTTTTAAATCAATTTATGATGCGTTTAAGTTTGAATGTTTTAATTGAACGTTACCTTTTGTGTTATATTTTTTCTTAATACTAAGCCAAGGTCAAAATAGCTCCAAATAAAACACGAATATAAAATGCATAGAAATAAAGTAAATTTATTAAAAAAAAAAAATTTGGTTATGTATCTTGCTTTCGAAAAATAATTAATAAAATTTACGGTGCCGTGGAATTTGCGAACATATACATGGCATACCTTCGGTCATTTTATGGAGACCGTTTCTGCGAACACTAATTTTTTTTATAAAGTTAAATTTGTGTCGTTTTTATTTTTGTATTTTAATAAAACAGCAAAATATTGAAGATTTATTAGTAGTAGATGGTGTTAAAAATGTAAAAATAATATAGTAAACATTTCAGTTATTTTTTCACACATAGTGTTTTTTTTTGCTAGATTTGTTAGAAATCAGAATACCGTTTAAAACAATTTTTATTTATTACAAATCCTAACATAATAAAATAAACAATTTACATACCTCTAATTATTACACCATTTTTAGCGACAAATTTTTTGTTAGAGGCACATATTTTAATTTATAAATAATATAAAATAAACTATTTCGTTTTTGTTTATAATATTCCATATAAAATTTCATTTTCAATGAATTTTTACAAATTGAATGAAGATGGCGATGAAGACTAATAAAATTACATGTTATTTGTTTATTAAGCCCTTTTTTATTAATATTAGTTTTATTACTACTGCAATGTGCAATTTAAATAATACAGTGGTCCTAAAGTACATACCCACTTACTTTTTTTTTCAATATATTGCACCACGTGGATTTGAATAAAAATTTGCACACTATTAGGTGACGCATAAACGAATATTTTTTATTTTTTTCAAAGTGGTTATTCAATTAGATCTGATAAAAATTGATTATTATCACCTTTTTTTATATGTTTCTAATATTTATATTTAGGTTTGGCCCTTTGGAAACTAGTAAAATAAATGGTTACTATTACTTGTTTTAATTTTTAAAAGTTAATAACATATATCGCTTTAAAAAAAGTCATCATCTGACAACTTATTTCTTGTCTATATTCACGATAAACCAAGATGGGGGTAGTTTCGTTAGACCCTTTTTAGGTACCTACTTTGAATTTTGTTCAAAATGTTAATACTTTTAATAACACAATTTTAAAATATATTTATTAATATTAACAATTAGGCAACGTGGTATAATATATTGGGTTATGTTAAATTATTAGGTTCTTATCAGACCACAGTTATCAGTGTGTTTTGGGTTCCTGCCTAAATTCAAGGATTTTTTATTTTAAAATTCTACCTACATAGATTGTTTATATACAGTAACACAAAAAAATGTGTCAAGATATTTTAATCTAATCTTTGACAAAAAAAATCTTTTTTGGTGCACGATGTGTTTTGAATGAATGAAAGATTCAGTAGCGTGCAGCGTATATTTGTTTCTTAATTTTTTAATTATTTCGTATTCTCGTTTTAGATGGAATTTAAAGTTTTTAAAGATTCATTATTCTATACTATACCCAGCGGTAAACAAAATTGGACCAGAAATTAAATAAATGTTAATACTACTAAATAAGTAATAAATTATTTATTATGCAACCAGCAACTACTAAAAGTTTATTAGGTCAACATTTTCTGAAAGTATCATGTTTTTATCGCATTTCATAATAATAATTTTTTAAATATTAAATAAATCACACTGTATCTCGATTAGAAGGAATATTGTGTCTAATCGTCATATTTCAGTACAATGATTCTATAGTCAAAATATGGACAATTATTAATGAAACACCTTTTATAGTTGGGTAAAATTCCTTTTTTCTTTTTTTATTGGTAAATTTACAATTAGAATAGAATCGAACAAAAAAATATATAAATAAATAAAGGGAATAAATACTTGGAAAATCCCGGAATAATTATAGGAAAATTCTTAACAAAATTCTTGTAAAATCTTTAAAAAGTCCTTGAAAAATCTTTGAACCATCATCAAATAATTCTTGATAAATTCGTAAAAAATCCATAAAAACACCTGGAAGGATTATTATTAAAAAATGCTTGAAAAATACTTAAAAAAGCTTAAAAAATTCCTTTGTCAAACTCTTATAATTCTTGAAAATTTTGTAAAAAAATGATTTAAAATTCCTTAAAGAATTATTATTAAAAATTTTAAAAGATAGTAAAAAAGGACTTGCAATAACACTAACTATTAAATCATCATAAAATTGCTACAAAAAAGTTCTTAAAAAGTTCAAATTTGTTGTAAAATCCTTGCAAAACATACAAAATTTCGTTGAAAAACTCAAGAATGAAAAAGACTTGGAAAAGATCTCAAAAAAAGCCCTTGAAAATTATTTGAACAATCCTTAAAAAATTCTTAACAAATACGTGAAAATTCCTTTTAAAAGTAAGTGGAAAATCCTTGAAAGATTTTTGAAAAATTTTTGAAAAATCCTTATACTATCATTGAATAATTATTAAAAAATTTGTAATATATACTTGAAACCGCCTTGAAAAATACATAAAAAATCATTAAAAAAATCTTCATTAAAAAGTTAAAATTTGTTAAAGCTTCCTGAAAACCTTATGAACAAAAAATCCTTGAAAAAATCTTATAAACTCATTATAATTTTTTTAAAAAATCCTGAAAAATTCCTTTTAAAAATACTAGACTAAAATTTTTACGTGAAAAATCCTAAAACATTCGTAAGAAAATGTAAAATTCCTAAAAAGTCCTTAAAAAATAATGGAAAAAACCGTATTAATCATTGAATAAATTTTGAAAAATTCTTAATATATCCTTGAAAATTCCTTGAAGAATTCTCATTAATAATCTTAAAAAAAGGAGTTGAAATAATACTAAAGCTTAAAAGATCCTTCTAAATTCCATGAAAATTGTAAAATCCCTAAAAAGCCCTTGAAAAAATGGTTTAAAAATCGTTGATAAATCTTTTTAAAAAACCTTTAATAAATCTGAAAAAATTCGTAAAAAATCCTCCAAAAAATCCTTAAAAAATTATTAACAAATCCTTGAAAATGCTTTTTAAAAATACGTGGAAAATCCTAAAGCAATCGTAAGAAAATGTAAAATCTCCAAAAAGTCCTTGAAAAATTATTGAAATATCCTTATACCATCATTGAATAATTCTTGAAAATTCGAAATATATCCTTGAAAACACCTTGAAGAATTATTATTAAGAATTTAAAAAAAAAAAGCAATTGAAGTAATACTAAACCTTTAAAGATCCTTGTAAAGTCCTTGAAAATTCTTTGAACATGATTAAAAAATCCTCAAAAAATACTTAAAAAAATGTTCCTTAAAAAACTCAAATATTTCAAAAATCCTTAAAAGTTAAAATTTTTTGAAACATTTTACTAAAATAAAAACACTTCAAAAAAAATTTAGAAAAGATATTCAAAAATTCTTTTAAAAAAATCCTAGAAAATTTCTTTTAAAAATCCTTGGAACAATCGGAAAAATTCTGAACAAAATTCTTAAAAAATCTCGTTTTTAGGTTCATCCAATAGATTTGTGAGATGTAGAAGTGCTTTATCGTTTAGATTAAATGAAAAAAGAAACAAAAACGTGTTAGCCAAATTTTTGCAAAAATAGGTATGAATTCTAGTAACCTAATAAGTTACTATATTTATAATAGCCGTTAACGGTTTAACGTTTTTTGTATTTTATTTTGTTTATTTATATTTGATATTAAGTATTGGGAATAAACTTATTAAAAAAAAAGTGAGTAATCCTACATTTTTGTTAATAAGTGGTATTTGAACTTTTTTATGACCGTAGAAAAAAATATTAATTTTTTGTTATATAAGATATTAATAAATAATAAATTAATACTTACCCTTAAAAACGTTTTAATATTAATTTTTTTTATAAAAAATATTAATAAATCTAAATCAATACTTACCCTTTAAAAAATTTTAATATCTTAAACTCTGTTTTAAATGGATGGAGATTCGCTATCAGTGAGTAACTGTAAGAGAGTACATAGATAAGTAAACGATTATGCTCACAATGACTACGATATAATTTTTATTTTGTAAAATCATTCTTTTTTCAGAATAAAATGAAAAATAGCTCCTTGAATTGTAAATAGTAACTTACTTACCCCGAATTCATCATTAAAACATCTTAATCATTAATTAATCTGCTACTTTTTACCTATTGTTCATTATAATCCACTATTTAACATACGAAAGTAACTTCTGTTTAATTATTGGGTCAATTCGAGTAGGTGCGCCCCTGTCAAGAAGCGCTGACACAATAATAATGAAGTCTTCAAATAAAGTAAATATATTGCACAAGACAAGTAATATCTATTTCTAGATAGAAAAACAAACTGCATAACCTAATGAATCTGTGTTAGTAGGTCAAGTGCATAATAAAAATAAAATTGTTCAGTCGAGCTGAGCTGGAAGAGATAAACATTTCGTGGATTGAAAATGTGTCAGGTGTGGAATAAGGGGAAAATCGAATAATTCATTTTATTCCTATACTATATATAATATATAACTATTTTATTGTTTTTAAGTTATTTATGACAAAAAATAATTGTTACTTTTAATGTATTAAAAACCTTTTTTAGGTCATATATTCTAGGGTTAATATATTTTTATTATAAATGGAAATATATTTTTTTGGTAACTTTTTAATTTAACAAATAAATCTCTTGTAACTTATTAAATATTGTTTAATTATTATTTATATGTTTCAATTTTTGTTATTTTGTCAGACATTGTCAAAAGAAAATATTTGTTTTTAGACTTTGCTCTTGACTCTATGTAACTTCACTTAGCTGTACTTACAAAACAATAAACTCAGTTGCTGCAAAAACGTAAAAATGAATTGTTCGATTTGTTTCAAGCCTGTAGTGACTTAATATTAGATGATAAGTTGTTGATCGGTTTCCTGAAGTTTCTGAAAAATCCTGATAATAAAATCATCCTGTTTTCAATGAATTTAAAGAACTCTGTCATAAAACTAGATTGCCCAGTACCCAAAATCAGCCAACACAAAAACTGATTAAATCTATTATCAAAAAAACTATGGTATACTCGTATGCAATATCAGAAAGGTGCTACCTTTGATCGTAAATCTGACGCAGGTCTTGATTTTCTCCACCCAGATAATGCTCATTTTCTTTACGTAAGCTACTTGATTATAAACAGAAATTAATACTAAAGCCTAAAATTATTGATAAATAGAAAATCAAATGGCAATCACACCTTGTAAAATAAATATTAACTATAATTATCAGGTTCTTATATGCAGAAATTCTTCATAATACTCTGATTACTCATAACTACCATTGGACTTATCTATCCTCTCATCTCTTATCTTGGTCGTCTACCAGGTGACTTATGCTTTCAAAACGGTAACTTCTCTTTCTTCTGTCCCTTAATCTCTTGCCTCTCTTTAGAATCCTCATCTCTTCACTCATATTCCTGTTCGATAAATATTTCTAATTCTTAACTCTAAACATGATTGCTCTTTTTATTTAGAGCAATAAAAAAGCAAATAATTTAATTGGAAATACCGATAAAAAATAACTTACATAAGAAATGTATCGTCAAAATCTAAAATATTATTAATGTAAAACGACGCATCTCACTACATTTTTTTTAAATTTATTGTATTATTCGTGTGCATATTTTGCAGAATGAATATTATATACCTCTATTTGCAATCAGTGATTAACGTCGCTTTTATCTATTTTTATGGCATTTTTTATATTATTCTAACATTAATTTGTCCATTAAGAAATCTTATATTCAGCTAAATACAACAAAACGTTGGATTGATGATGAAATTAAATATCTACATTTTCTAAAAAAAGAAAATTTGCCTAATTATCCTGACGCTTAATGAATACATACTACTTTATTGAAGGGAAAGAAAAAGTCTCAGTATCAAAATATTTTCAATAGGTCTGATAATGTAACACGTGCGTCGTTGAATTTAATTTGACAACTATATCCGGTAAAAGTAAACAATCTTGTAATATTGTTATCTCAAACAACAATAATTTAATTGAAGATCCGAAATCTGTAGTGACATAATTCAATGGGTTTTTTTGTTAACAGATCCGTTTATCATCAACTCCTAACATAGTTATCGAAACGTACGTAGAGTGATAAAAAAGGGTAGTTTTGGTTAGTGATGAAGATATTCTTCTACATTATTGAAAACCAAAGGTTCCAAATTCCCAATTCATCAGTTAATATGGTTAATAACATTAATTCTGTTGAGCCATTTGTTTTCAATGATTTTAATACTCAATCGATGTTTCGCCATAAACAGAATGCACTTATCCCTATCTTGAGGTTCTTCTCATAAGAGGAGTCACTTCCTTTGTATTTACCAACTCCTAAGTAATCCTTTATTATTTACCTACAAGATTGTAATCGTTTAAATTTTTAACATAAATGTTTCCTTATACCATCCTCCTCCATAGAATTTATCAGCGTTTTATTGATTAATATTTTATAGACTTACTTTTACTATATGTTGCTTGAAGATGACGTTCCTTGTTTTCTCTTAAAATTAAAATAGGAAAAATTATTTCTATTTGACAAAATAAAAACCGATCAATTACAATCCCTTACAACCCGCCTTTTTAAAAAGGCTCATAAATTTCATAGAAAAATGCAATATTCTTGGTTTATAATCAGCATCAAAATTGTTGAGCTTTTCAAAGCTGGTAATTGCCCTTTTGCTATCTTTTGTGATCTAAGCAGGGCGTTTGACTGCGTGGATCATAATATTTTCCTCTCAAAACTGGAACCTTAAGGTACTATTATATTATGCCTCATTCATTGCCTATTTTCGTGTCTATGACCATGCGTGTTTCTTTACCTGATTTTCCCGAAGTGTTTGTACTATTATACTGTAACAATCTTTGCATCATCAGGCGGTATTTTGGCGCCTTGATCCAGGTTTAAGATTGTCTCGGGCGCCACCTTCCGTTGATAGTGTCAAGGCCACTGCACGAGTAGCGTCAGTGGAGAAGCAAAATACTCCAGGAGTCGTTATGGTATCGAATAAGGCATTAGCGGCCAAAGGTCGGTCTTTACTTGCCTTACTGGATTGTTTTACCTGATTATTTACTGCTGCTGAGATGTTATGACCATAATTCTGTACAATATGATTGCAATTATAATAATTGATTTCCCTCAATGCTCTATTCTAGGTATATAAATAAAATTGACCAAATTACAGAAAATATATCTGATACGGCTGACGCTGACGACATAGCAATTGTTATATCAGCCAAAAATATGGAAAACCTTCAAACAGAATGTGAAAAAGTAATGAGCACAGTATCAATTTTTTATTAAAGCATCAGCCTATTTTTTAACGTACAAAAAAACGATATTAGTAGGATATTGAATTATCAAATCATGGTGAATACTTATAACATCGTAAAATTTACCCCTATATCCATTTTAAACCTAAGTGACCTCAACACTGTCTATAAAAAGTTCTATAAAAAATTCTGTTTTAAAATATTTAATGCACTTTAATTAATTTTTTTACTTTATTTTTACCTTTATATTGGTTGTTTAGATATTTTGATGATTAAAAAAAATCATCACAAGTAAGTGGGCAATAAGAAATCTTAAGAATTTAGTTGACTACGGTCCTGTCGCATCGTAGATAATTGTGTTTGTAATAATTATAATGAGTTTTTAGATGAATTTTTCAGTTTATTTAATAATTATGCAATGTGTAACCGAAATGTTTATCAACAAATGGATATTTTTGAACGGCGATTAAGGACATTAAAAATCATGTATTTTAAATGAACCTATGATATTTTTCTTATGTCCAGTATTCCTGTTATTATTTATACCGTCTCTTTTAAAACGTAACTCATCGGTAAATAAAATTCTAGAAACTTTTACAAACACTGAACCAATTGTAGATGATAGGGATTAAGCCTTTGCATTTTTATGTTTTCCAATCTAGAGAAATTCTTAATTATCAACTTAACTTTCTAATGCTGGTCTTCAGTAATATGACCTGATCAATTCTAACAACATGTTTTACTGGCTGATGTTGTTTTATTTCGTTAGGAAATTTTCCTTTTTCGCTAATAAATTAGAAAAACTCAAAAATGATATAACAAAAAATTCAAATAATTATCCTGATAGCATAGAAGATAAACTAATACAGAAGCGAAGGTTCCTGTTTGCCCTTTTGTTCTAGCGATGTTCAAAATTTGAGTAACAGTTGAAGTTTCTGCCGCTTAATACACTGGAAAAGGGAAAAAAATCGTAAGTCTAGACGAATTTACGAATTTTGAGCATATTTTCCAGTGTATTAAGTGGCAAAAAACTGACAGAAGCGAAGGTTCCTGTCGGCCCTTTTGTTCTAGCGATGTTCAAAATTTGAGTAACAGTTGAAGTTTCTGCCGCTTAATACACTGGAAAAGGGAAAAAAAAATCGTAAGTCTAGACGAATTTACGAATTTTGAACATATTTTCCAGTGTATTAAGTGTCAAAAAACTGTCATTCAAATTTTGACCATCGCTACATCAGGAACCTTCTGTATTAGTTTATCTTCTGTGTTGATAGCAACAAACTACAATAAACATTGAAAATAAAACTCAAATTTAAATAAAATAATTATTTCAAAAATCATTACATTTTCTACAAAGTTGCCAAAATGGTGTAAAAACAAATAAAATACGGACGTAAATTTTTGGTGAAAAACAATAAAATACCCTGTATACAGGGTGTCCCTCAAATAGTGTAAAAAAAATCAAGAGGTGATAGTACTCCTAAAATTAATAAAAAAAGTTCCTATAAGCATAGGTCGTTAAATGTTAAGGGAGTTAGAGGCTTTAAAAGAGTAAATTTTGAAAATGTTTTTTTTTTAATTATAAGTTTAAAAACAAGATTAGATTTAAAAAATAAACTAAGGAACATAAAATTTAACCCTAAATCCAACGGTGATATCGAAAAATTATTTTTATAATCGGAAACGGTAATTATTGCAAGGGTAGAGGGTTAATTTATACATAACTTTTTTGGGGTTGTTTTTTTTACAATGCGGGTACAAGTTTTAAAATCTACATGCTTTTATCTTTCAGAAAGCTATACGATCTATGCTTATAGGAACCTTTTTTCTTAATTTTAGGAGTACTAACAGCCCTTGAATTTTTTTACACTATTTGAGGGACACCCTGTTTAGCTAACGGATCACAATTGATCGTACATATGGGAGTTTTATGACATCACCTAGATGTCATTAATCACCCTGTAAAGCATCGGCGTTTAGTCGTTAAACGCCCTGGGCAATATTTTTGTCCTCCTCTATGTATTTTCTTTTTATCATTTGTCGGAAGTCAATTCAACTTTGTAACCAAATTTTACTGTTTTACCGTTGATCATTAAATTTTTTCGTGATCCGTGTTTTCAATTTTCCACTATACCCCTACTCCCATTATTAGTTTATACTTACTTTAGTGGTATGCTACTTTTTGTTAAACATTAATTATTTGAATTAAGTTGATATGGTCTGAAGATTGATTATTAGCCGAAACTAGTCGCCACTAAGTACATATAATTGTGGTAAATGAGTTGGATTTAAATAAATATTTCGTTAAAATCAGTATCATAATAATCATAAAGTAAAATAAATATTCTCTGCTATTCCATATTCATCAGATATTTTTATTATTTCTATATTTTTTAAATAATAAAATTATAAATAACTATTTTTTTTTGTTTCAGGAGTAACATTCAAAGCTCACAAATTAATCCTGGCAGCGTGTAGTAAGCACCTAGCGGATCTTTTCGAGACTGCTCCTCTTCACCAACATCTCCTTGTAATTCTGGACAACACCTCAGCCACTAACATGTCTGCTTTGTTAGAATTCATGTATAAAGGCGAAGTACACGTATCTCAAGATTCGTTGTCGAGCTTTCTCAAAGCTGCTGAATGTCTGCAGGTTAAAGGATTGAGTATTGAACATGAGAAACTTGCTGTTGCACAGAGTCATAATATAACAATGGACACTGGAAACGAATCACCAGGAAAACATCCTAAGGTATGTATTAAATTGGATAAAACTAGCCAAATTCGATGGAAACATGTTTATTAAAAAATACAGAAGGTGAAAATTATATTTACCATTTAGCTTTTGGACAAATGTGACAAAAGCCTTTGTGCAATGTCAAAAGTTAAAGATTTATACCAACGGAAATCTTTACTATACTGTAACGTTTAATTTTATTTAACTCGTATTTACTTAATGTTTTTTTATTAGTAAAAAGTGATAGGATTCGTACTTTGACCACAACAAGACTTGAGTAATACCAAACATTAATTAAACCAGATTTTTAATTTTATTTAAATAAGGGCGCCATCCATTTAATATTTTTTAATGAAACTGGAAAATAAATGGAAATTAAAACCAATTTACTTTTGGTAATACTCAAATCTCTTTTTCGATTGAAGGGAAATAAACAATAAATACATTTTTCAATTTCTTACAAGATGTGTTCAACAAATAGTTGACAGAGTACATAAAAAAATTAAAGTGACAACTCATGAATTAACATTAACCAGAATGAACTTATTTTGAATTTATTCATCTGTTGATTATTGGGAGTAATCTCCTAATTCTCGTTTTTTTTCTGAGTTGTGTGACAATTCTTTTTCTGAATTGTGAGGGCGAGAATCTTTTATAGACACCCCACAATTGGACCAATTCGTGAGGTAGTGCGACACTTGCACTCTACTCTCTCTCCTGAGGCAGTGTCTTAACCCCTAAGTTATCAGTATACTTAATCTACTAGTTAATAAGGTGAAGAGTGGAAAGAGTAAAGTGTAAAATTAATAATTTATGAAAAATTCTGCCATCATCAGAGCCATTCAGTAAGATACCACCACCAGAGATCTTAACAAACATGGCAATTAATTAAATCAACTAGATTATCCATTCCCAAATGTGGTATAGTGTATCAAAGGAGAAAGAAACTCGAAGTCGATACTAAATGAATTTAATGAGAATCTATATTTATTTGGCAATTTCAAAACAACTTGAAAGAGTGCTACATATTTCGCAACATGTTTCGGCCTTAGGCCATATTCAGGCGCTACAAATTACAATATTATAAATACTTATGATATAGGAAATAACAGATTTTTAAACTTACAATGTTCGAACAATGTGAAAATTTATTAATTAACAGGGAGTGGAAACCTTTTTATAAAAATATCTTGTTACATATGTAAAAACTTAACATTTTGAACACCGTGGTACGGAAAGTAATTAAATTAAAATTAACTTAGTATCTCAAAAAAATATAACTACTTAGGTGAAAAAATCAGTACAAAATTACGAAATTAATAAAGCGGTAGCTCATGTTAACCATGAAAGCTTAATAAGTTTTTTGTTATATCACAATCTAGGTGCATCGTAAAGATGCAAGCAAAAAGTTAAATTAGGAAAAGTGTTTTACAAAGTTAGTGACTGTTTCAGGCGTAAAATGGTTGATCCGTAGACGGAAATTATACAAGGTTGAATTGACAATTGACAAGTTACAAGGCGCGGTAAAATTCAAAATTCGAAAATTAGTATTCTTGGAGAGAAATATTTAATTGTCAAATTTGGTGACATATTTGATAATGCGGATAAGAAAAGGATATAGTTTGGAAGCGGGTGAATTAATAAAACTGACCATTGGTCTGAGAGCCGTTGTTTTTAATCTATGTTACCTATGTTAATTATTCTTACACTTGGTAATACTATTTTAATTTTTTTATTTAGTCATACGTGATATATTCTACCCTATGAATGTAAACAGTAAGACCCCCCTTTTTATTATCGTTGTATTGTTTCTTAACGGGTGTATTGTAAGCCTGAAGATGGCTAAATGCCGAAACTAGTTGCGCCAACACCAAACCCCTTCTTAAATAATTCTTACAATTATTTTGGTTTTTGGTTTTCTTCTAATATAACCTCTTTGTATTCACCATTTTGATTATATTGTCCAGGTTACACATTTGTGCCGTTTTTGTGTTTCTAATATTGCCCGAGATATTTTTTCTGGGTAAACTGTAATTGTTCATTATTTGCAGAATATTTTGAAGACGTGGCGACACTGTTTATTGGTTGATCGTTTCTTTGGTTTTTTTCTTCTGGCAATTTTTTGTTGCAATGCCTTAATCTTGATTGTTGTTTATTAATTTAATATTTAATCACTTCATATTTTAATTTTATATCAAAATTTATTTGTTTAACGATTTTTTTTATCACCATTTGGTCGTCACTAATAAGATTTAACATAACTGTAT
This sequence comes from Neocrepidodera transversa, assembly GCA_963243735.1. Taxonomy (NCBI): domain Eukaryota; kingdom Metazoa; phylum Arthropoda; class Insecta; order Coleoptera; family Chrysomelidae; genus Neocrepidodera; species Neocrepidodera transversa. The sequence goes on from OY725338.1 coordinate 7,539,773, forward strand.
ATTACAGCGCAACCGGGAAGAAAAATATTGTCATAATTTAAGAGCTATTGCCCCTGTGAGTCGGCTAGAAATACCGAAAAACGTATTTTTAATATAAAATTTGCAATTTTTCCAAATAGGTTTTTGATTTTTTTATACCAAAAGCGTGTTTTAAGACCTGACAACATTAAAATATAAACAAAAAAAATTAATTTGTATCTGACCGAGGGCCGGCGTTTTAAGCATTGTGAGTTTACTATTAGTCTAATAAAAAAAAAATCAAGAAGTTTGTAGATAAGTGGTATCACATGAATTCTTATTAAAAAAAATTAAATTTTTTTAATGAGTTACCAATATATCAAGAATTAAAAAAAATATAAAAATGGGAGAACCCTAATTTTAAGTAAATTTACTTTAATTTTTGCTAAATGTTTGTAATACAAATTGTAGAAGTATGTATTATTTAAAAAATAAAAAAAGAAAATTTTAAATTCATTGAACAATAAGTTCAAAGCGTTTAAAATAAGAATCGCGAAATCATCATTTTTAAAACCAAATAATTTTTTTTTCTGGACCATGTTGAGGTTATTTGTTTATATTTTAATGTTGAAATGAATGAAAAATTGTAAGAAATTAAAAAGTACACCTACTTTATTTGATTATTATTTAAGAAGGGGATTAAAGTTGGTGTTGGTGCAACTAATTATCGATAACCGATGATCATACTAAAATCGTCGATTTTACAATGAAAATAAAGAGGTGAAAAATAATTAAAACCAAATGAAACTATTTATTCTAAAAATTTTTATCCAACTGATAGCAAAACTACTTTGTCTTTTAATCTTTGTTGGCTTTCGAATAATTTCATAAAAGTTAAAGAAATAAAAATTATTTGCTTTTTGAAAAAGTCAAATCAATATGTAGTCAGAGAAATGGATACAATTTAGTTATTTTAAATTTTTTTAATTTTCGTATTACAGGTAAAAGAAGAAATCGACACACCAGTTTCAAACTCGACACACCACCAATCCAGCCCATCTCCCAGCTATTCCCCTACGATGTCTCCTTATATGCATCCACATCATTATCGACCATACGAACCAAGAATGAATACGCCAACCTCTTACGACAACGCCATGAAGCGATCTCTACGTAGTCCTAGTGAAATCATGCAAGAATCTATTAATCGAGTTTCAGTGCTCAGAGATGGTAGTAAGGCAGTAGGCAGACCTGGATCGCCTGGGTCAATGTGCGCTTATAGACCCTCTTCTTCCCTGTCAAATTTACCGAGCCAACCTGGAGGAGATAGCCCACCAGAGAGTAGGTTTGACCCGGATCCTGCTACCGCGTTGGTATGTCCCGAAAGCAATACGGTAGATAGGTTTCAGGATCCGGGTTGTCCTGAAGGTAAGATATTTTTTAATACATAAGTTGAATGTACTTAATATATATTTTCGAGTTATAATTAAATTAAATAACAATTAAATGGAGAAAATCCTGGAGACATATTTTCATCAGATACTTTTATATTTAGATGAAATAAAATATTTAATAATATTGGTTATAAGAACATTCTAGTAAATGCTTAAAACAGGTTGTACTCCTGGAAAAAAATATAAATTCCAGGGACGCTCAAACGGTGGTGCATTGTTTCGGGACTTCGACCCATCAGGTACCATAATGGCTACTGTGATTCTGTCCAATCTTCTCACATACATGTAGGGTAATATTATACATGGTATAACGTGGAAATAGTTCTAAAAACTGGAACTGGAAAAAGTTTTCGTATGCAAAACATTTTAGTTTGTATGGCGGGTACCGTAAAAGCCCCAGCTCAAATTCAATAGGATTCTTCCCTGGAGAAAACTAACTAGTAAAGTGTAAACCGGAACTATATCGTGGCTTTCGTTTGAAATTATAGTATTTACATCGAAACAGCTGTCCTGTCAGGATTTTTTTGTATTTTCGAAAAACGTCGAAAAAAGTGGTGGAAAGTGAGGGTAAGAAATTTCATAAGGGAAAGTAGTGTTATGTTATAAATATCGTTTTGAAGTTAAATTCTAATAAAAGGTCAATTTGACATGTCAAATAGTTTGATAGAAAGAACCCCGCACAGAATGCAAAAAATCGGATAGCAATCGCAAAAAATGGAAAGAAAGCCGCAACAAAATCCGAAAAAAAAGTCGCAAATAATTTCAAAAAATCTGAGGAATGAGAAAAAATTAGAAAAAGGAAGAAAAGAAACAGAATAATGAGAAAAAAATGAGGAATAATTAGAAAAAATTGAAAAAACTGGAAACAATTGGAACCATAAATAAAAAATTCAAAAAAGTGAAATTAATCGCAAAAAAATGAAATAAATCACAAAAAATTGAAATAAATCGCAAAATATCAAAAAAAAAATCGGAAATTTTTTTTAAAGAAATCGCAAAAAGTTGGAATAATAAGAAAAAAAATCGAAAAACCGGAAACAATGGGAACCATAAATAAAAAATTAAAAAAATTTAAATAAATCACAAAAATCGGAATAATGAGAAAAAAATGAGGAGTAATTAGAAAAAAATCGAAAAAAAAACGGAAACATAAAAAAAATTTAAAAAAAAAACTGAAATAAATCACAAAAAAAATCGCAACGAAGTTTCAATTAAATCGCAAAAAATCAGTGGAATAAGGAAAAATGACAATCTTAAGGTTTTCCATATAAAGAGCAACGCGACGCGTATATAGTGAGCCACCTTGTATATTTTATTATAGGATTTTTAATAGAGATTACCAAAGTATAATTATTTTTTAAACATTTTTTAACTGTACGAGTTGGTCTATTTATGTCGATATTTGGAGCGCTAAAGTAATCTGTTCTTTCCATAAATTTGAGACATCCTATATAATAGTACTTAACGGTTTTTACTAGTTCCACCAAGGGTCAATTTTTTAAAATTTTAATTTTAAGTATATCAAGTCATTAGAGTGAAAATTAAAATATCAAAATAGCATTATTTTTCTTCTTTTCCTTATTTTGGCACATAAAAAGTATATTTCATTTAAAAAAACATAACTTTCATGTGGGGTTGTGTTAGAAAAAATCCTGTATATTTGTAATTAATTAATTAATTTTTGTAAATAACTTTTTTTTAGTAACTCCTATAATAACAGATACCACGTTATCACAAATATAGATCACCCTGTATAATTAGTTTATTCAGTGCAATTACTTTTCCATAAAATAGAACTTGTACAAGTATGAAAGTTTTTAAAAACAATAAATTTTGTGGTCATCGCGAATTTGAAAATGTGGTAAGGTTGCAGAAATAAATTGTGTACAGCCAAATTGTTCACTTTAAGTAAACATTTTTTCTCTCACTCATAATTAAAAAATTATTCAGGATTTTGATTATTTATAGGTATCAAGAATATAACGTATATGACGGCGACAGACTTAAAAACGTCTTGTTCGAGAGCATAAACATTTATTAATGCATACAAAATTGTATGTCTTACTAGTTCATTATTGAATAATTAACAATTTAAAGTGAACATTTAAACGTCATACATCATAATTAATCATAATAATAAGTAGATAATTACCGTATGGTTGGTTTTTGATTCTTAAGAAGTAGACAAGGCATATTTATCAACTTTGACCTGGACCAGGGTTAAGATTTAAATGAAGTAAATTCACTTTTTGTCAATACCCCATTTTCAATTTTATTGCTTGGCATCGGATTCTGGTGTATTTTTACTATGTAAAAGCCTCGTAAATTAACCAGAACTCGTTCATGATCACTTAAATCTTTACGAAAGAGATCAACATAGAGTGCTACTACTTCTGAATACTGTTTTTAATTAAAATGTCAGAAATATTTGTTGAAAATAATAATATTTAATAAATTATATATTTTGTTAGGGGTAAGGGGGAATGGTGGCAGCTTAAGCGTTTTTGTTTATTTGTACTGTTTAGACTTTATGATATTAACCTAAAATACCCTTAATATATTTACGAAATATTTTTAAACGAAACAAAAAAAATTAACACTTTTCGATTACTGCAGGTTGGTCTTTGAAACTGGCGCAGTCCGTGGGCATTGGATCCACAGTTCTCTTTTTTTACCAAATTAGCTACAAATTGCGCATATATCTTCATTAACATCGTTATCATGATTATCTTTACGATCATCCTCTTCTTCAGTTGATGTATAGGTATTGTATTCTCTTATGAACGCTGCAACACCGCACGTATTTACATAAGTTTAAATGTAAATGTTGCAGCGTTCATAAGCGAGTACAATACCTATATCTTCTGTATTCTTCTGTGTCCTTAAACAATTTCTTTTCGAGGAGGACTGATGGGTTTTACATGGGTTGGCCCTTAGATGCCTATTTTTCGTTTGGTTCCTGTGTTAACTTTATTTCTTATTTGTTCTTTCTTCTTCCGCTGTTTGTAGTAACTTTATTATTATCATTATTTCTGAATGTTGCATCCTGCATCTTCTTTTTGAGTACGTTTTTTTTGCAGAAGGCTCTCGGTCTATAACTACATCAACACCAACAAAATCTGACAAAAATTCCTACTTTACCAGCACAACATCGTCATTGATATAAGTACAGAGATAGATGGCGTAACAGATATTAAACGCGAAATAATTTTAAGCCGTAAATCAAATATTTGATGGTTACCATCACCCCAGCGGCCACCATTCCCCCTTTTTCCTTATTGTAAATTTTAGTTATGTATTTTATATATAATCAATCCCTTTTTACCAAGAGGGTGTAAGGTATAACTGTTTGGTCTTTTCCTTATTTCTTAATAAACTTGTTCCAGTCCTTTCTGTTTTGTGCCAAAATCTTTGCTTCTGTCCACGTCATATATTCTTATTTTCTATTATTTTTCCAACTACATTGTTCTAAGATTGCTTTGGTCTGCTTCTTCTTCGTTTATACTGTATTCTTGTCTCCCATACCCTCTTGAGACTTGTGCTGAACTATTCAATCTCTGCAGATGTCCCCACCAACCCAGCTGTCTCATTTCTATATATTTGTCAATTGCTTCTACTTTCAGGTCCCTACGGATTACATCGTTTCTTATTCTATCTAACTTTTTTATTCCTCTCACTTTTCTTAAGTACTCCATCTCGGCTTTTTTCTTGTTTTGTTAATGTCCAGGACTCGCACCCATACGTTAGAATTGGCCTATATATAGCCTTGTAGATGTTCATCTTAGTTTCTCGCGATACTTCTTTTTTATTTAATATGCCTTTGCTTAGGGCTTAGTACACTCTATTTGCTTTTTTCTATTCTACGACTTATTTCTATTTCGTGCTTTCCTGTCTCCTCCACTCTTACTCCTAAATATTGAAAACTACTAACTTGTTCTATCTTCTCCTCATCTATTATAATTTCTAAGTTTCTCTTTTGTCGTGATATTACTATTACCTTTGTTTTTGCTTTGTTCATTTTCATGCCATTCTCTATTAATATTTGGTTCCACACTTTCAAGTTTTCTTTCAGGTCCTTTTCACTCCCAGTTATTATCGCTACATCATCTGTAAAGGCACATTCTTTCATATCGATCCTTTCCAAATTTCTGTACACAATATGTAGAGACTTGGTTCCTTTTCAGTTTCCTTAATTATTTTGTCCATGTAAATAATAAACAGGAGCGGGCTTAAACTGCCTCCCTGTCTAACTCCTTCTTTTGTGCTGAATTCATCTGACATAGAGTTTTTACTTATTACTTTATTTCTAGTTCTTTTGTACATACATTTTATAATTCTTATCAGCTTTAAGTGTACATCTCTATCCCTTAGTCATTCCCAAATTTTCTTCCTAGGTACCCTGTTGTACGCTTTTTTCATGTCCATGAATGCCACATATACATCCTTTCCTATAGCTAGCGCCCTATCTGAGATCTCTTTTATCGAGAATATATGATCTTGAGTAAAAAATTTTAGGCCGTAACTACAAATATTTGATGGCTACCATCACGCCAGCGGCCACAATTCTCCTCTTTCGTTATTCTAAATTTTAGCTATAAATAAGGAAAATATGTTAAATAATTAAGTTATAGTGATTCAATAAAGTAATAATTAATAATATGTTTTCCATACGACTTGTAGGCTTGCGTTCTGAAGCTAGGATTTGGGAATGTAAGTATAGTGCAAGAAATATATATGAGATAAAATCGGCTTTCAAACGATCTGAGCGAAAGAGAAGTTGACTTGACTGGCAAACATCAGATAGAGATGGTTATATATAAAAGGGAACAACTCTTGTTTGGATCCATATCTTATATAGTTTTCCACTACTACACCTAGTTACTGAGTTTTTTATTAAGGACAAAAACATTTATAATTTTTAATTCAGGCTGAACTGCTTAGATAACACCCACGCGGGCATTAAGTAGTTCATAACATATCTTATATCTATGCAATTATTACACAATAATGAACTAGTATGACGAAAATTTTGACTAACATAAATATGTTTGGAAAGATAGAAAAATTCGACACAATAAATGTAAAATGTCAAAAAATCATATCAGTAAAACAGAAATTTATGAATTAATTTGGGTCTAATTTGTTTCCTAAAAATAATTAAAATGTGATCATCTTCTGGAATTCGATGACCAATAAATATAGAGGGTATTTAATCCATATTTACAAGTTGTTTTATATAAATGTATAAGTTGCTTAAATAAATAAACTCCCAAAATAAATTACAAAGACACAAAGAGCGAATGTATTGACGTCATAACATTACAAAAAACTCATAAGTTAGTGTTGGAGATTATAAAGGATAAAAAGAATGACCCCAAATAAATTGTTTGATCGAAATAGATGAAATTGACACATTTTATTTTTAGATGTTACAAAAAGAGACAAGATGTGTAAAAGTAGATGGAATAAGAAAATAGAGATATAAATCGGTGCCTTGTAATTATCTTTAATTTAAATAATATCTTCTGTTTTTCTATTGGCATTTATTTCAATTCAGTTACCCATGTCTTTTTAAAACATATGTCTTAAATATTCGATTATAATTTATCCTGCTTCCAATTATTTAATTCATATTTGTTTCCCCTTTTCAGTTTGTTACTTGTGTTCATTTTCATCTCTTTGTTTCGAAAATCCGGCTTAAATTTTTCTAAATGTTTATTTTTCTTTTTTATAGATTTAAGAAAGAAAATGGAACCCGCCATACAACAAGACGAGTCGCCAAGTAGTACAGCAGGAAATGGCAACAACTGTAACTTGCTCAACAATACAACTTCGGCCAATGGTTCAATTGGATCTAAAACAAACTACAACCATGACAGGGATAAAGATCTTATATCGGCAAATATATGGAGTACTATAGGTGGAAAGATAAACTGCAAGGCTGGGACGGTTAATACCGCAGATGGTAAGACATTATTTTATATAAAAAAAATCAAAAAAACATTAATTCTGGGGACGCTCAAACGGGGTTCGCAACTTCGGCCCATCGATCCTGGCCAAACTTTTCACGTTAAAATTATACATGTTGTGACGTGGAAAATTTAAACTGGAAAAAACACTGGTTTGTTTTTTCTGAATTTTTTTCCTGAATTGTCCCCATTTTCTGATTCTTTGTGACGTTTTTCTGATGTATTTTTGATCTTTTTCTGATGTATTTCTGATCTTTTTAGATTTTTCCTGTGACTGTTTTCTCCATTTTCTCATTTTTTTAAAATATGTTTTCCGGTAATTTCCGGTTTTTCCAATTTTCTAATTTACAAAGATCAGCTGGTTATTACAGAAAAAAATAGTGAAAAAACCTCCAAAATTCTGATAGTATTAGGGTGAAAATTTTAGTAATAAAATAAAATTCTAAAACGTTGAATTCGTATAGAATTTCAGCTGACAATCAACGTAAAGTTAAAGTGAAAATAGCGAAAAAATTACTTTGATAAAATTAGCTAGTTTTAAAAGGATTAAAAAATGTAATAGAAATAATAGTGGCCAAGTTTTTGAGATTTGAAAACGCCCGGTCATTTATCATTTATGAGCCAAACGCTGTGCGTCTGTATAGGAAAATATATTTTTTTCAAAGGATCGCAGAAAGTATTTTTGTATATATTTAGTGGAAACTTTTAGCTTGCTGTTTATGGAAAAAAAAACCGAGTAAAATCTCGTGGAACTTTTTTTTGTAGTCCTCTGAAACTTTTATCATTTAACTGCTTTCAATTGTTAGTACAGAATATAATTTTTATATTTATATTTATTCCATATACAATTTTTGCTATTACAAATAGTTTCTAAGAAGGAAAAGTTCCAAGAAACTAAAAAAATATACGTTGTGATCAACTTATACTCCGGAGTTTGATATTTCCGTTATTTTAAAAGATACGAAAAAAAGTTTTAAATACAAATTATAGATAGAGTCCAGTTCCACATTTTAAAATTATTTCGTAATATACAGGGTGTTTCATAATGTCACAGCATACCGAAGTTGTTTTTTTAATAGAACACCCTATATTTTTTTCATTTTTAGATTCGTTCCGAAAAGTTGATTTCAAAAACTTATCGCACTTATATTATAATCTAAATAGTTTTGAAGTTATAGACAATTGATAATCGCATTTTTTTGAACTTTAAGTGATTGCTCCGGCCAAACGACAAAAAATCGGATAAAATGGCTTACATGTCTTTATCTTAACTTTTTTAGGTCTACTTAGTGACATAAGAAAATGTAAACAGGGTGATTCAAATTTGTGTACTTTTGATCACCCTGTATACATTTTGTTCTTATGCCATCAACTAGAATTCAAAAAGTTAAGATAGGGACATGTAAGCCGTTTTATCCGATTTTATGTCGTTGAAAAAATGCGATTTTCAAATATATAGCTTCAAAACTATTTAGATTATAATGTAAGCGTAATAAATTTTTGAAATCAGCTTCTCGGAACGAATCTAAAAATGTAAAAAAATATAGGGTGTTCCAGTAAAAAAAAGCATAACTTTGGTATGCTGTGACTTTATGAAATACCCTGTATATTACGAAATAATTTAAAAATGTGGAGGTGTACTCGATCTACAATTTGTATTTAAAACTTTTTTTCGTATCCCTCAAACTCCGGATCATCCTGTATTTCATTTATTTTCTTAAAAATCAAAAGTCATGCATTACTACTATGACTCATGCAGCGTACAAAGTTTCGCGCAATTATAAATTTTACGCTTGCTTTTCTAATTCTTGTAACAATCTCGTATATCTTATTTTTGATGTATTTTATTCGTTTCTTTTTCATTAAACCTTTTAATTATAAACGTATTTGGAAGCGCCATCGATTCGCTATTTTTTCTTTTTCGTGTACATATTGTAATGATATTTACATCTCAAAATTTGGGTTGGGTTCTAGTCAAACAAAATAATAAACATTACAAAATTTATCATAAAAAAAAATTATTAAGTTAATTTATTATTTTTTTGACTAGCCCAACCCAAATTTTGAGATGTTGTAAATATCATTAGAAATGGCGCCCCACGTTGGGCGCCAATTTATATTAGAATACCTTGTTGTTTATGAAACTCTCTATCTTATCTTTGGGTTGGGTTCCTTTTATAAAATATATAATAAAACATTACAAACAAAATTTGAATTTTGGGCGCCTAAAAAAAATTCTTTCTTCGGTTCTTCCTTTTCACTTTTCCATATCCTGTCTACTTTTTCTTTCTATATTATTTCAACACAATTTTTTTTTTTAATTTTGTACCTCTTCAAAATAGCGTCTTCCATTTATTTACTTAGCCCTTGTATTATCTTTTTTCTTCAAATTTCTTCCTAATTTGCTTACTTTGATAGAATCCTCGCTTTTATCTTTAAAAAAAATCTTTTATTTTTAATTTTTGGCAACTTTAACAATAGTTCTTCTTCAATTGGTATTTAATTCCTTTTTTATACAATTTCTTTTATTAACAACTTTTTTTTAAATCGTATATCGTGACATTTTTTTTAAATTCTAAGATAATGACAATTTTTAAAAATTGTTTGACAACCTCCTTTTTGTATAATTTTATATGTAATGCTTTTATGTTTAATGACTTTTCAGTTCTTCCTTTTAAATTCTATTTATTTAACAAAAGAAAAAAAATCCACCTACTTCATATTTATATAATTACATCCGACACTTACTTATTACCTTTCAACCATACAATAATAAAAAAAATAAATTCTATTCAGACAAAGCGTTTTTGCTCATAGCAATAATATAAATATGCACAATGTGTTTATTTTTTGTCTTATACATCGTCACTTGCTGCAGAGACATCTAGTAGAAAGAAAAAAAGTAATCTACTCGCTAAGTTGCACGAATCGACTGAGTCGCCACGTATCGATATGTCCATCTCTTTTTTTACTTCTCTGTTTTACTCATAAGGTTAAAAGTTTACTTAAACTTTACATGCCACTATTAAAAACCAACAAAACATATTATTGTCCGGTTTTTCTTTAGTGAACTTTCAATTTTTTGTTTCAGGAAAGAAATTAAAGTGCCCTTTTTGCGAGAGATTATACGGCTACGAAACCAACCTAAGGGCGCACATACGCCAAAGGCATCAAGGCATCAGAGTGCCATGTCCGTTCTGCTCGCGGACATTTACGCGTAACAACACTGTTAGGAGACACATAGCAAGAGAACACAAGGCGGAGTTGAGTTTGAAGGCGTATCAGCAGAATCAGCAACAACAGGTACCCAATCATAATCCTTAAGGATCTTTCCTTTTGGGATGTGACTACTACTTCAGATCTGGTGTAAATATATTTTGAGAAGAAGGTCACTCGGGTTGTTGTCTCGAAGGAAAATTTGCTGCTATAAATGTCATACATACGTAATTTCTATAAAAATTAAGGAATTTCAGGGTAACAGAGCTTATTAATCTTCAGAGTAACTCAAAAATAAAATATATATAAATATAGAGTTTTCATATAAATATAGAGAAATAAGGAAGAATGAATATATCAATTTTTTTTTTTTACTTTAAAAACATTATTAATTGCCTTATATTAGTCGTCAAATAACTGTAATTTACAAACCAATTTTTTTCCAGGTATGGTAACAGTAGAAATCCTTTATTTTTTCATTTTATTAATACTATTTTTATTTTATTTTTTTATCATATCGCAAATCCAGACGGAATTTAAATCAATTGTTAACGAGTAGACAAAAATAACTCACACAAATTTATATACACTGTTTAGTAGTTCGACAATTTATTTATGTATTTTAGCCTGATTGTTTGAAGAACATACATTAAATATAATCAATATGTAAATCTTTGACATTTAATTGAAACTTTAAACTACCATTGATTTAATAATTATCACAATCTACAATTCATTAGATTACTTATCGAATTTCAAGCTTTAATGAGAATAATGAGAGTCTTCTCACCTGTAATTTAATTACATTTTATTAAATCCGGTTTTAGAAGAGAATTCGTACATAATTTTAATGAATTTATATTTATCTGAATTTTTGGGAAACTCTGGAGTTGTGCAAGCGCAATTTAATCCGAATTTTATAATAAGTAAATGATGGTGTAAATATATTGACAATTTGATGTTAAAAACTTAACTTAAAACATATTAAATAATGGCTATAAGATTTTGAAATACAACGTTTTGTTGTATAATATTAATTATGTATTAATTTTATAACGTATTTTTGCCATTTAATTAAAAAAAATTGTGGAGAAATTAAAAAAAAACGTTATCTCTATTTTTTAATAACTATAACATTTATGAGGCAGAATAATAAATACAAAAATTCATTACTACGTTACAATTATTAATGTGATAATGACGCTTTTACCGAAATAAATCAAAATATTTTTATTATTAAAAATATTATATTATTTAATTTTTCACCAATCCAAAGGATTAAAAAATGCTATTTGTTTTTCTGAAATCAAAACATTTCTTTGTTATTCTGAAATTCCTGAAATATGGATTTGCTGTGTATTGTGTCGGTTTTTAAGTTAAGAAAGTAAAAAATTTTAAGGAATTGGTAAAGCAACCAAATGTTGTTATTACCTTCAACAACCAACATACAACGGTAACTTTAGAATGTGTTCAATTTGTTATTTTTCCTTCTTTCAATGTATATATTATGTTGCCGTTCCAAATTTTTTTATTTTGTTATTTTTTATTGTAATGTTTTTTTTTGTTGTACTTATATATCGTTTAAGAATGGTTATGTTACAATTTTACTAAGTGAACAAAACAAACGGAGGAATTATTTTTATTTTAATTTGTTCATTTAGTAACTGAAGTTTACTAGTATATATATATATTTAGGTGAAAACTTTGCAGTTACTGCAAAATAGCCCGTGGTGGCTATAAACTACCTACCTCATTTGTAACTTCTCTGCCTCAGGATTTTTAACTTTAGTATTTGCTAGTCATTAGTGCAAAACAATAAAAATAATTAAGTTTTCTATTTAAACTCAGGTGAAAGAAAAATTCAATATTTTTTCTTTATTTTTAATTGTATTTAGCTTTAACAGAAAATAATCTAGCTCAGGATTTAATCCACTTATGTTACTTTTGATGATATAGCACATATGATATTTGAATTTACATAGTAAAATCATATTTACAAAATACCACAAGAAAAGTATATACTGGGGGAAAAATAAATTTATTTATTATGTGAAAAGAAAAACTAATCTTGCTCACCTTGATGATGTTCGTACAAAAATATCTAACAACATTATTAATATTTATATGAAATAAGTAGAAAAAAAAGTTTCTATTTCATAACTAATATGCAGCGTTTTTCTTATAATTTTAAATACAGCTGCTGTTATCTTAAATCTAGTTAAGAAATTAAATTAATCATACAAACATTTAACACTTTTGTTATGTTTCAATTTCAGTTTTGTTGTATTGAAATGTCTAAAAAACCAACGAAAAAATAATGCAAAGTGCCAGGTTTGAAACTACTTTCATGTGAGCATGCATAAAATTAAAAATAGTATACAGGGTGGCGCAAATTTAAGGGATTTCGTAAACCGTTGTTTTTTTCAAAATTAAAGTATCAGTAGCGGTTCCAGAGAAATTGACGATTTTTGTTTTATTTAATCAACATCTTAATTTTTAAAGGTAGAAAAAACTTTATAAGGTTTTTTTTATTTTAGGTCATAACGTACCTAATTTTTTAAAACAACGTTTCATCTTTGAAGGGCCACCCTAAACTATTTTTTTAATATGGACTTGAACTTTTTGTTTCATTTTTGACATCCCATTTTTTTCTCTATTCAACTATGTGGAATAGGTAATTTTTTATTATATTTTGGCAATCTGTAGGTACTTTGGGAATTTTTCCAAGTACGGTCCTGTTCTAGTTTCACGGTAAATATTTATAAATATTTTCGAATAAAATTAATTAAAAAATGAATTTACTTTGAGCTTAACGTCCTAAATAAAAAAATTTTCTTAATTAAGTACAATCAGAAAATAAATTTATTTAAAAACAAGATTATCCATACTCAAATGTATTAGAATTATTCAAAGAATAATAAAGAACTCGTAGTCAATACCACAATTATTTAATGTTGAAAATTCAACAACGGGAGGCAACATGTTTCGGCCATTCGATGGCTATCATCAGGCCTATAATACAAAATGGTATATTACAGATACGAAAAAGACAAAATTTAGTAGTTACTTACATAAATTTTGTTAAACAAGTATAACAACTTAAATTGTACTATGACAATATTAGTATGAAGAAGATAAACATGTGGTATTAGATCAAAAAATTAAACTTAAATTATTATTTAAAAATTACAGTAGGCGCTCCACACTGGAGGGCTAAGGGTGATATACCAATAGTAATACCACATGTAATTTTTGCTAATGTATCGCCACGATTGGTTAAAGTTTTCTTCTTCATACTAATATTGTCATCGTACAATTTAAGTGCTTATACTTGGTTAACAAAATTTATGTAAGTAACTACTAAACTTTGTCTTTTTCGTATCTGTAATATACCATTTTGTATTATGGATCTGATGATGGCCATCGAATGGCCGAAACATGTTGCCTCCTGTTATTAAATTTTTAACATTATAATTGTGGTATTGACTACGAGTTTTTTATTATTCTTTGAAATTTATTTAAACTTGAATGATAACAGATAACTAGAAATTACAATGTCATTGTGAATTATTTTAATTCTGTAAGAATTGCTCAATTTTTCCTCCCCCTTTTTCAAGAAATTTTATAGTTCTTGTACTCATATTTTCAGGGTAAAACTGAACAGAACTGTAATTTAAAAAAATCCCAAAGTACTGATCATTGTCGAAACCTATTAAAAAAATTAAGTGTTCTATTTGGTGAAAAAAAATGGGAAATGACCGCGGATATTTCCATATTGAAAAAAGTAACTAATTCGTCTTGAAAATACACATATTTTTTCCCATTTAACCAACTATAACGGTTTACAAAATCACAAATGTACAATTAAATTTGCGCCGCCCTGTATATTCGTATATGGTGCACAAGGCCTTGGGTTCGTAAGGGGGCGAAATGTAGGAAGATTATTAATTGTTATTAAAATTTTTCTAATATCAAGTGTTCTATATGGTAAAGAAATGGGATTTCATAAATAAAAATAAAAACTCCAAGTCCGTATTAAAAAAATAGTTGAGGGTGGCCCTTCAATGACGAATGTTCTTTTAAAATACTGGATATTCGGCCTTCAATAAAAAGTTTTTTCTACCATTAAAAACTAAGGTGTTAATTAAATAAAACAAAAATCGTCAATTTCGGTTTTTTCCAAATATCTCGGAAACCGGACCGGATATTTCCGTATTGAATAAACTGACTAATTCGTCTTGAAAATACGCATATTTTTTCCCTGCGCCGTCCTGTATATTCGTATATGGTGCATAAGCCTTTGGCTTCTTGGGTTTATAAGGGGGTGAAATGTATTATGATTATTAAAATATTTCTAATATCAAGCAGACCGGGGCTATTTGGTACAAATTTCACGTTCGATTTTTTTACAACTTTTCTATAAACCATACTAAAAATTTGGCATCGAGGGATGAAATCTATAATAATTGGCTAGAAAATAACACAAATTCAAAAGAATAGAACAAAGGAGAAAAAAAATTTTTGGTGACCTCTCATGTTGGTGTACACCTCTGTACTATGGGAATTTCACATCACAAACAAAACGAATCTTTCGAAAGTACATTTTATTCATTAAAAATACAAAGAAAAAACATGAAATTTTTACTCTGAATCATTAGATTCATAATTGTGACAAACAGATAGTCTAGCGTCGTAAAATTCTTCATGTAAACGCAGGCGACAATCCGTGCACTTAATCTTCTTTTCTCGTGGCGCACTATTCGATCATACGAATAACAATTTTCGCTGACACTGTGTATTACAGGCCTGATGATGGCAGTTCTGCCGAAACTAGTTGCCGGTTCCCCATTTAAGTCCGTTTAACAACGTTTGTTTTTTATTAAATTTGTGGTATTTAATTTTGGATTTTATTACTCAACTATATAAATGTTATGATTTTTATTTGTTACTAGAATTTTTTTTTAAATAAAGAGAGGTTCGAAATATAAATCACGTGTCATTAAAAACTCTTAAATACCCGGTTTTCTTGATCAATAATGAAAATAGAACTATAAAAAACAACGTTTAGATAAAATTTTTCTCATTTATTTCAATTTTCACACCAAACATTTTCCGTTCCGACCAGAAAAATTTTAATACTATTCTAGTTACATTGTTGCCAAATACCCTAAGTAAATTGAATTTTTTAATACATAATTTGTCTCTACTAATAATAATAATTTTACTAGAGCACAATGGAATTAAACAACTGGAGAACAATATGTATTCTAGACAGTATTTCTAATTTTACCAAGAAGGTTTTTTATGCTATGTACTATAAAATTTATTTTTTTTATGTATAATTTGTTTATAATTTTAAACGAATTTTATCTGGAAACTATTAAGTTTTTATCAAATTTGTGTATTTTGTAATTATCGATTTATTTTGAAATTATTAACACGCAAATATTCATAATTAAATATCATATGTGCAATATTATTTTCAAGCTCAACAAAGTATATATTAAATTATTCAGCATGTGATGTTGAATGGTAATCATAGTTTACATTACATATGCCAACACTTATCAAAAATATAAAACAGTTTAACCAAATACGATATTAATTTTAAGTAAATACTAGTCAATAATACAGAAATAGTTTGAATTCAATTTCATATAAACTACCTCAAATGCAGTATTTTATACTACATGTAGAATACGGGTAATATACAGTTAATACATCTACCTCATATTAAACATGACACTAATTTATTTTTTATAAGTAAGAATTACATTCAAATATATCGTTACATGTTACATTATAATAACACGGATAGTACAAAACTCAGGTATATAGCCATATATTGCAATATTTTTTATAAATATACTAAATGTTTATATTGCTTCCTTCAGATTATATACAGAAAACAAGCTAATTACGTAAGCGTAAAGGACCAGATTAATTTTAATATTTTACTTTATTTATAACATTTAGTAAATGTAAGTACAAAAAAATATAATTGCTTAAAAACTTTTTACCAGTAAAAGCACTTCAGAATTTGAATTATTTTCAATAAAATTAACATTGATTTTTTACGTAAAAATTCATATTAGAAGGTGGATTTTTCGTTTTTTGAGTTTATTTTAAGACTTCGCAATTTTAAAATTAAAATAAATTCATGTTTTTGCAATGAAATTAATTAGCAATAGAATCAAAAAATTTATGTTTTATATACTTATTTTAACCCTTTTAAAATATATTAATATATTTAGATAAAAAAATTCCTTATTGCAACAAAAGAAAACTTTCGTACCTGAACTGAAAAAATCTATTTGCGGAAATCCCTAAACATATTTGGATATTTTCTAATACTTTTTTCTCTTTTTCGGAAATTTATTTAGATTTCCAATTGCTATTGGTCTTATGAAAGTCGTATTTGGTGGGATACAGTTGTTCCATAAAAAATATGGAATTTTAACTGTTTTTATTTTTCTCCTTTCTACTATTTCTATCATTCGTACAATTTTAGCTTTAAGCATAAACTTTTCAATTTACAATTTTTTATCAATTACTTCCACGCAAAACATGGAAATATTAATTTCCATAATTTCGAGGAATTAATTTTTTTGGCCTCAACTCCTCAGATGCGCTATGGGTAATAAAGTGGATTTTTTGAGGTGGTCAGGACGTTTGTCGCTCAAATTTCGGGCACTTTTCCCTATACCATAGACCTTCTATGGTGGAATTTTTTGCTCCTTTCAACTTTTTTGTCTCTTTTTTATCTTTTATATCTCCAGCATTTGTACAGTTTTAGCTTTTAGCATAAACTCTGCATCTTCCGATTTTTTAACACTTACTTCCGCTCGAAACATGGAAATATTGTTTTCCATAATTTTAAGCAGCAATTTTTTATAGGCTCTTGATAAGTCTGATTAGTTACAATACCCAGACATTATAATCCAACGGGGTTAAGACTCAAACTCAGAGGCGCTATGGGCATTAAAGTGGGTTTTTTGAGGTGATCAGGCGTTTGTCGCTCAAATTTCGGGCACTTTTCCATTTTTTTGCTATTAGATAGTGTGGGAAACCTTCTATAGTAGAATTTTTTGCTACTTTTGTCTTTTTTTATATTTTCTATCTCCAGCGTTCGTACAGTTTTAGCTTCTAGCATAAACTCTGCATCTTCCGATTGTTTAACACTTACTTCCACGCAAAACATGGAAATATTGTTTTCCATAATTTCAAGCAATTTTTTTTTGCTCTAACCCCTCATTGAAAAGTCTGATCAGCTTACAACCCAGACATACGGTATGTCAACGGGATGAAGACTCAAACCCAGAGGCGCCATAAAGTGGATTTTTTGAAGTTGTCCGGACGTTTGTCGCTCAAATTTCGAGCACTTGATTTGATTTTTAAGTTTTTTTGCCATTAGATAGTGCCAGATACCTTCGATGGTCGAAAATCTGGCGGAAAGTACATTTTTGTGATTTTCTCACATTTTTCACGCAGACGTTTATGGATTTATGTATAGGTCTCGTCAATACCTATCCGACGAATGCATAAATTTAGGTTATGATCTTTTGATGATTCTTTTACTCGCTTTTTTCGAGAACGTCAGTATCTACCCAACAAAATACGAAATTTTCTTCCTTGATCGATAAAGCACGGAAGTAACAGAACAAGACCTCGTTTATAAGTGAATAGATTTTTCGATTTACCCAAGAACAGTTTTGTTTGAAAAATTAACGAGTTGAATTCGGAGATTGACGTTCTGAATAAAATCCGAAAGCTTTGGCTTGAAGTTTTTCTTCTTTTAAATCAATCTTCGATTTTAACGAGTTGGGATTTCTAAAACAAAACTATTTAAGAAAAAATCGAAAAGTGTATTAGCTTATAAACGGTGGTCGAGTTATATTTGATCAGCTTATGTCTCAAATATTGTTATTTCCTCTATTTTCTTTTCCAAATCTATCCACTAAGTACTAAACGATTTTTGTAAAACGTCTAAGGAACTGTCAAACGAAGGCAGGAAGGCACTTTGATCAGCGAATAAATTTTGACAGATGAGGGAAATAATCTGAGAAATAGGTTGAATAAAAGCATCCATTTCCATTGATTGAGGTCGAAAACTACATCAATTTGAGTTCCTCTTACTACAGTTTAGTCTTGAGGAGTCAGTTTTGATGTCTCGAATTACTTTGACAGTTTTTTGTTGAAATATTTCACTTTCCCTAGATTCAAAATTAAAATTTCCACTAAGTATGATAAAGTTGCAGTTATCAGGTACTTCCGAAATGCAATTTTGTAAAAAAAAATAGAATGGTCACAACCCAAAATATTGCGTGGAAGTTTTGTTATGCCGGAGCCTGATCGGCGTTTTTCTGAAATTGAATGTAACATCTGCTATCGTAATTAATCCACAATTCGTCATCAGAACTACCTTTTGTAAGTACTTCTTTCCCATATTCCTATTTTGTACGAGTTCCATCAAGGATGTATGTTGAATTCATTGATTTATATTTTATTTTATGATTTTGCTGTCTCCAGAAATGGAACATGATTAATTGCGTGTTGCCCGCTCCCCTATAAGGCATTATGATGGCGGATGGGTTCCATCTATTGGCACCAAGTTGTACTTGGTCAGTCAGAGGATTTTATAATAATAAGTGGCTGTGTCCGGTTGGTTCCCATCAATCCACTATAGATGTCGTGAGCATCTATTATTTTTTAAATAATGATGGGTTTAGTAATGTATAATAACAAAAAGCCAAGTCTAGTGTTATCTGTGTACAGATAAAATATTAGCAATATTAAATTATTTTATTAAACGGCGAAAAAAAAGGAGGAGATTCTCAATTCGATGTATATATGTTTTATGGATGAACACGCATGTATACCTCAAAGTTGGTTCCATTCCAAAATTTGAATAAAACAATCCACGCCGAAGGATAGCAAAATCAGGGATGATTTATTGTTCACCATAACAATAACACAAACTGATTTTACATAGTTTGGTTATTCCACATGATTTAAAAAAATAGATAATGTCTATTTTTCACTAGTTTTTTATTCAGGGAGTTGTAGAGCCTTAAAGTAACTCATCTCTTTTGAAATAAAATATGATGAAAAAAGAAAAAGTGAAAAATAAAATAAAAGTCTTATTAACTCATAAACTAATTTTGATTCCAATTAAGTACAAGATATATTTACATTATACACAAAAGTATAGAACCAGAACTCTAAATTTAGTAAAATATTCATTTAAGTAAATAATTTTTCTGGTCGCTTTACGCCTTTATGCTATTTAGAATTCAGTTTTATTTTTTTTTAAATAAATTTAGAATTATTTATTTTCTGTTCATTATTCATTTTTAAATGTATAAATTAGTTTGTTTTCTGTATTTCGTCACTGCCAATAGATCAGGACATCATTGTTATTCCAAGTTCCATTTGGTATTTTTTTTTTTCAGAAACGATATAATTTTCATTTTTTTTTAACGGTTGTATGGTAGTAAAAACCGTACACCGGTTAAAAAAACTCATTGATTAGTTTTAGGTGTGTATGTGTGAGAAAAATTGATCTTGCAATTCATTTAAGACTTTTAATGTAATTATATTTATTTCAATGGGTGATATTTCTTTTTTGTATTGCAAGATCGATACCTATACGAATAATTTATATCTTAAGATATGTTTAAAACGGGTAATTTTGTTATTTATCTTAACATAAGATATACAAATATTGTATATTCTGAGGCATCAGGGTTCGATGTTTTCAAAACACTTTAGGTTAAATAATTATCATTTCTAATGCTTTTAGGTTAAGATTCAGTAAACATGAGTACTTTAAAACACGGATTAGATATTTATTTTTTATTAGGAATACAAATATTTTTGATGCTTATTTGGAGGTTTTCAAAATTTCTAGCAATATCGAGATAAGGGCTCAATGATTTGAATGTGGAAACTGGCAATCGGGAAAACAGGGAATTCGAAAATATTTGTATCATTTGGGACTATTGGTTATTGCACTAGAATATGGACATTAGAATTTGAAAAGTTTTATATATATATTTGACTACTATAGGTCAGTGTATTGATTGTTTAATGTGTGAACCTTTGTGTATTCCCATTGTTAAAATGCACATCTCATTTTGTGTGTTTCAAATCATCATCGTTAAATCCTGCCAGTTACATGTCTCAACTTTTTGTGTTACAAACACTGTTAATTGTACCCTTATTGATGTAACGTAGTCGTAATACAATGTTAAGATAGTGTGCATTGATATAAACGGATATTTTTTTATCTGGACGTATCAAGAGAGTTAACCCAGATACTTATAATCATTTCTATGAATTTTAGAGATTTTAAAAATTGTTTAATTTACTAAGGAGATTCAAAATGGTCTTAATTTAAGACCTATTGCCCTGGCGAATCAGGTAGAAATACCCAAATGCGTTACCTTGATAATTTTTAAAATAACATTACAATTTTCAATGTGTTTTTGAATTATTCTATACTAAATGTGTGTTTTAAGGACTAATTGACATTAAAATATAAAAAAAACTTAATATGATCCAAAAAAATAGTAGTTTGTACAACAAGTGCTCAAAGCGTTACTTTTCCCACGAGCTCAGAAGTTTGTGGCACGAGCCCTTAAGGCGAGTGTCGCAAATCTAGTGAGTGGGAAAAGTGCTTTGCGTACAATATATTTTTCTACAACTACGTTTATTAATGAAAAAAAAACAGTATCTTGTCAAAAAAGTTGACAGGTTATAGATGTGTTTGACATTTCCGTGGGGAAAAGTGTCATAACGTGTACTTTTCGCACTCTAAATTATTACTTTTCCAACGGATATCAAAGAAATTAAGAAAAGGGATGCTTTGCGTATAAAAATTTGTTAAGAAAAGCGTGTTTTGCATAGTGGTTTACTATTAGTCTAATTTAAATAAAGTTGAAGCAGTATGTAGATAATTGACAGCACTTCAGTCTGTATTAAAAAAATTAATTTATATCTATAAAAATAAATAGAAATATGGGAGAACCCTAATTTTTAACAAACTTCATTTAACAATAACTGCCGAGCGAATAAAATAAGAATCGCGAAATCATTATTTTTAAAACCAAATAATTTTTTTTCTGGATCATGTTGAAATTTTTTTTTCTATATTTTAATGTTGTTAGGTAGTTAAAACACACTTTCAGTATAAAAAAATTCATGGTAATTTTTTTATTAAAAAATGTCAATCTTATATTTATCGGTATTTCTACTTGACTTTTAATATTAGAATGAAATATAACGTGCGTTGTTATAAAAAATGTACCTTCTTAACCAAAAAATTTAAGAGTATAATTCTATTTAAGTATTCTTAAAAAAAAACTTACATTATCTTAGTAAACTAATACAAAATCATTTATTTTAAAATATAAACGACATGTTTTTGATTCTGCTACCATATACGTAACATTTGTTTTAAACTAGAATTGGTTAAAAAAAGTAAATTTTTTGGAACGTATATTATATTGCAGTCTAATTTCTCAATCTAGAAACCCAAATTTCACTAAATTATCACTTTATGATTATTTTTTAAATTGTGTTTTCACCTTCTTTAACCCTGGAGTGAACTGGTAAAATATTTTTCATGTAACATACATTTAAGAATATTTTTCAATAAAAAATATGAAATAAAAATAACAATAATAAGGCACTAGGTTACATCGAGATAAAAGCTCTTTTGAAACAAAAACAAAATTTTTTTACGCAATCAGGACAACTATAGGCGTAGAGTGTTCCATGCAAATTAATTTTTTGCATATATAACAGAATTATGTGGTTTTTTGGTTTCAACAATATTTACTGGACCTTCTGTTTGCATTACACTTTTACTACTATAATTTGCAACTTTCATGGTATATCGTAAAATGTGATAAATTTTCTTTTTTAAAGATGCTCTGGGTCAAATAATTTTTTGGAATATAACATACCCATTAACCGCCTTTAACCGTAGGTTTTTGTGTTGTCAAATGTAGCACAATTGTGCCAAAAGTGGCACTTTCAGCTCTGGAATGGCACTAGAGCACGCACTATTGAAAAATAGACTAACACTATTTCGGTCTATGAAAATTGCTTCCAGGATTTTCCAAATCACGTTGGAAAATTTTCTTCGAATGAAGTAGGAGAATTTTCCTTCGAATTACGTCGATGTCAAAAATTGTAGTGATGGGTTAGATTTAATTAATATTTTTATTCAATAAAAAGTAAAACTTCCTTAAAATAAATATTTCTTTGATGAAATTCTAATAATATATTTTTTTATTGTCCTGGTTATGTTCTTTTTTGTTTTTTCTTGTTTCTTGGAAATTGTTACCAATGATAAGTTACCTCAAACTGTAACAATTTAATAAAACTTAAAATCTAATTTAAAGAAAAATAAAATTTAAATTAGGAGATGCTATCTAATGGATGCAAATTCACCACAGAACTAAATATATCAATATCTTCCTCACCTTAAGAATCTTCTCCAGAATCCAGTCCGTAAAAACTTCGTCATACATATCTTGCAATCGAGGAATATTTTCTTGGTATGAGTCACTCATTTTTATGCCTAGTACAAAAGTAAAAAAACAAATGAACGAAGTGTGTGATACACCAAATTTTTAATATGAATAAATCGCCAACTTGTTTATCTACTGAATTTAGAAAAGTTCTGCGAGTGCCGCACGTTAATTTAAAGAATTTATCCATAGATGTCACTCCAGGTTTAAAAATAAATATATCGTTCAAAATATTTCTTTTCTACATCATAACAAATAATTATGATATAGTCAAATAATACATATATTTGTAATTTATCGGGAAAATCGAATTTGACTATATTTTTCAGTGTCTGGGTTAAACTCTCTTTTTCTTGTATCCAATTACTTCTTAAACACTGAATTTATTTGCCATATAGTTCTCAGAAAAGTGTTCTTGGTACCTATTTAGAATGGTTTAAAAAATAATTAGTTATCTATTAGTTTAAATATTTTTTTCGTCAAATACATTGTGGTTGGGAAGTATTGGGTACATATTTTATTTAGGCCGAATTTTAAATTTTGCAAAAAAAATTAATTCATTATTTACCCATTGTTTGGAAAATTTGTTCACCGCTGTGAAAGAACTATCCATTCAATAATATAAAGATATGCTATAATTTTTATTATATTTTCATAGATTTTTAAATGATTGTATGTGTGAACGTGACTTCTAAAAATTTATTATCTCTGTTGGTAAAGCAAATTTTAACTAAGAGTAAATTTAATATATGGTTTGGTGGCTGTGGTTGATGAATTTAGAATTTCATATGTAGAAATAAACCAGTACTGTATATGGAGACTTCTTCAAATTAAATTTGTTCCTAACATATACAGTTCAAAGCAGCTTACATTTTATATTTTATTGAACAAATATTAATTATAGGGGTAAACCATATACAATATTGGTAATAAATAAAATAAAATGCTAGAAATATTGTACAAAATTGTAAGTAGCTGCTTTACCAACAAAACATCTGTACATAAGGCACTCGAATAATGTTCATTAATCATTAATTGGAATTAATTGTTGCCTGTTAAATTCATGTTTAACCACTAACTGTTATAAAACTCAGTACAAATACAAAATCTACCTCATTAATGTTAACATAAAGCAATGTGCTTAACATTAATTAATTAATATAAAATATTTAACATAGTTTTTGTATCTTGTATAATAAATAAATATACTAGCTTTATCTAGGTGTGTATATTAAACTCAGGAATTTCAAGTACAAAATATAAGATCGTATTTCTACCAAAAAATTCAGGGAATCTCGTTGTTACTATATTTATATATTAATAACATTCTGGGTGAATATGTGAAGCCAATAAACTGTAATTTTATAACTGTTTAAATGTATACAACAGGCAAAAACAAAAAAAATTATTGTGTTTCTATTTTTCTTAATTTTTTGGGTTTTTCAGAATCGAATAATGTGTTAAAAGTTTTCAGTAATCTCTCCTTTCTAGATAATTTGGATAGCTTGTCGAATCAATTCAAAATCCAATGGAAGAATAATTCTCTTGCCTGTAAACTTTGTCCAACTACTAAACCGACCGATTGGTTAAAAATTAGAGAAGTGGGAAACGAAAGAACAAAGGGAAAATTAGAAAAGTGGGGACGCTGGAGGTGTCGTTTTAGTTGTTGGATGAACATCATACCCATTCGATGGTTAACTGGATTTTTTATTTATTTAATTATAGAATAATGTTCATGCCTGTGACTGGCTCAATATCATACGTAGACTTTCTTTCTGAGCAGAAAAGCATTTTACAGCGTAAAGACGTATTTCCACTAGGCGGAAAATCTGTAGGATTTTCTGTATCCAATTCTATTGGTCGATTTCGAATTAATTTTGCAGATTTTCCGTCTAGTGGGAATCCGTCTTTAGTCATTAAATCATTTAACATATAGTGGAAATAAAATACAAACAAACAAGGAATCATGAAAAATATAAGATATTGATTCAAACAGGCATGACAATTATTCTTCCGTTAAATTTTGAATTAATTCAATTCGAAGACGTTTTGCTGTAGCGGCTTCGCCAAAATTACAGAAGATACTAGCAAGCTATTTCATTTTAATTTTGAATCTATTCGACAAGCTATCAATTCTGTAGGGCGTCACAACATCTGGAAAGGAAAGATCATCCATGGAATTACTGAAAACTTTAACACAGTATTCGATTTTGAAAAACCATCAAAATTAAGAATAGAAACACATACCTCGTACTATAAGAAAAGGATTATTTCCAACAAAAAAAAATCTTGAAAGAACAATTTAATATTTTTGTCTTTGTCTCGATAATTTATGATTGTGACACTATCTATGTAACATTTTTGCAAACCTACGTGTTTTTAGATTTTGAACGTTACATTGTCACCCTGTTGAAGATGAGTATTAAAATGAAATTATTCACGATAAAATGTAATGTTGTACAGTTCACCATCACATTTATTCCACTCCTATGTTGGGAGTATAAACAACTTATGTATATAAAGTAATTTAAATGCAAGTAATTACATGTATTCATGTTTCTGTTTTACTTATTAATTTTAATAAACAATTTGTCGTTTATATCTATTTTTATTTATTTATTTTTATTATACCCAGTATTTCAATTATTTCTATCTACACTTTAAGAGTATACACAATAATACATTCCGTTGTTATGAAAAAAATATTAACTAATTTAAAAGAATAGGCTACATCGCTTTATCTGTTGTGCGGTATGACTTATTTTTTATGGTGACGGCTTATGGTAAAACTCGCGGTAATTTTATTTATAGTGAACGATCTATAAAAGCGACAGCCAAATGTAGAAACTTTCGTCATTAACTGGTTGAGTTATAAAAAAAACAAGTGATATAAAAAACCAAGTGATAGCAATTCATCGTGATTGTAAGTGTAAAAAGCAGAACCGGCCTTGGCCATTAATGCGCCGTATTTACACACTTATACTATTATGCAACGCACGACCCATGAGAGCGGCGCTGTATAGCAGTACAAAATATGCCTAATACATGGTGTACTGCAGCACAGCGCATTTAAATTGGCCACGCGCCCATTAATAATTACCAAATTTAGTCGATTCTTGATACTCTGCCCACGTGCTACATAAACTCAACTTGCACCCAAAAGGCTTTCATACAAAGAATGCTATTCAAATCATTTTTCGTTGGTTGTACGCTAAAAAAAAACTGAAGACTGCGTACAGCGAATGAGTGGAGTCTTAAGATTTAGCTTTGGCACAAATTGGATTGTGAAGTACACTTTGTCCCATTTAAAACTTGAATAAACGGCATAAACTGCACAATCTCATGTATTCTTTTTCCTTGCACCGCTGAACAGCGCCATGTAGATATAACAGAAGCGTTTTTTAGCCACATTCATAAAACGCCGCTGTCATTCATTTGGCGCCCATTATCTTAATTATTGTTTAAACTTGGTACCATTTTTTTTAAATTTAATATAATATAAAATAAACATTTATTTATTATCATTTTTTACCCATTCGTTTAGTCCCACCACTTAAGTACGACATTAGATGGCGCCACCAAACTAAATGGTCAAATTGTGCGGTAAAATTTGATGATTTCATCAATTTGATATATTGTGTATTTGTGTGATTTAAAAAAACTATTTTCTGTGTTTCGGCTTTATTTAAATGTTTAATAAAAATTTTATTATTAAAATAGTGTAAAATTTTAATTAGAAAAGTAGTTAGATTGGTAACTAAGATGTCTAAAAATCCTGGTGTATCTATTGATTCGATTTTGTATAGAACTTTATGTGAGTACCACCTGTTGAGTTCAATATAACTGGATAAATTTCACTGGAATATTATCCAGAATTCACAAAATAAACTAATATTTCCTTTAAATTTAATAAGATTCATTTTAATTTATACTTTTGGCCAGTACTGTATATTTTACCATTCCATAATCTAAAAATAGATTATGTTATTCTTTTCGTACGTCATTAGCTGCCGTATCGTGTGCAAAAATTTAGTTTGTGAAAAATAATTCACCCTATCTCGTTCTCCTTCTGAGCGATATAATATTGATAAGAGCGACCGCAGAAATACCTGTGATCGCCGAACGGGTCGGTTTTTATATTAGACAGAAGAAAACCGTTAAAACTCCCCACTTATAAATCTTTTAACACTATAAATAGGGAAATAGCTTCAGAACAAAATAAGTCTCATATCTATCAGAGTTAAGTTGACATAACATGTCTCGGCGTTATTAAAAAGCGGTTTACCGCACCCTAATAATTATTAATATCAATTGTCTGAGTTTCTAAAAATGTACATAAATTATAAATATGTTTTCTATAAGTGAGAGCAGTTGCTTTAATAATAATAATAACTTGTAATAAAAAATGTAAGATTAATAATTTTGGTTTGCTAATAAATAGCCCTTACAGTTCACTTAAATGATTTGATTTATTTGTGGTAATATACTAAACCTTTATACACTGTACTAAGGTTGGTCCTTCGAAAATTAGGCAGCGTTAACAGGCTGTCTGTCATAGTAAATTATATCGATTCTTAATCATATTTGTTCAATAACTTACTAGAATTCTTTTATGATTCGATGAAATAATGAGCAAATATATCCAACTATTAACAAATGACCGCTGTTTTAGTAATGAAAGCATTAGGCGTAATTTCCTCTAAACAAACTACATTGCGCCTTTTTTCGGCGCACTAAATTTTTATTTTCAAAATAAAAAATATAAAAAAAAAACATATCTATTATGATTTATGCTTTTACTTGCTTCTATTTCAATTTTAATTTAAACAGATTAGTGTAAGGTGCTAAAATAGATATTATATTATTACCAATAATACTAATGTGCATAACATGCTAATGATTTGTAATATCCGTTGTTTGTTGTTGCAAAAGAGTTAAATAAGAAAACGATGTATTCATTATCTAAAACAAAAATATAATTAAATTATTGTGCGGACATAACTCCAGTTTTAGTTTTGAATGCGTCAAAATATTTTAATCAAATTTTAGGATAACAAACTACACCCACTGTAAATCCTTAAGGCATTCAACATTTATCAATAAATGCAGACCAACATGAAAGGTGGTTTTTGTTATACCTCATTTGAAAGACGTAATTGAGTAGAAATTCATATTTTTATTTTAGGGATATTTAAAGTTATCTTGATATTAATTAGTTTAGTATATTATCAGTTTGTAGTAAAATGTCAAGATTTTTTTTCACTATAGAGGTTTGTTTTGGTTTTGTATTTATAACATATTTATTAAACCGATTCCGAACTGATTCTAACACGTGAAAACGAAAACACTTACTAATATTTTTTTAAATTATTTCCCTGTTTACTTCGATAATTTTAAAACAAAGCTCAAGTCTCCTACAAAATTTTTTTTTAAGAAAGAAATGGGCTTTTATCTTAATAACCTTATACAACCGCTTTCTATCTCATTTCACAATCATAAAAATTATGATACACATGTGTCAACTAAAAATCCTAAAAAAATTCTCGCTCTCGACCAAGGACTATTTGTACGATTCGGTAACTGTTCTGGAATAATTTTACAGACGAACCATAAAACAGAATTCTACGTGATGACTGATTCCGAATGGATTTTAATAAAACAAAAACACTGGAATTAATACGCATGCTCGAACTATTCTTAAATTTGGATTAAAACAAAGCTTATATAAATAAAGATAACCGCTATTTAAAAGTATGATTAACATTATGCAAATTCCAGTGTGATTATAGTGGTTGTGGTACATGGTTTTGACTCAGAAAGTCCGGGTTCAATTCCGGACATGGCTAGAATTTTGTACTAACATACCGCAAAAAAATTTGGCAATTTTTTTTATGATTTAAAATAATTATAAGTATTATCGTTAATGGATATTTTTTTACTAAAAAAAAACCTAATGAATAAAATTTTTGTCATTATAGACACTAATTAAAATTTGAGTTTGTTAGCCTGTATTTTGATTAAAATATTTTGACGCATTCAAGTGGTAAGAGGTGTACACTTTACATCCGTCTAGTTATTTGACTTAAATATGGTTTATATATAATAAAAATCAGTTATATGTACCATTGTAAAAAGGGCATAACCAAACGTTCCAACAGGGAAAGCCTCTAAAGTAAGCGGCTTTTGACTCCTAGCAATTGAGAACATAAACATTTTGTTCAATTTTGGACTTCCTTTGTACCATTTTAAATCATAAAAAATGTCCGCTACTGACAAGCTCTGAAAGTAACATCCATAATTATAGCAGTGAAAATATAAATACTGGTTAATGGGGTCGCCAGTCAAATTTTGATAAATTTTTAGGGCTTATATTTTTTAAACTATTTCGGACGATAAATCTAAAAACGTATGAAAACTTATTATAATAGATGAAAAGTAAATAAGTTGTATCTACCCAGGGGCGCGCCAACTATGTGACGAATGTGGGCAAAAGACCTATCAACGGTATTTATTCGCTTGTGCAAAAGAATCATTTTCTACACTTGTTTGGAAAGTAGCTATTGTGTATTTTAAGTACAGAAACAAACGTCAACAAAACATTAAACTGTTTTAACATTCACTTAAATTATAATCTTACTTACAGCATCGGTAATTCTTTGTCCTGCGTGACATAAGATAAAAATTGTTGTTATGGTACCAAAAAGATAAAGTACCATTCCCATTACTTTGTACTGTAACAAAACAAATAATTATGACTATATGAGTCAAGTCTAGTTATTAACTAATTATTACTTTTATGTTATTGATTTTACGTTATCATTCTTTTCAAGAAAAATTTCTCAAATATATACAATGGATGTGGTATGTGGTCGGATAATTGTAGTGGTTTGTCAGGATTTGTCAACAGGAACGCGCCAAGTACTCTTCGACGCTGTCGTGTGAAATACTGACAGGCGCCTTTACCCTATATATCTATTAAGCCAAAATTATCACTCAATCCCCAACAGTATTCTTCCAAATGCACACCACTGGATCAAGAATAGAAACAAGTTTTTTCATTAAAATATGCCCATTTACATGTAAAATAAATCTAACAACTTTCAAGTCAATATCAGATACATTTCACTGAAAAATTATTCAGAATTTACAATCCTATTTATATGTCTGCTTAAAATCACATTCAAACCGAAATATTTAAAATCATATCCAACATCGTTATCATTTAACAACTACTTTTTTATAAAAGATAAATAACTTTCGTTAGTGATGCTCTTCCTTCTCTGTCGATCTCATGCCAGACACAAAATATTATCTTAAGAAATATATTCTGTTTTTATAATCGACACTCATATAAAATCGTACCACTAGTTTTGAACCAATGAGATTCGTTCAAATTAACTGCAATCGACATCATTATAACAAGAAAGTTAGTCATTAAAAATGTAGTTTGTGACCGCGCCTATTTTATAACAGATAAAATAGCACGTTTCTGAGTTTCACAAGATTATTATTTTCTTTAATTGTTTAAAAAGTGAATGGTGAGTGATATCAGTGATTTGTCATACTCATTTACAAAGTACTTACAGTGTTGAATTATTTGCTTATAATAGTTTCATGTTTAGGGTTAATAAATTGGTGAGAAAATAACCATTACAGTTCACGTTAATTTGCTTGGTTTTGTTCAATTATATAGAACTGATTGAAACGCAGTAATAATAATAATAATTGAACAGTGTTGCCAATTGTTCTGGTGCTTCGATAATTGGTCGATGTCAACACGTCGACTGCCGTAGGAAATTTATCCAAACCTTTATAGATTCTTAATCATATTTGTTTAAATATATTCATTCATTCATTTTAAAGTTATTAAATAAAATCATTTAATTTTTTATAACTTTAACACATTGTATTTCAAAAAGTAAATATATTGGACCCCTCATTCCTTATACATATCATTATGTTTAATTTTATGAGAGATTTCTACAGACAAGCGTCGTTTGGAAAGTGAAAGCTCAATTCACTTAATCACTTGGCTTATTTTTTAATTATTTGTCACAATCACTATATTAGCAAATCAGAACTTACGAATGCATAAATTCGGTACGCTCATACGGCTCACGACATGAAAGAAAAAAATCCAAAAACTGAAATTAGAATCCAAGTAAAAATTAAACTTTACTAAATAAATAATGGCCAAAAGCAATAAAATAGTTTCTCTTTTTTCTTATTTGCAGATGTTTTAAAAGTTTATGTATAGATAGGCAAATAAAACTAATAGAACTTTTCTATTTTTCAAGATGGTTTAAAATACGGGTTTCATGATATCGTTTCAAATTTTACATAATAAAATTTCACCGGCGGTATTAGTAGATGATTTTTTAGTTTTATGCAAATGCGCCTTTAAGGCCTTATGGTGCCGCCATTCGCCGCACGACTGTACCCATATGAACCGAGTCCTTGCTTGTCGATTACTAAAATTTCCGAATTACAGGAAATTAGGCTAGTCAGTGTTCTGAGCAAATCGTTGTCTTTTCTGGTCGCAGCGGTTTTTTTTAAGTAGTTAGTTGGATTCCTGAAATTCTACGTTGGTTGCTTAATTTTTATTTTAACGTCTCTTTTTTGCTACCAAGGCTAATCTGGATGGGAGCTACAACTTATCGAGGGCTCCGACCGAACGATGGCCCTCGGCTAACCTAAATCCAGGATTATGCTATAGTCATTCAGGTGATCTAATTTTAAGTCGATTTTATATGTAGTTGAATTATTAAAATTATAAATAATTGTCTCATAACATTTTAAAATAACTACGTGAAATTTTTATATAGGCATACTTACCCTGTTGCTGACTTGATATAATATGCATCCTAATTCAACGGCAGCTCCCACAGACATATGCCCATGTGTATTTTTTACCAAATAGCTAAGGTCTTTTCCTAAACTGAAATATATAACAAAGTTAATACTCATTTTCTGTTAATGAAAGTGACAAAAATATTCTGGAATAATAAATACGATTATCTATTTTTTAAACTATTAAAATACTAAAATGAGGTTTAAGTCATTCGAAAGAACATAAATGGTGTAAATGAACGAATTTTTTTTTTTGCAAAATTGTGGTTATAAGAGCATTAAAATATTTTGCACCATGTAAGAAAAAATCTAAAAATAGGTATTCTTGACTCCTCTTTAACAAAGAGATAACAAGAACTAGGATTAGATATGGTTTGGTTGATTCCAAGTTTTTTTTTTTAATTTTTTCTTGGAATAGTTATTGTTATTTTTTTATTGTTATAATTATTAACGAATATAAATCAAACTTTGTAATAAATCATTGAATTTATTTATTTATTTTAAACTTATCGAAATCTAAATATACTAATTTTTGTTGCCGTTTAGTTTGTTACATAATGAGCACCGTTTTATAATTATTCTTTCAAAAGAGATTAATTAACGTTTTTGAAATAAATGTTAACAATTTAATTTCTCAAGAAAATTTCATTATCACCAATTTAGTAATAAGAATAATATTACTCATCACTTCGTTAGACTAAATCGAAATAAAAAATAATAATAATAACTTACCTTATTATATGACCATGATATTCAAAGCAATATTTTTGTTTCTTCATTCTTAAATCTTCATTATTAGAATTAAAAATGTTTAAAATATTTTCCTTAAGATAATCAATATGGCAAATAATCATTTCAGACGACTCAAAAACTAGCCAATGTGTAAGAATCATCGTACATAATGAATACAAAGTAGTACAAAGACCAATAACAAAAATAATCTGTTCGGTATCATCAGATAAATTGAAGGGTGTCCACAAGGGTGTAATTGTTTTGCAAGTAAATCGTTTATTTCTGTCTTCTAGGCAAGACGAATCGAGTTTTGACGTAATCGTGTACAGAACTACTCCACCAATACCATAACCGATTAATAAAATTGGTACATATTTAAACTGTTTAACAGTTGCATTCCATTTTGTGGGTTTTCCAAATTGATGTAGATCAGTAAGACGAATAAAAAATCGTGTCCATTGATTAGTATTTAAATGAAATCTTATTAATATTGTTGCGACACCAACTCCAGATAGGCCTACTGATAAATCTTCGCTGATATTCTCTCCAGTATGATCTAATTAAATAAAGATTAATTATTTTAGTGGTAGAACATTTATACGATATTCGATTAAAATTAGATCAAAATTTGACGATTAACCTTTTTATTTATAATCAAGAAATTAAAGTTAGTATCTACTCCCATGATACAGAAATATCCAAGAAAATTAAACTCTCAAAGAGTAAAACCGGTCGGGATATTACCCAATATTTGCGTTCACACATAAAAAAAAATTCCCCCAAGTAGAGTAGGATTGTCTACTGAAATCTTCGAGTGTATATACTCATATTCAAATATTAAACGAATTTCAAATAAATTAAAAAAAATGGGAGAAAAGCAGTCCGCAACCTAGTAAAAGGACGTCCTGAAAATGGCCTGAGACCTTCAGACCTGAATCGGATCTAAATGGGAGGTCCTCGGAACGGCGTGTGCAGTTTGAGTAGTGTACCTTAGGGTTTGATAATTTTAGTAACACTACCGGTAAAGTGTAACGCAAAATCCGGACAATACTCTGTAACTAGCACAGTCACTGAACTAATTTAAAAGGCTTGGTTCACTTTGAATCTTCTTACTAAATTAGTATTATCGAGGAGCTGGATGACATCAACGTTCCCATGTCGGGGCAGCCGTTGTTCATAGCTGGTGGCAGATTTGAATATAGTCTTGTCAAGAAGTTTCTACATCAAGGTCCCTATGAAGATCACTATTGTGACAATACAAAGGGTTCATCAACGATGTTCTTTAATACTTTATTTTGAAAACATTGGATAACTTTTACTGGCGCAGTTCAAAAGTTGGCTATCAAGTCCAAACTGGTTTCAATATCTGCATTTTGTTATATGTACAACTTTGAGTTTCTTCCTAACAGCCAATACAAAGCTCTTCACTTTTCTTTTTAATGTGGACTTTCCAGCGATGTCTAACGTCGAGTGTCATTCCAAGATACTTTGCTGTATTAGCATATGGAATCTGAGCGTTATTTATTCTTATAGGAATGTGTAGGTTTCGTATAGAAATACGCCATTTGTTGGTCCAGGTGTTAATCTGGTCTCATGAACTCATGATGCTGATTAAATGTCTCCATTGTGCTAACACTCTAAATTCAACGGTTTAGATTATACAGGGTGTTGAAGTTAACTTTTCCAAAATTTCATTGTGAAGATACTTTTTGGAATATACAAACTAAATCAACTATGCACCGATTATTCATATAGCCGATACAAATACACTATAGAATATAATAATCCCTGCACATACCAATGCTAAAGTGGTGATTCTAGAAATAACAAGTTTTAAAAAATCGAGAGGTGGAATTTTATTCATTTACATATATTTTGTAAGAACAATTCCGATTGATGATGTTGGCATCTCCTAAATCAGATTGATATATAATACAAGATGTGCTATTGTCAGCCTGATTCAGGAGATGCCAATATCATCAATCGGAATTGGTATCCTACAAAATATCTGTAAATGAATGAAATTCCACCGCTCAGTTTTTTGAAAATCACTGAAAAACTTACTATCTTTGGAGTCTTCCTGTATACCGTTGGTATGCACAGGAATTATTATACTCTATGGTGTATTTGCATCAGCTATAAAAATAATTGGCTCATAATTAATTGGTTGTAAATTCGAATTTACACATGTATAAAAAGATTCTCTTCTGATTGATAAAACACGAAGAAGAAATA
Source organism: Neocrepidodera transversa (assembly GCA_963243735.1). NCBI lineage: Eukaryota > Metazoa > Arthropoda > Insecta > Coleoptera > Chrysomelidae > Neocrepidodera > Neocrepidodera transversa. Next base: position 7,574,726 of record OY725338.1, read on the forward strand.
ATTTATTCACAAATAACGGAGTATTTAAATAAAAGAAGCTTTATTGATGTTATATGTTAAAAAAAATAAAGCAAATATGAGTTTTGCTTACCTTTAACAGCCACTACTAAATGTATAAAACAGCTCAATACAAACGTCAACCATATAGAACAAATAATTCGTACTGCAATTTTCGACATAATTACGTCTATTCGTTTCAAAGATTTTGGATAATAACATAATATTTTAAATACTTTTATAGTAAATAAAAATGGTTTATTCTGTTCTGTATTATACTCCATTTTAGAGGATTAAAAATATTTTTAGTTTTATAAAAAATAGAGGTATTCCTTGAACAGATAATACTTGTATTTAATGAAATTTATAGGTATAAAGGGTTGTTTGATCTCATTTATTTGAAGTTGCATACTTAATAATTATGGAAATCGAAAATAAAAGACCAATTTCACTAATTGCAACTTATGCAACTTTGGTTTTATAGAAACTTTGTATTAGTTGTAATAACCGTGGAATTTTTGTGATATTAGACTAGTACGTTTTTTTGTATATCGAGTCATTCGATTATATCCAATATATGCTCAGAACTATTTTTAATAGCGACCTGAATTATATAAATATAGCCAATTCATTTATTATTGATTTTAAGTTTCAATTCGTACTTTGAGTTAAATTAGCAGAATTATATTTTTTCTAGGCCATTTAATAAAACTGAAGTTCTTGAATTGATTTTTGTTATCATATTAGTACAATAATATAAATTGTCTATCCTTTTGCTTAGCTTTATTTGATGATTATATTTGGTCAAGTGTTGCCAGTTTTTTCATCGTTTAAACTGTTGAATTAAAATTTTTCCAGTTTCTCTAATTTTAACTTAATTAACCCCTTTTTGGTTAACTAATTTCTGCTTAGTTTCGTTCTGCTGTTCTCTATCTTAGAATAATTTCATCTGATATTTCGTGTTTGGATATTACATTCTTTTTCAGAAGAGCTTGCTTGGTGATCTGGTTTAAAGATTTTTAGCTTAGTCCTTTATCCGGAGATGATGTTTTTATTAGTTTTTTCGTTTTCTATACCTTAAATTTAATTTTTGTCTTACTTTTCTCATTTTTGGGGTACCTTATACTGTAGATATCATTCAATCATTTTGAATGAGTTATAGAAGTTAATTTATTATTAGGTAAAATTTAAATATAGAAAAGAAACAAATTGATGGCTTTACTGATGAAAACCATAGCAAGGACAAGGGATATTATAGGAAGTCAATAATAAATTTAAATTTAAATTAGTTGTAAGAAGTTTATTTAAAAAAAATTAATTAGAGTTAAATTAGTTAATGTGTTGATTAATAATTAAAGTCTCTTGGGGAAAGCATAAAAAAATAATTTAGTAATTGAAAGAAGTGTAGAAGAATTTGATATGGACATAGATATGAGAATAAAAGCATAAATAGGATGATGTAAGAAAACGTAAAAAATTATTATGAAGATGGTGGTAAGAAGAATAGTGATAAAGCAGAGAAAATAGGATCTTGAATATAAAATGATAAAATAATAAATAATAAATATTAATATATAAAGAATATATGAGGTATATAAAGTTTTATAATAAATATGATGAAATATAATAATAGGTTATAAATAAATAATGGGTAATTGCCATAAGCAAAGAAATAGTTAAATATAAATAATTCAAGATAATATTAGAGAAAAGAAAATAGTATTTTATATGGAAAGGTAGCAAGTAAATAAATTGGAAATGTCATAAAAGAATACAAAGAAGTTAAGTAAATGAAGAAAAAAAATTTTAATAAGAATTCAGATGAAAGCAAGAGTGTAAAGAAAATATAATTATGTTAAATTGAAATTTTTTTGAGGGACTTTATATTTTTGTTAATCACAATAGTTAAAATATAGAAATTGACATTAAAAATTTTACAGTAAATGAAAAATTTTAAATGTAAATTTGGGAATTTCTAATGAAATCATTTTGAATGAGTTATAGAAGTTAATTTATTATTAGTATTATTATTATAAATAAGTTTTGTATTATTGGGTACATAAGTAAAAATTCAAATTCTGGTATAATCAACAAATTTTTGACATCGAAAGAAGATCTTATGAAGTTTTAATAGAAATAAAATTTGTTTTATATTTGGAAAAGTAGTAATTTAAAATTTAACTAAAAAAGAAAAAAATCATTCAGTATATAAAAAATTTTGGACAATATTTAAAAATCAAGTAATGATTGATCTTTAAAAAAAAATGAAAAGTGAAAATTAATTAGATACGAAAAAAAAGACATAAGATTGAATTATTTTTAGACCCCAAAAATTTGAGATAAGAGTTTTTAAAAATTTGCATAATGGTTAAAAGGCAGATCCTTATAATATATACTTACCGGTACTCTACGGAGGTATCTGTTTGACATGCTCACCTAATGTATATCGTATATTAGTTTTTCTTATAACAAATTCAGTAGTAATTCCCTCTTTTTCATATTTCTGTACTTTGGGAAGATCTGTAGAGGGGAAGGATTGTCATCGATTTTTTTTCAGTCATCTTTTAAGGGTTTAGAAGATGACACGTCAGCTGGTTGTAGAATGGGTGTAGCATTTGTATAAAGTGCAATGATAATTATTTGAAATTTTGAACACAGCTCAGTTAGTTTTTTATCGAGATGAATGTTGTGGCCATCAACAAATTAAATAATTGGAAACTCTATATTTTGTTTTTTGGATAAAAATAAAAGGAATTTGCAGTATATTCCCATTAACAAAAATACAATAATTTAAATCAAAAATTACAATTTTTGCATGACACTTTTTTCTTTGTTTTGGTTTTTCATTTAATATGACAATTGTTTATTCAGTCTCCAATTTTACTTCTGTTTCATGTTCTTCAATAGTTTCTTCCATTGCTCCATAATATTCAACAGATTCTTCTATTGTAGGAACCTCTGCTACACTTTACCACATAAACTGTAATAAGTTTATTCTCTATTTCTGTTAATACATGTCCTATTATTCCTGGTCTTCCCCCCGTTTGTTTTTGGGACGTCGCAATATCCCGAGCTTTTTTTGTTTTGAGTTTCCTCTCAATTATTATTATTATTTTCTTTCTTTGTAGTACCTACTTATTTAAAATTTATTTACTTACTCTTCTCCATTGCTTTTGAATTTTCTAGCTCCACAGGGAATTTCTTTTAGCAAATCTGTTAAATTTTGCCAATGAGCTAAAATCATCACACTTCATTTTTAAAAACATAAACGCACATTAAATGTTGGAGGCGCCATTTTGAATTTATTAATTTTATCAAAAAATTTATAACCTAAAACCTCAAAACCCTCATATTCCAAATTTAAATAAAGTTTCGATTTCGATTTTTGAAAATTTTAGATTTTTATCAAAAATTAAAGATTTATTATTTTTACGTTTATTAAAATTATCCCACAGGCACTGTATGATATTTTTTATGTCATCTTAATCAAAATATATAGTTAATAGGACGGATAATCTTATAATTTTGAAAACACAAATTAAAAAAATATTTTAATTTTTTTATACAAACATTAATTAATAACTTATAATAAAATTTTATTTTGTTTGACTTAAATGTTCTCGCAATAAAGAAGCAATATCTTTTAAAGAGCTTGCCATACTTTCTGTGTTCTCTTTTATACCCTTAAGAAGAGTTAAAGTTTCTTCGTTTAGGCGATTAGGTTGCGTAAGTCGTTCTTGGAAAATCCTTCTCTTTAATTGTAGCGTACTTTCTTCTGCCAATTTCCGTTTGTGTATTGAAGATAAAGTTGCTTTTGACAGATTTTTTGTATTTGGTGAGTCTAGACGATCCCAAAAATAAGGCTCATCTACCACTTCATGATTTATACTAACTAATGCTGGATCTGTTACTTCTGTCTAAAAAAGATAAACATTAGTCCTAAATGCATTATAACATTTTAAAAAATGAACAAATAAATAAAAACCACTAATTCCGTTTAACAAATTGATTCTTTTATTTTGACATATACGCATACTCATTGAGTCCGACTTTAGAAAAAGTCAAATAACTTAAAAGAGACGGAGAAAAGAGAGACAGAGAACTCTCAGTTTATTCAGTTTCAAGATCAATATACGCTTCATAGTAGATACCATAAAGAATCTAACCGGAGAAGACTTCTATAGTACAAATTTTTGGAATCATGCTTTTCTCCCTTTTCATAGTCATCTGCGATTAACATTTTGATTTCTTGTTTGAAAAAATCAATAAAAAATTTGATATTGTTCATTGTACCCAGAAACTAATTTAGGTAGGTACTACATTTATCAAAGGGGTACCACCGTACTTTTTGACTATCAAGAGTAGAGCTCGATTATTTTGAAATAAGTACATTTCGCTATAGCCACGCCCCAGTTGGCGCAGCACGTCATAAACTTTGTGGACCTTATTTTATGTTTATGGCGCTAAGTTCAAATCTGCTGCCACATGTGGTACTATAGTACCACTCTGGCAACACTGATACGGGGTAGGGATAGGACGCACTGGAGTCTGGAATTTGACCTTCGTGACCTAACGACTAGATATTACTATTACCGAAACTTAAAACTCTATTTTTCGAATCTCGATCGGTTTTTTTTATTTATTCATTCTGTGCGTCGTACGAAAAACTTAATTGTACAAAAGCTATTGGAAATTGAGCGCTCTACAACTTTGTAATTTAGATGTGCCTCTTATTTTTAATAAAAATGGTCCAAAAGTTGAAAAAAACCGCGCCACTCCTAATTTTTTACACTTTTTGCTTATTATTGGCAATAAATAATTTTGACCTGTTAAAAACATCTAAAATGATTGGACTAAATCATCCGGATACTATTTTTATATTTTCTTATTTAACGAAATATATTTAGTGTTAAATTTGAAAGTTATTATTTCGTTTTCTAAATAGATTCTTATTCAATCATAATCAGCGAAATCAAAATGTTCTTGAATTACCAAAGCCTAATTTTGGACATTAAATAACATTCAATTGTCACTTTTAAAATAACACAAAGTCGATATATTGTAGAAAACCCGTAAACAGATCTATCACTAACTGTGCTACACCGAAACAAGCCCAAAAACTCTTATTTTAACATGTAAATCTCTATAAAGAATTTTAAAATACAAATAGCGAAATTTGTCCATCGTCGTGAAAAACTAAAACTCTAAATTCCATTCAACCTATTTGTAACATAATATTTTTAACATACTTTTCCTATTTCGATCTCGGAATAATCGCCTTCTGTAATTGTTTCTTCAATAAGGTTTATAAATCTTTTTTCCCTTTCAGAAAGCGACAAATGAGGAGACGTTCTTCCTATTCCCTCGTTTGATTCATTTATTTTTGCTTCTGTAATTGTCGTATTGGACTTCCAGTCCGTTAAAGTCTACAATAAATTTTAGATCAGCTAAAAAATAAAAAAATAATATTTGCCAAATATAAAAATTACAATACAGGAGCCATCGATTTATAAATAAATTAATGTAATAATGTTCTACATAATATGTTTTCCACTTTAATGGATTGTTTGAATAAACTTTATATATTCGCTTTAAAATTAGAAAAAAAATTGAACGAGTCTTATCATTTTTCTAATAAACTTCTAAATAAAAAAAAGATGTCTTACAAAATGGTTATATAAATATGAATATGAATCTTATACTGTAGCAGATTCTGATCGTAGCGGTAGAAGCTCTCTGGGACGGCGGCATATCGGCATATCAAACACGACTGACTTGAAATTCACGTTCGCTGGCCGTATTTATTAAGGTTAGCCAGGTTTTCGCCTGTTTAACTTATTATATTAAAAGTAATCCAATATAATGGTCTTTTATTAATAATAAAATTAATTGTTATTTCAATGTACGAATCACTATTTATTATAAATACTGCGAACCATAGTTATTTTTATGTGTGACATCTTGGCTCTCGGTATGCATGTCACTGAAACTATAGTAGTTGCAATAAAATTTCAATCAGTGTTTATCTAGCAGGTCTGTTAAATAGTAAATATTCATCAAGACAATTTGGTTGTTCAATTGAGTAGTTGTTGCCATATTAACCAAAAATACACATTGGAAATTTATAACAATGTACTTTCATAAGTTGATCACGTGGGATTGAAATTTGATTGCAACTACTTTATGAGGGATAATTTTGTGAATGCAACGGAAATGGTTTTATGTTGAAGTAGAAATGGGGAACAAAGAGCGCGTCATACAAATTACTATAATATGATTATTTGGTACGGCTCATTTATCTCATGCTGTAGTGGGTCATATAAAGTTGTGTATCGTTCGTTCTGCTAAAATTACGTTAAATATTACACATCATTGGCGACTACTATAAGACTCGTTCAATTTCTTTAAAAAGCTTCATTTAATTTGTCAATGTCTTTTTTTCTAGATGGTAAAATATAGGATATATTCAATTCTATACTAAATAGAAGAGTACAATCTAAAATAACCAAATCCATACTTTTGTTGTGAAATGAAACCGAAACTGTTGAAGGATTACTTACATCAGACGTTGATGGCAGGGATGTGTTTATGTTCTCATGTTTTGATTTTGATGACTTAGGTTTTTCTTTACTTATTAGATCTTTAAAAGATAAAGAACGTACTTCCTAGAAGCGATTAAAAATATATATTATTATGATAAATCAATATAGTTTTAATCTTACCCTAGACTTAATATTGCTTAAATTTTCAGAAGGATGTTTATTTTTCATATGTCTAATTAAATTTGTGGTAGATCCTCCATTAATTGACATAATCTTGCTGCATACATTACATTTGACTTTATCTGGGGATATTTTCTTCGCCAAATTCCATATAAAACTTCGTCGTGTCTTACTCATATTAAATAATGTAAAATGTCTTTGTATTTAATATACTAAATCCGGTGGTCTAAATTAAGCAAGTAATTAACTATTTTATTTAAATGAATAACAGCACAATCAAATATATTTGAAATGTAGAACGTCTATGTCGATGAACCTATATTCAACAAACGAAGCGTTTCTGGGCATTACTCCTAGGAGGAACGACGGGACGTTTTGAGACTTGGATCGGTGACATCTTCAAAAGTAGTCAATATACACTCAAACCAATTTTCAGGGCGTTTCCAACGCTTTCCCTGAGTATGTGGGGAATTTTCCGGTGCTAACCACCAGTGGTAACAACGGGACGCTTCAGAACTACGGTGATCGTTTTAATAATATGTATTGAAGACAAGAGGCAAGTTTTGGCGAGATCCGCGAATCAAAGCAAAGGTACTTATTTGACTTTAGAATGTCCGTCTGTCTGTCTGTCACAGCGATAACTCTAGAATGGTTTCGAATTTTTTAACTGTTTTCAGCAATCGATAGTGGGTCACAATAGCTCGCTCACCTGCTATTTTCAATGGCCCAAGTCAACTGCAACCGTCTATCTGTCCGTTTGTGCGTGCGCCTTTCCGTTTATCTCAGCGATAACTCGAGAACGGTTTCGAGTTTAGAATTTCTGTTTTCAGCAATCGATAGGTGCATGGTTACTTTGGCTCACCCACCTATTGTTTTCAATGATCTAAGTCTACTTCAATCGTCTGTCTGTCCGTTTGTCCGTCTATCTCCGCGATAACTCGAAAACCGTTTCCAATTTTATATTTCTGTTTTCAGCAATCGGTAGCTGGTTACCTTAGCTCGCCCACCTATTTTTTTCAACGACCCAAGTGAACTGCAACCGTCTGTCTGTCCGTTTGTCCGTCTTTATGCCTGTCTTAGCAATATATCGAGAACGATTTCGAATTTTATTATTTTCAGTGACCCAAGTCAACTAAAACCGTATGTTTATCCGTCTGTCCATAGCTGAGCTACTTGGATACTGTTAGCTTGCTGAGTTTATTGTATAATAAAGAGCCATCGACCAGTTTTTGGTACGGACAGTAATTTCTAACGTTGCCTAGGCGATTTGAACCTCAGCGGTTTTCTATCAGGTAAAGAGCTTTTCCGGAACTTCGTGTTGGGTTAAAGTGCCGCAAAGAAAATTGATACACGTATTCTTCGTGATGGAATAAACTCACTGGCGTCCATTACATGAGGCGTCTTGCGCCGGGAAAACTGATTTCCCTGGCGTAACTTAGAGGTGAGAAGACGGGACGCCTCAAGACTGTGTGTCCTGACTCCATTTCAAGATGTCACCCAAGTTTCGAGGCGACGCGACGCTTTGTTTCAACTGTAAGTTATTGCCGGATAACTTGCCCTTTCTGCGCTCCGGAATAGCGTCGGAAATTGCGGGACGCCCTAAAAATTTCTGTGTGTATAATGGCTACTTTTGAAGTATCAAACCGTCACGTCTTTTCCTCTAGGAATTATGACCAGAAATGCTTTGTTTGCTGAATATACGTTCATCTATATTGCAAACTGAAAGTTTTTTTAAAGCAAATTCTTGAAAGATGTAAATCAGTTATTTATAAAAAAAAATTATTGTAAAACAATAATTTTCTAATAAGGTGAGCGTTTTTAAATGTATTATAAAAATAATACGTGAAAATATTTCTTAAACGTCCACAATCATTTAATAAACATTACTGCAAAAACTGTTTATCAATACGTTAATCTAGAAATACTTATAACTTTAAAAAGGGTACAATAAAGTAGGTAGGGTAAACTGGGTACGGTTGTAACAACTCGAATATTATTAAAACTATAAGCAGTATGGCGAATAATATAGAGTAGTGGCAAGCAGACCGTAAGTCTTAACACGATTAGCCGTGTGGCCATACATTTCTCGCGCGCTTATTACGTTGTTAGAGAGGCCTATTGTGTTTTGTCAACCAAAAGTAAGTATTTTATTATCAATGTGATTTTCGTTTCTCAGTATTTGCATCAACAATTGCTGTATTTTGTGGGTACGGTTGCAACAATTTTCGTGGGGACGGTTGTAACATTTGTTTTATAAGATTTTTGCATTACAGATGCCTAGAACACGAATAAGAAAGACTTTGAGAGGTGAAAGCGACATATTGTAATACAAGAACGCTTAGGGGTTTCTTTGAGAAAAGCTGCAGAGAAGTACGGCATTAGTTATGTCTCTCTTTTGAGATATAAGCGAAAGAGGGATGCATCAGATGAAGATGATCATGAACACGTAGAAAATGTTAGCAAGGGATATATAGCACATAATAAAGTTTTCAATGAAAATCAATACACAATCAATTGGCAAAATACCTGATTCGTTGTGCGGACATCTATTTGGGGCTCTCCACAAAAGAGGTAAGAAAGTTGGAATTTGAACTTACCGTCAAGTACAATTGAAAGGTTCCTTCTACTTGGCATGAAAATGAAATGGGCGGAGAGGAGTGGTTTCGTTCCTTCATGAAGAGGAATTCTGAACTATCTCTGCGCACTGCTACAAGTCTACCATACAAACTACCGGAGAAGCTAATCAAGAGCCAGAAGCTGCTACACCGAACCTGGAAAAAAATATCTTTCCTCGTGATGCTTTGCTTCAGCAAACAGAACCTCTTCCATCTACAAGCAAGCAATTTGTGTTCTCGCGTGAAACATTACGGCCCTACCCTAAAGCTCCTCCGAAGAAAATGGGAATCACACGTTGAAAAATCAAAAGTCAGCAATCTACATAGATACTCCGGAAACGGAAGCGGTCAGAAAAGGGTTTGACAAAGAGATAAGTATTTCAATCATGTACAGGAAAGACAAAGGTCGGAATAAGAAAAGGTAAATCGAAGAAAAATAAGGCAACACCATCGGAAATGAGATTTTATTGGTTAGTTTTGTTTAATTAATAGGTATTTACAGATTGTTTTCGTTTTTTAATTCTGATTAAGCAAAGAAGAAATATTATTTTTGCTGATTTATTTTAGTTTAGCTTTAAAAATTTTGTTTTATATAAAACGGATTTAAATACTTTAATTGAGTATTATTTCTGAGTGTTATAATTACCTCCCATTACTGTTACAACTATCCCTGGTATAGGATAAATTGTAACAATCAATCGCATACACTCAATAAAACGCCTCAATTCTGACAAACTGTTTTACCTGGACATTTGACTTTGATATCAGTTTAAAGACAAATCACCATCCTTTCACCTCAAATGCTTTAGTCATTGTTTAAAACAATAGTGGCTATGCTGTAAGCTATCAAAGGAAAATTGTTACAACCGTACTCAGTCTACCCTACATTAGATATTCAGATTTATAGTGTCACATAATAACAAAAAAAAAACATATAAAATCAATTTTATCAGAATCGATATGAAAAAATCTTCAAGAAATAAATAATGTTATTTAGTTTTTTAAATAGATAATGACCACAGTCAAGCTAACATGACGCGACTTAATACACTATAGATGCACCACCATATTATTCTACTTTAAATTAGAAAAAAAAACAGAAGATTATCCATACTCATGACTTGGAGCTTTTTATTATTCATTAAATTAGAAAGATTACCTTTATGTAGTGCCCTTTTCACCAATAAATTACAAAATAATTTAAATATTTTAAGTAACTAAACTAAACAAAGTAATCAGGTTATAATTATTTCAGGCGAGGTATTGAATCATCACGTATCGGTAACAGTAAAAGTAAATTATATGTTTATTAACTAACATGATTAGACAAACAATGTAACAGAATAATTGATCGAATAATATTGGGGCCTTTCTTCCACTCTCGTTATTTAGTATAGCATATTTATCACATATACATTGTTAAAAGTATAATTAATATTTAAGTAAAGAGTGAATAGTGAAAGTTAACTACTTCTATATAACTCGACACTTTGAGACAAAAAGGACACTTCCGAAGTACTGTCGAACCCTTACGAAATAAATTCAAAATATTTTTATGATTTTAAGTTTTTTTTAATAACTAACACAATTAATAAATATAATATAAAATTTACTATACTATAAATCCTTAACGGAATATTAATAATGATAATGTTTTAAATTCTTAAAAAAATCCATAAAAATAGTGACTTTTTTGTATTTTAAGTAAATTACATTGTTTCTCCAAAATTAATGAAAGATGGAATATAAATTACGAATTTCAAGAATAATAAATAAATAACGTAAAAACAATAAATGTATAATAACGCTTCTGGTGTAATAAACCCCGCCACGTTAGCGTACCTGTAGTCACTGCGAAACTATTTTGATGGTAAACAAAAAGTAAACATCACCAAATTAAATCAATTTTAGGTTAGGTATTCTAAAAAACTTCGTTGATTTATTCAAATTTCAATTTTAATTTATATGGCGGATAATTCAATAATAATATTTAAAATGTTAAAAGATTTTAGTACTAATGTGTAATGTAATACATACCAAAGGTAATTTGTATAGTTTTTAGCGACTCTTTCACGTATTTTTCTCTTTTTAATTAATACAGTTTCCTCATAAAATTAAAACTAAACACTAAAATATTAGCTGTATACAACGACAAGGAGTATAATAAGTTTATAATTTCTACACAGCTGTAGAAACCATATTATTTCTATAAACAGTATAAACAACAGAGACTTGTATAGCACTGAATTCGGAGTATTCGGATACAAAAATCGGAATCATTCCGATTCTTAAAATAATCGGATGATTTCGATTATTTACAAACATTTCGATTATTTACAAATATTCCGATTTAGCGCTCGAAATCTCGATTTTCATCCAACTTCAGTTTTCGGTGGTTTGTGGTCATCCCAAAGATGTTGGGATGACCCAAATATACCCGATCATCCCGTTGACAAATCGGATGATTTATGACGAATCGAATGATTTATGGCGAGTTTTTTGGAGTGTCGTTACGAAATATATTGAAATCGGCACAATCGTACAAATAGAACACTAGAGATAAAATAAGTAATTTTAATTTCTAAATATAAGTATTATTTTCCAAAAATAAAATTCATAGGAATAAAAAATAAATTGGAAATAATGCATCCCAAATAATTTCTTCAAGTTTTTTTTTTAGAAAGGATTAGAAAAATAACTAACAATATTATTTTACCCCCATGTTTTATGTTGGTGCGATTCAAAAATAATTGGAAAGCGGAATATTATTTCGATAATTAAAATCATTCGGATACTAACATTCCGATTATAAGAATCATCCGACACGGAACATGCACATTGTTGCCAACAAATATATTTATTAAGGTTGTAGTCTGTAGGGTAGGCAGCCAATATTACAGATTGTAGTAATGTAAATTGCCGTACGTCTATTAGACTGGGGCCCAATCAAGTTTAAAATTTAAATACTCGAACTCATGGAAAATTCTTAGCAGTATGTGAGTGGTCGGAAATTTTACGGCAAGTTATAAGTAAATTAAGAAAAATGAAGACGACTGAGTAAAAGTTCCAGAAGGGGATAAGTAAATATACATTTTGAGGGTTATATATCGGTTTTTTACAATTTGTGACTGAAATATGCATCTTATCGAAAAAAAAATAATGTAAAAGTTGTAGATAATTAAAAAATCTATAACTTTTATATTATTCATTTTTCAACATAACATCAAAATTATGGAGAAACAACTAAAAACCGTTATTTTCGTTTTTAATGTTTTTTTTATAAATCTTCGTGAAAACGTTTTTTTGTCTTCTAAATAAATTGTAATTTTTTTGAAAAAGTTGGTTTACAAATTATCAATTTTTTAACTTATTAGTGCTTATTTTATTTGTTGAAATTTCGAATTGAAGACGACATGAAAAAAATATATTATTCGTATGGAAAAATATCGTTAAAAAAGCAAAAAACCATAATCGAGTTTTTAGTTAATCTTGGGATTTTTTTATTTCAAATAATCGTTGAAAAATTTGCCCAAAAAAAATGTTTAAACAATAATCGAACACGTCAAAAATTTCAGAATTAATTTTTCAGTTTTTATACATAAACTATAAATAATGTTTTTAAAACTTGTTATATTACAATCAAATATACAGGGTGTTTGATAGATAAACCGACATACGTTATCAGCAAATAGAGGAACTTATGTGAATTCAAAAAACCCATATTTGATGGGTCGAACCCACCTCATAACTGAGTTACTGGGTGTTTTGTCAATATTGCACATTTATTCCAACCCTCGTTTTTTCGGAACCACGCTCTATATTTATTTCATATTTTGGTATGTCTTTAAAAGCCCAATCGTCTACTATGAAAACCTAAGTTAAAATCCAGGTCCGTCTTAAGAATTTGTAAAATTTGATAATTCCCAAAACAACACCTGCTTGTGTCCTTATATTTTTTTAACTTGGACCTGATATTTAAGAAGTAAGGATAAAGTTAAGTTACACTGAAATATTTTTATAGTGCACATTTTATTCTCCCACTAAAAATTTTAGAGTCAAAATTCGTTGATTGCATCAATCTCGTTTTCCGGAGCCATAACGTTGGAACCACCCTGTAGATTTCTTACATATTTGTATTCCTTTAAAAGTCCAAAAAAATGTAAAATTTGATAAATCCCACAACAACACCCTGTCAGAATTTAAAAAAATTGAACCGAATATTTGATACAACGGAATAACACTGGAATATTGTTATAAATCCCGGAATACCCATAGGAAATTTTTCGATTATTCTGATTTTTAATGAAGTTCGTACAAGGTATTTTTCAACGAAATTTGAAGAGGTTTACTCGAAAACTAGATCCTTTAGCTTGTTTTTTGTGAAATTCGAAAAAAATCTATCAAGTGGACAATTTTCGAAATATCTCAGAAATCGATAATAAATTTTTATAGATCTTTTCAGGTACAGCAAAAAGTACTCTTGAAATTTTTCGATATACCCCTTGTTCCGAGATTTTCGGAATTAATTTTTTTAAAAATTTCATTTCTTCATATTTTATTTTTTTCCCAACTTTCAACAAATTTCAGAAAAATAGGATTTGTTGAACTTTTTTATTTCTATATTTTAGTTTTTTGTTTTATAAATATGTGTCACGATTTCATACATATCAATTTTTTTAAATTATGATTTTTTCGGAAAAACAACTCCAGAATCTTCACAAGGAATTTTCCGATTATTCCAATTTTCAATAGCTTTCGTAACAATACTGCAAGCAGAGCTGGGGCGTTACTAAAAAAAATAACGCGTTACTTCACCGTTACTTAGATAACGCGTTAGATAAACGTTACCGTTACTTTTTAAAAAAAAGTAACGATTTATTCCAAAAGTAACGCGATACTTTTAATTTAATAACGTACTTTTCTATATATTCTTCCTTGTTCCGTGTCCTTTCGTTCTTTTATTGTCCATCTCACCATTTATTGCCGTTATTATTGCACATACATCAAAATTTTCAAATAAAAGTTGTATGATTAAGTTTGAAACAAAAGAGAAAAACCTTAGTTTTAAAGTAATGCGTTACTTTTGCAGTAACGCATTATTGTAACGAAGTAACGATTTCGCGTTACTTTTACAAAGTAACTCAATTACCGTTACTTTTCGCCTTTAAAAAGTAACGACATTACTAGTAACGCGTTACCTTTAGTAACACATTACTGAAAAGTAACGTTTTAGTTTCGTTACTCGCAGCTCTGACTGCATAAAATTTGAAGTCGATTGCTCAAAAACTACGACCTGCAGCGTGTTTTCTGTGAAAATAGAAAAAACCCCACTATTCAATTTTAAGATTCTGCTATTAAAATGTAGTACTCGTCGGTCTTAAAATACATTGAAGCATTCGAAAGTTATGAGATTTTCAAGCTTTGTAGATAGACAGACAGACAGACACATAAACCACAGAAAAAAATAAAAGTTGTTAAGAATTCATTGGGGATGGGTCATTTCTCTAGAATATACTGTAGCTCGCTTTTTCTTTGTTACAGAGAGAGCGATTTTATTGGGTCATTGCATAATAAAATAATTCAATAATTACTGAAAACGTACCTTTGCGGATCTAAAACAAAATGTCTTCAATAGTTCTTACAGTGATTATAATAAAAATGACACACAAAAACAATGTATTTTTATGAAACATTTTTCCAGACCTATACAAAACGTTAAAACGGTTAATTATAAAAAACATTCTGACATGGGCGTTAAAAAAACGTTTACTAGACATCTTTCATCGCAGATTTTAAAAACGTCCAAGTACTTATGACCAAACATTCCCTTACAACTGGAACACATAAGTATAACACAAGACAAAGAGAGGACATTATTACACCTTTTATGTTCAAGTCTATTGGACAAAGTAGTTTATCCTACCTGGGTCCAAAAGTTTTAAATTTCTTCCAAAAAAATATTGAAAATGTAATTACAAAAAACTTAAAAAAAAAATATTCAACAAGTATCGAGACAAGAAATAAAAAAATTGTTGGACTAAAAACCTTATATTTCTTACCGTTTTATTAAAATTGTTCTTTACATAATTATTTATTTTATTAAAATTGTGTTTCACATAATTGTTAAGCTAGGATTATTTATTTATTATTAATGTACATTCTTCCCTACACACAGGCAATTATGCTTCGTAAGTTTTCTTTTATTTACTTACCATTTAGTTATGTACCAATGTTTTATTTATACTAATGTTTTTATGTGAATAAATTACTACTACTATTGCTACTGCATCAACTTTCAATTTCCTACTTTTTGACCGGTAAAGAATATGTGTCCTCCGGCATTCAAAGGGTTATTTCACCCTTGCTATTATCTAATCTTTTTACTTTCAATTCCAATGTGGAATTGTTTTCAGTTTTTTAACATTTCCTAACAATTTTTTTTACCTAGATTTAGTACTTAATTTTTTATCTTTTTCATATTTACCCTTAACCCCCAATAATGGATTTACTTGTGGTTAGTGCAAAATTTTATTATATAAGCTATTATGCTACTTTTCTACTTGTAATTTTAATTTTATATGGTATAAGTTTGTATATGTTTTTTCTCTCGTATCTGAAGAACATTTCTAGGTCTGAAGAGGACTTCTTAGCTGAAACTAGTTGTCGAATTTCAAAATTGTTTCAGTCAATACACAGTATATTTTGGAGATATGGATAACTTCTTGGATTTTTTTTTTATTTTGGTATACTATTATCAAATTTATACGAGTGTAGAAATAATTTAAAACAAGAGTAGATAAGGCGATGCGCTTCTACGCCTCTACATAAACGACAACACACTTCGGCACGTGTTGCCACGGATATTGGGGTATGTTGAACCGGCCACGTGTACTTTGAAGAAGAATATCATTTGTGTTAAAGTGATATAATATAAAGAGTCCTTGTCAAATTAGAAAATAGGATTTTGATACCATATGTTTAAAATGAGTTGTGGCCAAATGCATAAATAGTATAAAACAATAAATTCAACATTTTTTTAATATAATTATTAAATAAATGTCTAATATAAATAATCAAGGGAAACAACGACAAGATATTTTTTTTATTTTGGAAAATATCAAATATCAAATATTGACCCCCGGAAAAATTAAATACAAATTCAAAAATTACAAAAAAAATATGAATACATCTATGATATCTAGACTAGTACTTCTACTCTACTCCTAAATTTTTAGCAGTGGTTTTCGACAAAATCAAGAAAAACACTTTTTTCCCAAGTATAAAACTAAAGAAACTCTCGATATCAACTATTTTTTGTTAAATAATTTATTTTGTTGAAATAAACGTCCATAATTTTTTTCAAAATTATTGAATTTACGGTTTTAATCCAAAAGAAAAAATATTTTTTAAATCATTTCTAAATCTTTTATTTCTTTGCATTTATATAAATTTTGTTGAAATATATTTGAGAGAATCGAGAAGCGGGTGTTTACGTTTTCGAATTCTTCTTTCTCTGTTGTTTAGGGCTACCCTTATGTCCTTATAGACGGATTTCAGTTGGCTGAATGACATAAAGCCCATGCCATTAAAAAAATATTAGAAAGAATCAATTTACATGTATTTAATAAAAAAATATGCGACTCAGGTTTATTTAATATTATTTCTAATTCCCATGCCAGATTTATTTATCCGCGGAGTGCCCTCTAGCTGAGACACAGGAACTTTTTTAAAACACTTCGCTATGTAAACATAGATACCACTAATGGTTAGTTAACGAACTGTTCGACGTTGCTAGTTCGATGTTATTACTTTTATTACTTATACTTTCATGAAAATTTTTAACCTCCACCTCCAAAACGTAAAAGTTATTCAAAATTCGTAATTTTGGGCGATATCAATTAACACTTTATTTGCAACTATAACTTGACGAAAGTAAAATATTTAAAAATTTATTTCGTTGTTTTATACCATTTTTTTCATGGACTCCAAAATGTAACTCATATGAAAACTAAGGATAGGATTAAAAATGTAAAGGTCCCAAATATTTTATTAAAAAGGTATTCTCAAGGGATAAATTTTATTTATTTATTTATTTTTTATGTAACATATATAAGGGATCTGCCAATGATCTTTTATTTTTAGTGTCAAAACAATAATTTATTTTATTTCATCCTGTTCAGTAAAATATCATACGATACACGTCTGCTAGAGTACTCCTGCGTCGCCTCGTTTTCAAAACAACTCGTACGGTAATAAGTTACCTATCGGACTTGTGACGTAAAATTCTATTTATTTCGTTCTTTCTATTCTATGGAAGTTGATTAATAAATGATACACTCCATTCTTAATGCCTCTCTTTTGCATCATTGCACGAAAGGTACTAAGTTGAATCTATTGGAGATGTTCGAATTCAAGAAAGCTCTTTCTAATAACAATGTGACTTGTCTTTTTTGACTTAATGAACAGCTTTTTCCAACCGAAAATTATTTATTTTTAAATCTGCTTTTCTAATGTTTTACTAATATATACCTACGTCAAATTACCATATATGTAATACTCCTATATCGCCAGCTTGAGAGAGAAGTCTGTCGCCGATAGTAGAGTGTAGACGATCGTTTCTCTCTCACGCAGTCTCGGATAAGTCATAGGCGTCACAGCTGTACGGAATTTTTTTTATTGTTATTTTTATATATTTAGCAGAAGATATATTGTAATAAAAACGTATAAATAAAGAAAGTTGTGATATATGCATTTATCATTTGTAGAATAATTTTCAAAAATAAAAATCGCCTACGCTTGCTTAACTTTCCTTTTTCTCTACGTACCTTTTTCCCCACGAGACACGACGCCAATGCAACTCACGATGCAGCTATACGCTTTGTTTCTACAGGCAAAGATAGGACGTTCGCGATATACTAGTATTACATATATGCAAATTACCTAGGTTATGTTTCTATTTCTATTTCTATTTTTTTTTTTTTTTTTTTTTTTTTTTTTTTTCTTTCATACTGTCATTTAGTGGTCCTTTACTCGTTAATCCGATGTGTCGGGTACTTGTTGTCAACTCTATTTGTCATTTATTCACTTGCCGCATGACGTTAAACTAGGCAGTTAATTGTTAGAAATTTTTCTATTTGTTTAAAAGTGACTTTGACAATTTCAAAAAGAATACTATTCCCTCCATTATGGAGTTTTTGGGTTAGCGTGTTTTTTAAAAAAAATTTAAATATTTAATTGTCAATTTTGCTTAAAGTTTTTCTTACGTTCATTAATTGTTTATAATGTGACATTCGTACCATATCAATTTCTTGTAATTTGTCGTACTTGACTAACCGCTTTCTGTAAGTAATAATTTAATTACTGTTTTCTTGGTATAGGCCTGATGATGGCCATTGTTTGCCCGAAACATGTTGCCACTTAATTGTTAATCATTAACTTCACATAAATAATTGTGATATGACTTGGAGTTTTATTATTGGTTGAATAAATAATAGTTAATCTTTCAAATTGTTTATTTTATTTCCGCCACTTTAAAAATTACTCTCTTTATCGACCTAATCAGAAATTTGTTATTAAATGTTATTTTTGGTAAATTCACGCCTAAATGAAATAATATTGCAATTTGAGAATGAAAGACAGGACTGAAAAACTGTTAAAAAAATTACGAGTGCGCAGGATTTTTGTAAAATGTAAATACCTCCATAATTATACAAAAGTTCTGCGTATAAAAATAACTGAAATATAACATTAACTGAATTATTGTAACATTAATAAATCTTCAAAATTTTGTTATTTTATTAATCTTCAATATTTTGCTGCTTTATTAATCTTCAATATTTTGCTGTTTTATTAAAATAAAAAAATAAAACCGACACAAATTTAACTTAAAAAATACCTGCAGTGTTCGCAAACCCCACGGTTCCCATAAACTGACCGAGTGTATGCCAGGTATATGTTAGCAAATTCCATGGTCGCAAAGCCCATGCCACCAAAAGGACACCCTCTTAGTACCTACAATGATCCTTCGAATTTACAGGTCGATTATAAATAACCCTTAGTGTCAGCTGTCCACCTTGTATGTTTTCTCATATGCTCTATCAAATAACTCTCTAGCGTACTCTTTTCTATACTCACTCGTATAAGCTTTCTAGAAAAAAAGAAGTAGCAAGCCTACGTATCAATCATATTATGGAAATAATTGTAGTAATGAATAGTTAATTGGTAATAAATTGTACGAAAAGTATTGTCTCAGGAACGATTGTGGTGGGTAAATATTTTCTTCGTGGAGAAGGACTATCTGGGAAGGATTGTCCGGGAAGGATTTTCTGGGGAAGGAATGTCGCTGGTAAAAATGGTCGTGGGCAAGGATTTTCGCCAGGAAGGATTATCGTGGGGGAGGACTGTTGGTATAGAATTAAAATTTCTAAAATTGTTACCAGCACTATTATACTCATGTTCCTCAAAAGTAGATATAGAAGTCTAAATTTCTGAGGTACAAAATTGTAGAAATTATTATTAAATATCAATGTGATCATCATACACATATTAATACAAATTATCATTGTGGAATTAGACATTTTCAAACCCTATTTCTATTTTACAATTGTATTTCGTAATATACAATTAAGATATATATATAATTATAATTTAAAACCATACTTAACAAACCATAGTCAAATATTTGTATATTTTTCGGACTTAAAAGCTTATAGATGTAACGAGCATTAAAGCTAGTCTTTATGATTAACAGTACCTATGCAATTTATACAGTTAGAATTCTGCATGGCTAAACCGTGAATAACAACTAAGAAGGGGTGCATAAAAAGTAACCCTTTAGGGCGTAGCGGACCATTATTTTTATGTAGATACCCGTTCTGATTAATAGCCATCATCTATCAGACTCTTTTGCATAAATAATTTACAATGGCAATATTTTTGTGGGTCTGTTAGTCATGGCCTCTTCAGATCGACATTAACTATTTTATGTTATACAAATTATTTAATTTGTTGGTTTAGTCGCATTAAAAAGGCAGATTTTAGATGAATAAAAAAATAATAAACTAATTTTTTAACTAGAAATAATTCAAAAAAAAAATCTAAAAATGCAATACCCTTTTCTGTTTCTTATAATCCCAATGATGTATTAATTATTACAGAAGCATAATATTACTATACCTACTCCATTTCATCTATTGTAATCAAATTATATTAAAATAAGCTTCATTATCTAAAGAAATTGACAGAGCTATAAAAAAACCAAAAATATGTTCATTTAAAGTATAATAATAAAGACAATATTGGAACTGTCAGTAGCATAGCGGTGCTAAAAAATATAAAAAGAATGGTACATAATGATTATATGTATTAAAATGTGTTACGTTTTTTTGTGCCACCCTGTATTTTCATTATTTCTCTACTCAATATATGTTAATTTTAAATTCGCTTGATATCCCCTTCTTATTTCCTCGTGTCATGTCCCTCTCTTCTCTTGGTATTCCTATAAAATGTCTTTCCCATGGTAATAATGTTCTTCTCTTTGCCTACTCAGTCAAAATAACTGACTTTATATCGTTCGTGTTGCTTACTGAAGATTTCTTTTTTTTCTCCCACTCATCTTATAGGGTAAGTTTTTATTATATTATATTATATTTTCACTAAAATTCTTTGATATCATTATTAATTCGACGCTTTTAACTTTTACTTACTGTTATTTTTAATTATAATAATGCCGGTACATTTTTTTATTTACTTAAAAGTTAATATCTTATCATTTATAATATTATAAATTATCTGATAAACAGGAGATTACCCATACTCAAATGTGGTAAAAATTATTCAACGAATAATGAAAGACTAGGTCATACCACAATAAATTAAATGAAGAACATAGATTGTTAATAAGGGGCGGCGACATGTTTCGGCCAATCATTGGCCATCCTCAGGCAAATAGATGTGTTACTACAAATGTAACTGGATGAAAATTTTTTTACATTGGTATGAAGCTGAACGTATATAAAATACTTAACATATTAGGAACCCATAAAATTTTTTACACTATACTTTTTGATATTCAAAAAAAAATAAAACTATATTAATGCGTGTGAAATCTCCATAATGGAGATTTCATACGCATGGTGATTTTCTCCAATTTTGGTTTTTTTTGCAATTAATATAATTTTATTTTTTTTAAACATAGTATTTGTAAAAGTTATAGCAAAAAATGCAAAAAGTTAAAGCAATTCAATGGATTTACCCATGAATTTTTGACAAAAAATTTGTTTTTTTTTGAATTTTTTAAACTGACTTTATTAAGGCATTTTGATCCCAGAAAACCTAAAAAAGGTCTGTTTCCCATTTTGAATAAAATTGAATGAAATATTAATTATTTATTGATTTTAAAATTATTCAAAAATAGGTTTAATTTTTTTAAGGTTAATATTAATATTAAATTTTTTTAAAAAATACCCTTAAATTTGTAGTAAAAAACTCTAATTTTTGTAAACTAATTTTATTAATGTATTTTGATGCAGAAAACTAAAATAATCGATTAAACATTTACTAGGGGTGTTCGGAAAGTTGGGTGCAATTACCCCTCATTTTTTAATTTGTTTTTACAGATTGTCTTAAAATTTAAGTCATTTTAATTATTTTTGTATTTCATATTTTGATCTAAAATTCGTGTTTTTCATTTTTCTATTATTATTGTTTTATATTTTTTTTCAAAAACAGAGACCACGAAATCTGGTAATTTATAAGATTTTAATCTTATATTTACTTAATGTGAACTTTTAGGGTTTTTTTCCTTGGCCAAGAAGTTTTTTTTCCTCTGCCAAGATGTTTTTCCTGGGAAATATTTTTTCCTCTGGAATTCGTTTTTCCTTTGGACCAAGTTTTTATCTCTCGACTACAGTTTCACTAGTTTTTTTCTTTGGACCAAGTTTCTTGGACTACAGTTTCCTTTGGAGAAGGAAGACAAGAAAAAAAACCCTCAAGAAAAGCCAAGTTTTTTTTTTTAAGAAAAATTAAAAAAAAATCTCTGGAACCCTATTTTTATGAAATAAACAAATATACCATTTAATTTGAGTTTAATTTCCTTAACCTGAAAAAAAGAAAGGACGGATTTTGAAATATATCATAGTTTTTTTGTCAATTGTTTCTAATTACATAAAAAAATCAATTTGACTGGGGTCCAAATTTTTTTTTTATTGTATATTCTACTTCTGATATATTTCAAATTCTATTCGTGGAACGAACCCATAATATAAAGATTTGAGCTTAACCACATTAATTATTTATTATCAACAAGATAAAGTATCGTTTAAAATAGTTTGTTGCTATTTTATGTATTGTATGGTTAAATAAAATGAAAAAAGTAAGTATGACAGGAATAAAAAAAATGAAAATAAGGTTATAAAAATAAAATTTAAGTTGTTTATGCATGATAGTTTGAGTATCGATTTTATTTTGTTTTGACAAAAAAGGCAAATTGGGCAGAAAAAAATTGTTTTTTGATGATTGAATAATTATTATTGACGGGAGATTTTAATACAAAAATAAAAAAAATAGTAAAAAAATATGTAAGAAATGTTTCAAAAAAAGGTTGGAAAGTACCTAATAAAGAAAAATAGAAATTTACTAGAATTTTTATAGAATAATATACAGGGTGTTTCATTGGGAAAGTGACATACGATAACTGCAGATAGGGGACACCTAGGCGATCTCAAATACCCTATACATAATGGGTCTAACTACTTTATTAACTAAGATACAGGGTGTTTTATCTATTTTGTCAATTTCTTGCATGGTTCATAATTTTCTAACCACACTGTATATTTTCATGATATTTGGCGGGCATATTTTATTTAAAGTGCCAATCGATCAATAAATTAACAATAAAAGAAATCCAGGTCCGGATTAAAAAAAATATTATAAAATACACAAAAACAACACCATGTATATCAGATTTTTCTAAAATAGATTCTGTATTTGCAAAGAGCACGAAAAAATTAATTTAGTGATATAATGCATTTTCGGCAAAATGTTTTTTCAATGTTTGTAAAATTTTGAGTTGGAATTCTGAAATGGTGTGAATTGTGAGAGCCCAAAATTGAAAACTAATTTCTTTTTCATGTAATTTAGTTTTAATGAAGACTTGTTAACCTAAATTGGTCAAATTTTAATATTTTAAGTATTTTTTTATTATTTTCGATAAATAATCCACAAAAAAACATTCATCTCGAATTAACGATTAAATATTAATGAATCCACCAAAAATAAATAACTTTAATTAATGAAGAATTACAAACATTTTAAAAAACGCCTAAAAAATATTACACGGGGTAAAAACACTCGTGGTTCCTCACACTCGCTGACGCTCGCGTTCGGAATTTTCCACTCGTGTCGAATTTTTCATTCTAACCTTGTTACAGAATCTACTATTAAATGGTTTTTAAACTTTTTCTTACACAGTTACCCCGTTTTTTTTTAATTGTTTTTTCCATTATTCTTTATTTGTTTTTTATAATTATTTACATTTGATTGTACATTTTTCCTTACACACAGATACATATCTTGATGGACTTTAACATATACTATTATAAATTAATAAAACATTATAAGTATTAATTATATTTTATTTATACATAATATATTCTACGCTTCATGTATAAAACATTTTATTCTAATAAAGTAATGAATAAAAACATTGCTTATAAGCCATACACTTATTATTCTTTACCAGTAAAAGAGGGATATATACGAACAAATAGCTGAGGTTTAAATCCGTCATAATCCCTAAAAGTAAGGGTGGATTTTGTATTGTACAGACCCGTCGAATTTCGAAATTTTGTAATAGATTTACATTATATTAATGGTAGATCTAATCTATAGTTGTCATTTCCATTGAACTGAAAGATTTCCGTAAAATTGATGTGCGATTAGTACCCGAAATAAATATAAAAGCAAATCATCGTTTACAAAAATGTGGAAAACATTTATGTCATAGTCAAATTAAATAGATTGTGCACAAAATTTTGCACAAAAATATAAATAAATTAATATTAAGAAAACATATTCAATTATTTAAAAAACAGATTAAATAGATTTTTTAAATAAAATGAGTTTACATTATCGATATAGGAAGGGTAAATAATTAAATTTCACACGGTTTATAGACCCTTCCCACAAAATAGTATCATAATATGACAATTAAAACATTATCAAACCAATGATACTCCAGATGATTATGATAGGTCACGTGACTGCATAACGCCATGTGTGTAGGCACGTGCCGATGCTTAAAGAGTGCTAATATCATGGGGATATGGTGACAATATATCTATTAATTTTGTTATTTTAGGCTTATTAGCCTCATAAAGAAGTTTATCCTTTAAAAAAATGTTTAATAAAATAGATAAGTAGGTAAGTAGATAGGTACTTCAGAAGATAAAAGTTTATTGTTATCACTTATTTCTCACGGAAAGCAAAAAATAGATCATCTGTTATTATAAAATAGAGCGTTCTTTTGCTATTGTAAACAAAATTTTTTTATATTTGTACTTTAATTTGGTATAACAATAGCTATATTAAGCTAACTTCAGTTAATTTTCATTGATTTTTTCTTTTCTAGTACATACAGGATGTCTGGAATTGGAAGGGATAACATTGCTATATCAGAAACCGTAAGAGATACAGAGGCGGTTAAATGGGAAAAAAGAACAATTTTGGCCATTATTACATTGGTCAAAAAATATCTACAGGGACTTTCGCCCTTCCCGAGTTATATAGGGAAAACTAAAAATGCTACTTTGGTTTTTTTGGCATATAATTTTTATTTGAAAAAATATCAAGAAATGGAAAAGGATAGTTTTATTGTATCTCAAATTTGCTACAAAACTGTACTAATAAATCTTCGTTACAACGTTTCGTGTCTTAACGGCCATCATCAAGTTAATTTTACTTTCCCGACCCACCTCCTAGAAGGGAAAGTATTGTGAACGAGCTACGACATCTGTCAAACGGAAGTACCACTATCAAACAATGACAGATGCAATATGTCAAAGAATTGGACATGCTATATGTCATTTGAAAGCCCTAGAAGAACTCTATTCAGAACAGTTAAAATTATTTCTCCAACTGTCACCTGTCAAAAATAAAAAAATGTCAAAATTTGAAACTTCAGCATTAAATATCTGAAGAAGTATTAATCCAATTGAGCTGAAATTTGGTATATGGGTTTGGGCTATCTGTCGAAAGAATTAATTAGTTTTTGTACTAGATCTGTCAAACGGAAGTATTACTATCAAAAAATGACAGATGCAATATGTCACGGAATTGGACATGTAATATGTCGTTTGAAAGCCCTTGAAAAACTCTATTCAGAACAGTCATCATTATTTCTCCAACTGTCACCTGTCAAAAATAAAAAAATGTCAAAAGTTGAAACTTTAACATTAAATATCTGATAAAGTATTCGTGGATACTCGTCGGGAAAGTTTTGGGGCGACACAACCGATTTTTTTTAAATACGGACCTGTCTTTTTTTTTACAAAATTTGATAAACCATTAAAATTCAAATTCAGGGATATATTACACTTGTTATTTTAACGACGTTTTATCTGAAATAACTAACATCATCAATGATAATAATTTTTAATTACGGTCCTGTCGTCGTTCTTTTGTAAATTCGTTTTAATTTCATCAAAACGAATATACCATTACTTAAAAATTTGGTAAAAAAGATACATTATTAGTCAAATAAAAAAGAAACCAAAATAGAAGCAATTAAACAATAACAAACATATTCGACCTGCGTTGTGATTAAAAAATATTGATAGAGAATAAAGACAAATGCAGTCATGTATCATACATTACATTTTCTACGACGTTTTGTATGACAAATAATCATTATCTTAAATCAGGCTGATGATTATTTGTTATCTTATGCAAAAAAAAATAATTAGAATAACAAATAATTTATTTTAATAAATAACTACAAATATTCAACCAACAAATTTAAAGTATTATTAGGTACATAACTATCAAAAATTTATTATACTTAAATTGGTTATAATAAATATTCATAATAAAGCAAGTCGAATATTTTTGGGATTGTTTATTTTCTAATATTTTGAATTTTTTATTTGACTTATAATGCATCTTTTTTACCAAATTTTTTAAGTAATGGTATATTCGTTTTGATGAAATTAAAACGAATTTACAAAAGAACTATGACAGGACCGTAATTAAAAATTTTCCTTTTCCATTTTTTGATATTTTTTCAAATAAAAATTCTATGCCTAAAAAACAAACAGTAGGATTTTTAGTTCTCCCTGTATAACTCGAGAAGGGCGAAAGTTCCTATAGTCCCTATAGATATTTTTTGACCAATATAAGACTCTCCAAAATAGTTAACTTTTTTTACTGTTTATGATACAGAATGTTATCCCTTCCAATTCCAGTCATTCTGTATACAATATTATACAGGGTGTCCGCGAAAATAGTAGAATTTTTTTTTTAAATAATATCTTCTACCTATATCTTTTATAAGTTCACTATATTCACGGACATCTTGTATACTACAGCTTAGGGGGTAGGGTCAAGCAGTTCATATTTTTAGATTAAATAAATGGATTATTTTGAAATTTTAGATGATCATGCTAGACCTAATATCGAACTAAGTGACAAAAAAATCTAAAATGGGGAATTCCGATTTCCTTGAAATTTATGTAAAAAGTAAATTTTTAAAAAGAGCAACTAGTATATTAGTACATATTTAGATTCTATGAAATAAATTACATATTTCAAATATTTTTTGGTTTTCAAAAAAGTATGTTTTTAAAATTATATTTTTAAATAAAAAAAAATATTATTTTTTTTTCGAAACCTCAAATGATATGGATTATATGAAGGTGATCAGATTTTGAAGTTTGAAATTCGAGATGCTATAACAAATGTAAATGGGTCATGGGCCACCCTATAACTTTTAAACGGGTAAATAGATTGATACCAAAGAGTCGTTTATAATAGATCCGTTTTTCGATTTTTTTTCATAAAGATCCAATATGGCCGACATCTTGTTGACATTTTTGTTTTATTTTTATTTTTATCTAACCTAGGTAGTCCTGATTTGGTCTAAATTACTTATAATAATTCTAGAATTTCCTAAAAAGTCTCAATTTTGTCAATTATTTATTATTCTTACTTTTATTGAACATTTAATTCAGCAAATCCAGATTTTTAACTAGAAATCAATTTTTTTAAATGAAACATGGATGGACCATCCGGTATTAAAAATTGTTCATTAAATTACCATTAAAATAATGTACATAATATTTTTTTCTGAAATAAAGGAGAAATGTTATTTGTTTTTATACTTTGATACAAATTTCTCCTGAATGAATATTTCAAGCTCATAGTTGAAATATAAATAATTATTAAGAAACAAAAATAAATAATTGACAAATTGAATAATTTTAGTATTCTTATAATGAATTTATCCCAACCAAAACATTAGCACCCACCTAGGATGGATAAAAAAATTCAAAAATATAACAAAAAGTGACAATTGACAGTCGACCCGTACTTGTTTGAAGCCGTATTAGAATTTAAATATGTAGTAATATACAGGGTGTTCCATTTGAATTTCCAATTTTTATGCAATTTCCGGTTAAACCGAGATATTGTATTTTTATTAAAAAAAAACCAAAACAGCCTTATTTTAATCTATTAACCCGTTTAAAACTTATAGGGGTGCCCCCCATGACCCATTTACACTGGGGTGGCCCACCAGATACGCGTCGGTATTTATATCGGAAATGGTGAAATATTCCAAAAAATATTTAATTCAGGTATATACAGGATCCATATGAATACAATTTAAAATTATTTTGATTTATACAGGACGTCTTAATAAAAAATTCTGTACCATAGTAATATTTTTTAAATGGAACACCCTGCATGTTTTTACAAAAACCTTTAACGCCTATAATGTAAACTAAATAGGGAAATGTAAGCCGTTTTATCTGATTTTTTCTCTTCAAAACAATTTAGTTTATATTATAGGTGTATAGATCCATTTCTTGATACGCCCTGTATAAAAAAAATAATTTTAAATTGTGATCATGTATTAAAGATTTTTTATAAAATCTTACACTTTTTCATACAGAGACCTATGCGTATATCATGAACCACCCTGTATATATACTAATAAATGAAAATAAATATACATTTTTTCCTTTATTTTTTGGTAGTGATATATAATATATTTTTTAATAAATGAACAATAAATCAAAATTTGTGACCCATCTAATATATTTTGATGAAGTAGAGCTGTCCCTAAGCACTGTGCTTAGTGCTTTGCTAAACACTCTAAGCACTTTTGTGCTCGGGAGCACAGTGCTTAAGAGCACTTTTTAAATCGGTGCTTAGTGCTTAGAGCTCGTCAAAAGTGGTCGCGAACACTTCAAAAGCCTCGCTAGCACTTGAAAATACTTCCTAGCACTTCAAAGGGTTCCCGAGCTCTCCAAAAATCTCGCGAGCGCGCAAAAAGGCTCACACTAGTAAATATTAGTGTATAATTTAAAAAAACAATAATTACTCTTTTTTACAATTTTGAAAATAATTGATTAAAACAAAATTACATCAAATATGATATACGTTCGATTCATAATTCTTAAAAAAATGTAGTAAGTAACGTATATCTATCTATCTGTATGTCTGTCTGTTTATCTTAAAGATAACTCGAGAACGATTTCGAATTTTGGAACTCTGATAACAGCAATTGACAGCTTGTCATCTTAGCTCGCCCATCAACTATTTTCAGTGACCTAAGTCAACTCTACTATCGCCTATCTGTCCGTCTGTCCATATATGAGCTACTTGGATACTGTTACAGTAAATGATAACTAAGAAGAGATAAAGCCGCGCATTATTGGTAGGTGTACGACGAATTTTGAGACCTGCGCAACCTCATAGTAGCTGGGATGAGGTAAAAAAAACTTCAGGATCTACGCAATCTTTTCGTAGTTGGCGCTTGCTATAGCTTACTGGGTTTATTAGTATATTAAAATACTAGCTTTATAAGACATTAATTTAGTACACGCGAAAATATTTAAAAAACTAGTCGGTTACGTCCCTATATGTCCCTATGAACAGTTTTTTTTGTTCTTATGTATTCAAAAATAATAAAAATTGTTTTGTTTCTATATTTAAAAAGTTCAGAAATAAATTTAAATTTTTGATATTGGTTCCTATATTCCAACTCTATGTATTTTTGTTTGACTTACTCCATTTTTATAAAGCCAACAGACATTTCCATTTCCATAATTGAATTTTTTCAAAAAGTGCTTAGTGCTTAGTGTTCGTGAATTTAAAGTACTTTTTTAGAGTGTTTAGTGCTCGCGAGCATTTTTCTGTAAAAGTGCTTTGTGCTCGTAATTTTTAAGCACCTTTTTTGGGTGCCTAGTGCTTAGTGCTCGCGAGCACTTTTTGATCTAATTGACTGAATGGTCAATTATAATTTTTTTTGCATTGTGGTGTATTTGTTTAAAAATAATCACCCTATAACTGCATTTAAAAATCCTGTAAAAAATATTGGGATTTACAGTATAAGATAAGTAATTTATAGATTTATTTTTATTTTTGAAAACAACAAGAATCTATATAATGAACTTAGGTACTTTACAAAACAAACACCATTATTTTTTTTTTGTAATTCTATATTTTCATAGTATAAAGACCCGTCAAAGATTTAGACAGATGGTCAGAAAATCGAGTATGGTGGAAATTTAATTATTCAAAGGGAGCAAATAATTGCTATTGGCAGTCAGTAGGGAGTAGGAACACTTCCTATTGTTAGTAGGACACAAGGGAAAAACGTCCCTATGATATCCGTATTTTGGAATCAGTAATTTGAGATGAAAATGAAAAACCTGCTTCCCCTTTTCATATGCGATCAAACATATACTTGACTGCATCCCTATGAATAAATAATGGAATAAACTTTGTTAGATCCAATTAGTTAAGAAAGTTTAAATAGTGTATTATATTCCTGCTTTTTAAAATTGATTTTAATATGTAAAAATATTACACGGGATAAAAATATATGCATTATGTTTTTAGTACTTCGGCCTGAAAAATTCACTTTGACAATAAACTCAAGAAGACATTTTAGTATTTCGTATTTTTTTTAAAATTTCCCATCTTTCCCCATTTTATCCGTCTGTTTTTTGTTACTTCCAATTTGTTCCGATTTTTTCCATATATTATCCCTTTTTTTCTATTTGTTCCAGATTTTTTCGGGTTTTTTCCGTTTTTTACGGTTTTTTACACTTTTTTACGATTTTTTACGCTTTTTTGCAATTTTTGACGATTTTTTACGATTTTTCACGCTTTCTTACCATTTTTTATAATATTTCACGATTCTTCTCGATTATTTTACGATTTTTTCCATTATTTTATTATCTTTCTCAATTTTTTAAAAATCCGTAAAAAATCGTAAAAAACAGCGAATCAATTTGATAAAAATTGGAACATGAAAAAAGTCTAATGACCTGTTTCGATGTTTTTAAAAATGGGGGAGATTTACTTTTTTTTGATATTTTAACCCCCTCCAGTTTCACCCCCGTAGGTCGGATTAAAATTTTTTATAATAATAATTAGGATATGAAAAGAGTGCAAAGACCTGTTACAATATTTTCAAAAAAGGCGGATATGAATTTTTTGAAATTTCAACCCCTTCCAGTTCCACCCAAGTAAGTCAAATTGAAAAAAAAAGTTTTAAGCGAATTAATTTTGTAATAATTAGGAAATAAGAAAAGTCATTTTAAGAAAAAAAAATTTCAAATTTTTTTTTATGATTTTAATACTTCCGGTTCGGGCCGAAGTAGGTAATAATAAAAATTTGTTCAGAATCATTTTATAACTGGACAAATTATGCTTTTCGATAATTATTTCACAAAAAATAGTTCTTATTAAGAAAGTACTTATTTCCTTTTATACTTGGGAAAAAAGTGTTTTCATTAATATTTTCAAAAATCCATTTTCCCGAAAAATACCAGTCTATATATTCATTATTTTTTTTTGTAATTTTTGAATTTATATTTCATTTTTCCGGGTTCAACTTAAGCCTTAATGATAGCTCAGTAGCTATTGGCCGATAAGTTAGTAGAAATCAGGTTTATAATTTAAGCTCATGAATTTTTTTGTTTACTTATGGGATATTCAATATTTATCATAATTCATAGTAAAATGATTTTAGATTTGTTTCTTGTAGTTTTAATTAAATAGTTGTAAAGTTTAATTGTGTTAAAATCTAATTATAAAAAGTCACAATTTTGTAAAGAATGAATAAATAAACAGGTTTTACTCTATCAAAATAACATTTGCAAGTGTTTTAAACATTTTTGTGCTACATAAGAAGAAATGCACTATTGTTTGTTTTAGCGGTTTCAATCTATTAGGGTGTATGTAGACCCTACGTATACCATAATCTCTTGTTAGCATCTAGACAATAGAGAAGAATTACTGTACTTTCTGCCCCTCTTCTGTTCGATGCCCCCTGGGGCTTTTAGTGGACCCACGTGGTAAGTAATGTCGTCTATAGCGGGAATCATAACGATAAAAAGTCTTGATAATAGTTTCATGTTCTAACTTCCCCGTAAAAAGTCTCGTTGTATCAAAATACAATACATAGTTCAAAAATATGTTTAAATTATTTCAATTAAACTAAGAAAAACAAAATTACAAAAAAATTTCCAAACTGTAAAATAATTAAGAAAAAGTCACAATTAACATTTTCGACCAATTAAAATCCTGCATTTTGTATCGTTACCATAGCAACTAAAAAAAATTCCGGAAATTTTTCTCCTCCTTGGAGTAAAGGTGCATGAAATTACACTGGAAATTTATAGTAAATGACATTTACATTTACCATCAAAAACCGTCATTGTCCTAGTATTTTTTTAATATTTCGGTGTAAAATTTTCTTACCGAATCCCCCACGTTCTTGAATTTTACATGAATTTTTAAAGAAAATTCATGTACTCAAAAAATTTCCGGCAATAATTCATGCCTAGGGAAATTATAAGTGAGAATTTTTAGATCAGTGCCAATAATCAAGGAAAATCAGGAAAATCAGGAAAATTTAAGGTTAATGGTATGTAAGTAAGGAAAAAGAAGATTTTGGGTTAGACCCAATCTTCAAAGTAGATATCGGTAGGTACAGCGCAGTGGTAGTAATCTGATAGAAGATTTAAAAAAAAGATAATATCGACATCTTGAACCTTGAATACAGATGTAACGGTAAATTTAGAAATTTTTTTAGAATGTCGTAAAGTGAATTTGAATATTTATTGCAACAAATCGGTCCAAAAATTTGTAAACAAGATACTAATTTTAGACCTGCTATTCCTACAAAGCGTGAGGAGCCCCTAAAACGCAGAGCAGTTTGTAGCGCAGCACTAATTCGATTTCCCGCCATTTTGAAAAGTTTGACAAGTAACTTCCGCTCTAGAACGCACATATTTCTAACTACTACTTTTCATCTGTCATTTGCCCATCTGTCATTTGTCCATCTGTCATTTGTCCATCTGTCATTTGTCCATCTGTCATTTGTTCATTCAGCTGTCTTTATCCTATTGCCGCCATAATTTTTAGTGCTCTATTTAATTAATACTGTTACTGTGGTCAAAAATAAAAAATCCAAAAAAAGCAAAAATAAAAAATCTGAAAAAACACTTTTTTCAAGCTCGATTTTTCCATAAATGTCAATAACAATATATAAAGACCAAGTGTTAGGAAATCTATAATTTTATAAATACTTAATTATGATTTAAAAACATAATCATTACTAATCAGAAACTAAATAAAAAAATAAATATTACTAACAAATAAACATCATAAAACATTGGAAATTGATTTTTTTGTTTTATTATGCATGAAAGTATTTTTTCTTGTCATCGCCCTTTTATAGGGTGATATGGATTACCTGTGGCTTATTCCGAATGATATATTTTGCATAGACATAGTGTCACCACATCGAGTTCCCTCATTGCTTAAAGGTGATGAACTATAAATTAATTTTTTAGGTACAAATCTCACGCTGGTTCAGCGGTTTTTACGTTTCATTATTTCTATTTTTAACGTTTTTTAGGAAAGTAGACATCTGTTTGCAAATACATTGAAAATCATCTGGTATGTAAAACTGCAATTGAAAATAAAAAAAAGTTAATATTCACACATGATGTAATAATAACTATTATACCATATAAAAAAATCAATGTATTATAATTATATTTTTTCTATTTTTTTTTGTTGATTTTATCTTCATTAGCCCATTTTATAATTTACATAGGTCCATTTGCATATTCTTTTAAAATCTATTTTTGATATTTTTTAAAGTTTTATAGGATTTCGGGCCTGAACTTTTAACGTTGTTTCTTTATCAAAAGTCTTTTTTAAGTGAAATAGCGAATTTAAACTTTTATAGTAAATTACCTCAGTTATCCTTTTTTTCAGATATATACCTATCACATATACCTTTTTTTTCAAGACAGTTCCTTACTCAGAACTATGTTGGTTTAATTTATATAACCATCCAGACAGTTTACAACAATTATAGGATGGTATCAAAAATATGAAGTATTTCTTTCACATGCCGTATTGACAATTCTTCAGAGACTTTTTCTTTGTATTTCTTTATAAAATTTAACTTAGCTTGGTTTTGTTTTTGTCTTCCAGTTTCTTATTTCCTGGATCGGGCAGTAAAAGTTGTCAAGCCAACAGTAGGTTCTGATCCAATTAAAAAAGAAAACTCGGTCCAAGAAAAAAAATTGTTTCAAAAAGGACTTGTTCCAAAAAAATACGTTCAGTCCAAGAAAAAACTGTTCCGTCCAAAAGACCCCTATATAACGAGGAAAAAAAAGAAAACTTCGATAAGCGACAAAATAGATATAAAGTCAATTATTCTGACTGAAGAGGCAAAGAGAGAAAATTGTTAACATGGGAAAAACATTTTATAGTCATACCAAAAGAAAAGATGAAAATCAAAATAAGTTGAGAAGCGACGCGACGCAAGGAAATTAAGAAGGGATATCAAGCGAGTCTGAAATTAAAATAAACTGAGCAGAATAATGAAATTACAGGGCGATACAGAAAAAAAAACGTAACACAGGACATTAAGTCCAGAACCAAAATTAAAAACAGTCAGTAAAATCTGTAACGAAGACGTACGTGGACCTTGCACGGCAATCCACACATAAAGTATGAGGATGAAGTGCTTAACACAATAAAGTTAGTTGCCATACGAAGGTACAATGATGTTCACTCACAGTATCAAAAGGGTCAATAGGGTCGAATTGATTATGTTGATTAAATGGTTCATCTTGAGTGATTTTGATTAGATAACCAAATATAACCTATAAATTCTGTAAAACGCATGCGCAAGGTATTTGCAATTAACAAATACGCATGATCGCAGGTCTTGCGAATGTTCAAGAATACCAAAAGCAAATGACATTCACAAAATTATGAGATGCGTACGACCATGACAGATGCGAACGCTCAAGAATAGCGGCCCTGTCCTCTGCGCATGTGCAGTGTGCGGTACAGAAAAAGAAAAGTCCTCTACTGTCTTCTACGCATGTGCTGTGTGCGGTACAGAAAATTCTTGCACCACTTCTTCACACCGTAGGAAATTAGTAACTTTGATAGCAAGTAAGTGTCTATTTTTATACTTTTCATAGTGATCGTAGAAAAACTACTATAGCTTTACGTATTAGACCTGTAAAAACAAGTCTTCAAAATTTCAACCAAATCAATTATACAGGGTGAGTCATGAGGAACTGTACATACTCCTAAATCGTATTGAAGCCACTATGGGGAATATCAAATGACTATTAAAAGGTATCTGCTCCCATTGTTTAACAGGAGCAGTTGTGAATTTTGACTGAATTAACTGATTTATTCACGCTAGAAAAAATCAGGTCCGATCTTAAAAAATTAGTTCGTTTTTTTTCATATAAAAAATTTCACCCTGGCTATGGTTTTTGAAAACTGTAATAAGTATTTTAGAAAGTACACAAATAGACAACAAAAATGGCGTATTTATTTTTTTCCTCACACCATTACTCAATTTCTAATAAAAACATCAAATTTGACAATAAATTAAAAGTTTAGCAAAATTAATCATAGATTTAAAAAAAAATACTGTACTCCCCCTGTATATTATTAAACAATGGGAGCAGACATTTTTTAAAGGCAATTTGGTATTCCCCATAGGGAGTATGTACAGTTCCTCATGACTCACCCTGTATATTTATAAAATAGTACACCTATGTTTTGCCTTATTTTTGAAAGGATATTACTTTATTCTTAATTTATGTTATTTCTGTCTAAAAAATCTATGTTTTATGTCCCATTTATCCATGCCTAAACTTTTGGCATTTTCAGGTAATGGATTTGTGAATAAAAAAATCAACCATATTTATTATCCAAACATAATTTGCATATCTAATCAATTTGCTATAAAATCAATAAAAACCCAATTTCCACAAAAATATATTTATTATTATTTCCTTTAACAAGCGGAAATATTGGTTGTAATTCTGATTTCACACCGGCCCTTCTGGCTTTTGGCTGCTATTATAAATCAGGTCCCCGAAATAGTAGAAAAGCCAGTGAGGAACGGTAAATCGCAGCTGCCTTGATCAGTAGACCATAACAACCCCCGTTCGCCGTGCAGTGGGTACCTTGCTACAGGGTAGGATTACTTTTATTTTATTCTATACAAAGAATATCGTGTTTCAAGGGATGATTGCCATAGATCGTTTTGTTTGATCTGAGTTAAACAAATTTTAGAGGTTTGTTGCCTGGAGATATTCAGGTGTATGTTTATTTAAGCACTATTCGGATGTTTGTCTGATTGTTTATTCATGAATATTTTTAAGGAATTATTAAATCTTGTATCTTGACTATATAAAAATAATAAAATTGTTAATATTTGATGTAGTGCTTTCAATATCTTTTGACGTACTTTTTACATAGGGAAAGTTTTTGATTACCGACCGATCTGACTGGCTGGTCGTTAATGTCACGTTACTGATCCCAATGACAGATGGTAGCGGTTTCGTCCGGTCGCTTTGATTAGAAAAACGCAAAAATCTTGTGTTCATATATTTTCTAAACTTTCTTAACTTTAAAAATATGGATTTATCTGCACAGTTAGCCCCATCTACTTCATATCCATTTTCATTCATTTCTTGTGCAATGATTTTCCACTACTTTAGTTTAGTGCATTTAGGGTTTATACATTTTTCTTTACCAGAAAGACGTAATTCTATAGAACTTTTCTTTTATTCAAATTCCACAATTTCTTCACAGTTTCATCTATTGATGCAAACACTGACTTGTCATTTTCAGTTTCATCTTCACTAGTAGTATCAGTATTCTGCATAATTTGGTTATATACAAGTCGAGAATAATTATGGGTTTTTTACTTGAAATTATTGTAAATATTACCATGTTACAATATACAATAATTTGTTTCTAATAACAACTACTTACTACTCATAATTTCCAAATATGTTTTTATTTGTCTATCTGGAAATCAAATGATTGCCCATTATAATTTAAATTAACAATACAGTTATTCATTTTGAATTTTCTAAATTTAATCTTAAACGTAATTTGAATGTTAATGTGTATTTGACAACTGACATTGCACTGACCGTTTCTACCGACAAATATCCCGGGCGGTGTGGTCTTGAACTGGTCGGTTGTGATCGCTAAATAAAAACTCTACAATTTTGGAAACCGGTCGATAGGTGGTCAAATAAAAACGGTGTGGGGTAATTGGTCGCGACTAGTCGGTAATCAAAAACTCTTCCTTAAAATTATTACTGTCACTCATGGAATGTCAGATTTGGTATGACAGGATTTGTGAAAAGACATTTGGTCTTTGAATATAAGGTTATTCAGACCAGATATAAAGAAAAGTAACTATGTACATGGAATGGAACACTTATAGCGTTTACCATTTACATTCACTGCGTTTGCACTGAGTTCTAGGTTGCCCTGTATCGGTGCACCGTAATATTGCACCGGGTGCAGGGTCAATGGTACACGGAGAATTTGTCACTTGTCAAATCAAGGCATCTGTTTTGTGGAACCTATGCTCAATAGGAAATCCATTACCCTTTGGCTAACCCTTCGGAGGGAAGAAATGGTCATTCCAAAACGTTCAGCAGTGTCACATAGAGAGCACTTGTTGCCTGCAAACCTATTTAAAAGTATAATATTGTGAATCATTACTCTTACCATAAAAAAGAAAGTATGTGACTTGTGGCACCGATCTGTGGTCTGCCTCCATGATTATTTCTTTTATGAAAAAAATTTGAATTTTCAAATTTTTTTACCAGCATATCTGCAGTTTCTGGTAATAGTCTTAAGTGCCCTTTAACGAAATTAAACATAGAAGATTTACCTAATTCTGAACAAATTCCCATTTTCTCACCTGCTCTTCGTTCATTTCACTTACAACATTATTGATGTAGTTGCTAATTTTTGGCATAGATGTTCGTTTTTGAATAATTTGCTCCAAAATTTCCAAATCACTATCACCCGAAGATGACGATGATAATAAAAAATAAGCTGCCTTTTTTCCCAATTCGCATCTCTCATCATTAGATGTCATTTTTATTGTGTTGCACTGCACTCGACACCACCTCCTGAGAAGGTGCGGCAAAATCCGCACTCAGTGCAACTTTGGTTGCACCAGTTTTCCAATGGTAAACGAAACTCTGGTGCAGTGCAACCAATGGTACACGAATTTTGCACTCAGTTCAGTTTCAGTGCACCCTAGTTTTGCCAATGGTAAACGCTATTAGTATAATGCGTGGTCTCCCAGTTACGGTTCCCAAGATATTTTATAAGTTTTGTTATTATACATATTGAATTTTATCATTTTTTGAAATTGTAAATATTTAATTAATAAAAAATATAAAAAGTTAAAATCAGGATGAACCCATTTATTTTAAATGTGCGAGTTGATTGAGCTAACCCACATTTTTGGTGACCCCGACGTGATGTTTCAGAATTCATATTTTTGGTGATCCTGACTTTTAAATTTTCAAGCATCACAGTTTGTTATCTTTTTACAACACCCGATCTTTTCTTTTCTTCTTTACTTTTGCTAGTTGATGGTTACCTTTTAATGAGCAGGATTCAATTATGAATTACTTTAGAGCTTCTCACTAGACACCATCCATTTTTGTTTCACTTTAATTTTATTCTCTTTAATTTCTTCCTTTTTTGTAAAATTTCTAATTTCTTCAATTTTCTTACCATTTTCATCCAATTTTTTATTATTTTCTTCCAATTTGTTATCGATTTTCTTACTGATTTTTTTTCTCATGTTTTGCAGTACCAGAGGGCAAATAGTAGTAATGCTATTTATTTTATAGTGCTACATTATTGGCGTTTATTTTGGGGTAAAGTAAAATTATACAGTTTTACGTCGACCTATTCTTCAAAAACACATAGTTTGCGAGTTATAAAAGTTTAGTAGAAAGAACAGTAGAAGAACAATATTTGCATAATCATTTTTTGGGCGCAGACGAGTTCCTCCCGGCGGTCAAAAATTTGAATACGATACAGCAGGTAATCAATGGTAGAGGATTATAGTGGGGAAAACTTAGAAAAAGCTGAAGACAATTCTTAAAAAATCATAAAAATAATTCTTGTCAGTTCTTTCACACGAACATAATTATATTTTCCTGTTTTATCAATTTACATTTTTTGTTATGTAGATGTTTTTTATATAGATGGTACATTTTAATATTGCACAAAGTTTTTTTTTCTATTCATGGGTAAAAATGGCCAATACGTGTCCCTGGTGATAAATGTGAAGGATTAGTTATTTTAATATACCTAAGTAATCTGAACTAATTTAGAAAATACAAATAAATATATTTTATTGTCCTTAATTTTTATTTTTTGAATTTCTGCGAAACCGGAGCGAACTCTTCTGTTGATAAGAGAGGTGCAGGTAAGAGAGTTGCCGCCGGGAAGAACTCGGATACGCCCGATTTTTTATTAATAACTTTATTTAAATTTGTAGATTAAATATTTTTATTTAATATTTTAAAATCTGTCTTATTTAATTTCAATAAACCCGAGTTTACGGATCTGTATACGTACCATATCAAACAATACAGAAAAATACACAGGGTTGAGCGCACGCGAACAACTCATACTTCAAATGTAATATTTCTGTAGTGGCCCGAGAGTCAAATTGTACCACCCTTATTGGCGTGCAGGGGTAGTTGTGAATGCTCGTGTTTATGTGCCAAGGGGGCGAGCAACCACCGTGCGCACCTGTTAAACAAATCGTGATTTAACGCCGAGATTTTAACGCTTGTCGTTTCATATAGTGTGTGTTTGGACTTTCGCACTTCATTATCGAACTATTAAGAGGAGGATTTACCTTGCGACAAAATAGTATGTGCAAGGGTTTCGCTTTACTCGTCCTACGCGTTTGTTTTTTATTTTTAGTAAAAGAAAAAAATATATTTGTATTGGAGAAGGTCTAATCTGTGCTCCTCTGCAGCTACATTTTGAAAATTTGGCTTTATTTTTTTTCAAAAAAAATCCAAAAATTGTTCATTTTAGACATTTTTCTAATTTTTTTTTACAAAAAACGAAGTAAAATATTCAAAAAGTAGCTGCAGAGGAGCACAGATTAGATCTTCTCCAATACACCTATATTTTTTTCATTCATTAAAAATAAAAAACAAACGTATAGGACGAGTAAAGCGAAACCCTTGCAACTGATGATTTTGCTCCAAGGAAGTGGCGCCACCGTTAGAATTTAGGGAACACAGCTTGTAAATTGAAATAAAATAAATTCTCTTGTTAGCAGAGTTTTACGAGGGTAAACAGTATGAAATAAATTTAAACTTAATTATAGAGTTTATAACTTTTCGGACAATATTTTTCTTTTAATTAATCAAAATAATTTTATTATTTGGATGACAATTTTTGTTTTTATGAACTACAATTTTCAACATGAAAATTACAATAAAACTAATTTTACTCATCATTTTTTAAATTTTACAGGAGTTTAACAACATATAATAAGTATTTAATTAATTTATTTAGTAAGTTAAAATTGAGATTTAATTTACAAATGTATTGGTACTTTTACACATCGCACGGTTAATAAGTAGTAAAAAATAATAAGATATATTCTAGCTACCCAACATTGGCATATCGGCATTATTTGACGGTTTAATTACCAACAATCGGTATGTTTTGAATGCAAAGAACTTTGTCAGCAAAAATCAGTGGTGGTGGGGGTGTGATATTTTGTCGGTACTTACTTTGGGGATAAAAGTTTAAGTTAGACTATTTTTGACACATTTTGTTATTAGTTTGATCTTTCTTAGAGATAAGTGTGGTGATTTTAGTGTTCTGATTATTTCGATTCTTCAACTATTAATTATTGTTCTCGTGAAGTGAAGGGACTATTATTAATATCAATTAGGATATTTAAAAATGCCCCGTAAAAGACTAAAAACTCGTTTATTCACATCGTCAAAGCGATTATCAAAACGAAATAGGATTTGCTGGATAAAAAAAGTAAGTGTAAAAATATTTATTAAATCAACGGATTTACTTACAAAAAAAATTAGTGGTCGTGTGAGATGAGGCCATTCCGAGATGCGGTCAGTGGGAGATGCGGTAACTTCTTTTTCATACCTGCACGGACTAGAAGATGCGTTCACATCGACCGCAGACAATAAAAATCAGATTAAAAATAATAAAGAGGGGGTGATCCCACCCAACTTTCCGAACACTCCTAGTAGAGTAATTATTTAATCAATTATTTTAGTTTTTAGGTACATTAATAAAGTTAGTTTAAAAAAATCAATTTTTTTATCAATAATTACCCTTATCTTTGAGTTTTTTAACTATTTACATTTTTGGATATATAACTTCTACAAATATTTTTTTAATTTAAAATTTAACTAAAAAATTAATTTAATAACATAAAAGTTATTTAAAAATTAAAATAAAAACTAGCGGCGAAATTCGAAAAAGTAAAAACAAAATTTGTAGGAAATTTTATGTTCTACAACTTTGATAACAAGTAATTTTTCATAAAAATGCATTTTAAAATAAATTCAAACTACCCCCTAATTCGCTTCGTGCATTTTAAACAGACCCCAATTTCTATTCGAAGCTTATGTTTCATTTTTAAATTCCTTTCACATTTTAATTGTTTATAAACAAAAACGGAAATACCTATAATACCATTATATGTATAACTGAAGATTTTATGATCCCATTATTTGTTACAAAACAGAAAGTACGTACGTAATACAATTTTAAATAAAATAATCCTATTTTCTGAAAAACACATTTTGACCCAAAGATAAATGTAATATCGAGCCCTCCGGACGACCCAATTATTCATTAGGTAAACAATCATTACTACCTTTATTTTATTAGGGGTTTACCGGACCAAACGATGTGTACCCTAATAGAGGATCCGAAAGAGTAAAAACTACTATGTGTTTAAATTATTTCCTAATTTTAAAATAATATTTGTAGAAGTTATAGCCAAACAAGTAATTAATTATGGCTCAAAATCTTGTAAAAATTATTATTCATAATTAATTTATTGTATAAATTTATTTTTATAAATAAATATTTTATTTATTTAATTTACTTATTTATATTAAAGCCAAAACTATCGTAAAAATGTGATAAATCCAGTCGATACAATTCCACCAACTTTTATAGCTACCCTGGTAGAGACCGAGAAACGTGGTCAAAAGGGATAAGACACGCCCCCTATCATAAAATATGCTTCTTCCCACCACACCGTTGCCCCTCAGGTGTATCTGTTCGTCAAGTAAATCATGCTCTTAAGGGAAACTTTTAAAATAAATTATAGTAATATTGTTTATATTTAAAAAATTTATTCAATAAGATAAAAATAGAATAACCTACATCGTTACTGAAACTCTTACGTCATGGGGTTCCCTTCATGTCCCCAACTTGTCTCCATCCCCCATTTTTCATTTTTTTTTCAACTGTATTTAACCGTTATGCTATAATTTTGATTATTCTATCGGTAAATTAGAGCTGATAAAAAATATTGTCTTGTGTAAGTAATGTATTTTTCTAGGCCTGAAGATGGCTCATTAGTCAAAACTAGTTGTCTAAACCTTTCATTTTT
This sequence comes from Neocrepidodera transversa, assembly GCA_963243735.1. Classification (NCBI taxonomy): domain Eukaryota; kingdom Metazoa; phylum Arthropoda; class Insecta; order Coleoptera; family Chrysomelidae; genus Neocrepidodera; species Neocrepidodera transversa. The sequence continues at coordinate 7,617,301 of OY725338.1, forward strand.
ATTATATTATGGCACATGAGTTTTATTTACTAAATATTTGACCACATTCGATTTAAAAAAAATAATAGTCTTTCTTTTTAAAAATTGAAAATTTTTGCCGATTTTTATACAAAAATGGATATATAGAAAGAATATTCAATCAAGCGGTAGTACTTTAATAATAAAAATATAAATCATAAATTGAACAATTTTTTTAAACGGAAAATACAAAAAAATAATCCCTCTTTGCCGTGACCAGGATTCGAACCTGGGTTACCACGGCCACAACGTGGGGTCCTAACCACTAGACGATCACGGCTATTTGAGATTATAATAATTATTTATTTATATTATAAATTCCATGTCATTTGCACTACTTTTACTAAACATTATTATAACAAAACCCAGTCATGCGAGGCGTGACTAAATTCGGTTTTAAAAAGTATTACGCAATTATCAATAACAATAAATTATATTTTAAGAAAGTAAAGGAGATTGTTTTTTATTGCTCTTATAAAATTTAATATTTTTAATCAATAATATACGGTTAGGAAACAAACTGAAAATATTATATTACCTACATTATGTGTGCGAAGAAATATGTGTTAATAATGGTACAACTATATAGTCTTTATTTTTATAATTATATGTATTAAAAATTGAATTACTTATATTAGAATTTTTTTGTTATCAAAAAGTTGGTAACATTGTTTTATTTTTAAAGTAAAAATCATGTGTAGCAGCAACGATAAAAAAGCATTAACATCTATATTCGTTAATAATGGTGCAATTTTAATAAAAAAAAACAATTTAAAATTTATATACATTGAATTATTTTCACTTTTACTAAACGAGCTATTTTGTCAATTATTTTATAGTTTGCTTTTTAATTTACTTCATTTTTAATTTTGACCTGTTAAAGGTTATTAGTTCGAGTAGGGTAAAAAATGTGATTGGTTGAAAGACTGTTGCTTGCAAGGGCGTAAATATAAGGGTAAAGGGGTAATTACCCCCTTCAGGATACAAAAAATAGCACCAAAAGAAATAAAATTCTAGAGAGGCTCAAACGGTGGTGCACCGTTTGGGAAATTCGGCCCATCGAGCGAACACTTTTTATGCTGTGAAAATGTTACTTTCCTATGTGGTCGTAGGAAAAATAGTTCTTTATTGTTTGATTTCAACAGGAAAAGCGGTATTCAAATTAAAATAAGGAATAGACGTAATATTTTAATAAAACGCATGTGCTGCATTAATAACAAAAGAACACTAGCATCTATTTTCATTACTACTGGTCATATTTTAACAGGAAAAACTCTGTTCGATTTGAAATGAGGCATACTTAAGGAAAAACACAAGCGAAGTAGCAATGCTAAAAGGACACTAGCGTTTATTTCCATTATATTATAAATGTGATGTATCTAGAATAAATACGTAAAGAAACAAGAGAAAACCGGCAATATTTTTGCCATAATTTTTTCGAGTTTTTCGAAAATTTAAAGTCACACAAACAAATTTCTATATATTATAAAAAAACTGAAAAAGTTTAAGTAAGTATCATGTTATGTTGATTATAAAAAAAAGTTTAATTTAAAGTTTATATATTTAAAAAAAATTATGTTAATGTGTGAATATTCTTTATTATTATTATTATTCACCTTCTTAGAACAAATCTAAAAATGTAAAAACATACAGGGTGTTCCATTTAAAATAAGGAAATTGATGCCGACTTCCGGCATAACCGGAAGTAGCTGGTTGTTCTAAATATTTTAAATCGATTGGGCATCTCCGAAAACCTCATATCCCATATTTACAAATTTTAATTCCGCCTACCTCTAATGAGCCCTCTAAAAGAATCACCCTGTATAGGGTTTGAAATTTTATAGATTGCAGCATTTTGTGATGTGATATATGGGAATAGTAAAATTATTTTAAAATCATATCTAGAATATAAATTGGGAGAAAAAGAGAATTTTGAAAGTTTATAAGTAATCAGAAGTGATACAGGAAGTATAGTAGGTATTTTTACTTTTTTATAAAAAAATCTAGTGATTAAATAAAAGGCTTATTTTAATAAATGGATTATTTACTGTAATTTAAAAAATCGGTCAAGTGCGTGTCGGACATGTAGATGGCACTGCGCTAAATAACTTTTTTCGATGTGAGAATTTTTATAACGTAGCACATCTTGTAGAAAAACCATTTGTAAGCAGATTTTATTCTAATAATCTAACCATTTACGAGATATTTAAGTACAAACATTGACTTTTCCAAATAATTAAAATTGTATATGGGATATGTAGCAGTAGGAAAAATGCTGTCACCTTATATTTTATTACGTGTTTTTTATAAAAAAATATATATTTCAACATTTTATGTTTAGCTACACTTAAATTTAAGTTTAACTTTTACATGTTTATTTTAAATGTGTTCCGAGTTAGATATAAATAAATTAAACTTAAAAGTTAAAAAAAACATAATAACCTGGGATTAGGTATGTCTGGATAAATAAATAACAATAAAAGTTATACTCTTTATTCAAAATATAATATTTTATTATACAATTTTATAAAATCCTTAAATATATTTAATCACATTTTCAATATTGATATAAAACACATCTCTGACTAGAATTTTATTTTTGACTAGAAATTCACGAAACGTGGTAGAAAATGAAATTGTATAGTAAGTTTCAAGATATCACATAATACTGTAAGCAGTCCCGGAAAAACAAATTTTCAGGTAATTATTTTTTAAATAATATTTTCTTCGATTAAAATATGAAGAAAAATTTTTTTTTGAATTTAAAATAATACGAACTTGTGTTAAATATTTTAATTTTTCTTTATTTTTATTATTTATTTTGGAGACTCGAGTTAGTTAAGTACAGACAAATTTTTTTATTAATTTTTGACTTTATATGTTTTTGTTTTAATGTAAATTTTATTCGAGAAGTATTTTGAGTTTTAAACTGTTATTATTCAAATTAGCGATTTTTTCACATCAAGAGTGCAAAACGTAGAAAAACATTAATTACAATTGTCAAACTCTTTCATTTTAAATTAAAAAAAATCATAAAATCTAAAACTGACCATCTAAAGAAAAACTAGTATATTGTGTCACGAGAGCAGAAAATGAGCTATAGCAGCCTGCGGATATTAGATACACGAGCGAGCGTAGCGAAGCGAGGGCAGATAATAGTTAAGGGCTGCTAAAGCGTCTTCTGCATGTGTGATACCCAACTGTTTTTCGCCTACCAAAAAAAAACAATAAAAGAAAATATAACACAAATATTTTACAGATTTTTTTGTCTTGATTTCAGACTTTAATTTACACTGAAATTTAATGAAAATTTATCTGAAACATCAAAGTATGCAAGTGACAGTTAAAGGTGACTAGATATAGTGAAAAACTACAAAATCGTGTTGTTATGACTTTTTGCATACCAGGAGACGATATAGTTATTTTCCTAACAAGTGCGGAAAGTTATACTTTTCCGCACGCAATTGCAGTTGCGAAGCGGAGTTCGGGCATGCAATTAAGTGGGGAAAAGATACTTTACGCAAGTGTTAGGAACAATATTTTTTCTACAAGCGCCTAGAATTAAAAAAAAAATTAGCAAAATATTTTTTTGTTATTAAACAAAAATTTTCTTAGTGCTTCTTAATAAATAAAACATTAGGCTGAAAGTAATCATAGTAACCAAGCAAGAATTAATTTTTAATCATTTTAGAATTTATAAAATCAGTGCGGAAAGTTATAACTTTCCGCACGCTTGTAGAAAAAATATTATTTTGGCTCTATTTTTAGGGTTGATATGATTCATTTTCACATAAGGTAGGCGAAAAATATAATTGTAATTTAATAATATAAGATAATTATATGATTGAATATATAGTTACGTAGATTATTAATAGCATGAAACTAACTATACTTATCTGAGATCAAAATTATTTGTAAAGTCAAAAGTCATTTTTACCGATTGACTTCATAAACCATATATATGTTTAAATTCACAAATTTATCATAAATAGTTACTAAACCATTCAAAAAGTCGAAATAGTATAAAAAGAGACAAAAAATAATATTATGAATTATAATAATTATTTATTCAACAAGTGTGTAAAGTGATACTTTTTTCACCAATGTGAATTTTGTGGCAAGTGCGACAATCACATGAGTGAAAAAAGTCACTTTACACACGAGTTGCATACAATTTTTTATCTACTATCAAAAAATATGTATGTATTAAGTAAAAAATAAACAATCAACTTTACGCACTAGTGCGTACTAATATATTACGTAACAAGAGTTGTAAGTAACCCATTACGCACGAAGTGAAAATGTTTACGTAGGAGTATGTAACGTACTATACTTTTTCTACGCCCACTTATTTTCTTCTAATAAATAAAGGACATTGCACTTATTTAAATTTTATTGTAATTTCGTACCTTTCTTTGGATTTTAGCGATAACAAAGCGTGCTAAAAAAGTCGACTTATTTTTTGAAAAATTGTATAATGTGTTGCCGACATTTAGGGGCATCACTCTGTTAATCCAAAATGTATGTCGCTAATGCTAAAATTGACTAAATTTATGTAAAAAGACCAAATAAAGTCGTACGTAGATAAAAATTTGATTGCAATTTGATTAAACTAAGAAATTTAAGTTTTCTTATCAAAACGCATGTGTATGTTATGAGATCTAATTACGTGCGATTTTTAGCGTTAACTAACATGGGCGCAGAAAAAATACTTTAGGTATGTGTAAAGGTAGTAATTTACATACGGAAGTAGAAAAAATATTTTGAAGGGAAAACTACATTTATAAACCTTAAATATTCCAACAAAAATATAGGTATATCAAAATTTTTATATCCGACCTTTTGAACGCTATAAATTGTGATCAATTATTCCATTAAAATTGGCTGCAAGTAGGTATCAAAATATTTTTAGGAAAAAAAAGTTAATAGTTGTTTTAACGTAAATGAAAGAAAGATCGATCAACTTTAAAATAAATATTTTAGGTTAATTAATCTCGCTTCTTTGGTTACCCTGTATACCTAAATAACAATAGTTTAAAAACATCATGTTAATAACTGAGTCTGTAGAAAATTAAGAAAAATAATATTATTACTTTATGGCCGATTTCATTATAGCAAGTTTAATCAAGATATTAAAATATTTTTTTATTTCAGTATTATTGTTAAATTACATAACTAAATAGTTATTTTATATTTTTATATTTATTAAAAAAAATGTTGAGAAAAATTTTGAACTTTGAAAGAATTCTTTATATTATTAAAACTGAATCGATTGATTTGAAATTTTGACATTAGTTGTAAAATTAGTCCAAGAGCTAGAGCAAAAAAAGTAGGTTCATAACGTAATCTTCTACAGATTAAATTTTATTGTTAGAACATGTCCCCTGAAATTATTTTCAAATAGTCGGTACGGGTGTTAGCGTCAGAGCCGTCATTTTGAAAAAGATGTTTTGTGAAATATCTCGTAAACCCTGCATCGCACAAGAAAAATAGTAGAATACATTTTTGTATATAAAACATTCTCTACAACTTTTATTTAATACTTTTTTCTGTATAATTCATATATTTTTATTTATAGCGCTCCAAACTCAGACTTGGTCAGTGAAATAACGTGCTACGCGTATTAAATTATTAACAATTGGACCAATAGTAACGGATATATTAACTAATGCCCATTCGGCGTTGCTTCTGCGCAGGATTTTTCTTTACGTATTTATTATACATCATATTTCAAACATAGCTCCTTTTTTTCCATAAAAATTGGATCAATAGTAACGGAGATATTAACTAATGCTCTTTTGTCAACTCATAAATAAAACCAATAAGTTATACATATCTCAAATCATGTACCACAATAACATTTATTAAAAAAATTTTTTAAAAGGCAACTAGTTTCGGTTAAATAACCATCTTCAGGCCTATAATAAATATACATCATGTTGGTGAAATTTATACATTGAAAAAACAACTTACCAAAATAATAATAGAAGGGATTAAATGTTAAATAATATTAGCATATTATTACAAGTGCCGCTACTAAGTAAAGGAGGGGCGGAGGAAAAGTAATAAGGAGAGAATGGGGTAAATAAAATAAAATAAAGGGAAACCCAGGTGGGTAAAGAACACTTATTAAAAAAAATAAATTTGAGTATAAAAATTTTTTAGGGGAGGACTTGTGAGCCAAGTCACAGTGATTCGCCTTATAGGGCGTTCAGAATGAGCCGGAACAAAAGTAGGATAGGAGGGTTTCTGGAATGATATGCAACGCAGTGCAAGTAAAATTATACTGCCAACTACAACCACGATATCTGGCGAATGAGACAGTCCACCAAAGGACACAGTAAAGGGTAGCGAAGATTAAACGCTCCCTCAGAAAATTCATAAAATCTGTAGGCATTGACACCATCAATGGGAAACAGTAGCTGAACAAAATGACAGGTAAAGCCGGAAATGACAGTATTTGTATATTTAAAAACAAGCCGGAAACAGGAAGGATAATTAAATAGAAGAATGATGTGGAAAAAATTAGTACGAACACTTATAATAGCAACGATATAAAAATACAAAATTCAAAAGATTATTAAAAAATTAAAAACATGATACGTAAATAAAAGGCTCGGACTGGGGTTTCGTTATCATCATAACGCATCTCTGTATCGACGTCATGGCGCTCCCTCTCTCTCTCTCTCTCTAACACACTGAATGTCCAATACCTTTCTCTGGCACTCATTGATTTCCCTACATCTATGGTAGGAATAGCCTAGACTATCTACTTTTGGTTGTATTTGTATATTTAAAAACAAGCGGGAAACAGGAAGGAGAATTAAAGGGAAGAATGATGTGGAAAAAATTAGTACGAACACTCATAATAGCAACAATATAAAAATACAAAATTCAAAAGATTATTAAAAAATTAAAAACGTGATACGTAAATAAATCGCTCGGACTGGGGTTTCATTATCATAGTAACGCATCTCTGTATCGACGTCATGGCGCTCTCTCTCTCTCTCTAACACACTGAATTTCCAATACCTTTCTCTCGCACTCATTGATTTCCCTACACCTATGGTAGGAATGGCCTAGACTATCTACTTTCGTTTGTTATTTTAAAACATTAATTTTCATTAATTGAGCTCTTTTATGCCCTTGTCCACCTTTTCCTTCTCATTATTATGCGTTATGAAATGTTTTCTGTGCACTACGAGCCACATTTTCACTAATAATTTACGAGGTGCAAGTTTTGCAAGCCTATAGCTCTAAAACTATAAATTTTACGAGAAAAAGTTTTAACGAACGTGGCACGTTATTTCCGTAAGTCTGAGTTTGGAGCGCTATAAATAAAAATCTATGAATTATATGGAAAAAAGTTTGTAATAAAAGTTGTAGAGAATATTTTTATGTACAAAAACGATTTTTACTATTTTGCTCGTACGATGCACGGTTTACGAGATATTTCACATGACGTGTTTTTCAACCATCCACCATCCCACCAACTTGAATTGACTTTCAGGCGATACCCTGAAAGTTATATAATGCCGATATTCGCTTCCACCTCGGGGATTGTACATTTTAAAATTCAAAATAACCCCCAAAATCGATAGAGAAACTAATTTTAAGCAAAAAATGTAGGATAAAGTTTTTTTGATAACACAATAGTTTTCAAGTTAGTCGTGATTGAAAATGACGAAAAAAAAAACATGTTTTTTAACAGTTTTTCGCGAATAACTCAAAAATGTTTCACGAAAAAAATCATTTTTATTAAAAATAAAGAAAGTTTCGCTCCTCTATTATTTTAGAATAGAAAGTGAGTTATGGCTACTCGATAGCAATTTTTTTTTATTAACTTTCGGATTAATATTTATTAATATTATTAATATTTAATGATATTTGAAAATTGATTATCATAGTTCAACCCTTGGAATTTTTAACCATTTCTAAATTTTTACTTAACTTTTAAGATTTTAATGTGTTTATTTTATTTGATACTGCCCCGTAAAGCAAAGCGCAGTTGCCGTATTGATCACTCGAGACATTGCTATGCATAGTACAAAAATTTACAGTCTGTATGAAAAAAACCTACTAAAATATTTTGAAACCTGCTTTTTATAATATTTTCCAATCATGCACCAATGGATATTCCACAAATGTATCATCCTTTTATACAATTAGCATAATCATACCCTACTTGAAAACCATATTGATCATAATTTGTACTACTCGTATATGGCTCATAAGTATTACTAGAATAAGGTTCAAGTTCATTAGAACAACTAAAACCTTGATAGTCATTAGCAACGCAAGTTTCTGGTGAATCAATATAATCCTGCATAAAACTAGCATTAGAAATGCTACCACTAGTAACTATTGCGTGTCCTAGTTTTTGATCAAAATTTTTAGAAGTTATCGTATTGCCATTTTTACTAATAGAAACAATCATATTTCCAACATTAACTGTAATATTATCCCCACCAGATGAAAGTTTTTCTAAATCATTAACAGCTTGTGATAAAGCATAAATGTAATTATGAGCAAAGCGTAACGTTTCTATCTTCGTCAGTTTGGTATCTTCAGGAAAAGTTGGTAAAACACATCTGAGACGTTCTAATGCTTCATTCAGCATGTGCATCCTATTTCTTTCTCTATCATTCGCTTTCATTCTTCTTACTCGTTTTATCCTCATTATTTGTGTAGGACTCTTTGCTCTAGAGACTCTATTGCGACCAGTAGCATATCTTCGTTTCGGTTTTTCTTTCAGTGGAGTAGAGCATTTACTCTTATCATTTACAAGAGGATAGAAGAATTCTAGTTCGTCGTTGTTATTTTCGAAGATGTTTCTTTTATAATGAGGAGTACCCTCCCAAGGCTCATAAGGAATAGGCGGTTTCACCCTTTCGATAAGGCTACTGTGGAATGCGGTATTAAATTTTTCATAAAGTTCCCGGTTAAAATTTTCTGGTAGTTTTCGTTTAATTGGCGATAGATCAGAATCAAGATCGAAATAGTCACTTCGATCGTCTGTTATATCTGAAGATTCAGATTTGAAGGAATATTCGAAACCTGAGTCGCAACTGTCGTCGTAGGAAAGGTCGCTAAACTTAGTGATATGTGACATTCTGAAATAGAAAAAAATAAGTTAGAATTGTAGGAATAAAGACATATTAATAAAAAAATTGAGAATAGTGTAAACATTAAATATAAGTTTATGGGAAAGATGAGAATTTTAGAGTGTAGTAAAAACAAAACATCAATAATATTGGAATTAGCTCTTTTGACCTAGAAGAAAAATTTAATATAACGCTGTAAAATTTAAAAATTTAAATAAATGTCGAGAAGATAAATAAGAAAATTTTAATAAATACAGTGGTTTATAAATTTTTCTATTTCGTTTCAAATCCACTATGTCTGAATAAAATGTACAAGTGACAGTGGCTGGTTGTGGCTATGGAGCCGACAACTCATAAATATCATCAATAATAATTAATGATGGACACGAAAAGCTGGAGTTAAATGGATTTAAAAGACACATAAGTAAATACAAGAAAAATATTTGTTGAATCACGTTTATCAGTGGCGTTCAAGAGCAGTAAGGGACTATTTTATACGACACTACTTAAATTTTATTTTTAGTCTTATTTTTATATTTGGAAATGGTCTTTAATGTGCTCCTAATTTATTTCTTGAAAGTGCATTTTTTTCTAGATACATTTAGTTGACAATATTATATTAATTTTCAACCTCACTCCCAACATGTAAATGAGTATAAAATCGAAAAAAAAAAGAATTTGCGCGTGTTTGTACCTTTAAAACAAGAATTGAAATACATCTTTCTATAAATTTAAAACCATTTTAACAAAACGGAAAGGTTTGTTTTATTAAAAATAATTTGTTTTCGACGAAAATTCCAAAAGTTCTGCAAAAATGGGTAAAATAATTTTCTTGACAAGTGTTTTAATTTCCAATATTTCCAAAAGTTTTAAAAAGTACTTCAAGTAAAGATTTCTTCACTTACACTGTTTTAATTAATTTTCATGTAAATAAGGATAAAATCGAAAAGAAAAATAATGTCGTAGTAATCCACCAAAAAAGCAAAAGTTCTTCAAATCGGACAGGAAATTCATTTTACAAATTGATGAGAGTATAATAATTTGCAATCTATTTTACATATGCAGAATTTGACAAAAAAATGTTTTATGTTATCTGAAAAATAAAGATTTCTATATAATAAATGACATTCACTGCTAAACCAAATTTGAAATCTGAAAAGAACTTTTTATTCAAATACATTAAAAAAGAAAATACAAAAAGATGTGGTATTTGCGAAAATCTGTCAAAATCCGAAATAAGCAGTGACATTAACAAAGTCACTAGACCATTTAGCGATTTAGATTAATTTTCGCCATTTTTCAGTAGTGACCAGATCAAGTGGAAGATATTTTAAAGGGCACATGCTATGAACTAACCAGTGCCCTTATAAGCGCACTGTATAACATTAACAGTTCAAAAATTTCTTCAAAACACTGGGCAACCGATTTCTTGCAGATGGCGACTAAAATGCTCAATACAACTAATAACTCCAAGAGGTAGACAACTTTGCAAGACTGTAAATTGGTCAATTATTTTGCATGTTTAATGAAACAATTTTCTTCCATTTTCTCAGGGTAAGTCCAATCAAAAATTCTATTCAAATACCATAAAAAAATAAATTTAAATATCTTTACCACTCCATTAATAACAAAATAAACTATGGGTTATCATTCAAAATAAAGAAAATACTTTTTTCTACGGCTATAATACAAAACTGCTCTTTCTTAACTATTCTTGATAAATCAATGAGGTACATTGTATATCTCCAATTTTATTTCCGTATCTGATAACACAATAATTTATTGTCTAATTATTTCAATAAATCAGATCTTTCATGGAATGTCAATTCCAAGTAATGACAGTTCTATTTTCCTATATTTATATAGCTGAACGTTTAAAATCAGGCATGTTTAGGTTTAATTCCAGAATTATCTAAGGAAAAATATGAAAAGTCCTACAAATCATTTTTCAAGACTTCTCATTTATACTAAGTGTAATTGATATTTTAATTGTACCTAAATAGAAATTTTGAATGACGTTAAATTTGAAATTCATGTTATTTGTTAAATCATTTCGCTATTATCTATTACAGCCGTAGAAAAAGTATAGTGTTTAACTCGCATAGAATGCTAATTTCCCACTCGTATGATTTGCAGCATTCGCCTGCGGCTCATGCTGCAAACTTCATACTCGTGGGAAATAACTATCATTCCTTGCTGGTTAAACAATATACTATTTGAGGGAAGTAATTACACTATAAAAATTTTGTTTTAAAAATAAAAAATAATTAGCCAAAAAAAAAAAACTTATGTTACTACAACTCCATTTTCCTAAATTCTGATATAAATATTTATTCCACAAATTAATTTTTCTCTATCTTTTTCTTCAATATAACTATTCTAATAGTCCATTTTGAAATTAATAATTCCTTCAAATGCTTTTCAACCATTATAGTTTTCTTTTACAAATTATCCTTCTAACCTCTGTACATTAATTCAGTATAAAATTTTCTGTAACTCCAATATTTATTTATTTTTGAAATGTTTTTTAATATTTCCTTTTTTAAGTCAAAGTTAAAAATCTCCCGTCAAAACAAGACCAAAAAAAACTTTTCTCCGCGACCATTACTGAATGTATGAATTGTGAAATCATTTTTAATAATAGAATGTAAACATTCACCCCCTAGAGTGTGAATATTTATTCTATAATACTTGCCTCTTATGCATTTTGCATGTATTTTCATTCTTTATCGAGGTAAAGAATGGATTTTCTGTAATCGAAATAAACAATATGGATTGCCCTGGATTTCAAAAGTGTCACTGTCAGATATAAAATGGCGACGGTAATAATTATTTTCAAACAAGTTTTAAATTAAACAAAATAATGAGTGAAAAATCAAGTGAAGTAGATATAGAATTTAATAATATCTGAAATTGTAAATTATGAAAAAACACCAATGCACCAGATTTTAATTTCGGTAAGTGTACCACAGCACTATAAATATTAATACAATGTAATACAAATATGTCAACAAATAACTTGTGTTCAGATTTAATTTAATTTTGATTTATACTTTTTGATCGTGGAGAAAATATAGTCTGTTACTCGGTCAGAATGAAAAAATTCGACACTCGTGGTTCCTCACACTCGCTTTCGCTCGCGTTCGGAATTTTCCACTCGTGTCGAATTTTTCATTCTAACCTTGTTACAGAATCTACTATTACCACACCATTTTTCCCAAAACAAAAAAAAACATACTCAATCCCAACATGCATGCATGCGGTTTTTCCGCTTTTAAGGGAAAACTATTGGAAAAATCTTAATTTTTGTCATTAATGTAATTTTGTAGAATAATTTTTATTTAAATTTTTTTTTCAAAAAAATTCATCTTTGGTAGTTTTGGGTCAAAAATCGCAAAAAATTATATGTATCTTAAAACTGTATGTCGTTTGTGGATGATACTTGTTTTCTGACCTCAAAATCTACACTTTTCCATAAAAAAAAAAATTTACAGTAAAAAAGACCGATCATTTTTTCCCTATTTTCCTGGAGTATATATGGCCGGTGGGATAAATAATATATGCGCAAAGTATATATCAGTGTATGACAAAGAAAGTATTCGGAAAAAATAAATGCAAACGTTCGTTTAATAATATTAAACGAATTTGAACAATTGTGCTATTCTGTCAATTATGATTTTTAATCCATGATAATAATTTAAAAAACAAATAAATTCTTAGTATACTATTTATCACACTTTCTAGTCAAAACAATAAAAATATCTTAAGAAAACTAATCGTGAAATTAGCGAATGGGTTAATGGAAATCCTGCTATTGTTGATAAAAAAAACACAAAACAAAATAATAATATTAACTATAAGAAAAATATTTACTTAAATTAATTTATTAATTTTTTTTTAACGATAAACTTACTTTAGTTTCTATTAATCCTAATAAAAGTAAAAAAAAGCACCACGTAAACACAAATAATCACGTCACACATTGAGTTCACTGAAACTTTTTGGCAAACTGAGTTTACCATGAAGGGTGGACTCCTTTATATGAGTGGGTCGAATGCTTAGAACCCCTCCACCAGTTTGCATAGTTTATAGGGCCATTTCTAAAGGATTTAACTCGAGAAACACCCTCCATAGAAAATATTAATAGCTGGTGGGTGACCAAAGCTATCCAAAATTTGAGATTTTTTTTGTCAAATAAAAAATTGACATGAAACATGAAGGATATTAAGATCTTGTTTATAAATTACCAAAATTTATTCAAAAAAATATTAAAACTGATTAATAAAGTACAAACTCGCAAGTTCTGTTTATAATTTACAATAATATCGACTACTATCAAAATTGTACCCTTACTAACTTGATAATAGGCTAATTGACTTAATTAGAAAAATCGGTTAATACTTGTTGTGATTGAACACATTTGGCAATTGTGTCGGTTGACGTGTTAAATATGACAATATATTTGAGCAGGCGCCATACGATGCTACCAACACCTTCCTAAGTTGGACGCTTGATGGTTGGACGTATGGTGTGGCCGTTGCTCGAACTACTAGTGTCCAATGACAAGTGTCCAACGTTCGTGTTGCAACATCTTCGGATTGATGTTGGTCTTTTGATCAGTTTTTTTCACTGGACAGTTCAGAGTACAGTTGGAAGACACTGCTACACGATCCCGTAGATTGCTTTTGTCTTGTATAGCGTAGTGTCAGTGACGTAGAACAAACAGAGCGTATTCCATAGGAGTACGTAACAGACTATATTTTCTACACGATTCAGTAAGAAGGAGTCAAAATTAAATTAAATCTAAACACAAATTATTTGTTGATCTATTAATATTTATACTGTTGGTATACTTACTGAAATTAAAAAGTGGTGCATTGGTGTTTTTTCGTCTCCGTGGGACTTGCGAACGTGGGCTTTTCGAACAGAACCTTTTTCGTTGGTTTTGCGAACACGCATACCTGGAATCAATCTAAGCGCTGACCATCGGTGGGATTTGCGAACACGCTTAATATTAAAACTATAAAACTATTAATATATGATATTATTAAATTATTATTTAAAAATGTTACGAGTCCAAAAAATAAATATTAATAATCAGTGATTGAATGGCTAAAATAGCAAATTTTTTGATTAACCTAAATGATTAATAAACTTTATACTAAATGTTATTGAAATAATTTTTTTATGATCCTATACGGCTTTTTTCCGGCGGACACGTGTGCCCTATAAATATAAATTAGCATAAAAATAATATAAAAACATATAATTATCAAATTAAAAGAAAGATTTAAATTTGCTCATTATATTTCTATTTAAGAAAAAAAAATGAGGGGTATTCCCACAAAATTACACAAAATTTAAAAAAAAATTTTTATTTTGGTTATAATAATTACAATTCTAAATTCTAAGAAACTAAAATACATTTTAAAATTAGGATTTTATATTATCTTTCGAATGGTGAAAATCCCATTTCAATAACTTTAATATTTTAGAAGTTATTCAATTTAGTTTAAAATCGTAATGTAATTTTAAATATTTCTTGTCAATTTTTAAAAAATTCCGCAATTTTTGTAATAACATTTTGAAAAAAATTATAATTATAAAATTAATTATTACAAATTTAAAGATATTTTTTTAAAATTTTTAATATTAAAATTTAAATAAAAAATAATAATTTAATAAGGATAAAAATTGCTTAAAAATTAAAATAAAAACTAGCGGCGAAACTATGCGGAATTTAAAAAAAAGTAAAGACAAAATTTGTAGAAAATTTTATATTCTACAATTTTGATTTTTTGTAAATTTTCATAAAAATCCATAATTTTGTCTCAAAATCTAAAAAAAAGTCGCAAATGTCTATATACATTATTTTCACTCCCTCTAGCGACGAAACTATGAGGAATTTAAAAAAACGGTAATGACAAAATGTGTAGAAAATTTTATGTTCCACAACTTTATTTTTATAAATGTAACACTCTGTACCACTAATAAATCTTCAATATTTTGCTGTTTTATTAAAATACAAAAATAAAGCCGACACAAATTTACTGACCGAGGATATACCAGGTATGTTCGCAAACCCCACGGTTCGAAAAACCCGTCATGTTTTAAACGCTCAGAAAAACTTAATTAGAGAAAAGGAGAAAGCATTATATTCAGTGTTCGCAAGTGCCAAGGTCCCCATAAACTGACCAAGGATATGCCAGGTATATATTCGCAAATCCTAAGGTCCGCAAATCTCACGTTCGCAAAGTCCACGTCACCGGTTTTTCATATTTTGAACTTCAGGTAGAGTATTATTAAATTCCGTAGCTACTTCAATCGATACTTCACTCATTATTTTGTTTAAATTAAAACATTTTATCTAACACTGGCAGTTTTGAAATTCAAGGAATTTTACATTATTTAATTCGATTACATTCTATACCTTGATATAGAATGAAATTACATGCAAAACACATAAGAAGCAAGTGTGTCAGAATAAATATTCTAACTCTAGAGCGAGAATTATTATCTTCACTAATTCACTACAATGAATCTCTAATTTATTCTTTAACTTTTAATAGTATATTATTCAACGAGCGGTAATGTAGGTCATAACTCACGCAGATGAAGTTTTCAGCACGAGCCGTAGCTATTACCGCAAGTTGAATTAGTTATGACCATTACGGCAAGTTAAATACTATACTTTATCTACGACTATAACAATAAATACTAAGCTGCAAGTACAGAGAAAGAACTTTATTCACAATTTATAGGGAGTGTGTTTTTTAGGATGGAGTAGAAAGCTTACAGAGACGATGCTTTATATTTATTGCTAAGTTCTTTAAAATATGCCAAAAGTACATTTTCTGTAAACGAGTTAACTTTCTTACTTCGACACCAATCTTGAAAATTTTTGTATACACCTTTATATTTGTTTTGTGATTTTTCGGGTAAAAAAATCTGTATTGTAGCATTGTCTATTTGTCATATTTCTGGATGCAGATAATATCAAAAAACAACAAAAAAAATCAGAAAAGTGAGAAAAAAAAAAAGGAAAAATAGTGAAACATTGAGAAAATACGAAAAAGAGGGAGAAATGGGGAAAAATAGGAAAAAAAAAAGAAAAAAACAGGAGAAATTGTGAAAATTGGGGAAAATGGGAAAAAATACGGAGAAATGGGAAAAATAAGAAAAACCGGGAAAAATAGAATAAATAGGGAGAAATGGGGAAAATATGTAAAATTGGAAAAATAGGATACAACGCGAAAAAGTAGGGAAAAACAAGAACAAAAATGGAAAAATACGGGGAAATAGTTACAAATAGAAAAATAAGGAAATATAGAAAAAATGGAGAAAAGAGAAAAAGAGGAAAACATAGTGAAACATAGAAAAAAATAGGTAAAAACAGGGAAAATGGAGGAAAAGTGAAAGAAATCGAAAAAAGCAAAAAATAACAAAAAAATGAAAAAAAAAAGAAAAAATCAAAAAATTGAAAAAACAGAACAATGAGCATAATTGGAAAAAGCAAAAATCACAGAAACGAGAAAAAACGATAAAAAAATAGGGACAATTTAAAAAAAAATCAGGAAAATGAGAATAAAATCGAAAAAATCGGAAAAGAAAATAATGAATTGAAAGAAAAATCAGAATATTGGAAACAGATGAAAAATTAAATTGTAAAATATGAAAAAAATGAAAAAATAAAAAAAACCAAAAAAAAAATGAAAAAAAGGCGCAAAAAATCACAAAAATCGAAAAAAAAAACAAGAGGAATAAGAAAAAAATTAAAAACAAAAGACTAGATACCTAGATACGTATAGTAAATATACATTCCTATTCATAACTCACTATAGTGAGTTATGGAGAGTCATAATTCACGCTATTTGTTTAATAAGCAGTTGAATAATTAATATATAACTTAATAGGAGTAGATAAAATACTATAATCTAATAATTATTAGGATCTTAGCACCTTTAAATTAATTAATCAACTATTATCTATTATCATACAAAAAAATATTTTATATTTATTTATGTTTTTGAATTCCTAATATGAAAACTGAACAAACCGTTTTCACCCTTTTTTTAAAAAACATCTGCCGCTATTAGTAAAATGTACCAGAAAATAATTTCGATTTTTTTCGAAACATTAAATTTTTCTTTCGTATCGAATTTCTTTCAAATATTTTTATTGAAGCAATAACCCTTTAAGGCTTATGTCGAATAATATTTATTGGCTATTTCATGGTATATCATAGTATTGGGAGAAGAAGAAAAAAGGGTGTTCATAATGCTTTTGTACTAAATTCATATGATAGGCATATATATTTTATAAAATTTAAGGTGATTTATATTTACGTATTGAAAGTTGGGAGAGTATTTTATTATAATTTTTATTTATATAATTAGGTCATCTGTAACAAATAAATGTTGCAAAATATTTTTAACATATTATTACCAAATTTTATTTAAAAGTTTCTAAAAGCATTTTTAACAATAATAATAATAATCAAAAATCTAAGATGCGAATTGGGTCGATTAACTTAAAGTTTAATTATCTCTTCATTATTGCTAAACATATAAAATATAATAAGCCATAATTTTTGCTTGTCGCTACTTTACCACCATAATACTTTCTTTCCATTTCTGTCAATTTGAGTAATTTTAACGTAAGAAGGATGTAGACATACGTCATAGCTGTCAATTTGTAGCATGGTCAGGTTTGAGGAGTGGAAGACCCAAATATGATATACATGAATGGGCATAGGGGACTAAATGTTCGTGTCATTCTTTTTACTTTCTCGCTATAGAGCTGTCAACGAGTGCTAGTCTGTTTAAGTTGTCTTAAAGGGCGAAAGTCACAAATATTTTTATATAGAGATAAAGCTAATTGTACCCTGATATGGACAAAAATGAACCTTAGCGTTTTTTATGGGAATGTGGAGGAGCGCGTGCAGCGTTTTTATTATAGTTGAGTTAGTTCTAAATAAATGGCAACAAAAATTTGTAAAAAATTTATTTGTTAACACTATATCATAATATGAAAAAATATATTCTATTAAAATTTTTTTTAGCTTATTAATTTTGGAATATATGACGTAACTAAAAATAGATGATAATTTTACTATTAAAAAAATAACATTTATATTTAAATCCTTTTCTAATAATAATGAAATATACCAAGGGTGCTCGGATCTGATCTGTTATTACAAAACGATTAAGGTATTATTTCACAGATGAGCGGTAATGTTTCAAGATTAGGAGATTAGACTTATTGTCTGTTGCATCAGATATCAAATTTGGTTTTAGTGAAACAACACAGGTGGTAAAGTTGTTGCAAGGGAAACACAAATCACTACCATGGGTACCCATGCATGGCTAGTTTGAGAAGGGAGAAATAAAAAAGTGACAGGTATAAGAGGGGCGGCGCAAATAGTTAAAACTATATGAACGTAACATATTAAGAGTTTGAAATGAAATTTCTACAATTTAAAAAAATATCGTATAAATAATAAAAATACTTTGAAAGAGTATAAGAACTGCAGTATAGTATATTAAAATAGTTATTTGTGTAACTAGTGCATAAAAGTGCAGCAAATATGCACTTTTTTCACGTGTTGCACACAACATTTTTTCTACGATCGAAATAAATATGACATTTTTAACAGTTTTCAAAAAAATAAAATTTGAACTGACAATTTGAAATTTATTGCAGAAACTATCACAATAAATCTGACAGTGACAGTTCAGGCCACATCCATAGGTCAAATCGGTAGACATGAAACGATTTTGATTAATCAAACGAATTTATATTTATAAAATGACCACTAAAATTTGGCGGCTCAGGTTCGAATCGCGGCGGCGGCGTCGATTTTCTTTTTTATTTACTAAGAAATTGACAATTCAAAGCACTCTAAAATTTACTTTTATGCACTAGTGCATAAAAGTTATACTTTTAATAAGGTAGATAGTGCAAAAAGTGGCCACTTTTTGCACGATCGTAGAAAAAGTATTTTTCTACTACCGTGTTTAAATTACTAACTTTACACATACTTTATCGTGAGTACAGTTTAACTTCACGTACTAGAAAATAGTGGAGAAAGAAAAGTTTTAAACATAAAGAAAACAGTAAAAAAAGTAGGAAAAAAGTGAGGAAAAAACTTGTACAAAAAAGTTAGAAATATAAAAAAGAGGGGAAAAAATAGTGGGGAAAACAAAACTTGTAAAAAAGTTTGAAACAGAAAGAAATAAGTTAAAAATGAGAGGAAAAAGTAGTGGAAAAAAATAACTCTTACGAACCCCCGAAGCAATCAAATATACCCAATGTTTAAAACAAATAAAAAATAGTAAAAAAGTAGTGAAAAAGGAGTGTGGAATAGTGGAGAGAAGTAAAAAGTAGTGAAAAAGTAATTTGGATTATTGGTCATAAAATGGGTTAATAATATAAGTGGTAGGTATACGACGGAAATTCAGCTTCTAATAAAACTCTATCAGAAGTGAGTCTCGTTAACCTCTTCTTTCAATGACCCATAATCTCGGTCACAGAAACCAAAAACGAGAAGTTCTCTAGTAATTCTGTTTTAAAAACACCGTAGAAAATAAAATCCTTGGAAAGGTAAGGTAATGCCTCTTAGAAATTCCAATCTTCTTGCAAAAACTTATAATTGGGTAAGCTCCCATATAAACTTACGGTTCCGGGACAAACACAGTACACGTTTTCCGGAAATACTTAAATTTGGATGAAAATTTCACTCCTCTACTTTAAAACCAATAAGATGCTTTTATTTATACAGTGTGTCGCATTTAAACTGTAGAAGGTGTTTTCATCTTAAATGCGACACACTGGATAATCTACACATTGCTTACTTTCTAGGAATTAACAGTTTTATTTATTATTCAATATAATGTTTAATTTATCACAAAACAAAAATTTTACTATTTGTTTAATTCTGCATTAATAATTTTTATACTGTCCCGGACCCATCAAAGGGAAAGTATAGTAAACGAGCAAAAAAAAATCGAGATATGGATGGAAATATTAATTTTGAGGTCCTCCAGGAAGATTGAAACTATTTCCGGAGTATGGTCTGTCTGTGTGTCTGTGTGTAATCTTCCACGATAACTGCCGAACCGTTAGACCAATCAAGATTAAATTTGGTATAAAATGGTTGGTGTGTGCCTCGAATGCGACCATTAGTTTTTGGTTTAAATTGGTGCAGTAGAAGGTCCTCATAAGACCGACATTTATTGAATACACATCTAAGATTTTTTGCTCCTTTAAGGACAAACAGTCACTTTAGTGCAAAATATTTTATTACAAAGTTTTGGGGCCTAAAATTTCCTACGATTTTTGTATCAAAATTTTTTCCTGAATTTCCAATAGTTGCGCTACTAGTGGGCGAGCAAAAAATGTACAGGTTTTCCGTCGTTTTTCCAAATTTTGAAGAAAAACAGTGCAACATTTTCTAGTGCAATGTTGTAAAGCACCAAATTTCCTTTAACTGTTATATTTAATTTTTTCGAATTCCTCTTAGTTTCGCCGCTAGAGGGCGAAAAATATACACATTTAGGCTTTTTGCCATTTTTTTAATTTTGAAGAGAAAATAGTGCAAAATATTCTATTGCAAAGTTGTAGAGCATAAAATTCCCTACAACTTTTGTATACAACTTTTTCCAGAATTCCCAATAGTTTTCACCCATGTTTTTAGGAGATCCTAATTATAGCAGTGTGCTATATAATGTGCGCATGTCATTATCAAAATTGAAATATGAATTCAGTAGACGTATTCCCGATCGGCTTGCCATTTAAAATTTGTTCCATACATTTATTTGAAATTGCGTCGTATTATTTGTAAAAAATAAAGTACGGTATCCGGTTTAGTGAAAGATTTGGGCTCTTCGATTTTTTCTGTCTTATTTGGATTGAGGTGAAACTTGGCAGACGTGTAGGGAGAAGGCCACTTAGACCTTGGCAATGAGTTTTTGGGCCACAGTGACCACATTGGGTCCATCCACTGGGGTTTTCTTTCTCTGAAATAATCAGATTGAGCTGAAACTTGGCAAATGCATAGGAAGAAGGTTAAACACAGTGACCCTAACAGTGACCCTATTAGGTCGACACCGACTGGACTTTTCAACTACGCCCACTGGGTTTTTCAACTTTCTCTGGTCGGATTGAGCTGAAACCTGTCAGATGCATGGATCACAGTTACTCCATTAGGTCCACACCTACTGGGAATTTTCTCTAAAATAATTAGATTGAGCTGAAACTTAACAGATGCAATATACTTCTCGTACAAAATATAAATAAAATAATAGCAAAACCCCAGTTACCCCGCTGTGAAAAATGTCTCATCTCTGAAACTGAAACAGGATACAGTTAAATAGTTGCCTGATTACATACAAAATTTTATGCACAATCGTTAGCAGTATTTGTAGTTTTTTTTCGCCACACAATAAAGTGCTATTTTCCGATTTCATTTTTTCTACCACCTTAAGAGTTAACTTATTAGAATATATGATGCTACAGCAGAATAAAAATAATTTTGAACCTTTGTATTAATTTATTGAAAAATTATTAAGAATTACAACTGTCATTAAAAACTTAACAAAAATCAGTCAACTTGATATAAACAAAATAAATAATATTGAGGTCAATGTTTAGACAAACTCCAACATAACTAAAGTTGGAAATTTTTTTTATTTAAACATGGTGGATATATCTACAATTTGAAATTCATTAAAAATTTTTCATGTTGAACTAATATTAACGAATAATAAGCAAAATAATACTGCTAATTATTACTATCGGTATTATTAAATATTAATCTTTTGTATTGTATAAATATTATTACAGGCTGTAAGGATTAATCCATTGCAATTTGTAGTAAGCTAAAATATTAAGAATTAAAACTGATTTCACAATATTTTCTATTTAAGATAAGGTAATTTACATTTAAATGAAACAAAATGTAAACAATCCGATGGATTTCATTTTAAATTCCCAAAATTTCTAATAAATAAGCAAACTCCAAAGGCACATCTTTAGATTCAGTTTTTTGCGCTCTTTTTGAATGTGGAAACAAACATTTTAAATTTAGGAATACAGGGTGCTGTTTTGGGGATGACCAAATTTGTACATTTTTTGTGAAGTCGGACCTAGATTTTGTTTTTTATGAATATCACAATGGATTTGGCAACTTATGAAGAATGTGTAGCCCAAAAATAAAAAAATATACAGAGTGGATCGTAAGTTATATGCTATTAAAGAACTAGACAAAATTATAAAGACCCCTAAACCCATCATAATAGTTATTAGGAATCACCTAGGTGACCTATATCTGCAGTTAACGTATGCCCGTTTCCCAATGAAATACCCTATATAGAAAAATGTATGATATAGTAATTTTGT
This sequence comes from Neocrepidodera transversa, assembly GCA_963243735.1. Classification (NCBI taxonomy): domain Eukaryota; kingdom Metazoa; phylum Arthropoda; class Insecta; order Coleoptera; family Chrysomelidae; genus Neocrepidodera; species Neocrepidodera transversa. The sequence goes on from OY725338.1 coordinate 7,639,821, forward strand.
AAAGGTGGGTTTTTTAAACATGTGTAAATTTTTTTATAAAATCATATCATAACTGACGGGTATCGACATCAACTATTGTCACCTTCAAAACCGGGAATTTCCTATATACCAGCATGTACGCTACAAAACAAACCATTGCCAAACTTAACGCAACGCTTTTAATAGAATTAAAAATAACTTTGTCAGGGTCAATTTGAATAGACTTTTTGGATCGGAATTGGAGCGACAACTAATTTAATTCTACCTCTAGCGGCCAGGGTGTGAAATTTCCAATAGGCACGACCTGCGTAACAGCAGTTGAATTTATCGCTATTTATTCGCGCCAATATTTCACGATTTTATTGCAACGAGAATTCAAATTTAAGGCAATTATCAGATGCAATCAGTATACAAATTGTACGTTTTTCAAGAAGGGCATGACACTATTTTACTTCCCTAAATATTTTACACTTGTTCAAGATTAAAAATTATGTTATAGGAGTTACTAAAAGAGAAATAAAATATATCATTCTCAAGTATGGAATTGTAACTAATCAGTTATATCTTTAATCCTTTTTTTTATACGATGATTTTTAAAATGTCCATGATAAACGAAAAAAGACAGTATCGCCATCTACATAATCACGCCCTCTAATTAGGAAGAAGCGCAAATATCAGAGGTATGTATATTGATATGAAAATTTAATATAGAATGATGCCAGGTCATTTCAGATGTTATATCTATGATGATCAGTTCTGGTTGATGGCAATATGGCAATTTAAAAAAAAAATTTAATCATGTAAGAAATAAAAGAAAATTATTATGATGGGTTTTGTCAATTTTGTAAGCGGGAGTTTTTGAATTGTCATAAAAAATTATGAAATTTGTTAAGAGTTTTGGTTTGTAAGAAAAATAAAATAAAGATAATGCATTACTACAAGGTGAGACTTTATTAGAAAATAAATATAGAAATAGAATAAAATATATAAAGAGAGATCCAAGCATTAACATAAGAACCAGTATGAATAATACACCAGATAGAGGAAGAAAATTCAGAGGTGAGAGGGGAGAACAAAAAAAAACGCCAGGTAGAGAATGGAATAAACTAGGAGGTGAACCAGAGAGACATAGACTGAGGGAGACAAGGAAGAACTGAAGAAAGTAGAAGAAGCATTCAAAATTTGTGTGAACCCAACCCGGACTGAGATTGATAGATTTGATATCAGAAATACCGGGTGGTCCATATCAATATATTATTAACGAACCCATGTAGAGTGTATAGCTGATAAAAATATTTCGGACAATACTGGAACATATAAGCACAAGTGGCTTTTCTTAAACACTGTATATTGCTTAAACAGGAGACAATTTTCTATGTCATTTTCATAAAGAAGTGGCTTGTTTCTGTTAGTTTTTACTTCTCGTCGCTACACAGAATCATGTACCACTCGTTATTTTCTTAATTTAAAGTATTTGCTGAGATTTTTGTAGTTCAAGTTCTTTCGAATGCGCGAAATGTCCAACGCAGTTAGTCCATTTTCTTGGTCGAAACTGGCAAGTTCCTTTCGAGGGGGGGTGGGTTGATTTTCATCCTTCCTTTTACAAGCATTATTTACTTCCTGTTTTTCCAGTTAACATCGTGGTTATGCGTTAAGTAATTAATGTGTGTCAGTCTCTAGGAATTCGGCGATCTCAATTTATTCTACCTAAGTCTAGCAAGTAGGATACACCGGAAAAAATTTGAGATCAAACGGGAAAATCCCTAATTCAGAAATGTATGAATATGTTGAATTTACTAAATCTGATATTTCGTAAACAATAATTTTGGTCAATACTACTAAAAAATATAAAAAAAGTTATAAGTATCTACGTAAAATTAAGATTTATTTCATATTTGTACATAATCAGGTGTAATCAAACCAAATTGAGCAAATAATATAAATTTGATATAGGTCGAAAAGGAAAATGCAAAAAATTGCAACTGGTGGAGATTTAATTAAAGTAATATTAATGTTTACTTAGGTGTATTTAATAAACGTCAAAAAAGGCATTAGAATCCCTAATAATATATTTACAAAAAAACACGTGTATTTGTTAAAAAAATACAGAAGCCCAATATTATTATGTCCCTCGACAATTTATATTTGTTTTATTTGAAACAATTATTGACAAATCACTTGTAATACTCACTTCTGTCTAGATAACAAAGTAGATAATCAATGCGCCAATACAGATTAATAAATTTTTCTTAATATATTAAAATTTAACTTTAATTACCTACCGTAGTAATCTCCTCAATTCTTTGCGCCGTTGATTCAAGTCACTAGTTGGTAATGTTAATACCAGTTCATTAAAAAATAATTGAACAAAATTATATTGTCTAAATTATAAAAAATAAATATCCATAATATCTAAAACCAGGTATCAAAAACTTCAAAAGTACCGATGAAACACTTCATCAATTTAGTTCAGTAATCAATGAAAATGAATATTTAATAAATCTTTTTAAATATAATTATATGAACAAAACCTACATTAATATTATTTTTTTTAATCATAACAAGGTGAACCCATTAATTATTTCAGTTATGACCAAAAAAATTAAAATTTGTGTACGAGATAAAAATCTATATTCTCAGTTATATAGTTTGACGAGGATATTTATTCCTATAGGCTACCGATTCAGTACATAAGTAATTTTTTTTGGGTTCACTTCGTTTAAGTTAATTTACCTATAGAGAACTGATAAATCCGGATGGAAAAAGCATCCCCAAATAATAAAATAAAGCTAAGTAGTAAAATAAAGCGACTGAAAATGGAATAATAGAAATAAGCAACAAACGTTAAAAATAACACCAAAAGTAAAAGATGAATGTAAATAAAATGTTGTGCTAATGAGCAAAGAAATATGAAAATGTAAAAATCAAGAAGTTTAAAAACGATGGATAATTGTAAAATTAACTGCAACGAAAAGTTAATATATTGTAATGATATACATTATTTAATTCATCTCAATTTGGGGTGGGTTCTAAAAAATAAAAAAAAAATAAACATTACAAACTATAAAAAAAATTGTATACGCCATGCTATTTCATTTCCTTCTTCTATCTCCTGTACAACTTTCACTTCTCTATTTTGATTTGCTATTTCTTCTCTTAGCTTAATTTACTGGTCTCCGTTATCTAAGTTCTATAACTCTATATACTCTTCCTTAATTGAGTTTATTTTTTGTAAGTTGTCTTCCTGCCTTCCTTTATTTTATAATTTTTATTTTATTCAATAAAAATCTGTATATTTTATGTATTGGCATATAATTTTATTGATGTCTTTCATATTGTCTCTTTACATATACCATTCCTTATTAAATTCTTATAAATTCGACAGTCCAAAAAAATTTATCTGTTCAAATTGACAAAAATTTGTTTATTCATGTATTTTTTCCCAAAATACATTTTTTTCTTACATGATTAAAATTTCATTCCTTAATTCTACAGCAAAAATTTCTTGTAATATAATTTCCCAAAAATTAAATTTTTCTTTATATTCCATAATTGTTGATTTAGAATATTTTATATATCAATAAATTTTTTAAAATATCAAATTTTTTTAACAATAAAATTATGTTTATAAAATTCAAAAAACATAAAAATTATTTATGAAATCAAATATTTTTCAATAATTAAATAACAATTAACTTATTAAAAAAACTCATAGAGAGTATTTCGTTACAATATAATATGATTCATTTAACAAGTTATATTTTTATCACAAAAATAGACAGAGTTTACAATAAATAAAAACAGATAATAAAGGGGGATTCTAAGCGACAGTATTTTTTTTAAATGCCATTTTCATATAAAGTAGCATAAGATAATTAGAAAAAATTGTATTTCAAAACGTTTGTGCCTATTAAGACATTTAATGCCAAAAAATACCACAAGTATACTTAAAAATAAAATTTGAGAATCAAAATGTGGCACTGGACGTGTTGAATGAAAAAAAAATTCACTGTATTGAGTTTTTATTCAAATATATAAAAATTTGGTTTTTCATACGTTTAATGCTAAAAATTGCACAAATATAATCAAAAACAGAATTTGAAAATGAAAATGTGTCACTGGACGTGTTAAATTAAATAAAAATTCCAATAAAACCGATTTTTTCTTTTCATTGAACTTTTGCTAAAACAGATAAAAATTTGATTTTTAACACGTTTAAGGCCAAAAAAAGCCACAAATGTATTTAAAAACCAAAATTTGGAAATGCAAATGCGGCACTTAATGTGTTAAATGAAACAAAAATTCAATAAAAACGTGTTTTATTTCTTTATTGTTGAGCTTTTATTCAAACACAAAATATCTGGTTTTTAACATGCTTAATTAAAAAAATTTGAAAAGTAAAATGTGGCGCTGGACGTGTTAAATTAAAAAGTCCAATTAACGCGTTTTTTCTATTTATTGAGTTTTTATTCAAGCACATAAAAATCTAGTTTTTAACACGTTTAATGTCAAAAAAATTTAACAATTACATTAAAAAACAAAATTTGGAAATGATAATGTGGCACTGGACGTGTTAAATCAAATAAAAATTCAATAAAAACGCTTTTTTGTCTGTAATGAGTTTTTATTCAACACACATAAAAATTTGATTTTTAACATGTTTAATTCCAAAACACTATACTTAAAAGTAAAATTTGAAAATAAAAATGTGGCGCTTGACGTGTTAAATTTAAAAAAATTGAATGAAAACGTTTCTTTCTCATTATTGAGTTTTTATTCAAGCGCATAAAAATTTGATTATTAACACGTTTAATGCCATAAAAATACCACAAATAAATTAAGAAACAAAATTTGAGAATAAAAATATGGCACTGGACGTGTTGAATTAAATAAAAACGTTTTTTGTTTATATTAATTATTTATTCAAAAAATTCGATTTTTAACACGTTTAATGTCAAAAAATGCCACAAATATATTTAAAACCAAATTTGAAAATGACAATGTGGCACTGTACGTGTTAAATTAAATAAAAATTCAATAAAAACGTTTTTTCTCTCTATTAAGTGTTTATTCAATTACAGAAAAATTTGGTTTTTAACACGTTTAATGCCAAAATAAAGCCACAAATATATTTAAAAACAAAATTTGAAAACGAAAATGTGGCACTAGACGTGTCAAATTAAATAAAAATCAAATAAAACGATTTTTTTTCTTTATTGAGCTTTTACTAAAACTGATAAAAATTCGGTTTTTAACACGTTTAATGCCACAAATATATTTAAAAATAAAATTTTGTAAATGAGAAAAGTAGATATGTCTTTCTTAATTTCCTGGATGATTTTTTTCTGGACTGTTCATTTCTGGTTCTGAATTAGTTGTTTTGTTCCATTATTACAACTTTAGGGTGTAGTAAAACCCCATAGAAAAAACTGTAACCCCCAAAAATTTTCTATGGGGATTAACTACCCCCTACCACTTTAATCCTTCGTAGCCTAGAAGGTTATTTAATAACCAGCCCTCAAGGGTTACCCCCTTTTTCTGTCTTGACCCACATCCAAGAAGAGAAAGTATTGTGAACGAGCAAAAAAATTTTTTCGAGATAAAGATAGAAATATCCATTTTGAGGTCCCCTGAGAGTCAAAATTATTTGTGCAACTGTCACCTGTCAAAAATAAAAAAATGTCAAAATTTGAAAATTTAACATTAAATACCTGAAAAAGTACTTCATGGATTTGAACAAATTTCGATAAAATTTGTTTCGGTTAATCGTTTTAAGAACCAGTTAATTTTTACACATGAAAATCTCTATTCAGAACAGTTAAATTTATTTTTTCAACTGTCACCTGTCAAAATAAAAAAATGGCAATGTTTGAAACTTTTAACATTAAATATCAGAAAAAGTATTCGTCTCTGGATACTCGTCGGGAAAGTATTGGGGTGACAACCGAATTTTTTTAATTTATCATTTTTCTTGTACCACAAATAATTTTTTTAAACCCCCCCTTTTTAAATTTATTGGACCATCACATTGGGTTTTTTAGCATGTTGTTATATATTAATAATATTTTGTAACCTTAATAATGGCCTGATGATGGTTATTTAACCGAAACTAGTCGCCTGATTTTAATATCCTAAATTACAAACTTTCAATTGTTGAAAATTCTGGACCACATTTGAGATATGGATAACCTTTTGTATTTTTTTATTCATTTTATAACAACTAGTGCCCTCTTCCGTTTGAAGCTAATGTTAATTATACTAGAATTTGATATTGATTTTATACTATCAGCTCCGCCCTCTATCAGCAAATAGTAAAAACAACGACTGTAACGAAATAATAAAATCAACTTATTGATTATTATTAGAGAGTGTCTAAAGGTCCGTTTAGTCGGACCCGGTGAAAACCGAATAGGTCCGTCTTGACGAATATCGTGTTTAATTAAAAAAGGTCCGTCAATCGGCTGTTAGGATTTAGTTTGACATGAATAAAAGAAAAGATGAAAAAATAAAACAAGAGTCTAGAGAACCAGTGTAATTAAAAGTAATCTTGACTATCTAAATCTAACCTGTGTATTTTAATTTATTTTATTAAAAGAAATCTTGACTATTTAAATATATCATGTGTATTAAAAAAAACAAATAACTTCCATTTATTTCGTAAAAAAAAATAAAAAAGAAGATATCCTCAGGAATCGAACCAGGTACTTCTATATGTAATGCACACAAGCTTCCATTAGACCACACCGTATCATAGTGATGAAAAATCTAATTTTCATGTTAACGTACAACTATCAGCCGCTGGGACGGACCTATTGGGTTTTCACCGGGTCCGACTAGACGGACCTCTAGATACTCTCTTAATATTATCTAATCGCAGTCACATAATGTGTACTTTTAAACACTTACTTTATAATTACATGTAATAATTAATACTGATTTTATATAAACATAACATTATTCTATATTTGTAAAATACTAACGTCAACAGCGCCATCTATTAAAATAAAGTAAAATCTAAACTGTGAATGCATTTATTGATTATGTTAAGAATTTATTTTGTTTATCTACGAGTGAAATAATAATAAATGTAATTTGAAAGTAAAATGCCTTCAAATGCTGAAAGTGGTCTTCAGCCAAATGAAGACAGGCCTCATACTTTGTATGTTGCACCTTTGGAAAATTCATCTTGGCCTACAGGTGCAAGGAATATTTCCTACAGTATTCCATCAGGTTAGTAAAATGATTTTTCTATTTTGGAATATAATTGTCAAAATCCAAATTTATAGGATCTATATTCTAATATATTGGTTATTTGTACAAATGTCTTGTCTATATTCAAATATGTACAAATATGTTGCTTCTAAGTCCAAATTTGTTGAATTTGTAGATAATTTTTATTCAGTTCTATTTTAATTTTACTGAGGGTCAAAAGCCTCAGTATTAGTTTCGTGATAGCGAAAAAAATTTCTTACTCCCACTTTTTATCACTTTTCCTAGCTTTTTCTAGCTCCCTGAGTCCCTGAGTCCTATTGAATTTGAGCAGGATTGGACCGGCCCTTCCGGTACACGCCATACAAATTAAAGTGGTTTGCATGGGAAAACTTTTTTCCAATTCAATTTTTTTTTCCACTTCACATCATGTATGTGAAAAGTTTGGTCAGTATCGCACAAGCATTCCGGTACTCGCCCCACAACTATCCATAAAAATCAAGTTCTCAATGGATAAACTTTTTTTCACTGCAAATTAAAAAAATAAATTACGTCAGATCATGTATAATAGTGTTCTACATGTATTTAGTGCCAATAAAATAAAAAGTGACTAGCGTCTAGATTAACCACCGCTGTTACCAAGTTTAAGTATTTTGTCGACGTAAAAAAAATATTTATTTTATTAAAAGAAGTCTTGACTATCTAAATTTATAACCTGTGTAAAAAAATATAAAAATATTTATTTTATTAAAAGAAGTTTTTACTATCTAGATCCAGCATGTGTATTTAAAAAAAATAAAAAAACGTTTCCACTGGACCACACTCCGCACAAGGTCGAATGCAATAGCGGTGGGCACTCGACTGGTAAATGGAGTCTACACGCTTCTTAAAAAGTGTTCGCTCGATGGGCCGAAGTCCCGATGTGGTGCACCATCGTTTGAGGGTTTGAATTTTAATTTTATAATTTTCGTAAATTCTGGACAATATTTAACAAAATACCTTGTATCATCTATTAAGATCATATACTTTTAAAAAGCTATTAATTTTGCAAAAAAAATACAGGGTATTAGGTACCACATAGTTATAGAATTAATAATGTTTTGAAAATGTCACATTTTGAAAATTGTATCTTCTACTATAATTGCGCAATCCTTGGAGGTCCGAGCTAAGAGACATCCTGTATGTATACAAGGTGGGGGCACCACATGCGAACTATTTTCTAGCATCTAAAAGAGAAGTAATTAAAAAAAAATTCTTCTAAAGGTGTATCCAGAATAAGCTAGTGCGACATTCCAAAAATACGTTTAAAGCTATAGGGTGGTCCTATAAAGAAAGAAACAACTATATTGTTTTTTTTTAATTTTAGTTATTGAAAATATTTGGAAAAAAATGAAAACTAAAATTGTGAAATACGGGAAAACCGATGAAATCAAAAAAATTGTAAAAAAGTCTAAAAAATCGCTAAAAATCGCAAAAAACGGAAGAAATGGAAAACTATCACAAAACAATCGCAAAAAATGCAAAAAAACATCAACAAAATCCCAAAAAATCTCAAATAATCACAAAAAATCAGAGGATTAAGAATAAATAAGAAAAAATTAGAAAACGAAAAAAATATAAGAAAAAACAGAACAATGAGGAAAAATTAGGCAGAATCGAAAAAATCAGAAAAATTACATAAAATCAGAAAAATGAGAAAAAACCGAGAATAATCGAAAATATCGCAAAAAACATAGAACAACCAAAAAATCCGAACCATTGTGACCATAAAAAAAAATTAAAAAATGGAAATAAATCGCTAAAAAAAATCACAAAGAAATCCCAAAAGAATGGCAAAAAATCGTAAAAATTCGCATAAAATCAAAAGGGAGAAATTGGAGAAAACACAACCATGAGGAAAAATTAGAAAAAATTGGAAAAAAAACAGAATAACCAAAAAATTAGAAAAATGAGAAAAAATCACAATGGATCAAAAAAAATCTCTATCTATATAAAATAATTACAGATAATATATAAAAAATTCTAAATAAGAAAAAAATCATATTGTAGCAAGAGATTGAGAGTAAGATAAAGAGAGGGTAAGTCGCCTGGAGGAGACATAACGCATACTTGTTACATGACGATTTCTGCCAATTATCCACTACCGCAAGCTGCTTTAAGGAACTTCAATAAAAAAAATACAGTGTTCCATTTAAAACAATATAACTATAGTGCAGATCTTTTTATTGAGGTACCTTGTATAAATGAAAAAAATTTAAATTGTACTCATATAGAAATTGTATGTATCAGTAGTAAACATTTTTACACAATCTTACCGTTTTCAAATAAATTAAACTTAGTATCTTCAAGTAACCAAGAGTATTAATTTTAACACTCTGTATAGGCTAAATACTAGTCATAGGAGAAAATTTAAACTTTACCATTTTATTATTTTTAGTAACACAAACAACATATAAAATCTTCATTAACTTCCACCGAGGGCCAATTTCTTAACATTCGGTGCGGGTTTTTTCTCGAATACCGCCATAAAAGTTTAGTATTCTTTTAACTACAAATTAATAGAGAATTTAAAAAAATAAATAAATAATATTTTTGCTCCAGTGGCGTAAAAACTAGGGGTCAAAAGTTGCCACTAACCAAGGGCGTAGATAACTTTTTTACCTGGGGGGGTACTTTTTTTCCTGGGGGTACTTTTTTCCTGGGGGTACTTTTTTCTTGGGGGTATTTTTTTTCTGGGGGTACTTTTTCCTGTTGGGTGATATTTTTCCTGGGGGAGGTAATCAAACTTGTAGACAAATATGTTTGTCCGTTTCTACATTTCATGTATTTTTTGGTATCCTAAGGTGGGTAATTACCGCCTTAACCTCCCCATATCTACGCCCTTACTTGTAAACGAGCCAAATAGAATTGGTTTCGGATGATTCTCCAGAAGCAGATTATTCGGGAAGTGTTTTCTTTTCTCTATTTGTCCAATATGTAGAAAAATGCATTGTTGGTTTGTTTTTCAATTTTTTGTATGAAGAAATGCATTGTTGCTTTGTTTTTCAATATTCTGTATGGAAAAATGCATTCTTGACATTTATTTTAAATTCTTTTGTAAAAATATGCATTGTTGCTTTGTTTTTCAATTTCCCGTATGGAAAATTGCATTCTTGCTTTGAATATTAAATTCTTGTGTAAAAAAATGCATTGTTGCTTTATTTTTTTAATTTTCTGTGTAGAAAATTGCATTCTTGCTTTGAATTTCAAATTTTTATATAAATAAATACATTGTTGGTTTGTTTTTCAATTTTCTTTGAGGAAAAATGCACTTTTGCTTTGAATTTCAAATTTTTTTGCGAAAAAAAGTTTTTTGTTTTGTTTTTCAGTTTCCTGTGGGGAAAAATGCATTGTTGCTTTGTTTTATAAATTTCTGTGGGAAAACAGTGCATTTGTTACTCTCGTTTTTTTTTTCAAATTTGTGTGTAAAATTTGCATTTATGGCTGCTTTTTTCAATTTTTTGTAGGGAAAATTGCGTTTTTGCTGGTTTTTTGCATTTTTTTGTTGGGAAAAATACTCTTGTTTTTTCTCCAATTCATATTTGAAAACTGCATTTTTGCTGTTTTTCTGAGAAATGGACTGTAGCAAATCAACAATTTACCGAAAAATTAGTAATTCTAAATTTTAATCTATGAAATTTAACTGTGAAAAATGGATCCTTGCTTCTTTTACTTTCCCGACCCACTTCCTAGAAGGGAAAGTATTGTGAACGAGCTAAAAAAAAATTTCGAGATAAAAACAGATATATCCATTTTCGGGTCCCCTGAGACGATTAAGACCATTTCCAGATGGAAGTCTGTCTGTCGTTTAATACGATTGAGCTGAAATTTGGTATAAGGGTGTGGGTTACCCGTCGGAAGAACCCATTAGTTTTTGTACGACATCTGACCTAGAAAAACTCTATTCAGAACAGTTAAAATTATTTCTCCAACTGTCACATGTCAAAAATAAAAAAATGTCAAAATTTGCAACTTCAGCATTAAATATCTGAAGAAGTAATAATCCGATTGAGCTGAAATTTGGTATATGGGTTTGGGATATCTGTCGGAAGAATCAGTTAGTTTTTGTACGAGATTTGTCAAACGGAAGTATCACTATCAAAAAATGACAGATGCAATATGTCACGGAATTGGACATGCAATATGTCGTTTGAAAGCCCTTGAAAAACTATATTCAGAACAGTCAAAATTATTTCTCCAACTGTCACCTGTCAAAAATTAAAAAATGTCAAAAGTTGAAACTTGAACATTAAATATTCGTGGATAGTCGTCGGGAAAGTTTTGGGACGACACAACCGATTTTTTCAAATATAACTGCGGAAAAACGCATTCCTGCTTTTTTCTCAATTTCGACTGTAGAAATATGCATTCTTGCTCATTTTTTTCAAATTGAACTGTGCAAAAATGTATTCATGTTTTTTTCCCAATTCATGTGTGATTTTTTCTAGACCTTTTTAAAGTTTTCTCCTAACTTTCGTGAAAAAATGTATTTATTTTTATAAATATTTGCTCTTTATATGTGTTTACAAAAATTATCAAAATACAAAATATGTTATATGTATATTCCTCTTTTTTGTTTTTGTTTTCTTTTTCTTCTGGATAAAAGTCTTCTACACTCTTAATTTCTTTAATATCAAATAACCATTTCTTAGTTTCTTCTTTTTTACTTTAATTTTCTTCCTTAGTGATTTAAAATTTTCTTTTTTTGATTTTTATTCTTTTTATTATTGTGTTAAATTTTCGAAATAAAATTCATGCTGTAGTATTATTGTTATATAATATTCATTTCTTCTTCTTATATTATTACAGCATTCAATGTATTATTCTCATAAAAAAAAATTATCATGACAGTCAAAAATTTTATATCTGACGTTCGTTTATTATTATTTTTTAATTTGCATTTTTTTCTCTCAAATTAAATTTTTTCTTACTTGATTAATTAAAAAAAAATTAAATCTTCCCCTTTACCTTATTATTTAAAAAAATTTTAGGTCATTTCCAATTTTTTTTATTTTCATAATAATAATAATGAAATAATGATGTGCTCAACAAATAAATAAAAATAAGACTCTTTATATTTCACAATTGTTGATTTATAAAAAAATATATACCAATTACCTACCATTAATAAATTCTTTAAAATCGATTCTTTTTTAACAATAAAACTATACAGAGTGATTCATTATAATATATTCCGATATAAAAATTCAAACTAGTGAAAAACGGTAATATTTTACCGTGATTTCGAATTGTCGACAATTTAATATATACTACAGTATATATGGTATAAGTAGCGGGAAAGTAAAAACATATCAAATATTACTATCATTTTTTGGGTTTTTAACGATGCTGTCTGTTCTCGAGTTGAATCAGGCTAACAGACGGACGGACGGACAAAAACATTTTTTTTTCTTCGAAAACTCTAAAACAATCGAGAGATCAGTGGTAGAGCGTTGTCGGTCTAACACAATAATGAAATAAAGTAAAACATTTTTTTAAATTTCTTTAATTTAATTTTTATTAGTTTTAAACAACTCAAAACTAACACAAAATACAAAATCTACAAAATTTTTAATGTTATTTCTCGTAGTAAGTATTTACATTAAGTGGGGTGAGCCCAGTTAGTAACCCCATCCATCACCGGCATGTCGTTTTTTTCTGAAAAGCTAATAACAAAGAATACATAAGTGACAAATATACCAAGTTTTTCATTAATTTTTTAGGCAGAAATTTTGAAACAGTGTAATACTAAATTTAACTGACCTGATTATTAAAGGAGCGAGCGTGACGTGGCAAATGATCATTTTCTAATTCTCGGTGCTCTGCTCCATGAATATGATTTCCGAGAGTGTGTGGAAGATTTTTGTAATGTCTCTCAGAATGTTGAAGTTTTTCGGAGTTTACTTCATTCTAGAAAAAAGTAACAATAGATCAGTTTACTACTATGAGTCATATAGAAAATTGTAAATAAATCAATTAGTAAAATTAAAATAATTTCTTATATTTTTTTTGAAACCACAAAATTGTTTTGTACAAAATCAAATATTGTCCAAAAAAAATTCAAAATAAAATTATTATTCTTTGTTAAAAAAGGTTATTCTGGAGCAATGGATTAACACATTATAGCGATCTCAACGCCATTTTAAAGTCAATAAAAAATACTTTAAGTGAGAATTTTTTCAAAATATTGGGAATATAATTGCCAAGAAATATTTTAAGGACCATTTTCAATTTTTTTTCCAAATTTGGTCTTTGCGAATTTCAAATTTATAACAAGAAAACTATAAAGTTATTAAATTGATCTCAACGCCATTTTAAAATCAATAAAAATACTATAAGTTAGATTTTTTCAAAAAATTGGAAATATAATTGCCAAGAAATATTTTCAGGACCATTTTCAATTTTTTTTCCAAATATGGTTTTGGGAATTTCAAATTTATAACAAGAAAACTATAAAAGATATTAAATTGATCTCAACGCCATCTTAAAATCAATAAAAAATACTTTAAGTAAGAATTTTTTCAAAAAATTGGAAATATTATTTCCCAGAAATATTTTATGGACCCTTTTCAATTTTTTTTTCAAATATTGTCTTTGCGAATTTCAAATTTATAACATGAAAACTATAAAAGATATTAAATTGATCTCAACGCCATTTTAAAGTCAATTAAAAATGCTATAAGTGAGAATTTTTCCAAAATATTGGGAATATAATTGCCAAGAAATATTTTAAGGACCCTTTTTAATTTTTTTTCCAAATATGGTCTTAGGGAATTTCAAATTTATAACAAGAAAACTTTAAAAGATATTAAATTGATCTCAACGCCACTTTAAAGTCAATAAAAAATACTTTAAGTGAGAATTTTTTCAAAATATTGGGAATATAATTGCCAAGAAATATTTTAAGGACCCTTTTTAATTTTTTTTCCAAATATGGTCTTTGGGAATTTCAAATTTATAACATGAAAACTATAAAAGATATTAAATTGATCTCAACGCCATTTTAAAGTCAATTAAAAATGCTATAAGTGAGATTTTTTTCAAAATATTGGGAATATAATTGCCAAGAAACATTTTAAGGACCATTTTCAATTTTTTTTCCAAATATGGTTTTGGGAATTTCAAATTTATAACATGAAAACTATAAAAGATATTAAATTGATCTCAACGCCATTTTAAAGTCAATTAAAAATGCTATAAGTGAGATTTTTTTCAAAATATTGGGAATATAATTGCCAAGAAACATTTTAAGGACCATTTTCAATTTTTTTTCCAAATATGGTTTTGGGAATTTCAAATTTATAACAAGAAAACTATAAAAGTTATTAAATTGATCTCAACACCATTTTAAAGTCAATAAAAAATACTATAAGTGAGAATTTTTTCAAAATATTGAAAATATAATTGCCAAGAAATATTTTAAGGACACTTTTTAATTTTTTTTCTAAATTTGGTCTTTGCGAATTTCAAATTTATAACAAGAAAACTATAAAAGATATTAAATTGATCTCAACACCATTTTAAAGTCAATAAAAAATACTATAAGTGAGAATTTTTTCAAAATATTGGGAATATAATTGCCAAGAAATATTTTAAGGACCCTTTTCAATTTTTTTTCCAAATATTGTCTTTGCGAATTTCAAATTTATAACATGAAAACTATAAAAGATATTAAATTGATCTCAACGCCATTTTAAAGTCAACAAAAAATACTATAAGTGAGAATTTTTTCAAAATATTGAAAATATAATTGCCAAGAAATATTTTAAGGACACTTTTTAATTTTTTTTCTAAATTTGGTCTTTGCGAATTTCAAATTTATAACAAGAAAACTATAAAAGATATTAAATTGATCTCAACACCATTTTAAAGTCAATAAAAAATACTATAAGTGAGAATTTTTTCAAAATATTGGGAATATAATTGCCAAGAAATATTTTAAGGACCCTTTTAAATTTTTTTTCCAAATATGGTTTTGGGAATTTCAAATTTATAACAAGAAAACTGTAAAAGTTATTAAATTGATCTCAACGCCATTTTAAAATCAACAAAAAATACTTTAAGTGAGAATTTTTTCAAAATATTGAAAATATAATTGCCCCGAAATATTTTAAGGACCCTTTTTAATTTTTGTTCCAAATATGGTCTTTGGGAATTTTATTTATAACAAGAAAACTATAAAAGATATTAAATTGATCTCAACACCATTTTAAAGTCAGTAAAAAATACTATAAGTTAGAATTTTTTCAAAATATTGCAAATATAATTACGCAGAAATATTTTAAGGACCCTTTTTAATTTTTTTTCCAATTATGGTCTTTGGGAATTAGAAATTTATAACAAGAAAAATATAAATGATATTAAATTGATCTCAGCGCCATTTTAAAGTCAATAAAAAATATTTTAAGTCAGAATTTTTTCAAAATATTGGAAATTTAATTACGCAGAAATATTTTAAGGACCCTTTTCAATTTTTGTCAAATATGGTCTTTGGGAATTCCAAATTATAACAAGAAAACTATAAAAGATATTAAATTGATCTCAACGCCATTTTAAAGTCAACAAAAAATACTATAAGTGAGAATTTTGTCAAAATATTGAAAACATAATTTCCCAGAAAAATTTTAAGGACTCTTTTCAAATTTTTTACAAATATGGTTTTCTGAATTTCAAATTTATAACAAGAAAACTATAAAAGATATTAAATTGATCTCAACGCCATTGAAAAAGTCAATAAAAAATACTTTTAGTGAGAATTTTTTCAAAATATTGAAAATATAATTTCCCAGAAACATTTTAAGGACTCTTTTCAAATTTTTTATAAATATGGTTTTCTGAATTTCAAATTTATAGCAAGAAAACTATAAAAGATATTAAATTGATCTCGACGCCATTTTAAAGTCAATAAAAAATACTATAAGTGAGAATTTTTTCAAAATATTGAAAATATAATTTCCCAGAAATATTTTAAGGACTCTTTTCAATTTTTTTTCCAAATTTGGTCTTTGCGAATTTCAAATTTATAACAAGAAAACTATAAAAGACATTAAATTGATCTCAACACCATTTTAAAGTCAATAAAAAATACTATAAGTGAGATTTTTTTCAAAATACTGGAATTATAATTGCAGACAGAAATAACGAATACAGGGATGAAAAATATATAAAATAAAAGTGCAGATGATTCAGATTTTATTTTAAAATTTTTACTTAGAATTTGTCAATTAAACTATAATAAATATATTTTGTAGTCCAACTTAAGACCAGAGTCAAATTATTTTTTATGTGTTAAAATCTATTATTCTTGTATTAGGAATTATCTAGTATAATTAACTTACCCGATAACAACTGACTTCATAAGCTAAGAATAAAAATGCAAAAATTAGTAGAGGAGACATTTTGTATATAAGTAATTAAACAATATAAAGTAATTTTAAATTTACGTTGATTTAAATAGTAACCATTATCATTAGATTTCCTTTCGGATTTGATTAAATTTTATCAAAGATAAAATTTAATCAATTGTTAATTAAGATTTTCATTTTAATTAATAGTGTCAGGAGAAAATTTAGAAAAATAGGCTAAAACTTATCAAAAATTATTAAAAATAAGAGCAAGTGCTTAGTACATGGTTGGTGCCACTTGCTCTTATTTTTATTAAGTTTTAGCCTATTTTTCTAAATTTTCTCCTGACACTATGTATTATAGGCCTGATGATGGCAGTTATGCCGAAACTAGTTGCAGCCCACGTATTTTTGTCTTCTTAACTATATTGTTTTAATATAATTGTGTGGTACTTAATTTTGAATTTTATTACCTCATTTTTATTTTAGTTATATAGTATGTCCCAAATTTTTATGGTATTAAAAACAAAAAGCTGTTCTGTTGATGTTTTTACAAAAGACATAAGAAATGAAAACTAATATTAAAATTTCTATACATATATAAACTCAATATAGCATTTTAATCGTTTACTGTAACAAATATAATATTTTGTAACGCTCTTTACATCGTCAAGCGGCTTTTTGGCGCCTTAGTCCACTTGCACTGGGCAGTGTCAGTGAAAATAAAATACTCCAGGGGTCATTCTTTATTAAAAAAACAAAAACATTTCTAGACGGTTCTTATTGTACCGTAACGGACAGTACAAGCACGTCTTCTAGGGTTGCATTACGATTGAATGAACGGTGTTGGTATAATTGAACTCGAACTGGGACTGCCACTAAAACTCGGATTGCCACTGGAACTAACTAGATCGATTCCGGCTGTGGTATACTTACTATAATGCCGGGTTCACAGCGCCGCCAACATTGTTAGCTAATATTTTGTTAGCTAATCCTTTATTAGCTATTTCTTTATTTATTTTAGCAACATGGTGGCCTTGGTGCGATTATTGGAAAGATCCCCAACATATTCTATACCAATTAGCTAATTTTTGCTTCGTGCTTGCTTATTCATCTACATGTTCGAAAAGAGGAGTTCTATTTATGCATTGTTGGTTGATAGTAGGTAAATATTTAGGTCAAATTTAAATTTTAAACTAGGTGTACGAACTTTTAAATTTTTTTATCTACTAGAAAAATTAACCTAACCTAACTGATATATAAATTAACTCAATGAAGAGTAAATTTTTCAAAATCAATTATTTATAGAATTTTTATTTTCTCTCCATTAATGTAATTATGTCATATTATTGCTAATTTCTATTTGTTTGTAAATTTTATTATCTTTTTTAATTAATTTTTTTTTTTTTGTTAGTTATATGGCTTTGTTTTAATTAATTGGCAATTAACTTATTTCAAGTTATTTCTGTGACGACAATTCAATATTTGTTAATGGAATACTTAGTGGGCTATTTGATCTTTAAATTTTATATTTTTTTTATTATTTATTAAGTGTTTTATTCCAAAGAAAATTTGTATTTTTTCTTATTATTAATTAGAACTCATAGAGTTGATAATGCAGTAAATCAATTTTTACTTATTCAAAAATCAGAAAAATATTCTTCTCTCTGGTATGGCTTTAACCCAAAATCTCTCGATTTCAAAGTCAGTCTATACTGAGGAGAATTTACACTTAAACAATGGATTAGTTATTTTTTATTAAATTATTAAGAGCTTTTTTTACATAAAGTAATCCAGACTGCTTGTAATCAAGTATAACTTTTTTTTTGTATTATTTGCTAGGATTAATTCTTTTTTCAACTTGGGCTTGGAATGTTATCTGTGCCCCTGACGTCTTTACTTGGAACTTCGCATTTATGTTAATGAACATGGCACAAGTATTCCACATTATTTATCAACTTAGACCAGTTAAATTCGATCCAGAATTGGAAGAAGCATATCACACACTATTCGAACCATTTAAGGTAACACATTTTTTTATTACGTCGATGTAGAGAAATAATTATAATATAATCAAACTTACAGGTACAATTTTGTATTTTTTGTATATAATCTGAAGAAATTTAACAGATCAAATTAAATTTAAACATAAATTCAGTAATACAAACATATTTTCTATTGAAATATAACTTTATTTTTATACCAGACTGTAATATTTTCAAAGAAAGGGAAATTGAACACACCCGCCTGTTTACACTTGCAAAAATTGAAGTAGGAATCAAAAATGTCACACCACGAAAAGCAACAGGATTCGATAGCATCAATCCTAAATTTGTAATGCACTGCGGAAAATATGCTGGCTTTGGTTAGCTAATTTCTTTACTTATATAATGCAGACTGCTAACCTTCCAACAGAGTTTAAGCAAACTAAATTAATAGCCATACTAAATCCAGGGAAACCAGCAAACTCACCCAAGAGCTACAGCTGCATTATTATCTGTCATATACAAACTAATGGAATGGATTATCTAGAATAGAATTGCCCAAGGATGTTTGAACAGGTAGTTTTTAGACCAAAACGAAGCTGTATGGACCATGTTATCTCTCTTACTACGCATATAGAAGCGTATTTCCAAAGAAATCTTAAAACATCTGCTCTCTTTATTGAGCAGCTAATAACACGGTCTGAAGAGAAGCGTTGGTTTATTAGTTCCTTCGATCAATCCCATGCAACTAAACAGCTCGTCTGCTAAACATGCTGAATGATAGAAGATAGAATCCAAAATCAGATCACCTAAGAAACTCAAGAATGGTCTGCCAGATACGAATCCTAAGCACGGCTACGCCGAAGACTATGAGCTAACAGTAAGATATAAGACATTTGAAGAGACGGAGTTAGTCCTAGCAGCAAACTTGGAAAAATTAGGGAAGTATTTTAGAAAATTCGAAAATGGAGACTCCAGCTAGACGCGAGTGAAACCGAGGTGACTTGTTTCCACTTACAGAATAAATCTGCTAAAAGGAAGCTTAGAATCCACTTTGAAAATACATTGCTCAAAGATACTGAAAACAAGAATCAAAATTATACAAAAACTGTATGGAACCACATGGAGAACGTCATCGTCTACTTTGTGTTCATCAGCTCTGGGTCTCGTCTTCTAAGCAACTGAATATTGTACGCCTCTATGCCTTAAGACCCACATGTACACATAATCGATACTTAGTTCAACAAATCAATGATAATAGTTGTAGGTGTCAAATATCTTGCCCAACAGAAACCTTCCGATACACGATAACATTGAATCTGCTAATCACAACCTCCTTAGATCTAGAAAGTTACCTACCAAACTGCCAAAGCAGAAAGTTTCAGCATAACCAATGTTTGGCTAGAAGAATAACACGTACCTCAATCTATTTACTGTTATGGTTTTTTCTTCTTGGTCCGCATATGGTTCAGACACCGACGAGTTTGCTAGATGGGTCATTTCATCCTCTAGACTCATCTATGGCGCTGGTTCAAAGCCTCGTCCTCTTGTTCTGTAGGTCCACTCTCTTGCGGTTCTACAACTATGGTTTCATTCTCCTTTTGAATAATGAGTGTGAGTTTCTTTTGTCTGGGCAGTTTTGAGAAAAGAAGGAACGACTTATCCCTTTCTTGATCCAATATCTTTTATAAAGATACTAGAGAAGTTTAGACCGTTTAGAGCACCGGGATTTGAAGTATTTTTAATACACAGTCTGGTTCCACTGTCGGTCCGGGTATTTTTGTCATGGTATACTTGGGTTTTATTACATCCCACAGTTTATGACATAGAGTTTAGCAACTGCATAAAGTAACATAGTTCTAATGAACTTATCAACTGAATGAGGTTAAGCTTCTATTCCTAAGTTTAACTTTAGAGAACCTAGGTGCTGGTCCCTGTGTTGCCAGGTGGGAAAAATTTTCAGTACCAAAAACTCGATGAAAATGTATTAAATTATGCCTTAGACAACTTTCCTTAAGCAACTTTCGGTTCCTTGACTGAATGCGCGGAATCAAATAACTTGAGAGAGACCGAACTTTCTGTTAATTCGTTTAAATATCAACCGCTAGGGCTCACGTGAAGCGCGATTTACTTCGTCTACACCATAGAAAAACTAAAATGAGACTGACAACACTTGTAATACAGATTTTTTGGAAGCATGCTTCTCTCTCTTCATAGTCACCTGCTATGGATATTTTGATTTCTTGTTTCAAATACTCGATAAACAAATTGTAATATACGCGCGAACTAAGAAGAGATAGAGCTGCGCATTATTGGACGGAGAACGACGAGTTTCAGGATCTGTGCAATCTCGTCATGGTTGGCGCTTACTATACCGAGAAATTAATATGGGTACCACATTTATCAAAGGAGTACCACCGTACTTTTTGACGACCAAGAGTACCACATGTGGTACTATAGTACGACTCTGGCAACACTGGCTGGTCCTCCCTCCCTGTAATCCTTAGCAGATCTCCCTGCTCTGATGTTAGATTACGATTGAGGTAATCTACTGGTACAATAGCCACCATAATGGTTTTATCTTTGAGATAGAAGAACACAGAGTTGATGTGATATCGATTGATTTCGATCCAGTGGTAGAAAAACACGATATCGTTGGCTTAGTCTCATTTAGCCCCATATTTAATGTAACGAATGATTCGGATTCTGCGACTCTTTTGTTTCTAGGACTCTTAGGTTTTCCCTCTGGTATTGCTTCGATTTTTTTGCTCCTTTTTGGTCAGGCATGGCTTTCGCTGTTTTTTTTTACTATACCTGAGGTACTAGGAAACGCCTCTATCTCGTCTCCGTAGATACTGGAATCGGTGCATCTACGGTTCAGTATTCACTGGTCTAGCAAACCCTTCTGTACGAGAGGAACTGGATCCAGCTGAAGTCTCCATAGTTATTGATCTGGTCCAGGAGTTTTTTGCTTTTATCTAAAATATTAAGGAAAATTTCATATTCAGTAAGTTTAAAGGTTCCAAGTGAAAGACCATGTCTTTAGAGTTAAATTTTGTACAAAAATAATTAATAATAAACTAATATACAGAACTTTATTCCCATAAATTATTATTTGTGGGACCATCTTAAAACGTGGGTGTATTGCTTTGATGTTAAAAGTAGAGAGTTATAGGGATGACATTAAGCATAATTCCAATAAAATTAAAGCTTCAATAGATTAAAATAAATGACAACAAAAATGTATATAAAATTAAAAAAATAGTTAAAACATTGTTGGACACATTAGTTATAGCTGTCGTAATAAGAAAGTAACAAAAAAATTATAAAATTTTAACTTTATTTTATTGAAGGAGAGTAACATGCAAAAACTGTAGTGTAAACAAATAATACTTAACCCTTTAACTGCGGGTATCGTATATAAATGGACATCTTAAATAAACAATTTTGATATTTTTTTATTTCCCTCCAAATTTTTAAAAAATTTTACATATTTTTTTGAAATTTTCGATCGTTTTTTGAAATTTCTGGCATTTTTAATTAATCGAATATTTTTACTTTTTGTTGAATTTTTCGATGTATTTTAGGAATTTTTGAATATTTTGAAATTTTTACTTTTTGAAATTTTTGAATTTTTTGAAAAAAAAATGCAGAATTTCAAAATTTTTTCAAATTTTTGTTATATTTTAGAAATTTTCAAATACTTTTTTAACGTTTTTTGAAACTGACATTTTTGAAATATTTAAAATTCTGGATATTTTTGAAATCTTTTTGATTAATTGAATGTTTTTACTTTTTGTTGTAGCTTTCGATATATTTTAGAAATTTTTGAATATTTTGACATTATTATGACATTATTATGTTTTTCGAAATTTCTTACATTTTTGAAATTTTTAAAATTCTGGGAATTTTTGAAATATTTTTAATTAATCGAATAATTTTTGAATTTTTCCATATATTTTTGACGGTTTTACTTTTTGAAATTTTTTAATTTTTCAAAAAAAATGCAAAATTTCAAATTGTTTGAAATTTTTGTTATATTTTAGAAAGTTTCAAATAATTTTTTAATGTTTTTTGAAACTGACATTTTTGAAATATTTAAAATTCTGGAAATTTTTGAAATATTTTTAATTAATTGAATATTTTTACTTTTTGTTGAATCTTTCGATATATTTTAGAAATTTTTGGATATTTTGACATTATTATGTTTTTTGAAATTTCTGACATTTTTGAAATTTTTAAAATTCTGGGAATTTTTGAAATATTTTTAATTAATCGAATAATTTTTGAATTTTTCCATATATTTTTGACGGTTTTACTCTTTGAAATTTTTTAATTTTTGAAAAAAAATACAAAATTTCAAATTTTTTGAAGTTTTTAAAACATCTGACATTTTTGAAATATGTGAAATTCTGGAATTTTTTAAATATTTTTAATTAATCGAATAATTTTACGTTTTTTGAATTTTTCGATATGTTTTAGAAATTTTTGGATATTTTGAATATTTTTACTTTTTAAAATTTTTCAAATTTTCGATATGCTTTTGAACTTATCGAAATTTCTGGACATTTTAATTTTTTTTTCTGAAATTTTGGATTTTTTTTATACATTTTCGAAGTTTTTGAATTTCTTTATACCTACTCAGTTTTGTTTTTAAATATTTGAAAACTATTACAATCAAGATTATTGATGTTTTATTTAAATTAACTCAAAATTCAACTAATGCCAAAATATTTTAATTTATTTTTCAATATTTTTGCGCTGTAATATTTTTGCCCGCAGTTAAAGGGTTAATAAGGAAATAAATAGTTTTACAAAGATTTCATGTTTTAGATAGCGAGATTGCAGTTCAAAAGAATGGTCAGTGTTGACTTTGCGCAAATTATGTCTTTACATGCTGGTGAAGCTTATGCTGTTCAAAATTTAACTCGAACTGATAGATTAGGATTATTATTATCCGGAAAGGTAAGAAATAATCTTAATTTTAAGTTTTCTTGGAATTTTTTTTCTATGGCAACAAGGCAACACTTAACCAAGCGAAAAAGCACCAGCCCTTGATGCTTGGCAACATCATTTAATATATGATACGTTTTTAAAAAAATTTCCTTGTTATTAATATTTTGAAGTTGTGAGTAATCCGGAAAAGTTTTGACACTAAATCTACAAAAACTAGTTGGCAACCCTGCTTGTTAATGACACAGGGTAAATTTTAAATAATACTTAACCTAAATAATTATTGGTCAAAATAATTTTAAAAAATATATATTCGTGACAATATGTTGGTAAATTGAAAAACTCTAGGAATAAGTTTTTCTTTTCCGGTCGGCAATTTTTTTTTGTTGTGAACCGCAAGCTGTTGCGTGCAAGCAACATCAAAGTCAATTTCAATTTTAATTTACAAGGCAGGAAATTAACTTTCTTATCAACAAGTAAATCGGATTATTGCTATTATTATTAAAGTACACAAAACGCTTTGCTCAACTTAAATTTTAAAAGCTTAATTGCGTAAATGCCGACAATGATATATTAGTTTTAAAGAAAAAGGAAATCTTGTAATAAAATCTGTTAGTAATAAATTTAATAATTGGTTATATTTAATTTTAGATTTTTTTTTTTAATTTTAGGTCAATGTTTTGTCTGATAATCAATTTTTACATCCTATACTTCCCTGTGAATTTTTAGATTCTCCTGAATTTGAGTCGAGTAGAAATACCATAGATGATAAATTCAAGGTAAATATTAGATATCTATATTTTTGTTTACAAGATTTGTCATTTTTGAACAAGAATGTTATTTTTAATGATTATGAAAAAAATAATAAGTTTTTAAATAATCTAAATATTAAAAAAAATACTTAAAGGATGCTTATAATTCCATCGCTTTAATATTTTCGTGAAAGACATATTGAATATATTGAAAAATAACCTAGGTAGATTTTAAGAAAATTGTTCAAAATAAACAAAATATAAATTAAAACAAGTAACTAGATTAGTGGTGTCGACCAACTTGCGCCCAACCGACTTGCGCCCACTCATTAATTTAGCTAGTTTGCGCCCAATGTATTAAGGGTGGGCTCAGTGTAATAATTCTTAGAAGGGCTTATTCTGTATTAAAAATTATAGTCAATAGGGGATATAGAAAATTAGGAATTACCCAGCGAATTAAAATCTAAATACTGTAATATGTTTATACGAATAGACAACTGTATAATTAATTATAAATATCGTGATTAGGAATATACCGGAATCGTTGTGATTCAAGGGAAACCTCTGCTGAATTTACAATATGAACGAGGAAAGTAAATTACTGTCCAGTTTTTATTTTGAGAGAAGCAATTATCCAACAACAAAATAACACGTCTGGCATTGGATAAATTTCACTGGAATATTATCCAGAAAATACAAAATAATTCATATTTATTTTAAAATTAATAATATTAATCTTTCAGTTCATACTAATGTCTATTATTGTATATTTTAAACTCTAAATATAGATTTAAACTCAACACAAGAGTTATTCCGTCTTTCTCTCAGACGTTTTTTCTGTCTACTTTCAAAATACCGTTAACAAAAACAAAGTACATAAGCGACCGTTGCTATTCAAGCGATCTTGTTAGCGAAGACGTAATACACACCCTGTATATGGCTGGCATTTTTAGAATTAGTGGTCGAAGTGCTGGGTAAAAGACACTTGACATGGGATACGGGGTTTTTAAGATAAACATGGACATGGACACTTGTTGTTTAGCTTTCGTATGTGAAAGATTATAAACTAGATATTACGTATAATATAATATTCTAAATGGGAATTATAATAATAAATTGTGAATTATTAAATAATAGTGCTTTAAATACCGATACCTAACAATCTTATCTTTATCTCATATTATCCCATCATTATAAGAGACAAAAAATATAAATATATTTCTTCCCGCTAAGATTCTGAATTCAAGGCTATTTGGATACCACGTATCATGTCTCCTACCAATAAAAAACCTGCAACCCTACTCTCCGCTAAAATTCAGAGCATAATCTCCCTCTCGCTTACCGACTGTAAACGGATGCAGTCGCATTCAATAGAGCAAAAAAGTTTCTTCAAATAATTAAAATGGTGCGTAATTAACCACACCCAAAAAGTTTCTGAGTTTTCGTAATAAGAAAAAATGTAAATAGTTTTTTACAGTGAGTAAAGTGATGAGTTATATTTGATTTCGGTTTCATAATTTAAATTAATGTGCCGTTTATTATTTTTCTGTTCATGTTAGTACTTGAAATAAATGGAATAAAAATTACATTCCTATTTCAAATACTGTTTTTATTTTGGTTTAACTTCTACCTAAAGAGTTTGGTCCTTCGATGTCTTTAAGAAAATATAAGTCTAGTTTTCTTTCAACATTTATGAATACTAATATTCGTAAATCGTTCAGGCATCTCGAATCGATAATAAAAATGCATAGAATGTACTGATAATATGTTGGGTAGATCGTCCAGATACTGCTTCGTTAAAAATAACAGATGTTGGAATTGTTTGCTTTTGCCGAGTTATCACAAAACTTTCGTTAAAGATACAACTACTCGATCCTCTGTGGTGGAGGAATCTTCTTGATAGTGTTTTCTAGCCGAAGTGTACTTTTTCTTATGGACAGAAAATTTGTTGCATTCATCGCAGCTGCCATCCAAGACATCCTTTTTATGGGATTTCAACTTCACAAACCCAACGTTCCTCGTTCCCCAGTTTTACAAATGATATTTTCAAGCTGCTGACCACTTCCCCGTATAAATAATATGAAAATTTAATTTTTGGATATGTTAATCGAAAGTACATCGTTGGAATAGAAATATCTGAGGGAAGATAGCACCTTTCGGGTGCATATTCACGACGGTAATGCGCAATAGTTGGCCCGAATGATCCTATATGTTTAATTATTACTTCTCTATCAAATTTCATCTTGTTGTGCTTTCCTCGTTGGCTGGGTTTAACTGTCACTTTCAAATTTGTCTTGTTTAATGCATCTCTTAGTACGCTATCATTTTGACTTTCATATCCTAAAGTTCCAAGAAAAAATACTTTGCACACATTTTGCTTACTGCCTTCTGCGTCTTTAAAAAAATAAAAGCAAGTGGTAGATCTTCCTTTTTGTAATTTGTTGGAAGGCAGTATTTAAAATAAAGTTCTAGCGTGCTCGTTTGAGTTTAGCTTCCAAAACTCTTTATTTATCTCTGCTCGTCTCTGCATGTTAATTTTGTTAGAACACTGTCTTGTACACGTGTTTTTATTACAAGTCTGATTTATATTATGTTTTTCTATTTTGGCGCTTATTTTAATTTTTTTCTTTGAGATGGGCTCAAATCAAACTTACACCATCATTTTCTTTCAAATCTACATTTTTTGGAGAAACAGAACGATTGCAGCTAAATTTAGAAGCATTAGTTTCGGAACTTGCGCTGTCTCAATCATCTGTTGTAGGAATAAAGTCTGGATCGTTGTTATTCTTTGGGAGTCTGTTATTTTTTTTGATCTATTATTTGCTCATTCTGTCTTTTATTTAGCTCTAATAAAATTTTAAAAGATCTACTATTTCGATCCATTTTTAGCTGAGTTGCTGTAGATACCACAGCTAACCTACAAAATAATTGTTATATTTAGTTTAGGTATATTATTATACCTAACGCAAATTCCTCATTACTAACAAACAATACGACTTACCACAAAAATATTCTGAAGAATACAAGAAAATACGTATTCTTAAAAACTTATTTTACAAGACACAACTGTTTACACTTCTATACTCCTTTTCCTTAATAACTGACAGTAATGGAATGTCTTAAGGAATGTGAATGGAATGTTGACATCTGTCATTGATCCAAAGTAGTAGAGATTTTCGGTGGTTAAGATTTTAGCGCCTGATCCACTGAATAACCTGAAAAATTTTCTCAAATTGAGTTAAATTCCGCTTCAGAATAATGATGTCTTTTAGCAGAAGTGTTGTTACAGCTAGAAGCTGCTGATTCACTTTTACGGAGGTCAGCAAAGAAAAACAATAAATAACATAATTTACCATGTATTCCCGTTCCCGCCAATACGTACCGCACATGATCTCAAAGCCACTCCCTAACTAAGCACTGATCGTTTAACATATAAGCGACGTTGCCTTTTCCATACAAAGTTCATATCAGATATTCTCTTTTTATTGCATGACAAAAAATGAGAGAGAAAATAAATTTTAAAACACATGGCAACGCCTTAGCAATCTGATGAACGACATAACAGTGTTGTCGATGTGAAGTAAATTACGTATATATAACAGTTTCATGTAGAAGTCTTTATAAAAAACATTTAAAGAAGGTCCCTAAAATTTAAGTATTGTAAATTATTAATAATATTAACCAATAATTAAGTATTTTAAAGATTTGATTTGCATAATTTTGTTTGATGAAAGGAATTCTTCCAAATATTGGATAATGTGGCAACTCTGTTATACATTCCTAACGTTCCATTACTGTCAGATATTAAGGAAAAGGAGTATAGCATGACAGAAACACAAACTCACTAAGAAAGTAAGGTTAGAATAAGCTTCTCACTGTTAGTGTAAATTGTCGTAAGTCACAAGTTGTTAAGTAATTTTGTCGTAACTGCTTGCTGTTTTGTGTAGTTACATCATATACTTCTAATATTGTTAGATACGATAAATCAAATTTTGCAGATACGACTAAACTTTGCAGGCATCTAGAGGCTATGAAAGTAGCAGATACGACTTGGAGTCTTAACAGAATAATAGATTTATAAATTGTGAAGTTATAGACGTTATAAGCTGAAAATATGAAATAATGTAGATATGATTTCTATGCTTAACAGGGCAGTATATAGTAGGTTATCAAAATTCTTATGATCAATGAGTTTTAATCACTGATTCTCTCGACACATTCGTAAAAACAATATAAATGTAAAATGGTTATTTAGAGCAAATTTTCTTAAAACTTACTTCTATAAATTTCAATAATTAACTCTTTACAAATAACTAATTTTGAACCACTTTTAGGTTTCAATAGTAGCAGCCAGTACTTGTAGGTACCTATTTTGGCAAAGAAGTTCTTTGGAATACCTTTTTGTAAAAGATACTTACATAGCGACCGTTCTTACTACTCTCATAGCACGAGATATCGCTACGAAATTATATGCTATGAATAATAAGATTGTAACGGCTAAAGGATCTCATTTAGATATCAGACTTCCAAGTATTACCTCATCTTTAACGTCAGGAGGAGAATATAAGTCACCTATTCGATCAAAAAAAGCAAATGGAGGTAACTAATCTTCTTAATATAAAATTTTATATGTCTAATACAATTACATCTAAACATTAAAAAAATAGTTGCTTCTGATAATACAAGACGAAGGAAGCCGGTATTTTGATAAATTAGTGTTATTGTATTTTACGTTTTTGAAGTTTTAACATTCTGGTCTTTTAGTGTTTTGATATTTTAGTAATTTGATAAAATATCTATCTCATTCTTTAAGATTTGTTTTAATACGATTTTATTTTTTATCGTTTTGATAAAATATCATTTTGCTATAATAGATGTTTGATTTTTTATTAATTTGATATAATAAACTTTTGAAAAAGTATCTGTTTGATTTTTTAAATTTTGCTAAATTCTGTTAGTAGTAGTCTATAATATATTATTTAACTATGTAACGAAAAAAAATATGTATAGACACTTTTTTAGGTTTGATTGAATTATAATTTAATTTTTTATTTTAGGAGTTGGTTTGGGTTCAGAACTGTACTATACCGAGAATCCTAAAAATAAGTATCGCGAATCTAATACGACTCAGAATTGTTACTTAAGTGAGATGGAACCTCTTACTGAATGTCCCTCTGCTGATGATTTGACTTCCAATGACGTTGAAAGTTGGTTAGAAACGAGTTCAAAGTATCATAGTTGTGAAATAGTTGATATGGATTGAATTTTATTAATGTTATTGTTTTGAACAGGTATTAAGTAGATAATTAACAATACTGCAATTAGTATTTATGATATTTGTATGCTTTTTGTTGTAAATTATATTTTTTTTAAATATAATAAAATTATTAATATGTTTTTACATTTTGTTATTTTTGTGAATAAATAATTTAAATTATTATTATTACTTCTTGTCTTTTTTTATTTTTTCCAAGATAAGTACGATTTAATTTTTAACCTTTAAAAATTTGAAGTTGTTTAAACACGTTGATTTGTAAAAAATTAATGTTATTTTCAAAAATCCGAATAAAGTCTCAAGAGCCATTGTTTCTGAACACATATTTGTCTCTCACACACATACATACATTATTACGATATGGGGTTTTTTGGACTAAGAGAGCCTGAGAAGTAATAGAGTCAAAGTCTCAAGGACGGTTTTTTATCCTTAGGGGGAGCTGTTGTACCTTGACTATATTGTACCTTCGCTAATTTTTTTTGGTATAAACATGACTTCCACCATTACTGTTCCCATTTCAGTTTTTTTTTTGTATGTATAAATCGCGAACACACGCGTTCCGCAGATTTTTACGACAGAAATGAAAAATTTAACTTAAAATGTAAGTATTTTGAACTTATTTTATTGGATTGTGTGTCCGTCTGTATGTCTATTCTTTTCACATTTTCAGTCAAACTGATTAACCAATTGACTTTTGGTTTGTTTTAGTTGTCACTGTCATATTAAATGGTAATAAATATTTTACTTAACACAATTAAACGCTAATTAACAAAGTTATATAGTGACTGGTTTTATTATTTTTGTGTTACAAAAGCGTAGCTTAAAAATGGAATTTGAAGTACTTCTCATAGAATGGGGGCTCGGGAATTTCCAGGACCGCTTTAGAGATAAGTTTTACAAATAAATCATACCATATTCTATAATTATTTTTGTCTTGGATAGAATATTAAATGGTAAAGTCTTAATTATTCAATTTGCCTGAACAAACCACAAGAAAAATAAGGATGTATTCTATTTAAATCTACGTATTTATAATAAACATTCTGTTTATCTATGACAAAACTAGTTAGAGAATATTGTAATATAATTAATTTGTAAAACTTATCTATAAAGCGGTCTATTAATTCTCCGAGCTCCCATTCTATGAGAAATACTTCAAATTCCATTTTTAAACCACGTTTTTGTAACACAAAACTAATAAAAAAATTTGTCGCCAGTCACTATACCATAATCAAATACCGCGAATTATGGTTCATAGCTGTCTATGTAATCTACAGTGATTTTATTATTTTCTTGTATCTTACAACGACAAGTCATCATCGATGACACCAAAAGCCAACCATTTACTTACAAATGTACACGATGTTGGAACGATTACAGCCGATCTTGTGCGAAATGCAAAATTGCCGTTAATATTAATTAAACCTATTAATTATAGTTAATATGCTTTGCTTTTGTCAGGCATTTTATTTATTAGAATTAAAATAATTTCAGAAAAAAATTTAATTGCTCGAATTAAACGGTAGATATATTTCAGAAAGACACCTTCAGAAAACAAAATATTTTTGGAGTAATTTACAAATTTGATTGGGGTTAGCGAGGATTTCTTAATTAAACTAGTTTACCTGGCCTATTTTTCTCGGTGTAGTGACGTGTGCAACATTTTCCAAAATCAGGTCCTAGAATTGTAAACAGAAATAGAAGGATACCTGGAGCAATACTGATTGTGACGGATACATTATAAAAAGAGGAAATCAAAATAAAAAATCGGTTGTGTCGCCCCAAAAATTTCCCGACGAGTATCCGCGAATACTTTTTCAGACATTTAATGTTAAAGTTTCAACTTTTGACATTTTTTATTTTTGACAGGTAACAGTTGGAGAAATAATTTTGACTGTTCGGAATAGAGTTTTTCAAGGCCTTTCAAACGACATATTGCATGTCCAAATTCCGTCACATATTGCATCTGTCATTTTTTGATAGTGAAACTTCCGTTTGACAGATCTTGTACAAAAACTAATGGGTTCTTCCAACAGATAACCCAAACCCATATAACAAATTTCAGCTCAATCGGATTAATATTTCGTCAGATATTTAATGCTGAATTTTCAAATTTTGACATTTTTTTATTTTTGACAGGTGACACTTGGAGAACTAATTTTGACTGTTCTGAATAGAGTTTTACTAGGGCTTTCAAATGACATATCGCATGTCTAATTACGTGACATATTGCATCTGTCATTTTTTGATAGTGGTACTTGCGTTTGACAGATGTCGTACAAAAATTAATGGGTTCTTCCGACGGGTAACCCAAACCCCTATACCAAATTTCAGCTCAATCGGATTAAACGTGTGGCCTCTATCGTGGAAGAATACACACACACGCACACACAGACCGACAGACAGACTACCATCTGGAAATGGTCTTAATCGTCTTCAGGGCACCCGAAAATGGATATTTCCGTTTTTATCTCGAAATTTTTTTTTAGCTCGTTCACAATACTTTCCCTTCTAGGAGGGGGTCGGGAAAGTAAAAAGAGGGAAAATTAGAAGTTAAATAATTAATACGAGTAAAAAGGTGGTAAATAAAAATTTAAAGAAAGGAAAGTTTTCGATGGTGATTCTGAGAATGAAGAAGACACTAACGTTTCCATGTTTTTAAAATATGAATCTAGTGATAATATTAGGAATAAACTCAGCAAATTATCTTGTCTAAAAAGAAAATAAAATCTTGCTTTTCCATTTTTTGCGGTATCAATTTTGTTGTTAAATATTTATTTTATTTGTTTGTGGTATCTTTCAAGCCCATTATAGAGCTGTGTTCGAGGAACATATTACCTATAATCTAAAGGTTTTATGTCAAATCGATGCAGCAATATATAAAGACACGTAAACAATTCCAGTTGATTAACTTTAATATAAAATGTCTTCAGATATATAACTGAATAAATATAATGATACAAATTTAATAAATAAAGATATTCAATTAAATAAGTATAGCTTAATGTTTGTTTAATTTTAATTTTATCAAAGACTTTTAATATATTGTAAATGGTGTCAAATAGTAACTTCTCAACTAGTGATTTACACATTTCAAGATAAAAATGAACCAACCAGAGATTGATTACATTTTTCCTTCAGGAAAATTTGTTACATTCATTACAAAAATCTTAGGGGATGTATTCCCACCAGATTTTTTGAACATGTCAAATAATTACTTAATTAAAAAGGATGTAAAATAGTGGCACTTATTACTTGTGTAAAAATCACCAGTACTAACTGGAACCGATAGAAGGTCCATCTCCAAACAAGTGGTAAATGCTTGTGAGAATTTGATTGATAATATGCGGAACAGCAGTTTCGTCCCTTTAGGATACATCAGTGGTAATGTGCCCAAATGCATAAAATTCAAATCTGACATCGAAACACAATAGTGCAATATTAAGTATTTATTTCGAGTAATTGTTTAATTATTTATTTGTCCAATAAATATTATTTTCGATTTCGTCAGTCTCTAAATTTTGGGCTCGAGTATACTTAAGTTAAATTATGTAATAAAAGAAAGTTTCTACTTTTTAATGAATCTGGTAACTGTAAAAATATTTGAAACTGTTAATTATATAAAAGAAAAAAAATATAGTTGTGTGTAGAATTTTACGCTTTCTTATTAAAAAAAAATAATCGAAAAAAAAAACAAAATATTGAAAATAGCTTTTTAATCAACGAAACGCGATAAGAATTATATTTAGCAAGATTGTGATTAGATATTAAAATACTGATTCAAAAATTAATTTGAAAATTTCAAGTTGAGGCTGTCCCTCCGTGTTAAAATTTTAATAAATATATATGGCATATAGATAAAAATCTAAAAACCTCTATTAATGCAACTTGGAAATATGAGGTGAAAAAAATTAAATTAAGAAATAACAAAAATAGTAACTTTATATTCAGAACCACATTATTTGATTTATCTGGGAAATATTATTTCTGAAAATGCATTATTTTTGTAATTTAAGATAATTAAATTTATCTATAAGGGCGTAGATAACTTTTTTCCTGAGGGGGTAATCAAACTTTTAGACAAATACGTTTGCCCGTTTCTATTTATCATACATTTTATTTCTTCTTTTCGAGCTATTTTTTTTGGTATACTGGGAGGGGGCTTTATACCCCATATCTACGCCTTTGAGCACTAAATCACAAATAATACGCAAAAAGTTTGCTACACTGGGGAAAAAAGCGTATAGTCTTATCGTCCTCTAATACTATTGCATATTATATCCATTAATATGCTGTTTTTGATAAGTTATGCTTTACTATGTACAATTAATGTCAGTTCAATTTACTAATATTTATTATTCGATCTGTCAATTTTATTCGATTTTCCTGATTTTAATCGAGTTTTTTTGGTTTCCTTGCTTTTTGTCCGACTTTTTAGATTCTACGTAATTTTTTTCAAAATCTATCCATTTTTTTCTTATTTTTTCTAATTTTACCGACATTATTGCTTTTATTCGATTTTTTATATCTTTCCGGTTTTTCCATTTTTTCTCATTTTTTTTCGTTTTTATTTTTTTATTATTCGATCTGTCAATTTTTTTCGATTTTCTAATTTTTATCAAGTTTTTTTGGGTTCCTCGCTTTTTTCAGATTTCTTTAATTCTTTTTCCAGATTTTTTTTTTTGATTTTTTATGGTTTTTTTTGTCGTTTTTTTCTCATGTTCTGGATTTTTGCATTTTTTGTTTTTATTTTTCTGTTTTTCTTTCGATTTTTTCTATTCTTTTCTCATTTTCTTCTTATTTCTTGTTTTCTGTATTTTTTCATTCCTTCATTTTTTCATTTCTTCTTATTTCTCTGACTGTTCG
Source organism: Neocrepidodera transversa (assembly GCA_963243735.1). NCBI lineage: Eukaryota > Metazoa > Arthropoda > Insecta > Coleoptera > Chrysomelidae > Neocrepidodera > Neocrepidodera transversa. The sequence continues at coordinate 7,674,223 of OY725338.1, forward strand.
ATTAATTTTAATTCTTTCGAATTTTTAATTTTTTTTGATCGTTACAATTGTTTTCTGTTTGTTTTTGTATTTTTTTTTATACGATTATTAGCAGTTTTGTAATTTTTTTTTCGATTCTCTTTTAATTTTTTACCATTTCTTCGTTTTTTTGCGGTTTTTTTGCGATTATTTGAAATTTTTGGCGGTTTTTTCGATTTATTTCAATTTTTTAGAATTTTTTATTTTTGTTTTTATTTTTTTTATGGTTACAATTGTTTTCGGGTTTTTGGTTGATTTTCGTTTTTTTTTTTGCAATTTTTTGTATTTTTTAATTGTTTTCTGTTTGTTTTTGTCAATTTTTTTTGAATATTTTCTGTTTTTCTACGATTATTAGTGTTTGCAATTTTTTGCAGTTTTTGTGATTTTTTGCAGTTTTTGTGATTTTTTGCGTTTTTTTGTGTGATTATTTGCGATTTTGTCTGTTTTTTTTCGGTTTGTTTCAATTCTTTGGAATGTCTTAATTTTTAAATTTTTTTTATGGTTATAATTGTTTTCGGGATTTTGGTTGTTATTTGTAATTTTTTGCAACTGTTTTGGTTTTTTCAAATTTTTTTTATTTTATTGTGTTTATCGTATTTTGCAATTTTTATTGTATTTTTTTTTCAATATTTTATGCCTTATTATTTCAATGTTTTCCAACGTTTTTGGTTTTTTTCAAATTTTGTCGATTTTTATAATTTTTTTCTCATTATTTAGTTTTTTTTTTAATTCTATTTTTTTCTATTTCTTTTATATTTTTTCGATTTTTCGGTCTTTTCATTTGTTTTTTTCATTTATCCGTTGTTTTTTGATTTCTGTTTTTTTCTGTTTTATGATTTTTTTTTGGTTTAATTTTGATTTATATTAAAAATTTTGAGGTTTTTTCTAATTTTTCTCATTTTTTCTCATTCTTCTGATTTTTTCGGTTATTGGTGATTTTTGCAAATTTCTTTTGATCATTGTCGATTTTTGATTTTTTGCGATTTCTTCCGATTTTTTTCGGTTTTTCCGATTTTTTTGGATGTTCCGTATTTTTCTCATTTTAAAACGTGAAACAAAAAATGTAAGGAACTTCGATTCTGACTAGGGTCCCTAGTCCGCTTATTTTTTTTTCTTCGAATTTTTCCGTTTTTTTTTTCGTTTTTTCCCGAGGAATTTTTTTCTGTCCTTTACTTGACTGTCCTCGGGCTTATTATTGTGGCTCCCGCTGAGTATTACTACAAACTGACTACGGGGGCCTTGCTCTGGGCCTAATTATAAAAACGGCACGCTATCTATAAAAAAATAGTTATCTACGCCCAAATTATCTATCCACAGGCCAATCCGCCAATCGTTAATACCAACTTAGGACAAGATAATATGATACAATAAACAAATTATTTTTACCTTAATAGTTAGTTTCAGCAAGAGAATAAAAACTTGTCGCACTATTTATTTTATACGTACTTAAATTGTCCAAATTTGGAATTGGCAAACATAGAGGTGGGAAGTACCAAATAAAGAACTTCTTGAAAAAAAAAATCACTTATTAATATTTTTTATTATTCCTAATGTACATTACTTCAAATTACTTGAAATTTTTCAAATAAAAAAGGAAAAACAATTTTTATCAAATTTTTAGACGTTTTAGAACTAAAAAGAGGTTTAATATCTACGTTCTGCGATATAAATGTCTAACAAAAAAGTGTTACTTACATTTATTCCATAAAATAACTAAACTTTTTTTATAATTCGTTATTCTGCATTTGTCACAGGATCACCAAGAATTCTACCACTTGTTTAGTAAGGTAAAACACACCCAGTTTACATTTGGATATCGCCGCATTGGCTACAGTTCACTATAGTCTTTACTATTACTGCAAGTTTCACCATAAATCATCAACATATCTTATCACGTATACTGAAAATAATTGCTGATTTCTTATCAGTTTTTTGGGAATGTAACAGATAATGTAATGCAATTATTTTATTTTTTTATAACGGTGGATAATTGGGCAGTTAATTAGAACGCTTTTAATGGTTTTATTTGTAAAAGAACACTTTGAAAAAAGTTTATTTTTATTAGGTTGCTAATACGGATGCCTTTATATTGAATGCAGTAGAAAGTTATTCAACGACAAATTTTTGAGTAATGCCACATCTTGTAATAAATGCAAAATCTATCATTATATTTTTTGAAGACAGCTTTTCATTAACCTTCACCTTAGATACTTTCACCGACCTTCGTTGAAAATGCACGCAAATTTGAATAACCGAAGAGATTTCTTGTCGGATAAGAATTTGGAACAAACCGTGATAGTTTACACATTTGCATAATTGCTTCCAGAAAATTACGTCTTTATAGCACATACGAAAATATTTACTTATAATATAATTTTGTAAGAAATAACAAAAAATTGTAATAAGGAACTGTTCTGAATTTTAAAATTATGTTTCCTTTAATGTCAATTAAATAAACATCATATTTATAAAAAAAATATATATTTTTTTTTAAATATTATAAATTTTATTATCTACAAATATGCTCTATTAAACAGTTTTTATTATGTTAAATACACTTTAGAGATGTTTATAATTTACGGAATTCAATGGTTATAAAATAAGGGACATATTAATAGGGAACTTACATGATTTTTTTTTTATTTTTTATTGATACAGTTTATTATCTGCAAGTAGTGAAAGAACATGTTAAAATTCATTTAGTTCATTATTTTATTTATAAATAGTTATTTATGCATCAAGTGTGTAAATTGATACTTTTTTCATGAATGTGAATGTTTTCGCACGAGACAAAGGCGAATAATTTTTTAATGATTTTTGAAGCTTTTGACATTTTTGAAATGTAAAATTCTTGAATTTTTTTTTCTTTTTGAAATATTTGAAATTTCGAAAAAAAATACAAACTTTCAAATTCAAATTTTTGAATAACTTTTTAATGTTTCTTGAAACGTTTGACATTTTCGAAATGTTTGAAATACTTGAAATTTTTAAAATACTTTTAACTAAGCGAATAACTTTATATTTTTTGATATATTTCAGAAATTTTTGAATAATTTGACATTTTTACTATTTGAAATTTTTGTAATTTTCGAAATTTTCGAAATTTTCGAAATTTTCGAAAAAATTCAAAATTTCAAATTTTTCAAAATTTTTTATGCATTTTTGAAATTTTCGAATAGTGTTTTTTAATGTTTTTTTGAAACTTCTGATATTTTAGAACTGGTTAAAATGTTTGAAATTTTTGAAAAATATTTACTTTTTGAAATTTTTGAAAAAAATTGCAAAATTTCAAATATTTCGAAATTTTTGATATATTTTTGAAATTTTTGAATAATTTTCTAATGTTTTTAGAAACGTTCAACATTTTTGAAACGTTTAAAATTCATGAAATTATTGAAATATTTTTTAGTGGATAAATAATAAACATTTTTCTTTTTGAAATTTTCGAAAAAAAAATGCATTAGTAGTTTTTCGAAACATTTGATTTATTTTTGAAATTTTCGATATATATTTCTTGAAATTTTCGATATATTTTCAAAATGTTTGACATTTTTTTGAAATTTTCGGAAAAAAATGCATATTAAATATTTCGAACTTTTTGATACATTTTTGAATATTTTTTGAAATGTTTGACATTTTTGAAATGTTTAAAATACTTGAAATTTTTTAATGTATACGAATAATTTTATGTTTTTTGAAATTATGTATATATTTTAAATTTTTTTGAATATTTCGACAATATTACTTTTTGAAATTTTTGAATTTTTCAAAACAATTACAAAATTTCAAATTTTTCTAAATTTTTAATATATTTTTGAAATTTTCCATATACTTTTCAAATTATTGAAATTTTTGAATTTCTAGACATTTTTATTTATTTTGTGAAATTTTGGAATTTTTTGATAAATATCCGAATTTTTTGATTTTCTTTAAACTCAGTTTTGTTTTTTAAATTTTTGGAAATTATAACAATCAAGTTTTATTCAAATTGGCTCAAAATTCAACTAATAAAAATATGTTTTAATTTATTTTTCAAGATTTTTGTCCCTATTGCCGCAAAATTTTACCCGTAGTTAAAGGGTTAAAGGGTAAACCCATTAATTTTAGTTATTATTCTCAAACGTGGTCTACTAATGAAGTAATGAAACTCAAAGTCGAGTACCACAATATATTTTAATACAAAAATTGTTGGCGACTAGTTTCGGCCACAGGCCATCATCAAGCCAGAAAAATATTGAAAATACTGATGATAATTGTTGATAAAAAAGGTTTTAATTTTAATTTAAAATAAGTGACAAATAATGCCCCATAGATATTAGGTTATGTTTATGATCGCAGAGCCATAAAACAAACAATATATGTTTTGGGTGGAGACTGCAGAGCCTTATTGACCCTTGATTTTATTTATTATCGGATTATTATTTTTGTGTGACTCATAACAAAATTGTAAAATTATGGCGCAATCTGAAATAAATCAGTTATTTCAAGTTACCTTAGAGGTTGAGGGCGAAATTGTTTCTGCCGAGTTAACTGCAGAGGAGATAGAAATGGTTTCCAATTTTAATTATTTTAACCTTTATAAAACCTTCAACATCAACTAATTTATGATTTTACAGATGTAGATGAATACCTGAAAAAATCGAAGAAGCGAAAAAAAGGAAAGTTCAAAGGAAAAATCCGGAGAAACAAAAAAAAAATGGGTCTCAAATGCTACAAAACTTCTTCAACGCTAGATCTTGAAAATCGAAAATTAGATTTGAAATCCATGTCACTGTATCTCGGAATTATTGATTTGAAATAATTGGTCATTTTCACGTATTTTTGTGGGCTATCATAAAATCCCAAAATTAGTTCATCCTCGGATATTGTTTAACTAGTAATAATGAAGAATATATTATTATGATACACGTTATATATTTTTATTTGAATATATGATATTTTTATTTGAATATATGAGTGCTCGTTTTCGCGCCTAAACCCCCGAAATTGACAATGTCAGTTGCAACGTGATACCACCAAGTCGTTTTTATATTACTGGTTGAAATGTAGCAAATTTCATGAAAAATGACGTTTTTTGGTCCACAATTAATCTACCATATTCCAGCTCAACCACACCAGTTTGGTAAATTAAAAACACGCCTATGACATCAGCCAAGTCAACATATTCTCACGAAATTTATGCCTTGGTAAGGTGGTAGTAGAATGTATAATTCCTTATGATTCACCCTATATTTTCAAATACTTAGCTCCATAAGAATCTTAATTGTAACATTTACTTCCATTAATTTACCACACCTTTATTTGTTAAATAAAAAAATATATATCCTATGTCTGGTGTCTAGAGACTCGAAAAGGACATCAACACCAACAATAAAAAAAAAATAAACCAAACATCCATGTGCAGAATATCGATTCAGGTTTACACAATGGGGTAGTTGACCAACTGAAACAGCACGGGAAGAAATCAATGAAAAGCCGTGGAAAACGTTCTGGGAGGCAGTAGAATGGGGCGTGTCGACGGAGATACATCGCACGCCTCTGTGTTTTTACGTTAATATCGCATTTGAAAATATATTAACTCCTTCGCCAAAATTTTAGTTTGCAATGAGGTGGTTTAGTGAATACGCGTTAAGCTTGAATGTGCAACACTCGTAGTAAGGGTAATCGATTCTTGTTCAACAATGATTCAGGTATGAATAACATTTATATTATATGAAATAAACAATATTTATGAAAGAATGAAAATTATTAAGATAAAATATGACGTCTTATTTAAAATATTGTTTGTTTACTATGTGAAAAAGCAAGATGATATAGGGGTAGTTTTTTATGGATAGGTACATCACGTAGTTTGTTATTATAAAAGAAAGATGCTGCGAATTATTCTAATCTTTAACATAAATAATTTTCTTATTTATCAGTTATAAATGTTATTTACATTATAATCAAATACTCTGTATGATTTATTGTTAAAAAATGGTTCGAGTTTAAAGAATTTATTGAAATAATTGGGATATCAGTTACTCTAAATTAACAATTGTGAAATATAGGGAGTCTTATGTTAATTTTTGAGCACATCATTATTTCATTATTATTATTATGAAAGCAAAAAAACAATTTAGAAATGATATAAAAAAATTTTTAAGTAATAATGTTAAGGGAAATATTTAAAATTTATTTTAAGTAATGAATTTAAAAAAAAAGAGATGGAAGAATAATAAACAGTTTGTCATTATGTTTTTTATATAAAAAAATATAATTTTGAATGATTATATACAATTATTAACAAAAAACACTATGTAAACAGGGAGTGATATGTACGTACATAAGAAGGATTAATAAATTTATATACCAATAAATTAGGTATATAATTAAAAAAAATTCAAGATACGAGAAGGTCAATTTGTATAAAAAATTTAAGGGCAATTAAGGAAGATTATAGAATTAATAGAAATCTTGGGTCAAGTTAAAAGAAGGAGTGAAGAAATAGCAGATTAAGCATATCAAGATCAAGAAGTGAAAGTGGTACAGGAGTCAGAAGAGAAACATTGAAATAGCAAAATACTAAAATTTTATAAACAATTTTGTAATGTTTATTATTTTTTTTCAATTTTATAGAACCCACCCCACATCGTCTGAGATCATTGGTTAAATTAAATAAGTCATAAGAATATGTATTTCATTAAGTTTGGAACTTTCAAATTATATACAGGGTGTTTCATTGGTTAACGGACATACGTCAAGGGTGGATAAAGGTCATCGAGGTGGTTCTAAATAACATATATGTAATGGGTCTTGCAATCTTTATAACGGAGATACAGGGCGTTTTATCAATTTTGTCTAATTATCTAATGGGCCATAAGTTACAAACCACACCTGGTATATTTTTTTTATATTCGGCTCACATTTTAAGAGTCATTTGAGAAATTGATCAACACATTAATCGTTGAATAAATCCAGGTCCGGCTTTACGATAAATTAACAATTTCTTGTACCCACAAAACAACATTTTTAAAATTTGTTTATGGATTAATAAAGGCAATAAAAAATGGAGTCAATCTGAATATGCGCATTTAATTCTACTTAGAAAAATTTTAAGGAAAAGTTTAAGTTTTTAATAATTTGAGGATTTCCTTTAATAAAAATACGTTTTTTTCAATAAAGGTTTTGTTTTTTCATGTATTTCTAAGATGATGGCGCCCCACCTCATTTTAGAGCAATAGTAACAAAATTTTTAAATTACAATTTCCCAAATTTGTGGATAGGCAGGGGTGCACCTCATAGGTGGCCTCCAAGGTCACCAAATTTTAATCCTTGTGATTACCACATTTGGGGATAGTTAAAATCCGTAGTATATTCGAGTGAAATAAATTCTAGCGAAGAATTTCTTCAAAAGATTGAAGCTGCCTGTGAAGAAGTTAGAAATAATCCAGAGATGATAAGATCAATAAATGACATTATAAAACGACCATGAAAATGCATCGAAAAAAATGGAGGCCATTTTGAGCAATTTTTATAATTTTGCTTCATTTGTAACTAATTTATTTTATTATTTTCAATGTTTTGTTTAGATAAAAAATTACCTTGTATAATAAACAAAATTGTAGCTTTTGTTTGTAACAAAATAACTTTAAACTGTAGCGACGGATATACTTTTTTCCAATCTTGTCTTAATTATTCATCAGGCGAATAATTAATTAACAGTTTTAAATTTTGATATACAGTACGAAAGATTTATAAAGTCACTCTTTTGTTCTAAGTACGACTCTGTAATTATACTTTTTATTCTCTTAATAACAAAATATGATTATTTTTAAGGTTTCAACAATTTAAATCAAATGAATATTTAAATTTTTTAGAACAACGCTTTGTTTTTAAATGTATTCCATGAAATTCCTAAAACCGTAAAACTTTTGATTAAAATTTTTCTAAGTAGAATTAAATGCGCAATTAGAAAAACTATACAGATTAACTCCATTTTTATTGCCTTTATAAATCTATAAACAAATTTAAAAAATGTTGATATACAGGGTGTTGTTTTGTGGGTACAATAAATTGTTAATTTATCGTAAAGCCGGACCTGGATTTATTCAACGATTAATGTGTTGATCGCTTTCTCAAATGACTCGTAAAATGTGCGCCGAATATAAAAAAAATATACCGGGTGGTTTGTAACTTATGACCCATTGAATAATTAGACAAAATTGATAAAACGCCCCGTATCTCCGTTATAAAGATTGCAAGACCCATTACATATATGTTATTTAGAACCACCTCGATGACCTTTATCCACCCTTGACGTATGTCCGTTTACCAATGAAACACCCTGTATATATAAAAAATGAAATTAAATTTAATTTTAATTAAATATTCACTGTTTTAGATACTAGGGGCAAATAAATTGAAATACAATCTAAATTGTAATTATATTTAAATAAAAAAAAACTCGTAACAAATTAGAAATTACTTTTGGTTACAGGCTGTTATTAGTACAAATAAAAGCTGAATTGAAAGTGAAAGACGTTTGGGTACTAAAAAATATTTGTTCAAATTTTTAATACACTAAATTATTCGATTATTTTTTAATAGTAAATATAAATTAAAATACTGTTAATCGGTTACTTAAAATTATAAAAAATCAAATTAAAGAAATACTTTGATTCAATAGGCAACCATTTTTATTTAATACTGAACGGTAGCTCCCGTTTTTATATTGTGAACCCTTCATTTGGGTGCCATTACGTTTTTCCATAAGAATTATATGGACGTAGAATGTTATCATAACTACAAAAATAAAATTTTGCAAAATGCCAGAATTACATGTTTTATAGAATTTATTTATTTAAATCCAATAAGTTATCCATATCTCAAATATGGTCAAGTGTTAATCATAAACGAAAACCAAAAATCATGTACCACACTAACATTTATTAAAAAAATTTTTCGCAAGGCAATTAGTTTCGGTTAGAAAGAAAAAACCATCTTCAGGCTTATAATAAATATACAACATGTTGGTGAAATTTTTACAAAGTAAAAGAAAAACTTACCAAAATAACAATAAAAAGGAATTAAATGTTAAATAATTTTGGCATATTTATTTATTTTAATGGAAAAACAATACATTTTCTCCACGACCATTACTGAATGTATGAATTCTGAAATCATTTTTAATAATAGAATGTAAACATTCACCCTCCAGAGTCTGAATATTTATTCTATAATACTTGCCTCTTATGCATTTTGCATGTATTTTCATTCTTTATCAAGGTAAAGAATGGATTTTCTGTAATCGAAATAAACGATATGGGATTGCCCTGGATTTCAAAAGTGTCACTGTCAGATATAAAATGGCGACGGTAATAATTATTTTCAAACAAGTTTTAATTTAAACAAAATAATGAGTGAAAAATTAAGTGAAGTAGATATTGAATTTAATAATATCTGAAATTGCAAATTATGAAAAAACACCAACGCACCAGATTTTAATTTCGGTAAGTGTACCTTAACACTATAAATATTAATACAGTGTAATACAAATATGTCAACAAATAATTTGTGTTCAGATTTAATTTAATTTTGATTTATACTTTTTGATCGTGGAGAAAATATAGTCTGTTACTCGGTTAGAATGAAAAAATTCGACACTCGTGGTTCCTCACACTCGCTTTCGCTCGCGTTCGGAATTTTCCACTCGTGTCGAATTTTTCATTCTAACCTTGTTACAGAATCTACTATTACAATATAATACAATGGAATATAATAAAAGGTACCTACAGGGTATCCAGGAACTCCGAAAATGCTTCCTAAGGGAGCTACAGCCCTTTGAAGAAGACGTCCTTATATGAGTTTTCTTAAAATTATTCAAAAATTCCGTTACTTAAAAAATTCAAACTTGGTATAATCAATAAACAGTTACAAACCCGTCGGTCGCTATTAAATAATTTTATTTAGATCCATCACAAGCGTGTCAGTCGGGGGGACCAACAGGTATTTTTATTAAAAAAAAATTATTTTTAAGTTTTTTATGTATCCGACACCGAATTTGAAAAATTCAAGATAATTTTCATAAAAAATGTTCTCTTCTTTCAAATCGATATCATGAACTGTTTTCGCTCTAATAAATCTTCGATATTAGAAAAAAAATTATTATAGTCAACCATTGTGAATATTACCTCATTTAATATAATTTATTGACAACGACATGTTTAATTATCTGTAAGGTGCGTTTAGTAATGCCACGATTAGGTGAATCAATATTGAATTGACAAATACTGGATATCTCTTATGTTTTGTTTATAAAAATAATTTTACAGAGTTAAAAATTAATTATAATAAATCTTTCTTAAAAAAAAAAAAATAGTGGAAAAGTATTATATTAGTCTACAATGATTTTTTTTGGTAGGAATTATTTGTGACGTTTGTACCAAATTTTAATAATCAAATAAACAACCTTGTAGTTCCCAACGGTTTGTGTTATTTCGACCTTGTCTATAAATATTATATTAAAATATGCATGTCTAAAATAATAAAAAAATACCATGCAAAATACCTATTTGCAAATTAATACCTACTTTTTTACCTATTATCATTTTTAGAAACACTTATTTATAGATTTTTGAAAGAACTAACCATTAGCTAGTATAGGAACGGAAACTTTGCCAAATTGATTTTTTGTTAATTGCTTTATAAAAATAGATCTATAATAAAAAATAGATAAAAAATAATTATATTTTAATTCTCACATTATTGATAAGTCTATTTATATAAAAAAAAATTGCTTTTTAAAATGGAAACACGAAGCACATTCTTGAACATTTAATTAACATTATATATACCATACCTAACAACTCACCCTGTATAGTTTCAATTTAAAATTATTGTTATGATATTTTCGAACTCATACACGTACTCCAATCCCAATATCTTGCTAATTCAGAAACTTATCATTATTTTTTGTAGACGCCATGAAAGCTTTTAATTAGGGTATCAAGATCTAGAAATATGCAAAATTCAGCCCAATTGACCGAAGTTCATTTTGTATCTAAAAAGTGAGGGGGTCCTTTCTTTTTTGCCACTTTTTCTATTTTTTCTACCTCAAGTGGTTCCTATACTGGTGTATCAGTCCACTACTTCTTCACTTTTTACCCCTATTTGTTTCTTTCCTTTGACTAGCTTTTGGGCGAGGTTTAATACTATCTGCAAGAAAATAGATTGATTTCAGCATGAATTAGCTCATTATTTAGAGGGCGTTGAACTATATCTTAAACCCTCACTTATTAATTTTTGTGATGCCCGCTAGAGATAAAGTGGTTAGTGTATGGACTTCTGTTTTAGCAGTATATAACGAAGTTACTTTAAGTCACCGGGCTAATTAAAATATATAAATTATACCTCGCACGGCACTGGACTAGAATTAACTTTTAATATATGGTCAATCGTAACAGTTGTAACCCCCGCCGAAAGATAGAGTCACTTGCGTACTGGTTTCGCACACCAAGCCGACCTTATGGTATACGGCAGCCAGAGTCGATCTAGTCAGTTGCTGTGGTCATCCCAATTCGAGTAACAGTAGTAGTCCGAGTTCCAGTGACAGTTTCTCGACATTTAGAGACAGGTCAAGCTGAAGGGAGTGAATCCAATTACAATTGTACCGGAGTCCGACCACCTCACCAGCATGGAATACGTGCCTGTACCGTCCGATAAAGAACCGTGTTGCACACCTTTTCTTCTTTCTTTACCGTCGCCAGATTGTGATATAAATAAAGTTTATTATTTATTGAATCTTATTCTTGTTTTTACTTCATTCCAGCAGCTAATACACAGTTACTTAATCCATTAGGGCAAGTAAAGATCGTCCTTCTGACCGCTAAGGGTTTGTTGGTCGATACCATAATGACCCCAGAAGCGGGATTCTCATCTGCTATTCGTTATCTACCGTCCCGAGGAGCAGCCGAAAGATCGATTCTCAATCAACTCGATAGCGACTGGACACAGTTTTCAAACGTCAACCTAGTAAAGCGTCTCTCGGTTGGCGCCAAAATTCGCGTTTTTTTAACGCGCAGGCATCGTCGCCATCTTCTCTGTACTAATCATTTTCTCTCCAATGGTGTGACCGACAACAGTCACATGATTTTAGTTGACACTTGACAGTCAGCTGTTGTGTATTTGTATTATTTTCATATATATTAATTATAAGATATAAGTTATAGATTATAATTATTTTATTTTCGTCATTGCTATGTTCAATAATTATGTATTTATAATTTGTTAACCTTTACTACTTATTTATTTATTCACAGAATAAAACAGGCGTGGTTTATGACTTTAAAAAGTAGCAGATTTAATTTGACTACAGTAACTTGCATTTTATGTTCGACCTATAGATGGTGCGACTTTAGTCGCGCTTAATTTTACAAATTTGAGTTTTTGTTTAAATAAATTATTTTCTAGACTTCCTTAAATCAAGAAATATATTCAATAACAAAAACAAAATGTTTTTGACCTAAATAGTGCTCGTTTTGTCTATTTTTCAATAGTGCGTGCGCTGATGCTACTTATGGCACAATTATGCTACATTTGACAACCCTGAAAAACAGTACGGGCAAAATGGCGTCAAGGTTAAATTTCTGTGCGTAAAAGGATCAAAGGGACCGGCTGAGATTCGCCATAGATATAATATATGTACTGTGGTAGGAAGGTCCCGAGCTGAATTCAAAGTTGGTGTTTTTGGCACACAACATTCATATTCAGTAGTTTTTTCTCTTTTGATAGATCGTCTAACCTTAGTTTTTGTATACTTGTTACATTGTGGAAACTCTACAGACTTATTTGAGGAAAAATATTAAAATTTGTTAAAACATAAAATATCGAAAAGTCCATAATTCGACAAATATAAATTCAAGGAAAGACATTTTCAAAGTTGGAAATTTTGAATCACAATTTTTTTTCAAAATTGTATGATTTTCATTATTTTTTTTATTTTTTATATACTTTTTCAATTGTCAAACCCCTAACGGTGAATTATTTGAGGAACATAATTGGAATTTGGTAAAGAAATTTCGATATTTTATTTTTAGCAAATTTCAATTTTTTTCCTTAAACAATTCACCGTTAGGGTTTCCATAATTAAAAAAGTATAAAAAAAATAAAAATTATACAATTTGAGAATAAATATGTCCATGTTTCCCGGTATTGACTTTAAATTTTGCATAAAAAAAACTAAAATTATATCCTGAAACTACGGTATTTTTTCTTATTAGCATTAAGAGATATAATTATCATATTTTCATTGCTGCCAATATAATTCGATGAAATGTTATTTTTAATTTGTTGATAATTAGTAATAAATGTGATTTAAGCTCAATTCTTTTTATTATGTATTCGTTCCATGAATAGAATTTAAAATATATCAAAAAGTATAATATTAAACAAAACAAAAAAAAAATTGGACGCCAGTCTAATTGATTTTTTGATGTATTTAGAAAAAATTGACAAAAAAAAACTATGATATATTTCAAAATGCATCCTTTCTTTCTTTTTGTGGGTTTAAGGAAATTAAACTCAAATTAAACGTTATATTTGTTTTATTTTATAAGAAAAATTTAAATCTTTCAGATACATTTTCTTCTTTTTTCTGGAAATGTGACTTCTTGGTTTTTTGCTTGTCTTCGAGTTTCTTTTAAAATTTCCTGGATCCGATAGTAGAGACGTTAGGTCCCAAAGGAGAAAAAAAAATTGTTCAGATCAAAATCTTGTAGTCCGAAAAAGAAAATGTTCTGTCCAAAAAACTTGTTCCAAAAAAAAAAAAACGTTTGGTCCAAAAAAAACCCTAAAAGTTTACATATAATAAATATAAGACAAAAATCTTATAAATTACCAGATTTCGTGATCTCTGTTATAAAAAAAATATAAAACAAGAATAATATTAATATGAAATACATGAATTATTAGATCAAAATATAAAAATAATCGAAGTGAATTAAATTTTGAGACAATCTGTAAAACCAAATTAAAAATAGATTCGCTTTTTGTAATCGAGACTGAAAGAGCACCATAAACATCACATAATTTATACTATTATGAAAGATGATATGAACTTTTAAGTAAATATAACAAAAAAATATACCGGCATAAAAAAGAATTAAAATAACAGTAAATAAAAGTTAAAGCGTCGAAATAATTAATAATGATAACAGGGGAAAATGTAATATAATATAATAAAAAACGAAAGAATAAAAGTCTATTGTATTGACTGAAGAGGCAAAGAGAGGGAATTGTTAATATGGGTAAGACATTTTATAGTAATACCAAGAAGAGAGGGAGATCTTGAAAATGGATATCAAGCTAGTCTGAAATTAAAATATACTGAGCAGAGGCAATCCGAAACTGGAATAAGGCGCCAAAAGACTGCTTGACATAGTTTAACGGTAGAAGAAGAGCTCGATTCGTAACATGAAGACCCAAAATTAGTCTCTTTAAAAATATAATGTAAGTATTAACTCATATCCGTTTCTTGTTATTCGAATAAAATAATAAGATTTTTTTTTAAATAACTGTCGTTATTTTCTAAGGAAAATTGCAGTCTAGTTGCATGTTTTATATTCAGTGAACACGTGCGTTAAATGTCTTAAGAAATTTTGCGTGCAGTTCCATATTGATAGTGCACATGGGCGTAGTAACGTCCGTTAGAATGAAAGATTTAGGTCATTCTGATTATAAAGACGATAAAATCGTTCTATTTGTATATTTATTAATGGTAACAAAAAGTCGATAGGAGTTTGCACATCACTTAGAAAGAAATTTTCAAAAAAATGAATATAATGCTGTTCTTTAAAATTACTCCAAAAATATAGTCAATTATTAATAATCAATTACAACTAATAAATTAATTTCCTTCTCAAAATATACATGAATATCTCATCTGTTTATGAATGAAACTGAAAATTAAAGCAAAACTAAATAAAAGTGTGAAAATGAAATTAAGATATCTCAAAAACTAACAAAGTTATAACATTTTAAAGTTGCGTTTTGACTTAATAATTTTGCTCCGTCCTGACGTCATCTATCGTAACTGGTATACCAGACGGGATAAAGGGGAGTTCAACTTGAAATTTTAGTCCATCTTTTTTTGCATTATTTGAGAAAAAAATGAATTTCTTTTTATGAAAAAATCGTTTTTTCTGTTTTTTTCTTTAATTTAACATGAAAAAATTGATATTTAAAAATTACTGCATCTATGCAACTTGTAATGCACCTACGTCACTTATGTGCAATAGCTGCAGCATAATATTAACGTGGGCCAGTTTCCCTAAATAATTGACGCTTTCAAATATAGATGACGTTTGCTTATAAAGTGTCGTTTGGTCAATATATTTTTAATTGTGTTTACTTTTACCTTTGTTTACGTATTTTTATAAATACAAATAAATACGGAAAATTATCAACATCAACCAGCTCTACAGAGTACAAACTACAACAGTGACAGTGAAATATGCAGTAAGCGGACGCGACCTTTCACTTAATCAGGAACGCTTGTGCCCAGCACTTATGTACCAAACAGCAAATTGTATACCAATTAAAATCAATAAATTCTTTAAAATCAACTTTTTAACGATAAACTATGTTTATAAAATTCAACATAAAATTATTTATACTATCAAACATTTTAACAATTAAATAACAATTAACTTATCAAAAAAAAAACTCATACAGAGTATTTCATTTATGTTAGTATAAAAATACCTGGCTGTATACATACACACAATGTATAAATATAGAAAACTTCCATGTTATCGAAACGACCAAACCAAGCGGAATTAAAATGAAAAATAAAATGTCAAACTCCGAGGCACTAATGGCTCACATTTTATAGCTCGTTATTAAACTAAACTTATCGTTAAACTGAAATTACAAACTTGTTAATTTTTATATTACTCTTAAATTTCCTTTTGTTTTGGTTCTTTACTTGGGTTTCGTGATATGAAATTACATCATGCTAGAATCAATTTAGACCATAACTAAAACACGCTTTCCGTTTATTACGAATCAAGGAACTCGAAAAATTGGTCAACTAACTTATGAGTTCACTTATTAAATATTGTTTTAATCTATGTAATTTTAAATATAAAGACATAAAATATCAATAAATAACCAGATAAATAATAATTATTAAGATCACGCAAATATAAAAAAAATCTGGAAACCAAAATAAAATTATTATTGGATAATAATCATACTCATGCTCTGATTTGGTTCAAATGTGCTTGTAATTGATCTATTTAGGGCCACTTGTATAGGTTAGTGGATGGAGGGCCAGTTAAACTTCAAGCTTCGGTTAAAACATGCGCGGATTGAAAGAAAACTGCAATACTGATGCACTTCCTATAATATAAATTATAACCTCTATAAAATATTTGTTATTGAATTTTCTTGACTCTTGACACGATTTTTAAAACATAATTATATTTTCAACATGGATATATTGGATATATTTGAAGATATATTATTTGATGATGAAGAAGATATAGATGTTATAAATATTGTGAAAAACCCAAGAAGACCTCAAATTTTTTTCCGCGAATCAACACATTGAACATTTGGATAGATCAAGAATTTATCAAGAGGTTTAGCAATGCCAGTGATCTGTTTAATATCATCATCCTGTGTTGTTATTTTGGGAAAATGTCCTTTCCCTCCCCCTGTTCTGTAAGTTTCCTCCCTCTCTGCTGCGAATTTTTTCTTGGAGTTTTTTTAAATTTTCCCACTTTACTTTAAGTACTTTGGAGGTACTTCTTCCTTTTCCCTTCAAGTCACAGCATCACTTTTTTTTATTGGAAAATTTCTTTATATATTTTCACTAGCCGTATTAGTTCTTTCACTTCTTGGTCGGAAAAATTGGATGACCTTTTTTAAAAAAACCTAACTACTGTTCTCAATGTTCTGAAGGTTGTGGTATTTTTTCCAGAAATTAGGGATCTACCCTATTGTTAATAGAAAAAGACTCAAACCATTTTTAACTTGAGGTGACAGTAACCAAGTAGAGTATAACGCTAAGAAAACAGAGGCAACCATATTTTCCAAGAAGGTTAACATAGCGGAACCCGACTTTATGATGGCACAATCACATTGCAAGCTTGACAAAACTTCCTAAATACTTGGAACACTTTTTTGAACCCGAAAGTTTTACTTAGAGTAACAGTTATAGCTTTAAAATGAAAAACTGCTCTCACATCTCGAGTTCTGCTCCTAAGGATACCTTGTCGTTGCTCGAATCAATCCAAAAGAGAGCAATTAGCTTTATTGGAGACTCAGAACTGATTAGGATTCTTGGAAAATCTAAGTAAATAGGACTATAAAACAAAGTTTAATTATTACGACATTCAGCCCTTTCTTAAAAAATCTACAGGCTGCGCTTGTTCAGGGTTTTCTGTTTTCATAGGCTAATATTTAGTAATGCCAATATCGTTGTCTTCCACCTTAATGTGGACTTCTACTGGAGAAGCAGACCATTTGAGATTATATTGAACAATTTTCTGATCACTTTAGGTAACTTTAGACCGTTTTATTATTATTTCAATCCATTTTTGGACAATTCTCGACCATTTTGGATAACTTTAAATTATTTTGAAAAATTCTCTGATCAATTTAGGTAAATCGTTTTTGGGGAACTTTTTTGGGGGACTTTAGACCATTTTGGACCATTTTAATCCATTTTAGATTATCTTGAACAATTCTTTGATCAATTTAGGTAACTTTACACCATTTTATTATCATTTTAGACCATTGTTGGACAATTTTAGACAATTTAGACTATTTTGCACAATTCAAGATTATTTTTAATTCTTTGATCAATTTAAGTAATTTTAAACAGTTTTATTATTTTTTTTTACACTGGTTTTGGACAACTTTAGACCATTTTTGATTATTTTTAACTATTATTTGATCAACTTAGGTAACTTTAGGCTGCTTATTACTATACTATTTTAGACAATTTTGAGAAGATTTTGAACAATTGTAGACCATTGATGGTTATTATGAACAATTCTCTGATCAATTTAAGTAACTTCAGACTGTTTTAATATTATTTTAGACAATTTTGAGATTATTTTGGGCAGTTTTAGACCATTTTAGATTATTTAGAACAATTTTCAGTTCAATTAAGTTAACTTTCGAACGTTTTATTATTATTTTAGACAATTTTTAGACCATTTTGGACAATTTTAGACAATTGTAGATTATTATGCACAATTCCCTGATTAATTTAAATAACTGCAGACCGTTGGATTATTATTTTAGACAATTTTTAAACGATTTTTTACAATTTTAGACTATGTTAGCTTATTTTGAACAATTCTCATATCAATTTAGGTAACTTTAGACGATTTTATTATCATTTTAGACGATTGTTGGACAATTTTAGACATTTTAGGATAAATTTAGACTATTTTACACAATTCAAGATTATTTTTAATAATTCTTTGATCAATTTAAGTAATTTTAAACAGTTTTATTATTTTTTTACACTGTTTTTGGACAACTTTAGACCATTTTTGATTATTTTTAACTATTATTTGATCAACTTATTTAACTTTAGGCTACTTTATTACTATTTTAGACAATTTTGAGAAGATTTTGGACAATTTTATACCATAGATGGTTATTAAGAACAATTCTCTGATCAATTTAAGTAACTTCAGACTGTTTTAATATTAATTTAGACAATTTTCAGAATTTTTTTGGCAGTTTTAGACCATTTTAGATTATTTAGAACAATTCTCAGATCAATTAAGGTAACTTTCGACCGTTTTATTATTATTTTAGACAATTTTTAGACCATTTTGGACAATTTTAGACCAGTGTAGATTATTATGCACAATTCTCTGATGAATTTAAATAACTGCAGACCGTTTTATTATTATTTTAGACAATTTTTAAACGATTTTTTACAATTTTAGACTATGTTAGCTTATTTTGAACAATTCTCATATCAATTTAGGTAACTTTAGACCGTTTTATTATTAATCTAGAAAACTTTAGATCATTTTACATTATTTTGAATAATACAATTGATCAATCTGAGTTTGAGTAACTTTAAGACAGTTTTGTTATTATTTTAGACAATTTTTAGACCATTTTGGACAGTTTTCGACTATTGTGGATTATTCTGAATAATTCTCTGATAATTTTAAGTAACTTCAGTCCGTTTTAGACAATTTTGGAAAATTTTAGATTATTTGAACAATTTTCTTATCCATTTTAGGTAACCGTTTAATATTAATTTAAACAATTTTTAGATTTTTGACAATTTTAGAGCATTTTAGATTATTTTGAAAAATTCTTTAATCAATTTAAGTAACTTTAGACCGTTTTATTATTGATTTAGAAAATTTTAGACCATTTCAGATTATTTTGAACAATACAATTGATCAATTTTAGTTTGAGTAATTTCAGAATGTTTTAGATAATTTGTAGAAGATTTTGGACAATTTAAGATTAGTTTGAACAATCCATTTTAGGTAACTTTGGACCGTTTTATTATTATTTTAGACCATTTTGGACTATTTTAGTAACTTTGGACCGTTTTATTATTAATTTATACAATTTTTAGAAAATTTTGGGCAATTGAAGATTATTTTGAACACTGACAAGTCACTCGAAAATGCATACACAGGTGTTCACAGTGGATTCGACATTGTTTGACTTTCATATTTTGCTCAGTATTATTTGTTCAACTATATTTGACCGGTATTAAGCGGGCCGGACCGAATTTCAATGAGTAATAATAAATTTAAACGAGATCCAATCATCAATTTTATATATGAAATTTTATATGGTGTTGAGTAGTAAATTTATCAGACCCCGTACATGAGTCCTTTATTTAGCTGTTCGGATTGACTTTATATAGATTTTACGAATGCATATATTCGGTTAGGCTAATGACATGAAGGAAAAATTCCAAAAACTGAAATCCGAATCCAAGTAAAAATAAAATTTAAAAATAATAAAAAATAAATCATGACCATAAGCATTAAAATAGTTTCTTTTCTTTCTTCTAGGCCCATTTTTGTTTTGCAGATGTTTTAAAAGTGTATGGAATTGTAGGTAGGCAAATAAAACTATAATAGTTATTTTCTATTTTTCAAGATGGTTTTTATATAATAAAATTTCATTGCCATTATTGGTAGATAATTTTTTGGTTTTATGTAATGAAATATATAAATGCAAAGCACATAAGAAACACAAGTGATTTAGAATAAATATTCTAACTCAATAATGAAAACTTTTACATTCAACTATTAAAAATGATTTCGCAATTATTACATTCACTAATGGACGTGGATAAATTAGTTTCTGTTTAGGTAATTAATAGATAAAAGAGCGTTGCTCTTTTGGGTTTACAAAATAATTGATCACTATGAAAACCTGGTTTAAGAAAAAAACAAAACCTTTGTCAATATAATGTCAAACTGACTGAATTTATTTCAGGCATATCCTAATTTTTTCAAACTAGGTTATTTTGTGACGTCAGTGTTCATTGAACAAACTATAGGCATAGAAAAATATTTGGGAGAAGGAGCTTGAAAATAAAAATTAACCAGGTTATAAATAATTACTTTGGTTTTTAAATCAAAAAAACTGTTAATAATTCGGGAAAAGTCAACTTTTCGTTGAAATATTAAAGCACAAAAGTATTCATTAATTGATGATTGTAAAAAAATGCATATTTTATTGTCTTAAAATTGATTAAAATATTCTAATATTTATTTTATTATATTTTGTTTCAGTAAATCATAATGGAAGCAACTGTGATTCTTTCAAGGACTTATTCATCAAAAATCGTTCCTTACAAAACGAATTTTAGAAGTCCAAAGTTTAAAACACATCATGACGTTAAGATGAACGTTGATTTTAATAGAAATATATCGAATTTCAGTGAAATCAGGCCAAATTTTACATTTACTATCGAAACTAACATGTCATATTGGAACCAAAGTGATTATTTTCATAATCTGACCAATAATTCTGAATTAGAATACGATTATCAAACATTGAATAGTACGACGAAAGAAGATTTATGGAGCAGCTGTAAAGAGTGGACACCGGCACAACATAATCTCTTCCAGACTGCTAATTTTTTCTTCGCTGCTGCCTTTTTAGTTCCAGGAAGTTTTAAACAAAGTGTTCTTTTAGTTAGGTGAGTTTTGTAATTATTTATTAAAATACGACATAATTTTATTGTTATTCTATTTTATTTTCTTACATTTCAACATTCTCATAAATCCACACAAAATAATAAAAGTTTTCAAAAAAAAAATATTATGGATTACTTCAAAACAAAATCTATAATGTATATGTTTAAAACGTAATGGAAATTATATAGAATCATCCGTAGTTGAATCTATTACGGCCGTAATGGTAATTACTGCTTGGACTATCAAATCCAATCAGATTGAATAAAATCGACTATTGCTCTGCTAGGAAACATTCACCTAAAGTTTCAGGGCAGTCTCTACTGTCATGTCAAATTATTAGACATCAAGTTTGTCATATAAATTAATAAATTAATCGGTTCGGGAATATCTCATTAGATTTAATTGACGAAGGATAAAATAAAGATGGTTCATGAAATAACACAGCCCCACAAAAAAAAGTTCATACACAAGAGAGTGACATATGTATTCCCATGTATTTTCCCGGACCCAAACTGGGAATTTCAGCTGACCAAACACTTTTCACACCCAGTCTCAGCTCCAGAATTGGAAAGTCCATGAAAATATCACAGTCGCGACCGGGACGTCCAAAACAGGATTTTCCCGCCCCAAGGGGTCATTTTCCCGGACCCAAACCTGAAATTTCAGTTGGCCATAAACTTTTCGATCACAAATCCGGCTTTAGCTCCAAAATTCAGTGTCGACTTTGCCTTATCCCGTGAACCGCATTTCAGGCCATTTTCGGCCCCTGGGGCCAATTCCTGACGTGTAGGCGCAATTCTGCGCTCGGGATCGGATTCAGCGTCGAAAAATACATGGGAATACATGGGAATTTCTTGTGTATGAACTTTTTTTTGTGGGACTATGTAATCTTCCAAATACCACTCGAACTGAATAAATTAGCGGTTATTTATCGTTTAAATTTTCCTCGTCTGCTTAACAATTTGACAAACTGCAGACTCGAAAAATTGACAACAATAAATAGCCGGCTATTTATTCTGTTCTTGTGGTATAACCTTTGATTATTTTTATACATTAACGACTCCTGGAGAATTTATTTTTTCACTGACGCTGCATGAAGCAAGTGACTTTCACACTAGGCTTGTTCCCGAAGCGAGTTCCTAACTTGTTATTTATGAACATACTGAGTTGCGCAGTTATAAAATAATGGATCAGGAGTCTGCGTAGTACAAAATAATGGAAAAGTTGTTTGTTAGGAACTCGCTTCGGGAACAAACCTTCTATGAATCAAAGATGGAGCGTTACGGTACAAAATGCAAAAAAAATATTAATTATCGATTAAAATAAATTTTAGCATTATAACATTAGGAAATATTTGTTATATTACTATAATGTGATTTTTATCGAATTTTTGTCGATTTTTTCAAATTTAACGATATTTCCTGATAGTTTCCGTTTTTTTTTCGTTTAATTCAGGTATGTTTCGATATTCTTCATTTTATTTTGATATTTTTTTTACAATTTTTGCGATTTTTTGCAAATTTTTACGATTTATTCCGATGTTACTGATTGTTACAGTTTTTTATCTTTTTTCTATTTTTCGAATTTTTTCTTAGTTTTATTCGATATCAGTTTTTTACGGTTTTTAAGTTTTTACAATTTTTTTTTCTGTATTTTCTAATTTTTTTCTATTTTTTCCCATTTTTCTGATTTCTTCCGTTATTCCGATATTTTCTGATGTTTTCAGTAACGTTATGGAACGATTTTGACTATGTAACCAATTATTACTGATATGCTAAAAAAAAAAGTAATTCAAATAATATCATAAATAAATTACCGGCATTAAAATTCTAACATATATATTCAGTGTACTTTAACAATTCCAAATGTCGCAAGTAATGAATTCATAAAAAGCAACCTTTAAGTTTTACATCGAAATGTTGGCAAAATTTCCCGAAGTGTTTGAAAACCTTCTTGGGTCAGCTCCAGTTATTTTTAGAACGAAAATATTTAATATCAATGACGAACTTGACATCTAAACTTGTAAAACGACCAAGTTTATCGTATTTCCAAAAAACTGAAGAAAATATTAGATCATACGCAAATTTTCATACAAAATGTTTTTTTTACTTGTGTAAAAAATCAGGACTCTTTTAATCTTAGTAGATTATTATAACAATTTTTATTACAAAGTTATATTGGCCGAATATAGGAATATTTTTCTCATGAGCGAACGATAAAATATTTTGACTTTTGAAAAATGTGTGTATATATGATGGCGATGACGTTTTCCGGGTTTTCCTACACTAACCAAATGACGCCATCAATCATCAGTAAGTCGTCTCGTTACGCCACGGTAAATAATAATATTAGCTTTTCCATCCCCATACAACCCTTTTGGTTTCTGGGGTTCACTCGTAGGGGGGTGAAATATAGGCAGAGTATTGTTATTATTATATGTGCATGATTCCTAATTTTTTGTTGACGATTTTTTCAAAACCTTTTAATCGATTTTAACCAAATTTTCGCCAAAAAATATTTTAGCCCAATGTTATTGATAAAATTTCAATTATATTTTTATTACGTACGGAATTGCACATCCCTTCTACTAAACCCTTAGATTTAATTAATACCAGAAGTTTAATTTTATTAAGTAACAGCATTTGGAAAAAACCATGACAATCCTTTCCCGGTCAATTCTTCACGGATAATCCTTTCCGGAAAATCCTTTCCAGAAATCGTTCTTTAAAATCTTTCCCGGATAATTTTTTTAAATGACAATTTTTCTCAGGGATAATTCATCCTCAGGACAATCATTCTCTACGACAATAATTCCCCACGACACATCTTCTTCGTGAATGTTTTATATTAGATTAATTCAAATGTAACATAAACATCTCATCTTTTTTTTTTGTTTTGTACCTTCAATTAAAAAAAATAACAATCATTACAAAAAAAAATAAATAAAAAAAATTATAATTTAGACCCCTTAAAAATCTTCCTTTGAATTTTCTTTCTCTCTTGTGTCTTCTGTTAATCAGTTTCTTTCTTTTCTTTTTCTGTATCACATCCAAGTTTATTTCCTTTTCTGTCTTCATTATTTTTTTGTTCTTTGACTTCTTTGATATATTTTTATTTATTCTTGTAATATTTTTCTTTTATTAGTAGACCTTTTTTTATATAACTTGTTTTATTTTTCTAGAATATAAGTTCCATTATCTTTATAAAAACATTTAATGAAACCTTTTTAAAACATCACATTTTTTTTAACATTTCTTTTTTAAAACTGTCAAAAACCAAAACTGTTTATTATTTTTTCTTTTTTTTTATGTCTAACTAGATTTTTTAAATTTATTGAATACTGATCCTGAGATTTTTTTTATATGTGTCACAATTGTTGTAGTTATTACAAATAAACTCATTATAAAATCAAAAAAATAATCATTCAAACACAAAACCCACTTAAACAAATCCTAAACACATTTAAACATATCCATACGCACCTTAAACTTCTTATCATAACCTTATTTCAACTGTCATACTTACATTTGACAATCACCTTCTACCTTACAATCTCAGTCAAACACAATACATACAAAAACAGAACTAAAAACTACACATATAAAAAAACCATATCAATATATGTAACATATATTCACTTGAGCAATGCAATCAAAAAAGTCAATATTTTCATGTATTTCAAAAAAAAGGACTGTCTTCGTAAAATTATTAATATTTGGACATTTCCAAAAAGTTTATTCGAATGTTTGTCATCTGACAAATTATTTGTTGTTTTGATAAAGTCTAAAAATGTTGTTTATATAAATATAGATATCTTGAGAAGTGGCAAGATTATACTATCCTAGCTGAATCGGGCGTGGGAGCTCCCACCTGCACTTAGGCTCTGAGCCTATTGTGCCTCGCCATTTTTCACATCAGACCAATACTCCTGATAAAGCCAACAATAGTTTTGATGTTAGGTTTCGCTATCTCTTTGGGTTCAGGATACTATACGTCAAAGTGCCATTTACTTTCCTTACTCAGGTCCCGGCAATATATGCAGAGGAGTTTCACATGTCCTGCATTGGATATCTTCCAATACCCCTATGAGATTCAAGTATCTTCTGAGCCTCCAGTGTATTTTGTATACAAACTTCGATATTGACTTCAAGACAAGGGTAGAAAATTGATGTCTATTATTAGCTGCTTTTTGTTGTTACACTTCTATTTCTGCTGGTAACGAAAATGCTGTTTTGTTGTATCAAACACCGGGCTTGTATGCATATTTTGACGCCAATAAAATGTTGGATACAAAATAACAATGAAGTGTCGTTTGTCAAAAAAATTATTGTTATTGTTCTGTATATAACAAATATAGTTTTTAATGCGATTAAAACAGACGATTTCTTAGTAATCTTATTGTTCTATGTTGTTGGACAATTTTCTGTGCTAAGGAATCTCCAAGAAGAGCATTCTTTTGTGCTATTTTGGAAAGTATCAAATCTAAATCTGAACGTGTGTAACAGAAAACATAACGTAATTGAAAAATGGCATGTGACAGACAAGAAAAAATAGCGTTTTCTTTGTACCACGTACTTCTTCTGGAAGACGCAACAAAACGCAGCTAGTAAATGGTCTGACACCACCTAGTGCAGTTTTAAGCATAACAGCAGATTGTCTCTGCTTTTGGGTGAACCTTCTATGAGTGCTTTAGACTGTCTTAGTCCCTGAAGTTCCATCCAATATTCCATGAGTTTGTCCTTTAATTGTTTCTCCAGCATACCCTTTACATGTTGGTAGGAAATACCACATGTAGGTTGAGGTTCAATTAAAGGTTTTTTGCCCAGGCTGTCTACGTCTTCATTTCCTTCTATGTACTCATGCCCATTCAACAGTTCTCTTGTTGTGTTCTGCCAGGGTATTTAGGTTTTTATGACAGTCTAACACTAGTTTAGACTGTATTTCCATCATTTTCATTGTTTTAAGGGATGCTTGACTATCTCTTATTTCTAAGATATTCGCGCCACATAACATTTATGCATGTACTAATCGCAGTAATTTCCGCTTGAAAGACCAGATTTAGAATACACCTATGCTGTTTTCTATTTTGAACCCGTCCGTATACCAGACTGATTGATTTTTCCTTACATCATTTTCCCTGTCACTCTTAGGTATGTTTACTTCAAAAGGTTTCACAAAATTGTGGAGCGGCAATCATACTATGGGACTAATAGCTTAAGTAAAGAATAATTGTGGGTAAATTGTCTTAGGAAAGGATTGTTTAAGGACGAATTGTGAACACTATTGCCTAAGTAAGGATTGTCGTGGAGAAGGATTGTCGTAAGAAAGGATTGTCGTGTAAAAGGCTTGTTGCGGGGAAAGATGGGGGAATAATCTTTCGGGGGGGATTGTCGTGTCACAATTTGAAAGCATTAAAAAAAGTTGATACAAAAGATGCCATGTTAAAAAGGTTCTGTTGCCTGTATGAATTTTTGGATAATGTGATTTAAGTCAAATTAATATAAAATCATGTCCAGAATTTATTAATAATTTGTTTTTGGACTTGGTATAATAAATAATAATTTCGAAAATCTAAGTTTGAAACAAACAAAAATATTTTAATAATTTTATCTCGTTATATTTTTTAAATCTATTTCAATTGATTTTTCTATAATTTGACTTTCATAATTAATGAATCACTAACCATAAATGAGTGTTCGCGTGTAATAAATGGAAATCTAACGAAGTTATTATTACATTACAGAAATACTCGTGATTAAGTTTCTCAAAGTAACAAACTTAGTTAGTATAGATATGAAGAGATAATTTTAACGATAACTTACATAGCGATATAAGTCTTGACTTCTACGGTAAAATTTATTTTGTAACTTTACCTACTTTCTTGCTGGTGAGTTTATTTCAATTAAGTGTAGATTAGACTGATACTGCCCGATGAACAATTTTCATCATCTTAAGTAACTGCCAGTTTTGATAAGGGTTTTATTAAGGTTGCGAATTTGTATTAAAGTTTTATGAGATTTATAAAGTTTTATAGTGCTTTTTGTGAAAGTATTACTAGCGACATTATATATTGGAAAAATCAATATTTGAATTGTTAAAGCACTTTAAGAGGAATCCATACGCTACCTTATTTCGTATAAGAGTCAATAGGCGTTATTTACCAAGCAAGCAAAAATTTTTGGGATCAATATGGTTCATATTTCTAATTAAAACTATAGAAGCAGATTTTTTAGGTAGATTTCCATATATGGAATCTACCTATTGTAATCGATTCAATGACGGGACCCAGAACCGGGAATAGGGGCGCTACGCCGGTATGTATAGACATTCCGTTCCGGCACGATAGAGGTCGCAATTTTTGTCCAACCGACACCAAATTTGGTACAAAAATTCTTTGGGGCAGTAATTCGTTGCGTATTGCAAATGGGCATTCTACCTCTAAGGGGGTGAGAATTGCAGGGGGTTAAAATCTTAAAATATTAAAAAAGACCATTAGACTTTTTTTATGCTCTGTTTATTATGAAATTAATTTATCTGAAACTTTTTTTCATATGACCCACGGCGATGGGCCTGAAGGGGGTTGAAATTTCAAAAAAATTATATCTCCGCCGTTTTCAAAAATATTGAAACAGGTCACAAGACTTTTTTGTGTTCTAATTATTATCAAACTAATTTGTCTGAAACTTTTTTTTATCCGACCCACGGGGATGGAACTGAAGGGGGTTGAAATTTCAAAAAAATTCATATCTCCGCTATTTTTAAAAATATTGAAACAGGTCATTAGACTTTTTTCATGTCCTAATTATTATAAAATTTTATTGTTTGAAAGTTTTTTCGATCTGACCATATCGTGGAGTGGGGAAGGATGCTCAAATTTAGACAATAGAAATCTACCTCCCCTGTCGACCCTACCGACAGGAATTTTTTTTTAAGAGTCATTGACGAAATAAAATATTTTCGCTCTGATTTGAGATTCCTTAAAAAATTGGTCAAATATAATGATTTTTTTTTCAATACAATCTTGTAACACTCTTTGCATCGTCAAGCGGTCTTTTAGAGCCGTGATCGTTATGGTATCGACCAATGCCTTGACAGCTACAAGGGCGGGTTTTACTTAAATATCTGGATATATGCTGATGGGATAAAATTCGTGAAATAAAAATAACCAACTTTTATTTATACCAAAATCCAGCGAGGAAAAATGGTGTGCAATTTTCCGGATATCGTCTCTGTCGGTCGGAGGGAAAATAAACGACGGACTGTCCTGTCTGTAATTGGTTCGTTATGACGGTTGACGGCTGGACATGAATTGGATATGAATACGGTCCTACTCTGCTAGTCAGGTCTCTCTGTCTGGTGTACAGGTTCTCGAGTAGCGTTGCCAACATAATAATTAAAAAAAAGCTCCACTCTTCTGTTTGAAATGGTCCCATTTCTCTCACATACAAACACAAATCCTCACAAAATCCTCGCACATACACATGCATCTCTGTTTCGGTCTCACTAAAATGCAGTGAGTGAGAAAAAAATACCTATCGACATTGCCGAGAATTTCAGCAAATCGGCGAAGGAGAGGAGGAGCTATTGGGAGACAAATATTCCATAAAAATATTTTTTTTTTATGAAATAAATGCAATTTTTTATTTGATTAACCCCTATTTAACCTAATCTAACATTAACGACGCATGCGCACTACATAACCTAACCTGCAAAGGAAATTGAGAATGAACGTCGTTGCCAACTATTCAAAAAAAAAATAGAAATTTTAAACCCTAAAGACGGATTCCCACTAGGCGGAAAATCTACAGGCGGATTTTCTGTATCCAATTCTATTGGTCGATTTTGAAAATTAATTCTCACAAAATGCTGAAGAAATACATAAGTCATTAAAAAATAATTATGTTAGTTCTGTGAACTTTTATACTGTTTCAAGGTCGCATATCCCAGTTACAGGACCCTGGAATCTATAAACTGCTTTTATTGTTTATATTTAACTCAATCAGTCGTGTTCCATGTTGCTAAATACATTTCATTTAATAGAAGTTAATATTTAATAAACTGGGAATGTGAAAATAATTAAGTCATTACATAATATGTAATTCGCCATAAAATTCATCAAAATGCTGACAAAATTGTGGCACTTGTCTTTTGCTCGCATTTCGCTTCAGCTAGTACCTTAATCCTTACAATGTGAGCATTTTTACACCTTAATCCTTACAGTGTGAGCATTTTTACTCGCATTCGCATTGGCAACGCTGTTTTCGAACATTAAAAATCACGGATGCCTAGCCAATCAGAACACGCCGACATCGAATGATTCCGAAAGTTTCTTCGTTCGACAACGTTTCTCCGCTTATTCCGAAGTCCGAAGATGTTTTCGCGCTATTTTACATTTTTACATTGACTTCTTATGGGAAATTGTGTTTCTGAAATTTGTTAAAACTAATTTCATATTTGGCAATTTCTTTTAAGTTTTCATTTGTTAAAAATAAAAAATTGTAATTTTTATTGCTACACTAATATAAATTTTACTTCACAGCATACATAAATAAACATGGGATCAGAGTGTTTTAATATATTTCTCTCTCTCTCTCTCTCACTCGCTCTCTTTTCCTTTTTTAATTTTTTTACTATTTCTTTCTACTTTTCCTGTTTTTCATAATTTTTTCCTATTTTTCTTTCCCTGTTTTCCCTATTTGTACCTATTTTTCCCTGCTTTTACCATTTTTCACTGTTTTTTTCAGTGGTTTTTCCTACTTTTCCCTACATTTCAATATTTTTCCTATATTTTCCTTCTTTTCCCTATTTTTCCTAAATTTCCCCAGTTTATTTATTATATTGTTACAAAATAATACCTGATTTTCATTTATGTATTAAATATATTTGTTAGTTTTGTTTTTTTATTGTGTCTAAAATAAATTGTTAAAATTAATTTTTAGTTCAATTTTTGTTTTCTTTTACTGTGTAAAATAAATTGTTAAAATTAATTTTTAGTTTTAATTTTTTGTACCTACCAAGTATTTTCCTAATTTAAACAGAAAAAATATATGAGTCTGTAAATAAAAATAAATTCTCAGATTTAAATTTGGCGGTTTTCAGGCTATGAATCTGTGCGCTCTGATTGGCCAGGCATCCGTGATTTTTAATGCGTGCTAATAATTTCGGCCTCTAAGAAGCACCGACGCGATTTTCTACATCTGTCGGGCGGAGGTTCAACTGGTACGACGGACACAATATTCGAAGGAAGATTGCATTTCCCATAATTTTAAGTTAATTCTGACGCAGTGCTGTGAATGATATTTATCACGGTAATTAAGTAACTTCGTTACAATTTGCCTAACAATAACATAGTTAAATGCTTTGTTAAGACTAATAAATAGGTTTGAATAAAAAAGATACATTTCACTATGATCAGAATTGAACTTTTTTTATTATTATAATGGATCACTACATCAAATCGAATTGGATGCACGTGCGATACTCATAAATTATAATTTTTTAATTTAAATATTCCGTGACGTTTGGACTAGATCTTTTATAGCGGATTTCTGTAACAAGTCTCCTCAGAAAAGACATGCGTAACGTATCTCTTCTCCTACACTTTGACTTTGTTTATTATCTCTTTCTAACTACTTGATTTTCCTTTCTTAACTATAACGTACTATGGCCATTTTTTCTGTTAGGCACCAGTAGCTATTAAATAAATTTATTTGTAATGGATTTTGGCAATGGAAACTGTATTGGTGATGATTAGAGCTTGGTTTACTGCAACTGTAGTAGAAATTTTATTCCATATTGGTGACAGATAATAACCTTCTTCTCTATTGGTGTTTTCTGGGTGCTTGTGAATTTCTATACTTTCTCGTATCTTTCTCTTGTGGAACTGTGATCAGTATAGTAATTAGGATTTGGTGGCCAGTTTCTTGATTATCCAATTATTGCTGAGTGACTGCGCCTGTTTTTATACATCGCTAATTCTGACTTCCCTGAACGTTCCATATATGACTATAGGAAAAGGAAATTTTGTAGAGCAAATTATGTAGCAAATAATTCGTAGAAGGGAGTGATTTTATTGGGCGATTGTTACACCTTTTTGCGAATAATTTTGCCATTTGATTTGTTACACAAGTTCGTTGGAAGCATACGTTTTCATATGTCTGTAATTTAAAATAATTAATTTAAAAGCGTGTATATGGCATGTGTATTACATCCAGAAAAAAATAAATGGTAATCAACTTGCGTGCAATTTTATTATTTATTTTTGCTATAATTACACTAAAAAATTACTAACCGTAATCAGTTCATTAAAGGTCATAAATAATTCAATATCGGTGCTGGATTAATCAGTTTATAAATTTATAAAATTCACACAATAGGCAGGTTCGACATTAAGGTTCTTATTTTTTTTATTTTAACTGTAATCGAGAGGTTTTGTTATTTAAAAGCGATCAAAAAAATTTTGAGCGCAAAATATTAATATTTACGTCCGCTGTAAGCATTTTAAAATCAAGGCTCGAAAACGTACCTGTGCGCGAGACTTGACCGTGTGACGTCAGTAGTTATGAATGCTTCGCCCCTTGCACGCTGCTGCGCTGTATTCACGACACACATATTTTACAGGGTTACCGTTTTTAGTTAATTTCCTACTAAATTAGTAGATTTTTAAGAAAAATGAGGGTGTTTGGTAGAATTTTAGTAGAATTGATAATAGACAGGTTCGACATTTTTTTTTAACTGAAATATATTTAACTAAAATATTAATATTTACGTCCGCTGTAAAATTTAGTACATTTTTTAGGTTTGAATTTAAAACTATATTTTATCACTATCTATCAATGGTATATTTAAGACGAGTATCTCATCGCAGAAAAAATATTTTGTATCATCAAAACGTGACACGTGATTCGCTTAAATAATAGGTTTTAATACACAGGCTAGTTTAGGTAGTCAAGACTTCTTTTAATAAAAATAATACATTTTTCTTGCTTTTTATCGTTATATTTTACTTTTTAACGTTATTAAATATTTTTTTCATTTTTTTTTAATACACAGGCTAGTTTAGGTAGTCAAGACTTCTTTTAATAAAAAAAAATACATAAAAAGTATGTACAAAATATTTTTACTGCGATGAGACACTCGTGATTTTGGTAGTTTATTATTGAAATGTTGGTAGAATACGGTTTATTGAAAAATATTTAATAAGGTTAAAAAGTAAAATATAACGATAAAAAGCAAAAAAAAAGATATGCCGTGTGCGGGATTCGATACCCGGACCTATCGCATCACTAGCCAGCACTATTCCACGCTGCTACTAGAGCTCATACTTACGTTTGTTTAAACTTCTTATTTAAGCGAATCACGTGTCACGTTTGGATGATACAAAATATTTTTTCTGCGATTAGACACTCGCCTTAAATATACCATAGATAGATAGCGATAAAATATAGTTTTAAATTCAAATCTGAAAAATTTAGTGAATTTTACAGCGGACGTAAATATTAATATTTTGCACTCAAATTTCTTTTTGATCGTTTTTTAATAAAAAAATATATCGATTTCAGTTAAAAAAAAAAGTCTAACCTGTATTATCAATTCTACTAAAATTATACCAAACACCCTCATTTTTCTTAAAAATCAACAAATTTAGTAGGAAATTTACTAAAAACGGTATCCCTGTAAAATGTATATGAATACAGCGCAGCAGCGGGGCAGGGGTGAACGGTTCATGGCTACTGACGTCGCACTGCCTAGTCTCGCGCACAGGTACCGTTTTCCAGCCTCTCGCTGATCGTTGATTTTAAAATGCATACAGCGGACGTAAATATTAATATTTTGGGCTCAATTTTTTTTTTGATCGGTTTTAAATAACAAAATCTCTCGATTTCAGTTAAAAACCAAAAATGTCGAACCTGCCTATTACTTTTTCCAGTATAAACAGTTTCCGAAATATATTATGTTGTTATCATTAACCAACTACCCTGTATATTTCATAACGATCTCAGTTTCTCATTAATTTTAATTTTGTCAATTTGCATCCACTTTACTGAAAACGACATTAAACGGAGCACAACTTCAAACGAGCTAATTATCAGAGTGGTAAACATTCATTTCCAAGGACTAAGTACAAACGTTAATGCAACGTACGAGCCAATAATTTCTAAGATGAGAAAATGGCCCATAATTTTCACTTCTAGAAATTAAATCAGTAATGGACTTGGAAATTACAATTAGGTCAATGAGGCGCTAATGGATTAGAAAGTTTAGGAATGCAGAATAATAAAAAAAAACAAACCAATTGTAAAAAAGAATATTTTAAAATAATATAATATTTGAATATAGTACAACAGTTTAAAAATCTTACTTATTCAGTTCACTGTATATTTTCCTGTTAATTTTAAAAGAATAAAAAAGCCTGTACCAATATTTACTTATGCAAACAATATTTATAAATAAGATAAAATCCAACATTTTTATCCCCCATTGTTACCTCATTCTGGTTGATGAGAACCTAGAAATTTTACTGAGTAACCAGGCTCTAACTTTCATTTGAAATTGCTACGATTTCATTTTTGCATGCGTGGATGTAAATTTTTTTTAAAATTTTATTTAATAAAATCCAATGTTGTTTCTTGGATATGTAATTTTAAAATGACCTGGTTTAATTTTTGTTGTTTCAACTTTTAATTGATAATTATATATTGAGCTTAAATTTTGATTTTGCCATTAATATATTATTTCATTATTTTGTTTTATTACGGTACTTTATAGACTATTTTATATACTACTGAAACACTAAAATTGATAATTTTAATGGATACATTTTCTATATTAGCATCACTAATCACCAATAAATTAATCAAATGAATCTATTCATACAAAAATTGACAATGTTTAATAAACAGTTATTTATATCTACTAATCGTAATTATCTAATTTATTTCTTATAATGTTTTTTTATATTGTTGCAGGGCTCTTTTGTCAATTGGATATTTTTTCTTAACGATATGGGGTGGTGTAGATGTTTGTGCTCCAGATATTCTATTATGGAATCTTTTAATTGTGATATTAAATGGAGGCCACACCGCCTTACTTACGTGGAAATTTCTGCCTCCTACATTAACTTTGGAATTGACAGATTTATATCTTAAGGTATGTACATTTAATTATATACTTAGACCACTAGAATCGTTGAAATAAAAACAATTGTCTGTGGAAAATTAATTAAAGTGGAAATAAAATGTTTTCAGTAAGCTAAAAACAGAGAATTGAAATCAATAAAAATATGATACAGAATGGTTGGAGATTCTTTGACGTAAAATATTCAAATTATAAAAGTCAAAATATTAAACAGGTTAAAAAAACATGATGTTTCTATAGTACTTCGGCTTGAGAAATTCACTTTAACATTAAACACAAGAACTGTACGCACCACGAAATTTATAGACAACCCTATATTAACATATCGGTCTATTAAATGACATTGTTAATGCTTTTCATAGGTGAATTGATATCTTTTTCAAACCGGAGTGAGGTGTAATTGCATAAAATAGTTTTGTTGCTTTTTTTAATATTTCAAAAATGGGAGTAACAGAACTAATGAATGTACAGATATAGTGAAAACAATAAGGTTCAAGACGATCGGCTAAAGAATTTTTGAAATCGGACGACTGGTTCTTGAGTTATCATCTCCATCCATCCAGACCGACGGATATGAAAATTTTTCACCTAATTTTTCACTTAATCGTCGAGAAAATTCATTTTAAGCAAAACAAAATTTCTAATTTTTCTATGATTTTAATACTGGACTGATGCAGACCAAAGTAATTAGAATACGAAAAAAATATGATGATCTCTTTCAATATTTTTAAAAATGGCTGATATATGATTTTTTTGAAATTATAACCCCATCCAGCCATCCACGAAGGTCAAATAGAAAAAAATTTCAAGCGAATTACTTTTATAATAATTATGAAAATGGTGGCGATATAAATTATTTTGAGATTTCAACCCCCTCCAATTTCACCCCCTAGGTCGGATAAAAAAATTAATAATAATATAACAAATAACGCGTGCCAAAGTGAGACAAATTTGATGAATGTTCTATATTCGTGTATTTTATTTAGCGTCAACTAACCTATTTTTATCAGGATTACCAACGTTTGTAAGATATGTTGCCCATTTTTAGGTCGTCCTTAAGATTGGCAGTATCATCATGTGGAGGTTGGCAACAACAAGTGAGATTAGGGGGATGATGTATGGCGGGACTCAGTTTTGAACCTCAGGATAAAACCATTCTTTGTTCATGCTTGTTTAGTTTACTTAATAAAGTTATTAAGAATATTTTTAAGTTATTTAAAATCATATAACGTCGTATATCTGACTCTTTTTGGTTCTATGAAGTGATCAATGGGTAGAGTTTGTTCTCTGCCGTGCAACAAGTAGTAGAGATTGTACCATGTGGATGTGTATGTACTTCCTCTATAGGCCATTAGTATATATGGTAACCACTGGTCCCAATATCTTTGGTCGCGTGACAGAGCATGTCTTTCAAATCTCTGTGCATCCGCTCAATTTTCCCTTTAGTCATCGGTGCATAACTGACTGTGTGTAATCACTTTATCTTAAGGATTTCACAGACTTCTTTCATCACTTCTGACATAAAATTGCTTCCCCTACCTGTGAGAAGCTTACTTCTTGTATCGTGTCTGCACACTATTTCTTCTACGATTGCTCTTGCAATCGTTGCAGCCTTTTGGTTTCGCAATATTTTTTTAAATGGTTCTGAAATGTTAGCAAATATTTATTTCTTTTGTCAGATGTCACTAAGGGTCCGACTATGTCCATTGACGTGATTTGCCATGGTTTTGTTACTGCTGTAAATTTCTGCAGTGGTGCTTTCTTGAAATGTGGAGAAGTTTTTCTTCTGTTGTATGTATCACATTTTTGACAATATTTTGTCACATCTGCTCTTAGAGTTTTCCAATAAAATCCTCTCGAAATGGCATCCATCGTTTTCTGCCTGCTGTCGTGAAAGTCTTATAGTACTTTCTATACTAAATTTTTTGGTACGACTAATTTATCTTCGTTTTTACCTTTTTGGTATATTATTCCTTCAGTGTCCAAGTAGTAGCTATTAGATGCGTCTTCGTTTTCTTCTTCTAATTGTTCTATTAGTGTGTTGCAAAATGTATTTTTCTTTTATTCTTTTCTTACCGATTCTTTGTCCCATATAGGATCCCATTGTTCTTCCTCTTGTATTGTATTTATTTTCATCTGCTTTTTGCTTGCTGTTTTTCCTTTTAATATTTCCATTTTCACATTGGGGTTATAAAATATAAATTTGCTCATGTTACTAATTTCTTCCCAATTTAGTCCTCTTAATTGGCATTCTGTTTGTATAGGTGCTAATGATTTTTCTTTGTTCAAATCGCATTGGTTTTAAGATTTTTTAGACCTTCCCAATCGTTTTCATAAGAAGATTTGTCCTCCGGAAGTGCTTTCTCTATTATATAGTATAAGCGTTTGTTTAGTACACTCCATTCTATTATGCTTCCTATTTCCTGGTCTTTAGATACTTACATTTAGCTAGTTGTACTTTACATCACAATTAAAACTAGAAACTATTTATTTTGTAAAATATTATTTCCAATAAAAAATAGCTAAAGAGAGCCACATACAGGGTGGGTCAATTATTTCCCCGCCAGTGTGTATCAGCGAAAAGCAAAGGCATCGAAATGAAAAAAAAACAACCGTTTTAATCGGATCGAAAATTTTTATTTATTAAAAATATTTTTAAACATTATTTATATTTTTATATATTTTGTTTATAATTTTTTTATTATACAGGACGAGTCATTGAAAAAACGGACACACGACGGGCGTTACAGAGGTGATTCCAAAAATCCCATATACGGGTATTGTGATTTCTATAACCGAAATTTTGCTGACTCATAATTTGGAAATCACATGCAAATTTCACGTTTTTAAGACGCGTTATTAGTTAAAGAACAAAACATTTCTAGGAGTTATGAAACAGCGGCTAAGCTAATTAAAAAACAAATTTGACCCTTGCTTCCACAATTGGTCAAATCAGAAATAAATAAGTAGCTACGCCGATAGAATGAAAAAAAACAAAGTTTACTACTCTATGCAAACCAATACTGAAAGTATTATAAACATGGTAAACACTTTCGGAAATAAAAAATCCCGTATATACAGAAATTGAGCCTCGGATCTCATTGTTGAACGCTGCCCATACTGGTCACTAGATCCCAATAAATAAACTCTCATATGTTTAACTACGTCAAAATAAGTTTCATACCGAAATTTTAAGAGTTTGCCATAATCTATTCAGATTGTTTTGGTGGTGAGATTTTCCGGATTTTCCTACAACTTTAGCTAAATGGCGCCATCAATCTTCATTAAGTAAGTAGCCCTGGAGCGCCACGGCAAATAATAATAGGGATTGCTTGGCTTCTCGGATTCACTTGTAAGGGGTGAAATATAGAGAAAGTATTATTATTTTTATTATTTTTGTACTGATAGTTTTCTTTTATAGTTAAAAATTACTGTAACAATATATTACTTATTTTTAGATGATTTGAAATATAATAACTATACATAATTAATTTGACTTAGTTGTTTAATTATATTCAATTTTATATGGATACAAATATTAACAATCGTTTCTTTTTTCTACTAATCAATTATGAAAGGATTTGGACAACAATACATTATTGTCTACTTCCGCTTCGCATTTTTTGAGAATCAATTCAACTATGTACAAACAGCGAATCGTTTGACAGGTGTCTAGATATATTACAAAGGATTTTCAAGCTTGTTTCGTTATTGATATACCTTAGAGGATGATTTATTGGAATTTCTATTCAATGAACACCACCCATTTACTTTGTTAGCGGTTTTATTTTTAAACTAAGTGAACAGACAGTATTGTTTTCCATTAATTTGTATTTGAAAATATTTTATTCGTAAAAAAATTAGTCAGAAACTATATTTTTATAGGGAAAAAGGTATCAATTTAATATAAAAGTCAAGATGAATCCAAAATAAAGCTGGATAACATTTATTGAAATTTCAAAAAATTTGAACAATTTTACTATACATACGTATAGTTTATCCCTTCTGAATATTATATAATATAATAAACAGAAAAATTATTCAAAAATAAAAATCATTCAAAGGTAGAATTTGGTGTCCTCTTGCTCATAGAAGAGCACGTACGTTTCTCCACTCGTAAGTGATTTCGATGATATGGAGAAAACAAGAGAGTCGTTGGACTCGTGTGAGGTGTCGGAGTACGGATGTCTGTAGTAGTTAATGAAGTTTCAGCTGTAGATGGTGCTGCTGTGATTTAAAAGCTCGTAGAAATTGTAACCAATCCAATCCCTCAATCAGAAAGTATATGGTGACAGTGAGTTTGCTTCGAAATCGATTGAACGATGAAAAACGTTACAAAAGAATCATTAACATTGAGGAATTTGTAAAACGACAATGTTTTTGTACATTTCCTACGCTTTTTAATTTGGAACAAACCAGCTTCTCGTGGGGGTCCATTACCTCCTCTTTCGTTAGAAAGTCCATACACTTTGAAAGTCTCATTTGACCGATACTTTGCGTGATGGGTAATGACAAATCATCATTTTCGGAACTGACGACACATTTTTGCTGCAAAATCCACCAGAGATGTCGTTTGAAAAATCTCTATTAACCACTGGATTTTGTGAAAAGTGAAATTTGGAACAAGGATTTATAAATAACGCATCAAGTTTTGAAAAATGGAAACGCACTAAAACAAAACGAAAATGCGTTACCACTTTGAATCGTAAGACTAATTTTTGAATTAAAAAAGAAGTTTCTTTTAGTTCATTGGTTTCTTGGAAATTTTTTTCCAGTTTCTCTGATACCAAAAGTTTTGATGCCAATAATATTTATCTCTCAAATACTCATATTTCTGGGGTTTCAATTTTTTCTGTAGTATTAGGGATATGAGACGATGCTAAATTGTTTACATAAGTACCATCAGGTTACTTACCATCCTCATTCAAAGTACCAATTGGCTCCAAGATTAGAGGAATTTTGGCAAAGGCTAATGCCCGGTTTTTCCAACATATCTTAAAGAAGAGAATAATTAAGCTAGACTTATCATGAAGGCCAGCTTAAGTTTATATTGCGTTGCACAGTGGCAAATTGTTTCCTATTTTACCCAAGGCACCTTTTGAGCTTGGGGTTATACAGGGTGGGCCAATTACCTTGCCGCGGTTTGTGGCGTCGAAACTAGTAAAGATATCAAAATGAAAAAAAAACTGTTTTATTTGGTTCGAAAATCCCTACAAGTAGAAAATATTTTCATTTATACAGAATGATCCATATAAGGGCGGCTAAAAAAATTGTAATTTTTTTAAATGAGACACCCTATATATTTTTACACTTTTAGATTACTACTTTAGTGCCAAGATATTCAACTTTTTATTAATTTTTTTGAAAAATCGCTACATTTTAAAATCATTCAAAAATTAATGTATTTTCCGAATTTGAAAATGAAACTTTGGTTAAAGTTAGTTTAGATATGGATGTACCTCGTCCATATTTCATAATTATTTAAATATGTATATGGTGTTTATAATATAAGATTAAAATTTCAAAATTGTAACTATAAAAATTTTTGTTTTTTTAAATGAAACACCCTGTATATTATTTAATAATTAGAAAGCCTATTCTACACGCTTTCTATATATACCACATACTAGGATTTTCGAACTAAATAAAACAGTTTTTTTTTTTCATTTTGATATCTCTACTAATTTCGACGCCACAAACCGCGGGAAGGTAATTGGCCCACCCTGTATGAGAACATAGCAAAAAACTGGTTTTGTTTATATAACCACAGATGATATAACAGATGTTGGTTGAGTATTTACAGTTTTCTGCACGTCTTGTTTTATTACTTTAAACAAATCTAAATTTCTTATGTTAAATAAAAATAACAACAATAAAATGTAAATAAAAATTGGGTTGGTGGAAGAAAATAAGGCATCTTAAATCGTACAAAAAAACGGTCATCCTCGTACTCCTCAAAATCCGCTTTAAGGTTAGCTTTTTCAGCTTAAACCGAAAATGACGGGGACCGGACCTGGTATTTATGGTCCGCTTAAGCTGAGAGTGCGTTAAATTGGTTATGGTGCAATCAAATTTTAAGCTAAGCTGAGCTTAAGCTACAGCTGGACCATAAGATTTGTTTTAGAAACCGGCCATAAGGCACGCTTAATCAAATCTTTAATGTCGTGCAAAACGACCAGCACATCCCAAGCGATGTGTCCCTCTGTTGCTAACTTTTGATCCACATCTACACTTATGATGCACGCATTATTTTTAATTTTTTTAAATATTATCTAAGACCCTTTTACCTTTTTTCAGGTTTTTAAACCACTTAAAGTGAGTAAAAAACACTTTAAGGAATTAGTTAAAGAAGCCAAAATAATGAACTTAGAAGAAGGTGACATTTACGCTGTTGAAGATGTTAGTCCAGCTGATGAAAGACTATCAATTTTGCTCAAGGGAAGGTAAGAATTTTGTTAAATACACAGTATTTGCCAAATGCCAAAAGAAACTATAAGTTTATATATTGAATAAGTTTACAAATTTTTTTACAAAAACTAGTTAACCGATCTCTTTTTCATAGGAGCACTATTTTTTCTACTTTAATATTGCTTTAAATGAGTTTCTAATTACAAGTTTTGTTACACAATAATATTAATAAAATATGTGAATATTTTCTATTCTATATAGTAATACTATATTAGTAACTTATAAAATAGTATTGTTTTTGCTTGCAGCTAATATTTAATATAAACATTTTAAATTTTAACATGTTTTCCTTCCACCTGCATTTATAGTTATAACTTCACAGTATAATACAATATATTACCTACTAAGAATTCGCGCTCCCACTTTATCACGCAATATCTCAAAAACGGTTGGTCGTACGAAAAAAATGTATATCAACAATTTTGTAGATAACTCTATTCTACGTAAGTTTTATTATAAGTTCTTACGACGTCAGCTGCACTGGAAGCGAGATTTTCGCCAAAAACCGATTTTCATGACCTTTGACCTAAGATATCTCAAGAAGCACAAGGGTAGACATATGAGATTTTTTGGTGCTTCATAAAAACATCAAAACAAAGATCTCTCATTTCTTAGATGGCTTGTTTTTACCTTATTATTGATGATTTGTTTTTTGATACCATGCAACATAAGGCGACTTAAGAATTTTCGAAAATTGAGAATGGTACTTGTGCGTGGCACAGAAATCTACCTTTACCCTGTAGGCCGTGCCAAAAGACATTATTTTTAATTTTCACCTCGCTTGGTTTATTTCGTCTGTGTCATTCCTTAAATTATTTTCATGTTTTTCCATTTAATTATCGTAAATGCATAAATATACCAGTATTCCTAAACAAGAAAACAAAATTATAATTCCGTATGTTAGACAGAGAAAGTAAAATAGCCATTTAAATATATTTTAAAATCCAACAACTACAATCTAGCAGCAATGTTCAGGAAACCACTAATCACGCATTTAAAAACAATTGGTTTTACATTAGTTCAATTTCCGATGTGTAATTAATGGACTTCACACTTTCCAAACTTCAAACACTTCTTTTCAACTTTACGGTTTAACTTTAATAATTTCCTTTGTTAAGAATTGGCTTTTAACACCCACGTTATATAACTTTCTCTTTTACTAACTTTATCGTCTATAATCAAGAGTGACACGCAAAGTTCTATAGAGGAATTATAACTTTGATTACAGGTTGAGGGTGACTTGCGATGACACTCATTTGCATTTCATAAATACGTATCAGTTCGTGGATTCGCCAGAATGGGAAGCAAATCACGAACAATCAGATGACGTTTTCCAAGTGACAATCACTGCGGAAGAAGACAGCGTTTATCTTTGTTGGCCAAGAATGAAATTGGAGAGAGTCTTGAGGCATAGACCTATGCTTAAAACCGTTTTGGATTCTATTATAGGTAAATTTTATTTATTTTCATTTTAGAAAGAAATTCTTATTATATAACATAAATTGGTTAAACTTTCTATAGTGACGTTTTTTCTTTGTTAAAAAAAGAAACAAATACGAAACATTGTTTCCAATTCCCATAAATTCGTTATTAAATTGATAATAGCGGTTGATATTAAAATATTGACGTGTCAGTGCTAAAAGTAAAGTATTCACATATTGATGTAAGAATAAGGATTTATTATTATTTTGTTTTGAAATATAAATTCAAAGTTCCAAAGTGATTGACAATTCAAATTCATTTTTATTTTTTTGAAATTTTGTTCCTTTGGATACTTTTTTTAATTGTTTCTACTTAACATCTCATTTAATTTGTTTTTTTTAGGTAAAGATATAACACAAAAATTGTATGCCCTAAATGAGCATCTAAGTGGTTTAAATGATAAACGAGAAAAAGGAGAGAAACATGACAAGTGGGCTAGAACCCATAATTTTAGCTTGTCCATGGATGCCGTTAATACAGGTACCTCTGGCTTGGTACGATCTCAAGCGTATAAAACGTCAAATAATAATAAAAATTATAATCGTAAGTGTAAATTTTTATTATGGAATAATAATAATAAGCATTAGAAATACATGATGTGATAAATTATGAGAAATCATTATTCTTTAATTTAGTAATGTAAAAAAATTATAATGGTACAAGTGGGCTATTTATTATTACTAGTCGCGTTTATTTTATCATTCATTTGTCTCTATATACTGTTTAGTATAAAATTTATTGACTCTAGAGTGACTTCGTTAAAAACACCAATAATTGACTGTAGGCCGAGCGAGGCACACGTGAATTCTGTAAGGTGAGACAAATATAATTCCACGTCGTGGGCACAATGATATTTATATCTAGTATAAGAGATATTGCAACTACCTTGTTCTATTTACTCTCTATAGTCACCTAAAGCCTATCTAGAATTTAAATAACACAAATGTAGCATCATTTTTTGAAAACCATAAAAATCTTCTTTAAGGGTATACGTTTGGCCCTCGTAAAATCCGGACCATAGATGAAAAGCAAATAACAATGGTGCGTTCAATTTTTACACTGATGGGTCAAAAAACTAAAGGAGTTAGGATATGGGTAACAGGTCCAAATAATAGGCTCTTAATGGCCCTCTAAAATACTCCTACAATATTCCAAGCTGAAGTCTTAGCCATAGACTTTTGAGCTCAAAAGGGCATCAATGGATCCAAAATCTCTATCGATCCAGATAGCCAGGCCCCATTAAAAGTTTTAGGATCAATATCCTGTGAGTCTAAATAGTCTGGATTTGCGAAGAATCTCTTAAGTAACTGGCTCAATATAACGAAATTATTTTGGGATATGTCCCAGGACACAAGGGTATATAGAGAGATTGCTGACAGTCTTGCTAAATAAATAGCAACTGCTGCTTTTATTAGTCCCTCATCATTCTGCGCAACGTTGGAAAAGAGACTCTTAACTAAAAAAGGGAACTAAGTGTGTCTTACTTTAAAAATATTCCAGTCCAAGGAGAGGCGAAGAGGTTAATACAACTTTCACCAAAATATGTTAATTTAGTTATAAATCTTCAAAAATCTGAACTTAGGCACTGGCACCTGATAGGTCACTGAACGTTGTAGACACCAGAAAATGTAGACGCTGTACATATTCAGTTGTAGTCAGACAAACAATAAAGTACCTAGAAGACGTGATTATATCGCCTAGAAAGGTCACAAAAATAGCCCCCAAAAAATCCTAAAGTTTATTAAAATTCTCACTTTATTTTAATAAAACTAGATGTTGGGTGTACAAAAGATCTTATATATCGAAATGTGGAAAGGTCCGATGGCCAAACGACTCTTCTATAAACTAAAATCTACAATCTACAATCCAGAACTTAAATAAAACAAATGTAGCATCATTTTTTGGAAACTGTTCTTGAAGGGTATAAATTTGGCCCTTGTGGCATGTGGAACATAAACGAAACTGAAATATCATTTTAAGGCCAGATCCCATTGTAGCACGTCGTAATATCAATGAGTTTCTTCTGTGGAAAGTGGTATCCTGCATTTGTTTTTTCTGCAACTTAAAATACTCTGCCATTATTTTTTACTAGAAGGTCGTCGTGGAAGTAGTGGAAGGATAAATCCTTCGGGATGGACAAAGGACGAGCATTTTGTAGAGTATATTCAATACTTTATTAAACACATAGGGATAAATTTCACTGGAATATTATCCAGAAAATACAAACTAACTCATATTTCTTTTAAAATTAATAATATTAATCTTTCAGTTCATATATCTGATGGTTTTTTTTATATATTCCACCATATTGATTTCTTGCACTTTGGTAAATACCTAAAACAATACCTGTCCAAAATAAATTAGGAATCCAATGGAAAAAATACTAAGACTTACCTGCCGATTTTAATGATATCTAAGAGATATTGATGGTGATATC
Source organism: Neocrepidodera transversa (assembly GCA_963243735.1). Taxonomy (NCBI): domain Eukaryota; kingdom Metazoa; phylum Arthropoda; class Insecta; order Coleoptera; family Chrysomelidae; genus Neocrepidodera; species Neocrepidodera transversa. The sequence goes on from OY725338.1 coordinate 7,718,956, forward strand.
GTTTAGATTGAAGATCGTCAACTCAAAAATTATTGCAATATCGGCCTTAGGTGTTCAAAACAATGTTGCAATCTTTGGTAGCTTCTTTTAATGATAATCCGGAGGAGTTTTACCTTGTTTGCATATGGAAAAACAATTTACATTTTATTCAATAACATCCCTGGAAAAACAAACCTTCCCTAATTCATTTGTATCAACCCCATGGTTAATAGAAAGTTATTTTGTTATTAAAACTCTGATACTTGTTATATTATTTGGGGTTAAGTATAATAAAAGTATGAAATAAACTTCCATAGAAGAATAATGTCCGAGAGTAAACTTAATTAATAAAAATCAAGTCAAAAAATTTAAATATTTACAATTTATAAAAACGCTGACTTTTCATCAATAACATTAATTTCCGACTGAAGCCTGCTCTATAAATAATGCTTTCTCTTTTTTACAGGTTCAGTAGGAAAATTCGAAACACCAAATTGGGTGCCTCTTATTGCTAAACAATTTCCTGCTAAATCTCCTTTCAATCCCCAAAGTTCATCAACGAGTCTCAAAATTCCTGAAGTTCACACAACTCCGAATAGGAGTCGATCATTGCGACGATCTACTCGAGAAGTTAAATTTGAACCTAAGACGAAATAAGTTAAGACTGTTTATATTCTTTTTATTGATATTTTAAATTATAAGATGTTATCGGGTGTATAACACGATATATTGATTTTATTTAGTAAAATGACAAAACGACTTTATTAATTAAAATTCTGTTTCCTACAGTTATTTTAATAATGTTAAATTTAAATAACTTAATTTCTTAAAAATTTCTAACTTATATCTTTTGCATCTAAATTTATTTTTCTACAACGAATAATAAACAATTTATATAAATTCCTGAGACACTGTATTTTGAAATTGTGTGAAATTTTGGAACTATACTTCCCGACAAAGTACGACTGATGATTCCCAAAAAATTACAGTTTGTATCCTAATGATTGGAATGTATACTTTTTTATAAACTGATCCTATAGTCTGTTAACTAGAATATTATTTAACAGTATACAGCTGAACATCTATGAACTCGGGATCGCCAGTTTGAATTTTTATCATTATATTTCTCATTATATTAAAGTTCGTACAGTCTAACTTCAAGTCAAAAAAATCAAAAACAGTCTATAAGGCATTATGATTGCGGATGGGTTTCCATCTACCGGCAACCAAGTTGTACTTGGTTGGTCGCTTTTACAGAGGATATTTTATCCTATTTAGCGGCTTCCCGATTGGTACCCATTTACGTCATAATTCTTTCATTAGGATACGCCCAGTTACAGAACGTAGAGATGTTAAAGCTCGTACTAAAATTGCTGATTAATAAGATATTTTTTACTGCAATAATTGATGTATTAGTTGATGAGTTTCTTAAAATTAGACTGTACGAATTGCTAAAGTTACAAATTGCAGGAAGCAGTATACAATAATGTTGGGTAACTGGAACTTTTAAGATTTGAATTTTGACTAAAAATTTAAGGTCACTTTAAAAATTTTGGATGTTAAGTAGCCTATTTTTATGCCTTCCATTTGTGATGATTAAACCTGTTCCAACATCAATACTTTTCAAAGTATATATTTTTAAACTGTACCGATGGTCTTAATTACCCTGAACATTGGAGCAAGTGGAACACCTAATTTAAATTCCTCTTTCTAATATAAGAAAAAATTTTTATAATCCTTCAAATTTTGTTAAATTTGTCTGTAAGTAAACACACAAAATATCATTACTTAACTAATCTAATTCATAAATATGGTGATATAATTTTTACAACTGCTGCTTCTTCATACCTGATCGAATCCTTTACTTTGTACACATCTCTTCAAATTACTACATTGTCCATACTTTTCATACAGGAAACACTACAACTACGTAATCAACATCTATTGCTATAGGTCCAGTAGTTTCCTTAGAGGAAACTTTTACTGGACTTTCATTTCGTTCTTGAACACATCCTGAAAAATATAGTCCATTGTACACTACAATTACGTACGCCTCTTCTATTGCTACAGGTCCAGCAGTTAGAATCATCAAATTCTCTTGATTCACTACTAAATGAATTTTGTCGTTTTTTCTTCACATTTTGCTCCTTGAGCTGCCAATATCATAATTTTGATCTGCTGTAAGGTACTATTTTCAGACTTTCCTCTGACTTCTCTAGTTTTCTTCTTTTTTTTTAGTTTTAAGGCGATTTCTGCTTCAAGTGACTGTAGGTACCCATCTTAAGTAATAATTTCGGATTCTGAACAGAATATTCTTCTTTTACTTGAGGTGTTTATGTTTTTTAGGAGGATTCTCCTGTATTGACGTAACACAACAAAATAAGTATTACAATTTGAAGTCCTCTTAAGTTCAATACTTTTATCTTCAATTTTTTCATTTTTGATATTTTCCTCTTCGTCTTCACCACAAATCTCTTTTGTATTTTTCACCCGATTTTTAGCACTTGCAGCTTCTTGTCTCTGATTGGTGTCCTCATTTTGTGCTCATTGCTGATTGCTGATTGGTTTTAGATCTCTATAGATATTCAGGTAACACAAATATTTGTCAAAGTTTGAAGAATTCACTGGTGTCTTCCCAGGTTCTAAATGAACCTGATCAATTCGTTACCACAGATATTGGAACCGCTTCTAAACATTCAGGCAGGAAGAGATGTTTGGGAATACAATTTTTTGGATTGTTTTTCTGATATTTTATCCAATCTGAATCAAAATTATCCAATCTGAATCAAAATCATCTTTCAAAGATTTATTTACTGCGTTATCACTTTGACCCCAGCTAACACGATGTCGTCAAATTGGCGTCAGAAAGACGCCGTTAAAGATGCTGGACTGACGTCAGAATGACTTCCAAAAAGACGTTAAGTTGACGTCAAATATGACCTTATATGTCACATACAAAATGACGTCATATTAGTGACGTTAAAATGACGCCGTAACAGTGAGGTTATAATGACGTCGTAATACGGACATTTAATGACGTCTTAATAAGTACAGTATCGTTGTAATAATGACGTAAAAATGACGGTTGTACTGTTGAGAAAAACAATTTTAGTTAAATATTTAAACATTTATTTTAAAGGAACACAAACTATTTCAGATAATAAAAAGTATTCTAATGAATGAACAAATGGAAAACACGCCCAACTTCAATATTAAATAATATTTTTCTTGATGGTCTCTCAAACATTAAAGATTCTTCCTCATCAGAACTGCTACTTACTATTTCTGTCTCACTATTTAAGTTACTCGTATGACTCAGCAATTTTATGCTTTTTCTTTGCTCTATCAAGGTCTCCTACATTTAGTATTCAACATAAAATAAAAAAAGGAAAATAATAAAATTTCACTAGATTGAGTTCAGTCAAAGATTACATTAATTACCAATTTGTTTAACCAATCGTTAACAAATCAAATGAAACACAATAAATTTATGTGCCAAAATGCATAAAAACAATAAAGATCTTGTACTGCAAAGCCTATAATACTAACCAAAAAATATTTTAAAATAAACCTGTTTCATAGAAAATTCTTTGGATGCCGTAAATCTTCCATGTATCGGCATTCGGTTCTTCTTGAACAAGCGCTTCTTTATACTGGCTATCGTGTTTATAAGGAGGTCAAAAACTTCAGTTCTTCGAGGAGTAATCCATGAATCTCTAACTATTCCCAATTTCCCGCCTTCAACTGCACGATAACAAACATACTTACCAAAAAAAAAAATTGGAAAAATACAACCAACTTTTATTTTTAAAAACAGAACTGTGAATGTTCATGGTCACAATTTCACTATTTTCTGCTTAATGTAGCACTAAGGACGCCATCATTACTTTTCATTTTCCACGTTTACGTCGTCTACATTCATGCCAACCAAGCTAGCGGAAACAAACGTCAAAATACTAGCAATACCAACTTTAAAATCACGTATTTTATAACGTCTTAATGACGTCAAAAAGACGACGGACAATCAATGTCATAACGACGGCATATGAGAGACGTCATATTTGACGTCAATAATTGGTGAGCTGACGTCAGTATCTTAAAATGTCCTAAAAATGACGCCAATTTGACGACGCCGTGTTAAATAAATCTCATCTAAAATAGAGGTTAAAAATAATTTGATAAAACATTTTTAAAATAAGTCTATCAAACCTTTCTTTGTGGCAAGACTCTAAAATATTTGACCTTAAAAATACACAATTGGGGAAGTTTTGTACCTGATACAGAAATACATAATAAAACTATATATTTTTTCTTCCACAATTATTTTAATTCCTCTGGCTCCCATTATTTTCATCTTACTTGGATCCTGGCTAAAAGAAGTTTTATCAAAATTAAACCTATAAACTGTAAATGGATTAATCTGCTTCATTCATACGGCTTCCACCTGTGATTTTTTACCTGAAAGATTATGTCGTTTTTAAAAAATCAGAAACTATTTCTCGCCTAGTCGGTCATCTTTAAAAGGAGTTTTCTCGTATACACTACATCCAAGATTTTTGAAAGGTATAATCCAAATCACCATTTTCAATAGCCGTTATCAGCTTTATTTCATTTTCCTCTTAGCTGAAGTTTGCCACCACCGCTTTTGGTGCCAGTTTTCCACGTGACACATAATGAGTATTATCCAAATTGGTTTAAAGTAGTAATTTTTGCTAGGACAGCAAGATCAAAAATTTTTTGCTTGTTTCTTGGTTTTTTGGATATATGTTCTTTCCATGTAGAAATAAAATCAATATTGGTACTTACTGCAATTATGGCCAAGAGGTTATTGAAACATAGCGATCTCAGTTGCCCTCGTTCAAGTGTCCCAGTTGCCCCCTTCGGAAGAAAAAACTGGCTAACTGGGACTGCCGTCGCCAAACTCAATAAAGTAATAAAAACTTATTTTTAATTTATTGTTTTTAAATTTGACAAATATGAAAGAGGTGACTAAGGCGGATGAGGTAACAATTAATTGTACCAAGAATTAAGACAAATAATATAGTAGTCTACATATAAATACCGGCGGTTCCAATTACCCTAAGGTACCTGGTTGTTACCCAACCTAACCTTATAAAATTAAGGAAATTAAGATTTTTTTATTTAAACTGTTTCTAACTTCATAACAAAATGTAATTTCACTGACCAAAATCGAAAAAGCACCATTTGTCAATTATTTGATATTAATTTTTAATCGATGTTATTGTAGATATATTAGAAATTATTAGTATAAAAATATATTAAAGGTTAATATGTTATGAATGAATAATTAAAGTAAAAAATACTCATTAATTCAATTAATATACGATTTAAACAAATTATGTTAACGATTTTTTTAAATCAGTTTATTTTAAAAGTCTCAAAACTGCTAAATAACTGGAAAAATACACAAATTATAATAACATTGATCCACCCCACCACCCCTGAGAGTGAGTGTAACAAATTGACCCACCCCACCACCCCTGAGGGTGAGTGTAACATTTTTTTTGTTTTGATGTTTTTATGTATGAGCTCAAGTTGTTTTATTGCAGATACAAAGCGTTAATTACATTTTATTTTCTATTTAATTTTAAATTAAGGACGCCATACATTGATTTTTTTATTGACAATGGAAAAATAACGGTAATTACTTTTGATATTATTCAAATTCCTTATTGTTTCTATTATAAAGACAATTAAAAACATATTTAACAATTTATTACACGCTATAATTACAAGAATCGATATAACTTTACGAAACTCATCAAAATAAAGTGAAAAAGAGTAACTATACTTATCAATTTTTTAGTAATTTCGTTACAGTATTTTGGTAAGATTTTTCAAAAATATCAAATGCGTGTTTTTTCGTAGATTTATAAAGCTGATTTTTCAAGATATTTAGCCGTTTCCAGACATTTAAAACACCCGGTATATCAAGGTTAAGAACCTTACTATAACAGTCTCAACCGTGGTGTATATGACATTTTTTTACTACTAGTAATTTAAATTATGGTATTTAATTTTTTTGGGATTTTATTTTTGGTTAAATATTTCATATTCGTTTTGTTTTAAAATTACATTTATATTTAAATTAAATCATTCCGCGGACTTCATTGATTAAATTATTGAATGGAACATATAGGATTTTGAAATTGTTTAATAAAAGTTTGATAATAATTTAATAGTAGGAGAGCTAGAAGACATTTTGGGAAGGTATTTGAGGCAAGCTGAAAACTTGTCCTATAACTCTCCTATAATACCCTAACCCCTAACTGCAGACCTGTTTGGGGAGTAGTGGGTCTAAATCAACCCTTATATTTCCAAAGTTAGAAATTCTTTTTTGCAAAAAATATCCTTGAGGCAGTTTAAAGTTCAAACTGCCTCGAGGATATTTTTTGCAAAAAAGAAGGCAGCTTGAAGTTTTAATAATTTTAAACAGAATATTTAAATGATAAAAAAATGAATAATCCGGATTATTTAGTCGGGTCTTCAAGCCAGATGCTTGTAAAACTATTTTGCAAAAAAAAATTGAAAAAATATATATAAGGCGAGTTGAAATTTTATCAAGATAATATTTATAATTAAAAAAAAATGTTCTAAAAAAGACAGATCATTATGGTGGGACATTCTACCTGCCAGGTGATCGAGTAAGTTACAAATGCATGTGAGCGAGTGGAAATTTTTCAAACTTTGGAAACGATTGAAACACGATTTTAAAAATTTTGTACTACTTATAAAAATTGTGATCCCTCTAATTTGCCTCTGTGTAAAATTACGATAAAATCTTTTAAGAACACAATATATTGCAAGTATTTGGCGAAACGCATATTTGCGGTTTCCCTAGTTCCCCGAACAAAAATGGATCAAATACTGATACACTAGATTTTCACTAGTTTGACGAAGAACCACTGAAAATCTTGTATATCAGTATTCCATCCATTTTTGTCCATTACAGGACTGGAGAATTGCGAATATGCGTTTCGCCAAATACTGGTAATATATTATGTTCTTAAAAAAAGTAGATATACTACAAACATCCGATGGTCAGGATAGGGAAAATTCAATGTATTAGAGTGAGAGGATGCAATTTGTGAAAAAAAAATAGTGTATGGTCTGCTTTAGTTAAAATCTAAAGCAGTCCGTATACTACATCTATTTTGTCAACACATTTGTGGGTAATTATTTATTTTTATTTGTACGTAGTTTCTTTCAGAAAAATAAAACTCAAAAAATTGATAATTTCGTTAAAATTGACATTAAGTATTTTTAAACTTATCAAATTATGCTATAAATGTTCAATCAATATTATTTTTAAAAGTGGTGTATGGTTTGCTTGATTTACAATTTAAAGCAGTCCGTACACTATAAACTTTAAAAGTAATATTTTTACAACAAATTATAAAAAAAAATATTTTTACAACAAATCATAAAAAAAAATATTTTTGTTATGAAAAATATAAATGTAATAGTCAAAAAAATATATTTTAATCACCCTATATGTATAAAAGAAAATAATTAAATAAAGTTTATAAAAAAAAATACTTTAAAAATGTCTTCCTAAAACAAATTCGTTTTAAACGTAGTGTATGATCCAGTTTAGTTAAATTTAAGTCCATACGCTAGAATATATACGGTTTTTTCATTTTTTTTCGTTTTATTTTGTAGTCTTTTTTCAATATAACAAATTTTTAATAAAGTGTAGATATAATACCGGCTTCCGATGGACACAATAGGGAGAATTCAATGTGTTAAAGTGAAAGGATGAAGAGGTTAAGTGTGTCAGAGATAATGGAAAATCATGCGCAGAAACAAAGCTTAAAAGGCACTAGCGTAGTAGCTACCAGTGGATGCTGACAGGGCATGAGGGTCAGCCGGATCTGCAGACTGGTTCATAATAAAAATCATGCGCAGAAGCAACTGATAGGGCAGAAGAGTTTGCCGGACCTGAAGTCTGGATCATAATGAAAAATCATGCGCAGAACCAACGTCAAAAAGGCACTAGCGTAGTAGATATTAGGGGATGCTGACAGGGCAGAAGTGTGACATACCTGGAGACTATACCAGACGCATTCGAACCAGTCTTCAGGTCCGACAGATTTTAATTTGGACCAATAGTAACGAAGATATATCTCTCTTTTTGACACGCTGCACCTCTCTCTAATACATTAAATTCCCTATCCTGACCATCGGAAGCCTGTAGTATATCTAATAAAAGATGTTGTTGTAATTCAACTTTACACTGAGACAAAGTATAGGGATCACAACTTTTTAATAATTTTTTTATTTAAAAGACTTATTTTCCGTATCAACTTTGTAAGTAGGACAACATTTTTGTAACCATTAATTTCGCAAAACGTCGGGCAAAGTTGAAGACCCGACTAAATAATCTGGCATATTTATTTTTTTCTCTTAAAATATTCTGTTTAAAGGTAATAAAATTTCAGATCTCCTCAAGGATATTTTTTTGGAAAAAAATTTCTAACTTTGAAAATATAATGGTTTATTCAGCCCCACTACTCCCCAGCTAGGTATATGACAAGATTTCAGATTGCCTTAAATACCTTCCCAAAAATGTCTACCATCTCTCGGACTATAAGCATAAGCAGAGAAGAATAATATACAACAAAAATAAGTCAATAATGGCAGCTAGTAGTGGAAAAATTATGTTTTTAGTTTTAATATTTCAGAATTAATTTGTTTTACAAGACAAATAAAATAAATAACTGTGACACTGAGGACACTATTCTAATATTCCATTCCATTTGTATTTAATGATGCATTAGAAATATTTTCTGTGTAAAGTGACCAACAATCAGAAAATCGACTTTTAAGATGCCAATTTTAAGTTTATTTATTTTGCCAAGTTCTATAAAAGGGCCTACATAAATGACAATTTTGCATATTGTTTATTAAATGTAAGTTTATTTAGCATATGTTCTGTGATAGAAAGTAGATACTAGATTAATATTATGCATGTGTTAGAAAGGAATCTGCACACCAAAATACATAATTTATTCGTTTTGGTAATAAAAATTAATTGAAGTAGGTTATCCATAATCTCAAATGTGGCCCACCAATGAAGAAATAAAAAATCAAAGTCTAGTACCACGATTATTTAATAATAGATTTGGAAAACTGGCAACTAGTTTCGGCAGAAATCTGCCATCTTCAGGCCTATAATACAAAAGTTGAAGTTCAACAGAGTAAAATTTTATGCTGAGTTTCTCCGAGATGATAACTCGTTTCATAATTTATTTAATGTGCTTCAATATGCCCCTCAGGATCGCCAAAATCCTTAAAATCCTCTTTGAGGCACTTATAACTCATCCTTTTTTCTTATTTACTTACCCTCATGTTTGGAACTAACTCACCATGCCACAACATGGCTTATTTTTTCACTTTATCTAATTTATCCAGTTCCCATCAATTTTCTAAAAACGTTTCCAGTACCATTTTAAAAAAAAATTCCAAATATAATTCTTGTTCCTCTTACCCTAATAATTGGTATAATATAAATTCTCACATCTTATGTAATTTAGTTGGTAAGCCTCATTGTAATTCCCAAAATTTTACTGTGTTTAACTTCAACGTTTGTATTATAGGCCTGAAGATGGCAGATTTCTGCCGAAACTAGTTGCCAGTTTTCCTAAATCTATTATTAAATAATCTGTCTGACTCGACTTTGGTTTTGTATTTCTTCTTTAATAATAAGTTAAAAGTGTATTGACATATATTTCTATATTATTGCTTCTTATTTTGGGGAAAGTTATAATTTAAGGTGTGCAGATTTTTTTATACATTATAATTAAGTGTTGATTAATTCATATACCAGAAACCGAAGGTTTTATTAAGCACTACGTGATGATAATCTAGCACTCTGTTGTAAAATAAGCTAAATTCAAGTTTTTTATACAATAAAATTAACAATTTAATTACCTGTTCGTAAGAGTTCCACAAACTTGCCTTCCACTGAATAAAAAAATAAATGTAATAATTTTCCTTATTTACCTATTAGATTTGTTTATTGTATATATTTATAAATATATAAATGTTAGCATTGTTTATATGTGTATATATATTTGTATGTTTATATTTGTCGTGTTTATATGCAGCTACATGAATAAAATTTTACATAAAATTACACTTAAATTATTTCAAAATTTGCCAACTCGTAACATTAAAAAGAAACTAAAGAAGTAAAATACAAAAATTAAAATACATTCGTCCAATCCGTTTTAATAAAAAAATAAAAAATATACATAAAATAAGTTAAACTATTAAAAATTGATTTCAATATTTTGACAGGCTGTAAAATCTAAACGGTTTGGAATTTTCTACCTCATCTTTTCGTAATCCATCTATTGACATTAACTTTATATTGAGTTGTAAAATAAAAAGTTCTAGTTTAATTTAACGCCTGAAAAGTTAGTGTAAAATGATATAAAAATTAAAAGTAAAAATCATAAAAACAATTGAATATGTTAATAAATTTGGTTATGGAACATGTAAACAATTGTTTTATAGCTCGTTTATTTTATATAAATAAATACAAGTCGAATAACTTGGAAATATACAAAACTAAGAATTTTCTATTCGGCCCATTCGGATTTGTGTTTATATTAACAACAATAATTTATCACTCTTTAGATAAATATAGGCAGCATTAGTCCAGGTACAAGCCACCAGCCACCTTCGATTTATATTGTGAAGGCCACTTGATTCGGGCAGCGTCAGTGTTAAAAATACTTAAGGATTCGTTATGGTAACGACAAATCAATCAGCGGCCAAAAGAGCGGGCTTAACTTGCCGGCGGGAAAAGGGAAAAAAGTGTATAATGTGTTCTATCTATAGCAAAATACGCTGTCGTTTGTCAGAAAATCATACGCAGAACCAAAGACACAAAAACATTAGGGTTTATTTTTGTTATTAAGAGTCAGATTTAAACAGGGCAAACATTGCCGTATTATAACTGAGACTAAGTATACATACATAAAGAAAAAACATGCGGAATATAAATGACAAAAGCACATTAACGTTTAACTTCGTTACTATTTATTCAATTTTACAAAAAAAACACGGTTGTATTTAAATGTGATGTAGAATAAATACATAGTGAAAACCATCGTAGTAGGAATGACAAAAGGACATTAACATCTATCTTCGTTACTATTAATTAAAATTGAATTCGGTAAACGTCACTATATTTAAAAATGTGATGCAGAATTAACAAATATAGAAAAATCAACGTCAACATGGCACTAACTTCTATCTCCGTTATTATCAAACCAATTTTATTGACAAAAACGTTATTCTGTTTCGTACAATTAATACCAAGAAAAATCAATAATATGATCCATAATTTTTACTTTCTCACTAAAAAGTCATAATTCTTTCTCAAACTGTCAAAGATTTATACTTGGTTGTTAACATTTTTACGTAGTCTGATTCCGATGAGTTCAATTTAGATCAATATTAACAAAAATAGACGTTAGTGCCTTTTTGGTCTTCAATTTCGATCAATAAAAACGAAGATATACTATAATGCTCATGGCGCCGTTTTCCGCGTTCAATTTGGATCAATAATAACGAAGTTAGACCATAATGTCCTTTTGGCAATTACGTGACCCGACTTTTCGACACACCCCGTATATCTTTATGTTCAAATATAGTACTGTTTTCCGCGTTCAATTTGGACCAATAATAAAGAAGATAGACGTTAGTATCTTTTTGTCGTTGCTTCTGCGCACGATTTTTCTTTACGTATTGATTCTACGTCACATTTTAAATATAGTGACGTTTGTCCCATTTAAATATGACCACTAATAACGAAGATAGTGTCTTTTTGGGGTTGCTTATGCGCATGATTTTTCTACGTCACATTTCAAATATAGAGCTGTTTTTCGCGATCTATTTGGACCAATAGTAAGCAAGACATAGCACTCACTCTCTCTGACACGCTGGACCTCTGCATCCTCTCACTCTAACCGTTGAATTCCCTATTCCTAGGTCAGACCAACTTAGACTATCTACTTATATCGTGCCATATAAAAATTCGTAATAATTGAATAAAAATAAACATCAAATAGTGTAAGTAGATTTTATTGTTAAAGCTGTACAAAAATTAGGATATTTAGTTAAAGTATCAAAGTTACACATCTAACATAATAAATATACAAAAGTTACAAATTTATATAAACATTTATTTGAAAATAGGTACCTTATATAGTGTAAAATCTAGGCCGCGTATACATTGTTTTGTTAACCGTATTTATATATAAATGTATATATTTATAAAAAATCATTGGACGTTGATGGCATTTTATTAAGCACTTATACATTTCTTTAAATGTAATGGAATGAAACTATTGGACAGAACATTACATTTTTAATTAGTCTATATTATAGGAAACAACAGCAATTTGTATCAAAAATTTGTTTAGGATAATCAAATATTTTTAATTTTTTAAATGATGATTAAAAAAATTGGACTCAAGAATTCGATGTACTTGTGAACACTGCTCTGTTCATTTATTTTCGCACGATCGTGTAAGTATTTAATATTCTGTAATCTAAATATAATTGAAATATGTACAAATATTTAAACTGTGTAAACATAGAATTGTAACAATCTTATGAAAATTATTATTAATTGTATTTCTCCATTTATTATCTTGGAATCCAAGTTAGTATACGTTGAGTTTTTTTTTAAGAATCGGTGATAAATTTATATTGATCAGTCGACATTTAAGTATTTTTGAAGTGCGATTTTGTTGTCTGTTAAGATCTTTTCTAACACTGAATTAACTGATAGAGTTCTGGTGTATGGTGAAAATGGTAGAAATTTATATCCAGAACGATTTGTACATATTTCAATTACACCCTGTATATTCGTAAAGAAAAGATGTACACATTTGATAACAAAAAGAACATACAAAAAAACAAAAATAAAAAAGCGTTTTTTAAAATGTTTTATTTATTGTTCATATTTATAATTTAAAATTACTTAGTAGAATTATGAACAAAATTTGGATAATTTTTTACAATTTTTAAAATATTTAATATCAAATTAAATAATGTATCAAATAGAAGTTTTATATTAGATATTACTGTGATAGATTTTTAGAGTTACAATTTTTACATTTACAGCAAAAAATTTGGAATAAACCAAGAAGGGGGAAAATTTATAACAAAGACAAGGAATAAGTCTCTATTTTCCATAAATAAATTTTACTTTTCATTCGATCGTGCGAAAAAAGGTAATTTATACCTGGTGACCATAAATTTAAACAATTTCTTATCAATTTCGCAATAATGATTTTTAACTGCTGCTTACCGATATAAAATTTAAATGGAATTTACTATTTTTATTTAACCATATAAAATATTTGATTATCGAATCTTTAAAAATAAATACTATGGTCTCTCTATTTTACATTTTATTTTTAAAGAATGATAAAAAAATATAATACTGATCCAAGAAACAATTTTTAATTATTCATCCCCAACAAAAATGTTGGTGTTACCATAGGATACATATAATGTAGCAGAATATTTATACTTCATAAGAAAACAATTTTTAATATTTTAATTTTTTTTGTACTATTTTAAACACAATTAAAACTAAATCTTTTATATTTTATTGCAGGTGTAATTTTTTTATTTCAGATTAATGGCATTTTTATTTCAGATATATCTAATATATTTTTGATATTTTTTACATGTAGTTAAGTTAATAGATATTTCATCAATAAAGAAATTAGGTACAGGAAATAAATATTAAATAAATAAATCCATAACCTCTTTTTTAAACATTTTTAAGTAAATCATCAAATTACGGAAAATGGACAGGAACGAAAAAAAAAACGGCGGACGCACAGAGATGTGCAGGAAATGATAGAGTGGAAAAAATGGCAGTAAACCTTCCACATCCATATATTCAAGAAACTTGTAATGCCCCAAGATGAGCGGACTAATTAAAATCTTTGACTTTTCACATAGAAAACCAAGCTTAAAACTCTAAACGCGTTTTTTAATTACTTTTTTTCATCCAACTTAGGTAGGCCGTCCTGTAGAACCGAGTTCGGCCGAACGCAGCATCGATGTGCATGTCCGAACTGGCAGGCACACGGCGCAACGATCCCATCCTGAGAAATTAAAAGAAACCGCACCCCTCAGGTAAGTTCGAACGTGTATGGCCGTTTTCGGCCGAGCCCTCTTCAAATCAGAACAGAATGGGGCTTTCGAGCTCATTAGGCCGAACTCCCTTCCCCACAAAATACCATTTTGTACCAATTCATTGTATTCTTTTTGTTGTAAAGTTATAGCTAATGGATTGTGAAAAATTAATTAGTTTGATCGAAGAACCGCCAGCTTCTCTAAATCCATTGTTCTTAGAGATATCACAAACATGAACTTTAATCGGCCGAATTCAGTTCCAATGGACGGGAAGCCTTTTATAGTAGATTCTGTGAGACAGACAAACTAAATATTTCAGGTCTAACATGACTAATTCTTCCCCCCTCTTGTTTTTGAGGATGCTGAATACGATGGCGGTAGTTTAAACAATTTTAGAGTTGACCTCATCCCCCAAACGGCCAAAAAGCACCACCAAAGAGATTAACGCGTATACGTCGTCTCATATCGACAAAACCTACGTCACCTCCTCCTGTTTTCGAAGATAGTGATCCTGGATCTTCACCCTGAAGCAAACTAACCCTGCAAACGATCAAAAACCACCCCTTTGTTACCCGGTTTTATGAAGTGCACTGGATAAGAGAAGAGTTTTTGGCTATTTAGGGGTTAGGTTGGTTCGGGGAGAAGATCCAGCATCACCATCCTGTTCAGTATCCTCGAAAACGAGGGGGGGGTGAAGCAGGTTGTGTCGGTATGAGGTGGTGCATCTGCGTTCACGCATTTTTGGTCTTGTTTTTGGCTGTTTAGAGGTTGGGGTCAACACCACCATCGTGTTTAGTGTCTTCGAAAACGTGAGGGGGGGGAGAATTAGTCTAACGACTCTGAAATATTTAACTTTTCGAGGTTTTTTACGACTCGCAGAATCTACATTTCTATGATCCAGGTGGATAAATTTAGGGATCAACTGGCGGAATTTTCGACAAAAATGCCAAAGTAGTGTAAATCGGTTCCAAATGAATTTTTTAGACATTCGGACCTTTAATCAATAATCAATGTCCAAGAAAGTCAACAAGAAATTGTTTTCAGGTGGAAATTACCTGTTATATTATCCAACGATAGTTCAACAGTACATTTATGTGGTACAAAAACAAATAATAAAGTTTTTGGATTCTTTTGATACTAAAGATTTGTAAAAATGGCTAATTTTCATATTTTAAACGGTCTCTCTGGCAAAAACAACTATATTAATAAAATTGGCTTTATTCCTAAATAATAAAAAATTAAAAACAAATAAGTGTAGCAATTTTCATTGTAAAGTACATTTACTTTACTTTTATGATTTTACAACTGCAAAATTATTATAGATTATTAACATATATTAAAAGAAATATAATTAGTTTTAGATGTACAAATGTTGAAACAAAAATATTATGAAGAATAAATATTTTACTAAACTATACGATCCTAATAAAATATGGCTAAAGATTTATTTCCAGCTTATTACAAACTTTATTTAAAAAGTTAGTAAAAGTTAGACAAGTCCAAAATCTGTGTGGACGACATCACAGTTATTTGGTTTTTCTAAATTAGCAGCCATGTTAAGTTCCACAAGTGTATCTACACTGTTAATGCTGACACCTTTCAATATCTTCTGAGCAGCTAAACTTGTAAAATTGAAGGTAAGGTCACTTAAGCTGGGAAATTCTTGGTTACTATTTTCTCTTGTTAAAGTTCTTTCTTTACAACATATATTAGGTTCTGAGCCCATAACATTTTTATCTAAAGTTTTACCATTTTCTAGACAGTGAAATGATTTTTCCAAAGATGTTTTAGAGCCTACATCATTTTTTTGATACTTTATGGTTGAAAACATCGGTATTCCTTCGTAACTTTTAGTTGGACTAGGCGGAGTGCTTGTAAATATAGAATTTTTCGAGAAATCTCTGAATGTGTTCGCAATAGGCGAGTCTGGATTCGAATTTGAATTTACTTGATTATGCGAAACATTCTTGATAACATTATGATAATTTAAACTTTCTTTAGAAGGAAGTTGAAGGGATAATTTTCTGCTATTATTCATGGTTTCAAATTTAGATTCGTTGCTTATTGTGTCTTTAGTGTTATTTAAACTTTGTTGATTGGTATTTTTCGTTGGTTTATTTTCACATTTTTCGTTGGAGTTCGATGTTAAATCGTCCTTTTCATTATTGATAATTACAACATTAGGGTTTTTTTCGATTTGTCCATTTTCGAAAGTAATAACAGATCGAACGGGAGAATTTTGTACAAATATTTTAGTATTTGAACTTGGACTTCCATTAAATGTGGTACCACTCTGATTAGTAGTTACTTGCAAAGTAAAAGAGTTGCTGTGTGGTAATGACGATTTTGTTGATGGTGTTGATATAACCGTTGTTTTTGGACTGCCCTTACTTTTGATTATTTCCTTTCGGTGTTTTCTTGGATTTCTAGGATCTATTTTCGGTGACTCTACTAAACCTCTATTAATTACTGTTTTATGCGATTCCAAACTAGATGGGCCACTAGTTACAGAACTTCCCGTTTTACTACTTTTATGAGATTCTATACTACTTGGTCCACTGTTATCTATACTAGAGAAATTTTTTACGGGAGAATCGGTAATTGAATTTGAATTATCTTCAAAACCTAAATTTGTTGTAGATCTATGACTAGTGGTAGTGGATTCCAAAGATGTATTGCAAAGTCTTTCGTTAACCACTTGTTGTTCAATAATTTCTGGTTTGACATCTTGGTTAATTACTGGTTTACTTAAACTACTCCTGCTTGACTTTCTAGAATTTTCCCTACTTCTGTAAGCATGTTTTCTGGGTAAAGTACTAGCAGCGTATGTATTAACATAACTAGATATTGGAGAGTTTTCTCTGGAACCAGTAGTCGGTGTACCAAATGTTAAGTCGGTTGATAATTGTCTTCGATGGTTTCTTGGTAATGTAGCAGATCTTGAAGAACTTATGTTGCAAGTTTCTAAGTAAGCTGCAATGTTGATTTCGGTTTCCTAGAAGCAAAAATAGTATATAGATATTTAAATAAATTTTAATGGTATTATTAAATTAGTAAAAAGTGTTGTGTGGATACCAAACCGGTTTTCATATACTGACTTTTCTTTAGTCTAAAAAATGTATATATGATTGTTTATGTTTGGATTTTTTAAAAATGATTTTTCCGAAACTACAATAAAAATGTTAACCAAATTTTTACCAAAAAATATTTTGGTCTTGATCTTACACTAATTAGTTTTTGGCATTTAATTAAAATTTTAAAACATTTGTAAAAAAATTGAATAGATTAAAATTAAATATAAAGTTTTTTTTCCATTTTTCTTATGGAGTTTTTGTCACAATTATTAAATTCGATTACGAATTAATTTACTTTATATCTATAAGTGTTTAATAGAAAAATGGGCATAGTAGCTAAAAGAACACAGATCTATTGTCAATGAACTTTCTAATTGTCTGTAAGGTGCGTTTATTAATATCACAATTGCAGAATAGTCCACTTTAAATGATAATGTTAAATATATGTTATTTTATGTATCGACAAACCAACAAGAGTAGTGGTAAAAGGCCTACTAAGAACATTCACCGCCGAGGATATCAAAACTGACCTATAGGAAATAGGATTCAACCCCATAAAAAGGAACGCAAATACCTAGCCCATGCAAAGAACCACTGTCACTATCCCTACTAGACGTTAATAAAGAAGAGACGAGCGGCCACAAAAACCTTAAATACCTACTCGATATGAAAACATGAGTAAAACAGAAAATAAGTACCAAAGCAACGTAAGGCTTCTATCATGGACAGCCGATGAGAAATCGAGAATCTAGAAAGCAACTTGTGCAATTTCTGCTGGAGAATATCCAGCAAACTACAGAGAATGCCTCAAGATGCCGAAAGTACCTCAACAGATGCCGAGGGCCAACAGAGAATACTAAAAATCAACTGTGTCAGGCGTTAGTTACAGCAATTTAACTGAAGGACCAACGACGAAGCTAAAGTTTCGACATGACGCAAATGATGCATCAGTTTAGCAGATGACGCAAGTGACATTTATGCAGTTTTAAGCTGCACAAGAAGAAGGAAAGAATATAGACAGGTCCATCTGCTTTTGTCCCATTGTAAGACTAATTATTAAAAATATTTATTCTAATTTCTTACCTTATTGCCAGTAGTTGTTTGTGTTCCTACACTGTGCAAATGTACTGCTTTGGAATTAAACCATTCAGTTGGAGGAAATTGGGCTCCAAAAGTTCCTATTTGACATTGGGAACGTTTTGATCTTCGGAACAATCTTGAGAGAAGTGATGCTTTTTCTAAAACATTGCAAACATAATTTATATTATAATGATTTATCTGATAAAACCGTAAACTTACTTGGAGTAGGAGTTGATTCTCCGCTATTCGGATATTCGGTACTACTACTAGTATCTACATAATGTTTAGCTATGGTTCGCGTCGAAGCTGATCTTCGAAGTCGCCTGGTGGAATTCCAAAGGCGGAAGGATCCTCTTCGATCTGGGCTTCTGGGAGAAGGAAATGAAGAGGATCTTCGTTTATTTCTGGCGTACAATATCTTATCACTGGCATTGCCTAAAAATATTAGAATAAGTAAGAAAACATCTGCATGCGGAATCTGTATAAGTTCATATCAAATTTCACAGAAATAAGAACTTTCAACTTTTCCAATATTTCTTTTCCTAAAAACCTGGACTATTAAGAACATTTAAAAAAATTAGCCAAATCTTTCCAGCCATTCTGAAGTAATGCGCTTACCAACGACAAGCATTTTGTTATTTATATATAGATTCTATTTGAGATGGTTTTAAATACCTCCACAAATAACATCTGCTAGGTTGGTCTGTATACACTGATGAGTAATATTCCCATCCCTTATAGTAGCCATATCCCCATGAACCATAACTACAGCTTCTTCTGTAGACATCAACATGGTTTTATTGGTCGAAGAGTCAATACCCATATCATCTTTTTTTCTACCTCTTGATTGACTTCGTGATCGCCGGCGTCTAAAATTAAAATTGATAGAATTATAAAATTACTAACTTTCATTCTATCATAATCTTAAATAAAAAATCTAATCAACAAAGAAATAAATGAAATTTACTTACTCGGGAGTTACAATAAAGAATCCACTAGATGTATTATACAGTTTTTTCTCCTTTGTAAGTTGAACTAATGTATCATACAAAGCTTGTTCACCAGGAGGTGATACATGGGGAAATGCTAGAATTAAAGATTCCCTGATAGTTTCGATTCCAGCAGGTCTACCCTGGCTTGAAAGCCTCAGAACCACTGAGCATACTGCTTCCGGTAGAGGAGTCCATTGAGTTTGTGGCACTGGATTTGTTATCGATTGTTCAATATCTTCTACAAAAAATAAATAAATAGTATTTAGTAAGTTACAATAACAAGAAACTTAATAATTGCTGGAATAGTACGTCTACTACATAAGTTGGGTAATTTTTAGGTGTATTAATCTTTACTAATCTTCTGTGAAAACTGAGACTGTTTGTTATGTAATAAATAAATATAGGTATGTAAGTAATTGGATCGGGAGCGCGTTAAAATCAATGACAACACTTATATAATAAAAAACAGATATATACGCAAATCCACAAAACGCCATTTATGATGTAACACAATATTCGTAAAATTCTGGTAAAAAAACTAGTCTTCTTGAAGAGCTGGACCACCGGCAACCGCAGAGATAGTCCAACGTCAGTCAGTAGTGCATACATATTTTTTTTTAGGCCTTTTTGGATTTTTTAGATGTTTCAGATGTTTTTAATTTTTTTTTAGTTTTTTTTTTCATTTTTTAGAAGTTTTGTATTTTTTTATAGGTTATTTTGATTTTACACGATTTTTTTAAAATTACCTAATTTTCCTGTTTGTTAATTTTTTTTATTTGTTTAAATTTTTATCGATTTTTTGTTGATTTTTGTCGATTTGTTTCGATTTTCGTCGATTTGTTTTGATTATTTTCGATTTTTTTTCGAAGTTTGTTGATTTTCTTTATTTTATTAGATTTGTTTGTAATTTAAATGATTTTATTAAAGTTATTCCGTCTTTATTCGATTTTTATTGGTTTTATTCGTTTTTTTTAGACTTTTTTAGATTTTTTTAGATGTTTTTAAATTTTTTTAGATTTATTTTTTAAATAAATTATATTTTTTCGATTTAATTAAAATGTTTTCAGGTGTATTCGATTAGCTTCTATTTTTGTCGATTTGTTTCGTTTTTTTGTCGATCTCTCAATTTTTTCTGATTTTATTCGACTTTTTTCACTTTAATGCGATATATTTCAGTTTTTCGTTTATTTTATATATTTTTTTTTTTCATTTCCTGATTTTTCCGATTTTGTTTGATTTAAAATTTTTTTTTCAATTTATTTCGATTTCTGTCAATTTTTTCGATTTTTTTAAAACCATCTTGATTTTTTTCGGGCTTCATTTTAAATTTCTCAATTTTTCCGTTTTCTCCAGTGTTTTCCGATTTCTGAAATATTTTCGACTATCCTTCATTTTTTTCTGTTAATAAAGAATTACTATATTCCCTGTCTTTTCTTTTTCAATTTTTTGTCAATTTGCTTTGATGTTTGCCAATTTTTTTTAATTTTTTGTCGATTTGTTTCGATTTTTTTTTTTTAGTTTTATGCGATGTTTTTCGATTTTTTTTATTATTTTTTTTTTTCGAATTTCCTGATTTTTTCAGGTTTGTTTCAATTTTTGTTCATCTGTAATTTTTTTACGAAGTTTGCTAATTTTCTTTATTTTATTTGTAATTTAATCGATTATTCTGGATTTATTCGATTTTTTTTTTGTTTTATTTGTATTTTTGTAGACCTTTTTAGATTTTTTAGAAGTTTCAGACGTTTTTAATTTTTTTTAGATTTTTTTCTATTTTTTATAAATTTTATATTTTTTATAGGTTATTTAGATTTTACGCGGTTTTGTAAATAAATTCCTAATTTTCCTGGTTTGTTAATTTTTTAATTTGTTTCATTTTTTGTCGATTTGATTCGATATTTTCGATTTTTTTTCCATATTTTTTGTTTTTTTCGCGATTTTTGCCGATTTTTTTTGAAATCTCTCAATTTTTCCGTTTTCTCCAGTTTTTTCCGATTTCTGAAATTTTTTCGACTATCCTTCATTTTTTTCTGTTAATAAAGAATTACTATATTCTCTGTCTTTTTTTTCAATTTTTTGTCGATTTGTTTCGATTTTTTTTTTAGTTTTATGCGATGTTTTTCGATTTTTTTTATTATTTTTTTTTTTGTGTTTCCTGATTTTTAAGGTTTTGTTTGAATTTTTCAGGTGTGTTTCAATTTTTGTCGATCTGTATTTTTTTACGAAGTTTGCTAATTTGCTTTATTTTATTTGATTTTATTTGTAATTTAATCGATTATTCTGGATTTATTCGATTTTTTTTTGGTTTTATTCGTATTTTTGTAGACCTTTTTAGATTTTTTAGATGTTTCAGACGTTTTTAAATTTTTTTAGTGTTTTTTTTATTTTTTATAGGTTATTTAGATTTTACGCGGTTTTTTAAAAAAATTCCTAATTTTCCTGTTTTGTTGATTTTTTTATTTGTTTCAATTTTTGTCGATTTGATTCGATTTTTTCGATTTTTATAAAAATTTTTTTAAAAAATTTTTGTTTTTTTCGCGATTTTTGCCGATTTTTTTTTTGAAATTTCTCGATTTTACTGTTTTCTCCGGTTTTTTATTTTATTTTCTAAAATTTTTTCGACCATCCTTATTATTTTTCTGTTAATAAAGAATTACTTATATTAATTGTATTTTTTTTCAATTTTTTGTGGATTTGCTTCTATGTTTGTCAATTTTTTTGTCGATTTAGTTTTTTCAGGGTTGTTTCAATTTTGTCAATCTGTTTCAAATTTTTCAATTTTCTCGTTTTTTTTTTGATACTTTCCGTTTTTTCCGGTTGTTTCCGATTTCTCAAATTTTCTCGACTATCCTTCAATTTTTTCTGTTAATAACTGTATTTTTTTCGATTTGCTTCGATTTTTGATTGCTTGTTTCGTAATTTATCGATTTGTATCGATTTTTTTCAGTTTTATGCACTGCTTTTCGATTTTTTACTTTTTCTGATTTTATTTGATTTTTTTTTAGGTTTATTTCGATTTTTGTCGATCTGCTTCGGTATTTTCGATTTTTTTTATGTTTTTCGATATTTCCGAATTTCTTTTTGAAATTTCTCGATTTTTTCCGATTTCCAAAATTTTCTCGATTATTATTCAATTTTTTCTGTTAATAAAAAACTAATATATTCTCTGCATTTTTTAATTTTTTTTTTCTATTTGCTTCGATTATTGTTTGTTTGTTTTGTTTTTTGCTGATATGTTTCTATTTTTGCCGATTTTATTCGATTTATTCAGGATTATTCAATATTTTTCGAATTTTCTTTTTTATTTTTTCTGTTTTTTTCAAATTTCCCGAGTTTTCCAATTTTGTATTATTGTTTTCGGGTTGCTTCAATTTTGTAGATCTGTTTCGATTTTTTTGAATTTTTTTATTTTTTTTTTTAAATATACGATGCTTCTAGTTTTTTGTTGATTTTTTTTTAAATTTCTCGATTTTTTCCGATCTCTCAAATTTTCTCGACTATCTTGTAATTTTCTCTTTCAATCCAAGTCAATTTTAAATATATACATAGTTGGGAATAATCTGACAGTAATAAAAAACCGGAAGTCAATTGGTCAATCCGTTTTCCTAAAATGTATAATAAACACGGACGGACAGACATACAACCCAATGGAATAAAGTGCTTGTTTCACTCGCTCCCTAATAAATACTTAATAAAAGACAAATCAGTTATATATTACAAAGTAAAGGAAGAGTCTTATTATTATTATATAAACATTTTTATTTCTGTGTAGTAGAACAATAACAATAAAAAAATATTAATCGATTTATAGAATACCTCACATAAAATAAAAAAAAATTATTACGTAGTATTTACGTAATTTATTTATTATATAGAAGTTATTGGATTTTCTCGCACTACTAGTCATCTTATATGTCGTGAGTTTAGTAACAAGGCGAATAACCCAAAACCACTAATATTAAAAAAAAATAATTACCCAATTGTTATATTTAAACGAAAAAATACACAATGTAAAATAGTCCTAAAAATCCATTATTCCATTTCCTCTATTTCAAAATTCAGAAAATACTACCGAGTGCCAAAACAAAACAAATATTTTTTCTGTTGAGTGAATTATTAAATCAAGTTTACGATATGGGCGGACAGACAAACCCTATCAAAAAGTTACTGATAAATACCCAAACAACAACCCTGTTTTTTGAATAAGATTTTTATGGACTTAATCACAATATTAACTCACTTATAAATATAATTTCTGAGGTTACTAATATTATTAATAATAATGCTATTGTTATTAATTTGCTAAATATGACGTGGGTCTTATCTGATTCTCATAATGGGCAAAAAAGGCCACATACCAAAATCAGTGTTACAAAATAACAAGATGGGTCTAAGGATAATTGGGAATACTGGTAATAATTAAATTATAACTATATATTTATAATTTCAGTTTTTTTATATTTATACCCAGTGCTACTATTTGGTATCCTGGTGGTGGCTGAAGAACTCTCCTGGACCAAGCATTTCTTAAGATTTCCAAAGCACATGGTTCTGCTGCAACGAGAAGTGCACCAGGATTTACGTAACCATAATAAACCAAACTTTTCGTAGCTCCATTCAGGCCGTTATTCCACCAACAAATTGAATTCGACGACAGCAAACCCTGCAAAGAAAAAAAGCATATAATAATAATAATTTTTATTTTCTATAAGACAAAATTATATTTATATAGGATTCGTCAATTAATATAAATAAATATAAAGTAACTTAATATTAAATAAATAAAACGCTAGTTTAAACATATTACAAAAAAAATCTAAAAATTCACCAATGGAATAAAAACAATTTTCCAGAAGAAACTTTTTTAATTTTTTTTTTAAATTACAAATATTTGCACATTTTTTTAGCGCATTCGGAAGTTTATTGAACAATTTTGGTCCCATAAAAATAGTTTTACCTCTGCAATTTTTTTCGGTTAGTTTCTATTTCTTTGATTTTTTTCGGTGAGGTTTATTTCGGAGAGTTTTCTCGTTTCATCGAGTTTGTTTTTCGGTGTTGGTCGAGTATTCATCAAAAAGTGTACGTTTACTATTTATTTTTATTTAAATTTATTTTTGAGTACTCCTATCTCTCTAGGGAGGGTTCATAGATGTAAAATTTTAATTGACTTAATTTAAATTATTTTAATTTTGGATGTTTTTTATTGTATGTTTTAAGCTTCTTTATGTTTTTCAACAAAAAATTATTTTATGTAAAACAAATATTCACTTTTATAAAATGATACAAACTTTATTTAAAATTTCTAAAAACAACCATTAACAAACAACGGAAACCTACCCCTTAACTTAAACGATTTTTTCGTTAGTATCGATACTAGCTGAGGAACCTGCATGGTAAATTCAGATGAAATCAATTTTAATCTGTGTCTAGACAAATGACGTGAATCGAGAATCGAATCCTAAAATTTTATGATCTCTTGACAAGCTGTCTAGATTTCATTTAATTTTATTTTAATTTTATATTATGGTAAGTTCATACAAAATATTTTATAAGCTAAATTACTATTTTCATTGGATTAAAGTTTTAAACAGGAAATTTATTCCAAAGAAATTTCTAACCTCAACTTTTGAGGTGTTTTAAAATTATTTTTGTTTTTTATTTCGCTTTGTAATTTATTCAAATTTTACTTAGGATCAACTGGAAATAGCATAGTAGAAAACCAAACTTTCAAAACTCTAAAGGCGGCTTTCTTCACAGGATTCCAATATCTATCTTGGTGAGACAATTTTTATAAATTATTACATTTATTTTTGCTAATGAATATTTGTTTTTCTTTTTATCGACTATTTATGTTTTTATTTTAAAGGTTTTATTAAGAATTCTTTTTGTTAAGGATTGAAAATTTTTCAGCTCCATCTAAAAAAAATTTTTTTCACCCTATATATTCAACAACACTATCGTCTAGAAAAACGAATTCTAATCTGAATCCTTGGTGCGCGCTTGCGCATTAATCATTTCGCTCTAATCGGCTTTTATTGTACGTTAACTTGAAAGTTGTATTTTCTTTATTTTTAATACACAGGCTAGATTTGGATATTCAAGACTTCTTTTAATAAAACAAATAGTGTTATATTTTGTTTTTTTAATAGGCAGTCTAGATTGATATAGTCAAGATTTCTTTTAATAAAATAAATTAAAATACAAAGTTGAAGGTGTGCATCAAGGATTCAGAATAGATTTCGTTTCTCTAAACGCCAGTATTCAACAACCCCTTAGCAACTAACCTAGTAACAAATGATCAAAAATACGTGATGTGAAAAATAATAATTTTGACCAAAGCTGAGATTTATGTGGCAAAAATAAGTAATTTGGACCAGTTTACTTTATTTAATTATTGAATTTATCAAATATAATTATTTTATAATTTATGACATTTATTTTATTAAATATCACACATTACAATGTAAGTTATTTAATTTTAAACTTTTAACCAATCGTGACAGATCAAAAGTTGACATTTCTCAAATCTTTAAGATAGTATTATTTATATACACAGTGTTCAAAAAATTTTTTATTGTTAGAATTTATTTTCATTACAGTAAATAATGTTAAATCCGAATGCAAAATAAACTTTTTTATTTTCTTATACAACATTTTCTACTTTACATCCTTTATACGTCCATTACTATTTTATTCTTTTAGTCAATATACTTAATGTATTATAAATCAATTTTTAACTTAAAATTAAGATTAACCTACGAGAAATTCCACAGAATAATTTAAAATAACCGGTATAACTAATCACTTAGAATGAGCAGATTCTAAATTGCAAACTGGTGTTAAGGTCAGTCAATCTTCTGCTTTAAATTCAAATTGTTCGAAGCGGTCGGTTTCAAAACCCACGCAACTTGAAATATTTATGGTTTTTATGTTCTCAGATTAAAATGATATTCTTAACACTATGTAAATGAACCTGCATTTATGCAAATCATTTCCCGCATTTTTTAAATCTTATGTGGAAGTACAAATCGATAATGATAAATCATTTACTGCTACTATAGCGGTTCCGATAATAGGATAAGTACAGTTATTCTGATGAGCTCTCTATGCAAATTGCGAATTAATTTTTCGTAAACGATTATTATTATTATGGTCAGTGGGTACGTAATTAATTTAAGGCTAATGTTAAAAAGGTGCACTACATTTTTATATAAAATTTTACGAGAACGATAATCGATAATAGTTAAATATCTGATGTAAAAAGTTTTATCTACTCTTATTAAATTATATATGAACAATTCATAGTATCCATAAACAAACAGCATGAGTTATTATTCCTACTAGAATTTGGTATGTAATTATTGCTTTAGAAAATTTTAAAGCCTATAAATAGCGGAGAAATGTTAGAAAATATTTTATAACAATTGGAAAGGAAAGTATAATTGAGGTATTTTAAAATTATTGAAATGGCAACGGCCCACGGTCTACATTACGGAAAAAATTTTTGGAATTTACTACACATTATTTACGAACTGAATACCAAGGTGGCTCTGTACAAGCCGATTCGCCGAAGCAGAACAGTCCATTGGAGGGAGTATTGTCACTTGATATTTGTGAACAAAGTTCTTGGTATTTGAAACGATAATATTTTTTGATCTTAATTTTTTTATTTAATAAAGTGATTTAAGCTCAATTATTTAATTTTATGGTTCATTCCACGAATAGGATTTGAAATATATTGAAAAGTATAATATAAAGAAAAATTTATTGGGCGCCAGTCGAATTGATTTTTTTTTATGTTTTTTTTAGAAACAATTGACAAGAAAACTACAATATATTTCAAAATCCTTCTTTTTCTTTTCTTTAAGGATGTAAGGAAATAAAGATCGTGTTATAAGAAAATTTGTTTATTTAAAAAAAAATTATTTTGAAAAAATTAAAATATGTTTTGTAGTAGTTTTAAGAGACACTTATCTTGTATTCTTCTTTTCGATCTTTTTCTTGGTTTCTTCCAATTTTCTGCTCCAAAGAAATAGCAGGTAGCTTCAAGAAATATTAGTAACCGGTAGCTCCAAGAGATATTATAGTAGGTAGCTCCAAGAAATATTTATAGCAGGTAGCTCCAAGAAATAATTATAGCAGGTAGCTCCGATAAATATTAATAACAGGTAGCTGTGAGAGCCATGAACCAAGATGACAGGTAACTACGAGAATCAAGAACCCCAGTTTAACACAAGGGGAAGATAAAAAAAATTCAATGTAAGATATGACGGTATACGATAAAGTTTTTAAGTTAACAATAGCGAAAAAAAGAAGAAAAATGTTGGGACGGGATCTTTATACTTACGATTTAAGAGAGAGGTGGAAATCTACGGTAGAAATGGCAATTGATGATAACAGAATCAGAAATAAAATTAAATTTGAATTTAAAAATGTACGAGGTGAGCTGAAAAATGAATTATAGAGTGACCCAAGAAAAAAATAACGTAACGTATTTATTGCTATAGTCTTAGATAAAGTTAAATTTACTAGTTTTAGTGTAAATTGTTTTAATATTTAATATTAAATATTTTTTAATTTCATTGATT
The DNA here is from genome assembly GCA_963243735.1 of Neocrepidodera transversa. Lineage (NCBI taxonomy): Eukaryota > Metazoa > Arthropoda > Insecta > Coleoptera > Chrysomelidae > Neocrepidodera > Neocrepidodera transversa. The sequence continues at coordinate 7,746,859 of OY725338.1, forward strand.
TATTTAGGCCAAGAACTAATAATGATGATTAGACATGTTGGACACTTAAACCAATCTTGTCGGCCTCCGTTCGAATAATGATTTATTGAATGAATTACATCTCCAAATATGGATATAATTTATGATGATAGTTTAGAATCAAGTATTGGCACGACCTTGCTTAAAGTAAAAAAAAAAAACATTTCTCTTTCTTTCACCAAGATGATAGCCATGACGCGTGTAGATCAAAGAAGTAAAGCTAATAAAGCGAAGTACACTCACAGTCTATTTACTGAAAAAGATATCGGGGAGAGTCTTAATTAGTGGGCATTTCTTGAAACTATAATAATTAATTATGCAAGCAGGTACTATGTAAATAAATCTCGTTAGGTTAGGAATGTGAAATTTTTAGAATGAGACACTTGCATGTTGTATTAAATTTGTTAAAGCCTGGAATAGTTTTATGTGCTATATTCTATTTAGTTTGTGAATATTTAATTAATTGAAAGATTTGGACAAGACCAATTTAATGGCGTCATAAATCAATGGATGTTGATTGTTTAGGAATCTGAGACGCCATTAAAAGGCAAGAGGGAAATATAGACTTTGAGATAAAATCAAATGTTTGGAATATTGTGTTGAATAAAGTTTAAATTAATGAAGTATTTTATTAAGCGACCCTTATAATTGATTGAGTGATTTGAGACGAAAAGTGACGTTTTTTTATTTTCAACTCGAGGTCTGAAAATTTTTATTAACTAAAAATGTGAAAGTATAAAACAGGAAAATGTGCTTGTGTATTATAATACGCGGTCATCAAAATTTTAAACAACACACTAGTGATTATTTTATTATACAAGGCGTCTCAAAAATAATATTAAACTGCCAAAACATTGAAAAAAAAATGAAAAATGTAATTGTAAAATATGGAAAAACGAACAAATAAAAAAAATAAAAAAAAAAACCGAAAAAACGAAAAAAATTAAAAAAGCGCTAAAGAACGAAGAGCAACCAAAAATAATTAGTAACCATAGATTTTTTATTTTTTTAAATGAAATGGAAAAAGTCCAAATTGAAATCAATCGCAAAAAATCCGAAAAAATCGCTAAAAAAATCGCAACAAAATTAGAAAACATAAGAAAAAATAGAGAAAAAACAGAACAAAGACAAAATATTAGCAGAATCGAAAAAACAGAAAAGAATTTAAAAAAAAACAGAAAACAGTCGAAAAAATTGAAAGAAAAATCAGAAATTATTTAAAAAAAAAATGAAAAATGAAAAATGAAATTGTAAAATACGGAAAAAGACACAAAAATAAAAAAAGTGAAAAAAAGCAAAAACAACGCAAAAAAAAAACGAATGGAATGGTCGAAAAAAAATTGCAAAAAAATCGTGAAAAATTATAAAAAAAAAATTGGAAAAAATTGCTTAAGAAGAGCAACCAAAAACCCGAAACAATTGTAATAAAAAAAAATTTAAATGAAAAAAAAAATGGAAAGTGAAATAAATCGCAGAAAATCCGAAAAAAATCGTTAAAAAAATAGCAACAAAATCTCCAAAAAATCAACAAACAAAAGAAAAAAATAGAGAAAAAACAGAACACGACAAAAAACTAGTAGAATGGAAAAGACAGAAAAAATCTGAAAAAAAAACAAAAAATACACGAAAAAATTGAAAGAAAAATCAGTAAATATTGGAAAAGAAATGAAAAATGAAATTGTAAAATACGGAAAAAGACATAAAAATCGTAAAAAAAATCGTAAAAAAATTTAAAAAATTGAAAAAAATCGCTAAAGAAGAGCAACCAAACACCGGAAACAATTGTAACCATAAAAAAAAATTTTAATGAAAAAAAAATGGAAATTGAAATAAATTAGAAAAAATCGATAAAAAATCCGAAAAAATCGCTAAAAAACAGCAACAAAATCTCCAAAAAATCAAAAAACAAAAGAAAAAAATAGAGAAAAAACAGAACAATGAGAAAAAATTAGCAGAATTGAAAAAACAGAAAAAATATAAAAAAAACAGAAAACAGCCAAATAAATTGAAAGAAAAATCAGTAAATATTGAAAAAAAAAAATGAAAAATGAAAAATGAAAAATACAGAAAAAAACATTAAAATAAAAAAAAAATTGAAAAGAAAACGAAAAAAATCCAAAAAAAAACGAAAAGAAGTCGCAGGAAATCGAAAAAAATTGTAAAAAAAATCGTAAAAAATCATAAAAATTGGAAAAAAATCGCTAAAGAAGAGCAACCAAAAACAATTGTAACCATAAAAAATTTTTAAATAAAAAAAATGGAAATTGAAATAAATCCCAAAAAAATCGCAAAAACTTCGCAAAAAGACGCATAAAATCAGAAGAATTATAAAAAATTGGAAAATAAAAGAAAGAAACAGAAAAAAAATAGACAAATGAGAAAAAAATGAAGGAAAAATTAGAAAATTCGAAAAAAATCGAAAAAGAAACAAAAATAAAAAATCAGAAAAATGACAAAAAATCTCTCTTTATAAAATAATTATAAATGGTATAAAAAAATAAGAAAAATTTATATTGTAGACAGAAAGTAAGAGAAAGAGAGGGAAGGTGTAACGCTTTTTTCTAACGTAACGCTTTCTGCTAAGAGGAACAAATAACTAAAGGAATTTAGAATGGTAATTGATTGTATAGGGTGTCCTAAAAGTATTAAAATATTAACTAACGCTTTTAAAAGTTCCTTCTTTAATTTTATTTTTTGATCAACTTTAATTATAATTATAACTTTTTTTAGTTATTTTCACTGCTTTTATTTTCTGATTTTGTCTATTTTTTTGGTACTACTACTTTTTCTTTTTCCAATTACGACTTTTAGTAATTGTCCCCCTTTTTTTCTCAATTACGTTCCTTTTATCATGTTTTAGTTTCACTTTTTTTCAAATTATGTCCCATTTTTTAGTATTTGTCCCTCTATTTTTTTTTCAATTATATCCTTGTTTTAGTATTTTTTCGTGTCCATTTTTTTTATTAATTATGTCCTTATTTTATTCATTCGTCATGTATCTCCTTTTCTTTCTAAATTACGTACATTTTTTTGGTATTAGTCCTCACTTTTTTTTTAGTATTTTTTCCCCCTTTCATATTCTGAATTATTTATTTTTTTAGTACTTCTTTGGGTTTCCCCCTTTTTTCAATTGCGGCTTTTAGTCATTGTTCCTTTTTTTCTCAATTTTATTCTTTTTGAGGAAGTTTTTAATTCCCTTTTTAGTCTTTTTTCATGACTCTCCTTTTTTTCTCCACTATGTACTTTTTTATTTTTTTTTTCACATGCTCCTTTTTTCTCAAGTATATCCTTTTTTTAGTCTTTTTTCATATCCCCCTTTTTTTTCTCAATTATGTCCTTTTTCTAGTCTTTTTTAGCTCCATCAAAGGATTAAACCATTTCCAGGGTAAGTTCTGTCTGTGTGTAATCTTCCATTATAATTATTTGCCTTTTTTTAATTTTGAGGGCAAACAATGCATTTTAGTGCAAAATTTTCTAGTGCAAAGTTGTAGAGCACCAAATTTCTTTTAACATTTATATTTATCTTTTTTCGAATTCCCCATAGTTTCGCCTCTGGAGGGCGAAAAATATACACATTTAGGCTATTCGTCTTTTTTTTATTTTGAAGATAAACAAAGCGCTTGAGTGCAAAATGTTCTAGAGCAAAGTTGTAGAGCACAAAATTTCTTACAACTTTTCTATCAAATTTTTTCCAGAATTTCCAATACCTTTCACCCATGATTTTAGGATATCCTAATTGTAGCAGTGTGGTATATAATTTGTTTCATAAATTAATGTAATGCTTAGTATTTTGTACTTAAAATAATACTGTTCTCTACAGCTGAGCCGGGAAAGTTCTGGGTTGACACAACCGATTTTTTTCATAATTATGCTGTTTCTTTCAATATTTTTCCCCCTTTTTTTAAACGTCTAGATGGTATATAAAAAAAATATCAAATTATTACTGAAAAACAAAAGAACGGGACAACCTTTGCAGGGTAATATCAGCATTTAAAAAAATCGAGACCATGTTCAAGCCACGACCCAACAATGAAATATTCCTTGATGATGTTTGTTATTTGCCAACAATTTCATCAAGTTAAAGCATTCCAACATATGTATACTGTTCAAAGTGTGATGTTCGAAGATGATGTTCAAATATATATAATATGAGTTCAAAAATTATAATATGAGTTCAAAAATATAAGCTAGTACGTTCCTGTACTTCACTATAAAATAGCCTTCTTCTAAAGTACTTGTTGACACGAGCAGTGAATACTTTAATACAAATCTCTAAATGTTCATCTTCTTGATAAGTGCACATGTAAAAATTAAAGTTATTTTTGTGGAAAAATAAAGTAGAATCAGCATCATTTTATTTGATTAGAATAAAAAAAAATATTTGTATTTATTTGCTTGACTCAAGATGAGTAAATAATTTCTAATAGTGTCTTTAGCTTATATTTATCATAATTAGTCCTAAATATTTTGAAATATAATAATAATAAATTTCATAACAAATTTGATTTGGTATATTATTGAGGTCTCCGTTTTAGTTTGATTAATTTGACTCATGACTAACAGTAGATCCAATATATCGACTACCGTTCATTCTGGTCTATGCCCCAATTAAGATCAATATCAAAATTCAATCAAGATATACAGCGAAAGCTTTTACTGCAACTCAAATATTACGTAATTAACTTCTCGTCTAGCACACCTGCTTTTGTTAATATTGTCATAAACAATAAAGGGAATTCCATTACAATGTTATTAGCTATAAATTGCCTTAACAACATTCCAACCCACGCATCTTATGAAGATATTTTTAATTCTCCTGTAATATCAGTCTTTGAATGTATTTAGGAACGAGTCATTTCGTACGTGGTTGTACATGAATACAATTAATAAAGTGCCACATCACAGTTAATAATACCTGTCGTAACATAGTTTACACTTGTTAAAACAAATGCTTTAAATATACTTCTAGACAGATGAAATTTACTTCTATTTATCATAAATAAAAACTGAATTAAAAGCCTACAAGATAAATATATTTTTAATGACAGAAATAAACCTCTTTAGAAATATTTGTAAATCATAATAGTCCACGCTTATATCATTCTTCTAAATGCGTAAATTTAGTATAACTCTATATTTTTGACCTAATTAATGCGTTAATCAATTGAAAAAATCCCGCCAACCTTATCGAATTAGACTGAAAAGTGGACTATATAGAATAGGTCCTCTGTCTTTGTTTAAACTATTTTTACATTTAATTATTTCTATACTTTCAAAGCCATCCAACAATTTATGATTATGCTGAAAAGCATGTGGAGCAACAGAAGATTTTTGTGCTCTTTAACCCAGTTTCTACAGATCTTCTAGTTTGCCCGACATATTTTGTGTCAAAATTAGAATAAAATGTATTTAGTAGATTCCACTTTTTCCCAAACGATTTTTTATCTTTTGATAATATACTTTTTAATGTATTGTTGGACTGAAAAACTACTCTCAAGTTTGATTTATGAAAAATTGTTTTTAACTCTTTTACTTTTAAAGTTGCAAAAAAGAGTATTTTTAGGTTTTTCTTAAATTTATGGATTAATTAACTTATCTCTAAACAAACCGCGTTCAAATCGCGGGGGCAGCGGCCTTTTTTTCTTATTTTTGTCTCGATTTTTTAGAAGTTTAATATTTTCAAATATGTAATTAATTTATTTTTATGAATAATTTTTTGAACTTTAAGGGGACTTGAGCCCCTCGGTGTGAAAAATATATGCGAATATACCACAGGACTAAAGCGGCTTTTAATCCCCCAGGTCTTCACCCTCGGGATTAAAAGACGCACTTTAGTTCCTACGTATATAATATACTATTTATAACTAGGGCGAATGTTTTATTTCTCCCAAAATTGGTAGCAATATTTTTAAGTTCTTTTCATATGACAGCGGGTATTCCTTCACCTTCTGAACCAATCGTTCATCTTCTATCGCCGAAAATTCTAATTTATTGTATTGTCGACTCATTGCACTTTTTCGCCACAAAAACTCTGAAAGTAAACAAATCAAACGTTAACAGACTTTCGTTCCAACCAAACTCGATCTGGTTGCTGAAATTTCAGGTCGAAGTTTTTTTTTTAATAAAAACCAGGCCTTAAGACAAAAAGTCTGAAGTTTTCAAATTTGTAAAATTTTTTTCTCATTTGAGTAAAATTTAAAATTCTGATTTCAGATTTTGATTCTCCACAAAAATGAAACAAACAATTTAAGTTATTTTCTGTTATTATTTTCAAATTATTATTAACATTTATTAAAAATTCTATTTTTTTTTGTTGCGGGTAAACAATTGATAAGTTAGTTAACCTTTAGAGTTTTAAGGCTATTTTTAAAGCGAAAGTTCATAAGAGTACTATAACTGTTTAATTTCTCCAGCATTACAATTCAAGTTTGACAAATTCTAAAATCATGTTTTTATTCATTTTTTTTTTCAAACGGACCTCTTTAAAATTTTTGTCGTGTATTATAATAGATGTAAATATAATACATTTAAGTTCAAAGATACCATATTTCGTTATTATCATGCACGTACTATCTGTTTTACAAACCCAATGTGATTTGAAGTTCTCGAAAAATGCTGTTAATAATGGTGGCCATTTTGATTTATATTGACTACTTCAGGTAATTGGAAATGTTCTCAATTAGCCAATCGAAGATGTCTCAAATACAGACAGTCAATTTTCAATTCCACGCGCACGTCTCAGAACTCATAAGAATTCATTGTGTAGGAATTGATTTACAGGGAGCGCGACGAAAACGCCATCTGATGGTTGCATAAAATCATGCTCGACAATTGTGAGAAGTATATGTAAGTTGTGTATAAAAAATAAAATTCGTTGTAAAAAATCTCATTAGAATTTACAAGCTTATGAATAAAACATGTGATTCGTAGGTTAGCAAACAAATAATACATGACAGCTACAATAATAAAAATTTATAAATATCTGCTAGATTTTCAGCCACAATAATTTATCATATTTTTTTTTTAAATACTTTAAGGCGACGATGAATGTAATTATTCAATCAAATCGGATTTATGTCTGTTTAATCAAACCGGATTTAAGTCAATTATCCATCAAATATCATTTTATCCCCAAACGATGGACAAAGGGAAGCAACTTGTCGCGGCTGGTCACGTTAGAGATGTGAAAGAATTGAGACATAGTGGCAAAATTTATTTAATCATATCGAATAATTGTAGAATAAAACACACATTCGTCTAAGTACATGGATATTGTCGATTATACGCACACTTTAAAGAGTGTATATGTAAGCAATATCAGTCTACTGAACGGATATAATTTCATTAGTGTGAGATATGAAATCCACCAATCAGAATTCACAATATCACTTCATTAGCGTGAGATATGAAATCCACCGATCAGAATTCACATTTTGGGCTACTAAATAGTTTTTACCTCTCGCCCTTCAGATAAGAGAGGTATAGGAATCATGCTAAAAATTGGGTAGTGAGTTTTCAATGGATAAACACGTTTTGGGGTCCCTAGAATACGATTTTGATATTTTCCCGATGATGCCTGTGTGTGTGTGTGTGTGTTAGTGTGTGTGTGTGTTAGTGTGAGTGTGTGTTAGTGTGTGTGTGTGTGTGTTTGGATGGATGTTGTAGTAACGATAACTCAAAAACTACTGAATAAAAAAAATTGAAATTTTGCAGACAGGATTCTGATACCCTAGATTAGATTTGATTAGATTTTGGTGCCAATCGGACAACCGGAAGTCACAGTTGCTATGGGTGATGACGCCATTATTATACAAAACGGCAATAAAGTTTTACACATATATTTTGTATACCCTACAGTTTATTTTCATCTCATTAAAATTTTCTAAACTTTTGCCATTGTTGCCAGATTTACAAAAATATAATTTTTTTCATACTTTTTTGTGTCAACCTGTAAATTTTTGATTCAAAAATGGCGAGAGGTCATGTGCTGGCCACATCAGATTTTTTCACTATTTTTTATGTAATAACCAGCTGATATTGTATGTGTTTTAGAAGTTTTAGATTTTTTGCCACTTTTGTGGATTTGGCCGCACTGTGTGCGTCGGTTTAAACCCGATGACTGTATCATTTATTCCATTTTTTTTTTATTTTTTAGTTTTTCCTTTGGTGGGTTGTAGAAAAAATGCATTAAACGTATTGTTAAACGTCCATATCGCACTCGGACGATTGAGCATTCGGCCTACTGCGTCGTGCTCAAACTTTGTGCGCGTGCGATATGGCCATCATATCCACACTTGTTACACAAACTACTATTATATTTGTTTATTACCATGTTTAGGTGTGTATTGTACAAATTTTTACCGTATTGAAAAGTACGTAATTTATTTTTTGGAATTTATAGTTTTCAAAATTCCCCAGCTTTTTCTGAATGTTTTTATACCCAAACAATTAAACGAACTAGACTAATTTTACTAATATTTGAAACATCTTTTTTGGTATCCATTAAAAATACTTCTCGCCAGTAGAATAAAGATGCATTAACAAATTGTGAATTTATTTACTATGAAATTATCGTATGCTCACCTAAGTTAAGAATTACTTCTAAGTATAAAGACAAACAATTGACTCGTGAAGAAGGTATAATGACCCAGAAATTAAACACAGGTTTTTGTAAAGAACAAGTTACTAAAGAATTTAAAATTAAGAAATAAAATTTTTCACGTTTATACTAGACGATAGAGGCTCCTATGAAACTTATAGTGACGTCATTAATATAGAAGAAATGATGTCATAACAAATAAATATCGACTTTATCCTTTTTAAAAAATGGTGAAAGCGCCATCTTACCGTTCACGAATTATTTAAAAAGCAATAACTACTAGAGGATTTAAAATTAAGTAACAATTTTTTTTACGTTTATACTAAACTAAATAAAACAATGAAATATTTGTACGTGTCTCACGGTATAATCGCTATCCAGCAAAAACCGTAATTACTAGATTTTATAAATTGCAATCGATTAATGGGTCTATTCAGTAAAAATTTGGTTAAAATTAACCCTAGGTTAAACAAATAACCGGAGGTTATTTTCCATTTTATATTCTGTATGGCATATTTCGTTAAAATTGAGATTTGGGTTAAAATTTTAACCGCATAATTATAAATAACTTTTAACCTAGGGCTTTAAATTAACTAAAACGCGACAGAATAGACCAATAAAGGTATACATGTATGAGTGAAAAAATAATAGATGTTTTTTACAATTAATTTCAATAAAAATAGTTATTTTCCTAACAAGTGCGGAAAATTATACTTTTCCGAACGCAATTGCAGTTGCCCGAACGACGCGAAGCGGAGTTCGGGAATGCAATTAAGTGGGGAAAAGATACTTGACGCAAGTGTTAGGAACAATATTTTTTCTACAAGCGCCTGGAATTAAAAAAAAATTTTAGAAAATATTTTTTTGTCATTAAACAAAAATTTTCTTAGTGCTTCTTAATAAATAAAACATTAGGCTGAAAGTAATCATAGTAACCAAGCAAGAATTAATTTTTATTATTTTGGCATTTATAAAATCAGTGCGGAAAAGTACAACTTTCCGCACGCTTGTAGAAAAAAATTAATATTTTCTAAATTGTATAGTTTACATTATCATATTTTTCATAATAATTACTATATACTTAATCAATGCACGTGAATGGCTCTTCAAAAACAAAATGTCAGTGTTCTATAAAAAATAATAAAAAAAAATAGTCGGGGTAAGGGAAAAATTATCTTATATTTATAAATACGTACTAGTGTCGTTCAGTGGTCGAAATTCGACCATAATTCATTAAAAAATAAAGTTTGTCTGTATTTTTCCTATTTTTTCTTTATTATTTTTTCCTAATTTTCCTGTTTCCTCTTTTTTACTATTTTTTGTCTATATTTCCCTATTTTTTATTTTTTCTTATTTTCCTTTATTTTTCCTCTTTTTTCCTATTTTTTAACTTAATTTACTTTTTTTGTGTTTTCTACTGTTTTTTTTGTGTTTCATAGTTTTTCCTATTTTTCCTATATTTTTCTCTATATTTTCCTATTTTTCTCTATTTTTTGACGATTTCTTATGTTTATTTATTTTCCCCTATTTTTTATGGTTTCCTACTTTTCCCCTTTTTTCCTGTGTTTGTATATTGTTTTCTGTTTTTTCTTATTTTTCTTATTTTTTCCGATTTTAAACTATTTTTGTCAGTTTTCCTGTTTTTCTATATATTTTCTGTTTTTTTTTTACTTTTGGCAGTTTTTCTATTTTTCTCTGTTTGTCCTTATTTTTTTTACGTTTTCTTACTTTTCTTTATTTTTCAATATTTTTTACGTTTTCCTATTTTTTTCGTCGTTTTCTTCCCTATTTTTTACCATTTCCCCAGCATTTAAAGAAATAATGTGGAAAATTTATTATAAACTAGACAGCCATAATGCCCGCACGGGCATTAAGTACAAATACGCAATAATAATTTTTTTTTCGTCTTTAAATGCGAGAAAATAAGGAGAACGGTACAGAGCTGTACAATAAACTTATCCACAAATAATTACCCAATGAAGTACAAAAATATCCAAAAATGGAAAATTCCCCACAAATAGGCATCACTTTTGATTACAAAATACCCAAAAATGGGCCATTCTCCACAAATCGATATCACTTTTGATTACTGACTGACTGAGCTACTAATTTTTTTTACCTCTCGGCCTTCAGATAAGAGAGGTATAGTAATCATGCTAAAAATTGGGTAGTCAGTTTTCAATGGATAAACACGTTTATGTGTGGATGTTGTAGTAACGATACCTCAAAAACTACTGAATTAAAAAATTTTAAATTTTAAATAAAAATTCTGATATCCTAGATTAGATCTGATTAGATTTTGGTGTCAATCGGACCGCCAGAAGTGGCAGTAGCTATGAGTGATGACGTCATTACTAAACAAAATATCAATAAAGTTTTACACATATATTTTGTATACACTATAGTTTATTTTCGTATCATTAAAATTTTCAACACTTTTGCCACTGTTGCCAGATTTACAAAAAAGTCAATTTTTTTCATACTTTTTTTTTTGTTCTTTATATGTATCGAGAAAGTAAAAATAACGGTACACAGCTGTATAGTATATACTTATCCTCCAATATTTACCCAGTGATATGCAAAAATATCCAAAAATTGAAAACTCCCCACAAATCGGCATCACTGTTGATTACAAAATACCCAAAAATAGGAAATTCCCCACAAGTCGACATCACTGTTTGATTACTAATTGACTGATAAGCTACGCGTCTAGCATAATATAAAAATATATTGATGTTATTGTAAAAAAAACATTCTAATTAAAAGATACATTGATCTAGAAAGGCCAAAAAAATTCTCTGATTTTCTATGAGAGCAATAGTCGGTGAGATAATGCTAAATTATTAGTTTAAAATTTTTTTTGTTTTATTTTTTATATATTATAAGATACACTGTATACAGAGATATAATATTTTGCCAGGAGCAGTGTAAACACACAAATCATACTCTGGAGTTCAATTAGGGAAAGTGCTACAGCTTTCTCATAAATAATATAAGGTAGTTATTTTAAACTAAGATACGAAGAATATAAAATAACCTTTCAGGTTTCGTGCACAGATTTGCCAACATCACGTTTCAGTATTGTAACAATGACATAATGACGGACGATATTGACATGACTGAGAGGTAAAAGTGCAAACTCGTTATTAGAAATATTCTTTATTACGAAGATTAAAATTGTTCGTGATATTTTAAACTACGTGAAATTAAATTATGAAATCTTGTATGCATAGCTTGTTAATATTACATGTGTATGAGAGTGAGTTGTTGAAATTCCATTGTAATAAGCTTTTTATGAAACAGTTTCATTATGAATGTTTATCATAGTTTATCACGCACAAAACACTTTAAAATTAATTTTATTTATGGTTTTTTAAATTCCTTTTAAAAAATTGAAATTTAGTACAGCAAAGTATATTTTTTTTACTAAAACTATATTTTTATTTTCTGGTAAATTTATGTGTATAAAATATTTGTCAAAAAATCAAAAAAAGACATTATTTCAAACAAAATATTTTTATGTAATTTTTCAAAAATTATTTTTAACAAATTATAAAAACAGAGTGATAACTATAAATAAATTAAATTGGGAATTTGGAACCTTTGGTTTTTAACAATGTTGAAGAATATCGTCACCACTAACCAAAACTACACTTTTTAAAACACTCTACGTACGTTTCGCTAACTACGTTAGCATCATCAGGAGTCAATGATAAACTGTTTATCATCGATAAACTGTTTATCATCGACTCCTGATGATGCTAACGTAGTTAGCGAAACGTACGTAGAGTGTTTTAAAAAGTGTAGTTTTGGTTAGTGGTGACTATATTCTTCAATATAAATAAATTACACAAATGTATCATTTAAAATATGTTATTTTAGACTCGTCAATTTCACTCTAGGTATAATTCATACTTACATTTTTTCGAGTTTGCAAAGAAAAGCACTTAGAGCAAATAGAGAAAAAACAACTTTCTTTAATAAGTCTTCTTGCGTCTTCATTATTTTTATAATGAGTATAGGACCATGAGCTAAGACAAGAAGAAGATGTAGCGCAGAAAGTGAAACAGTAGAGAGCAGTATGGTTAGATCATGTATACAAACCAGGTTACGTACACATTTTATACTAGAGAGGGAGCCAGGGCGAGCAAGAAAGGAACGTAGACCAATATTAACATATACGCTATAACCGCTAAAAATATACATTGTACCTATGGCTTCACTCGGGAACGATACTTTTCTCGTCTCGTAAAATCGAGACGAGAGCGAGACGAGACCTTTTTGAAAATTATTTAGGCGATACCGAGACGACATACGGCGAGAGACTCGTTCATATTTCTTCAGAATTTGTTTCTCAATTTCCGAAAAAAATAAACTAGCAAGCAGTATAAACATTTATTTTTTTTATAAAAAAAGAAAGGTCTGCATAGGTTACGATAAATTTACGAAATCTAAAATCTGGTAACCATCTGTGAAATATTTTATTTTATATAAAATAAAACTCTTAATGTGTTTCGAATTTTTTAGGGCTTCCAAAAGGTTGTTGAAGATTAAAGGTATGTGTGCAGAATAAAACATACATTCTATACAATAGTAGCAACGAAATCAACATTAACAGTTCAAATTCGACCATGGGGATGTATTATGTAAAATATTTAAATTTGGACCGTAAAAGTCTGTTATCAGATATGTCTACAAAAATATTTATAATTTTTTTAAACCTCTATTCTACTTAAAAAAAAATAAATTAAAAATATCTGCATTCATTGATAATACTATTAAGAGATGGCGGTATATACGAATTAAATTCCTTATTAGATAGAGGCCAAACGGTTACGAGACGAGACCGAGACTGAAACGAGACTTATTTTTTCTCAACTAACGAGACCGAGACGAGATGTTTGAAATTCTTGCCTTATCTCGTCTCGTGTGAAGCCATAATCCTACCCTACCAACAGCTTCAAAAATACCACACATTTACGACTATCAGCTCAGTAGGTTCTATTCGACTACAATAACTAGATTGAAACTCAACCATGGACGCTTCTAATCGCAAGTTTAGAACATACTAAAAAGTCCAAAAATGGTACGAACATGAAAAAAGAAGATTGGGGTTGGAAGTTTGGTACCAATGGGCTCATACCAATAACAATAACGGCGCAGCCAGCACCCAACATGTTATTGAATTTTATTTGCAAAAAAGGATGCATCACAGCATGTGGCTGCCAGAAATCTGGCTTAAAGTGTTCTGTTGTATGTAAATTATGTAGTGGTCAATCACGAAAATACAACTAAAGTCAGTGTAGAATATATTTTTCAATTACAAACCAGAACCAAATGGAAGCAGACTTGTAAACAGGTGCTAATTACCGGAATATTGGTTCTTGTAAAAGAGGATGGCCTACCTCTTCGTTGGTCCTTGGGTCGAGTTACTTCTATTCATCCAGGTCCAGATGGTTGATAGAAGTGCCACCGTGAAACTGCGTGGATACAGTTTTCATTGCCTAGCGACAAAACTCTGCACCAAAAATCAGTTTTGAAAGCTCTTTCTTTGTATGTTCGATACCGTTCCAAATAAATAGTTGTTAGTAATTCTAGATTTAAGTGAAGTGTGCAACGTGACTCGGGGAAGAACCGAGTGAGTGTGACGAGAGGAGAGTAGAGATTTCTCTCGAACGTATATGGTCGTTGACCCAATTTTTATATCATTGTTACTCTTTTTGTATTTGTTCAATTTTATTGTAAATGTACAATAAAAAGATTTTATCTTTAACCACCCTAAGCTTTATTAAGAAGTGTTAATTTCACGTCACAATAGTCAGCATCGAGAGCGACGATGAAGATGAGGAAACATATGTGGAAGTACAGATCTTCATGTATGAAGAAGAAGAACTAGAAGATGTCAGTCCAGAGGAACACAGTGAAGGCATCAGTCCGGTAGAAGATCGTGAAAACGTCACTGGACCAGGACCATTAAAAAGAAGAAAAAATAGAATGGTAAATAGATTGATTACATCCGAATTTTTCCTTTATTGTAATTATGGTTGTTTAATTTTTATTCACTAATTTTATTGTTTAACATTTTACAGTCCTGTAATTGATTATCCAAATCCGATCAAGACATAAACATTTTTTTTTTCAATAATTTATTGTATTGGTATTCATTATTGGTAAATATTAAATAAATAAAAATAAGAAGCGTCTAGAGTGCCCACCGCTGTTGCCATCGGTTTGTACGTTAACTTGAAAGTTTGATTATGAGTGTATGCTTTACACAGGTTCGAATTCCGAGGAATTGTTTTTTTATTTATTTTTTTTAATACACAAGTTAGATTTAGATAGTCAAGACTTCTTTTAAAAAAATAAATATTTTTTTACGTCAATTAAACACTTAAACCTGGCAACAGCATTGGGCACTCGAGTTGCAATTGGGATCTAGACGCTAGTATAAAAATATAAGTAACAATTTATTTAAGGATTTTTCAGAAATAAAAATACAATTTTCATAAAAGTATCAAGTTTAAGCTGCTGTAACATCAAAAATACAAAGACTTTCAAAAAAAAGTGCCTTAACAAAAAATGTTCAGAATTTAGTTTTCTTTATGTTTACTCAAAACATTTTTTTCAGTATGACCAACCATTAGCGAATTATATTTAAAAGACTCATTTTTTGTCCCTTAAATCCAAGATGGCGGCTGGAGCCTCCCCTACCCAAGGCCGAATGGATTTTTCTTCATTAGGACACCTATCATTTATATAAGGTATGATCCCCTAGGTACTAAGTGATATATATTATACAGGGTGTTTCATAAGGAATGGTTAGTATTTTAATCGTGGGTTCAGGACCTCGAAATATTAATAGTTTACTAAATAAATCTGGATCAAATGTTATTTACTAGTAAGATACAGGGTGTTAAAGTTACCTACTTTACATGTAATTTGGTGAACAAAATTAACACTTCCATCATTAATTTAAATCTCACAATTAATTATTTGAAAGCTGTACATTTTCATTTTAGTTTTCATGTACTATGTTGAAATATTGTAAAGTAAACTAAATAAATACTATGTGGCTCAAACATTTTAAATGGCTTGCTTGAATTCATGCTATTAAAACAAGTATACCTTTTTGTTCCAATTTACAGGGTGTATCATAAAGACTTGAAAAAAATTAAAAAAAGGCCAAGATTAAAAAAAATTAATACTTTTCTTCATACAGTACCAGTAGAGCGTAGGTGGTCTCATCTTTGTCTGTTCTCAAAATTGATAACACGCTTTAGATTTATTAACTTAAAAATATAACTACACCAAAGAAGAGAGTTTATTTAGTAAAGTATTAATATTTCGAGATCCTGAACCTAGGATTAAAATATTGACCACCCTGTATAGGTATTTTTGAAATTTACATCGGTTTTTAACCATTTATTCAGATTTTTCTGGAAACCTACAGTTCTGGAATGCATATTCATAAACAACGTAGCATATTGCAATCCGAACTTTCACGATGCATTTGTCGAATCCTCTTTTTTTTAAATAATTAAAAAATAATGGCTCGCTTGTATTTGGCGCAGTCTAGTCCATTTTTAAACAAAAATATATAGCAAATATGAATGTTACTATTTGGATTTACATGACTATGGAAAGTGTATTATTTAAAAAGTCTGGAAACCGTCCTGGGTATTTCAAAAGTCTGGAAACGGTTCTGGAATTCAAAAACCTACGAATGATAAATTGTCCAAATTCGAATTTAGGAATGGTATGTATTTTTTTATACATGAATTTGGATAATTTATCTTTAGTAGTTTTTGAATTCCAGGATAGTATTTAGACTTTTGAAACATGCTGTATATATCGCAAAATTATTCGAATTCACTAACGTGGTTTATAAAATGTATTTCGGTATAATTCGAGCCAGTGTTGCCAGCTGGGAAAAATGTTCAGTACGACAAAATCGATGAAAATGTACTTAATTTTGCCTTAGTGTACCACTTTTTAATATTCTGTCGTGACGTCACAGGGGAGCCTTTTCGTCGAACGGTGGCTGATAAATACTGCGCGCGGCCTTTGTGGTCACTTGATCATTGACTGAAAGACGCAGCTTTACTTATTTTAGTTAACAAAAATTTATTTTATTTTATTATTCTCTTTGAATATGCATTATGCTACCCTTGGCATGACTAGTGATTGCGACCATCAACCCTTGTTTGACTCATCACTACTCATCAGTCGTGGAACAACCAGGAACCCCAGAAGCATACCACCCAGTCGCAACCCTCCATAAGGAGACAATTCCTATGGGCCGAAAAAGCTGCCCTAAGTCAAATAACTTAAAGAGACAGAACAGTTGATTCAGTTTCAAGATCAACCGCTAGAGGCACGCGTGACGCGTGATTTACTTTGTCGATACTATAAACGCTTCACAGTGAACACCATAGAGTATCTAACTTCTAAGTGACACTTCTAGTACAAGTTATTTTGATTTCTTGTTTGAAAAAATCGATACAAAAGTTGCTATTTTTCATTGTACCCAGAAACTAATGTAGGTACCACATTTATGAAAGGAGTACTACCGTACTTTTTGACGATCAAGAGTACCACTCTGGCAACACTGATTCGAGCTACTTTCGGGATTGGTCAATTACAGTATCAATGATTATAAAAAATGTGGTATTATTCTATATAACATACCTGAAATAATAAATAACCATTTTCATACATCCAAAAGTCTCCTGGATCGCTTCTGCACCCTTCTTTCCTCATAACAATTGCTAGAACGTGGTTTAACCTAATACGGCAATTGCAATCGCCATCTCCTCCGCTTCGAATGGTGTTCATTTTCAGGTTATCATCCTGAAACAAAATATGTTTATTAAAAAATCTATTTTTTTTATTAAAAACTAAAACTGCTTGTGTTTCAAATGAGCTGTCATTCGACCTCTGTTCCATTCAAAATTTTCAAGGGGGTTGCTACCCTGCGCAAGGGGTTTAAACTAAGGTAATTTAATTATTATAGAAATGTGTTTCAGCTAAAATAAAAATTGACCTGTCCGATATTTTATACTACAAAAGTAAATAGGGGGTGAGGGGTAACATTAACGTTCGCAATGTATACTTCCTAGATTTTTGCTGTAAAATTTTTACTTTATTCATGTTTACTTCAGTGTCTTTTAGTATGAAAAAAAAAAAACTTGAATTTAGAAACATAATTTTAAGTCCATGATGTAAGAAAGTGAGTAGAATGACTAAATTATTTATTAGTGTAGTCAGCAAGTGCTTTTTAGGTCAAACTCTTTTCTCCGCTTCCGAAAAATATGAACCAGGTATCATTCGATTAGGAATAGGGTGTACATGATTTTTGAAAAAATTCAAGAACCGCTTGCAAAAATTGCAAAATTTATAAACAATTAACTGAAAAAAAATGGAGTTTGGTTTTTCGCAAATATCTCAAAAACTATTTGACATTTTTCACATTTGAAAAAAGATTCAAATAGAGGAGGAAATTTAACAAAAAAAAACTCTACCTCCCGGGACTGTAGGAAAAATATTTATAATTTTCCCAGAGTGTTGAAAATACGACCGAAAACGGGGACTCCGGCTTGTGTAAGCTATACCCACTTTGGACCTTTAATGAATAAATATTATTTATACTTATTAAATATAAAAATTAAAAATTGAAAAAATTCAGGCATCTACTGATTAGATTTATGAACAAGAATCCGATGTCAAAAAATTTTTATCGCCATTTTGAAATTGTTATTTTTCACTTTGGTATTAACAAGTTACTTGGGTTAAAAATTAAAAACCTTTATTAATCATTGGAAAAAAAATTTTTGTGTCATATTACTATTGATCCGTTTTTTTATGATCAGAAGTCACATGAAAATGATTTTTAAAAACTTTTACACTTCGATGGTTAAACTAAACCTAGTAAGTCGATTTTTAGCCCATTGTCACTTGAAAACTGAAATTTTGGGCCTTACTATATAATTTGGTAAAGTAAAAAATCTTTTAATAGAAAATATATTGTAATAATTAAACTAAATGACTAAAAAATTAATTATTCCCTCAGTTATCCAAACATATTTATGTTTTTATGAATGATAGATACAGTAGGTTAATTATGTGCTATATATAAACGACTATAAATAGAATCATTCATTAAATTCATATATGACATAAAACCGAGTATTTCACTGAACTTTATTATGTTTTCAATTAGTGACAGTTCCGATCACTGTTCTACTCGGTTACCATTTACGAGAGGTGCAAATTGAAACGTGGTTACAAGTATTTATGCCATTTAGCCTTGCATTATTCCGTAACATTACTAACAATTATACATTTTAATTTGATAGCGTCAAATCTATTTACAATGGTCAACGGTAAAAACATTATAATTGACTAAAGATTATTTCCGATTTTATTTCATTAATTTTTGTACTTTTGTCCTATAATATTTTAATATTGGTATTTGTATATGTAATTTTACTGAGGCTCAAAGCCACAATATTAATTTCGTGATGGCGAAAAAAAAATATACTATACCACTTACTTTTTTCGATCAGAGTCAGAAACTGCAAAAAAAATCTGTCCAGACATCTGGATATAAACACTATAACTCTCGAACGAGAACTCAAATTGAATTCTGGTTTGTACTTTACTGGGTTAGTTTTATCCAAGGAAAAAACCCCCAGGGTCATAATTATGTAACGAGGCCGGCCCTGTCTGATGGTATATAAACAGAATCTTGGTGACTCATCGTAACAGCTGGCGACTACCGCGGGAGAAACATATAGAAGCAAAAGGATATCTAGTGATTGTTCTGGCAAATACTAGAATGAGCAAAATGGATATAAATAGGGCGAAAAGTACCGACTTACTCCTAACTTCAATCCAAGATTCCATAACGGGAATGGGACAATTCGCCGTGGGGACAACTCAGTTGATATTTAATTTTATATGAGTAATGAAACACACAAAGTCCAGTACCAAGGAAATATATTTGTTGAATTAGTATAAATGCGAAATTGGCAACAGGTTTCGGCTTCCGCCATCATCAGGCCATAAACATCATGGAGCGAACAGTGAAATAAAATTTTTATTTAAGCAACATTAAAATTTAATGTAGTTGCATGGTACTGATTATTAAGAATTGTTATAATATCAAATTAAAAAAATTAAAAAACACGTTATGTGTCTCATCAATAAAAACTGCTGTAACAAGTAAATGGGAAAAAGATCAGGAAAATCCTGACCCAAACCAGACCTCTAACTCATTTAAATGCCACTTATGGGCTGGTTTGGGTCAGGATCTTCCTGATCCTTTTCCCATTTACTTGATACATCAGTTTTTATTGATGAGACACATCTTGTGTCCCCATAATGTGTTTTTTAATTTTTTTAATTCGATATTATAACTATTCTTAATAATCAGTACCATGCAAATGAATTAAATTTTAATGTTGCTTAAATCAAAATTTTATTTCACTGTTTTCTCCACAAATATATTTCTGTGGTACTGGTTTTTGTACTCTGGAGCACACTGCTTAAGTACTTAAGTACTTAAAACACTTTACCAAAGGGCTTAGAGCTTAGTGCTCGTCAAAAGCGCTTGCGAGCACTTGAAAAGACGCGCGAGTA
This sequence comes from Neocrepidodera transversa, assembly GCA_963243735.1. Taxonomy (NCBI): domain Eukaryota; kingdom Metazoa; phylum Arthropoda; class Insecta; order Coleoptera; family Chrysomelidae; genus Neocrepidodera; species Neocrepidodera transversa. The sequence goes on from OY725338.1 coordinate 7,767,116, forward strand.
CTGGAAAGCGCTTACGATCAATCGAAAAGTCTCATAAGCACTAAGCACTAAGACATTTCATGAACACTAGTAAGTATTGTCAAATAAACAGTTAGTTAGAATTTGAAGTGGCTTTTTTCCACATTTTTTTTTATTCTGCAAAAAGCAGCGGAAATTAAAACTTTACGGACGAAAAAGACAACTTATCTTGGTCAGATATATATGTTTCGACCCCAATCATTTATTTTGAACCTTTTCAGAGTTGGTAGTACAAACAGTTTGTTCAATTAAGCACACAATACAATAATACTGTAAAATATAACGACACATTTATCCACCTATAGATAGAGTTTGTTTAACCATCCTCTGCTGTTACGTCATAATATATTTTTTGAATATTATTTTTCACTTAACCTCAAAATTAAAATATAATAAATGACATATGTTAAGGATTGTTTTTAATGACGCATGTTAAGGTGTGTTTGTATGAATAAATTGGTAATGCCAAAAATTGTATTTTGCTTTTATATGTTGCGTACCTTTTTACATAATTTAGTATTTTTTTTAACTTAAAACCTCCGTTTTTTTAACTGATTTATATCAAATTTCTAGTTTAACGTCCCTAAGCATGATTCTTGACTAAATTAAAAAATTACGTATGATCGAATCGTGATTAAATTTCGAAAAAAATGTATTATACGATTATATTTTTGTGGTGAACCCAAACGATGTAGACTGCATTTAACGGCAAAAGCGGTATTCCAGCATCTCTTTCTTTTGAAAAGTAATTAATCAACTTCAAAATTAAACTTTGCTCTTTCTCATTATACCAGGAAGGCAGTTTGACAATGAAAAATTAATTGAACTGTCAAAAGTAATAAACAACATTTTCAGTTTCAGCCTTGCACAATAGAGGATAACTATTTTAAGATAAGAATTTGTGTAATTTTTTGAATAGTACTTGATATTTTTACATGTGTAGACAAGAAAAATCGCGGTAACTCAACATGTAAAATGTCAGAACTGGTATTTCTTCTACCTGTTATTTGTAGAATAAAATAACTCTAACATAGCGAATATGTTACTTGACAATGACATTTTCTCATTTTTATATGCAATAAATTCTAATATTTATATTTAAAATTTCATCATTTTTTTTTTATAAAAAAGTATTTTATTTTTTTATTTCGTTAAACTATGATATTCTTTTCCTATATTTTAATTCTAGGTAGTTTTGTTGTACTTACTCCATTTGTATAAATAAACCAAGAGATATTTCCACTTCAATAATTTAATTTTTTTAAAAGTACCTAGTGCTCGTGAATTTTAAGTATTTTTTTATGCTTAGTGCTGAGTACTTTTCTGTAAAAGTGATTAATGCTCGTAATTTTTAAACACGTTTTTTGATTTCTTAGTGCTCGCGAGCACTTTTTATCAGTGCTCGTCACAGCTCTGTAACAACCATTCGGCAACTCACTTTAAATAAATGTAGTTTAAGAACTAATTTATAAATTATTATTTTAGTTCTAAAATAAACTTAAAATGAAATACATCACACCACAATGATTTGATTTTAAACAAAAAAATTTCGTGACGAAGCATATTAAATGTCCAATCTTGTAAAGACCAAAAATCCATTATTCACAGTATGTCATTAAACGCCTTATTTCTTATAAATTTAAACTTAAAATTTAACTTTCGCTTCATGTTCTTTTTAGAAATTTTAAATATACCTAAAGAACGAATTTCTTATACCGTTTAACTTAAACGCAGTTATATCAATCCAATAAAAAACTTATACTTGTATAAATAATAATATACAACAAGGAAACTACATTCAATTGACTTGTCTGAATATAGAGCAAGAAAAGATTTATAACTTCATAAATCTCTTTTAACGCCTTGATTATACGTTTAAATAAGGTAGTATGGTCTGATCCATATTATTATAATGAAATATTCCCTTGCAGCAAAATATATTATTTTCTACCCATATTTTTTTTGGAAAATACTATAAATTATTTGTGTAGGTTATACTTTTAGAGTAATACCGTTTCTGTACCATAAAAAATATATAATTTGATAATTAATTCTTAACGTCGTTTTTTGTTAAATTTGTGATTTTAAAGTTTAGATGCTTTATTTACAACTTGTCAGCGTTTCTATCTTTTCTTTTTTTGTAGTACTCGTACTGTAGATTGAAGCTTATTGTACATTTCTTAGTTTTTACTCCATCAAGTTAATATTTCTGACGTATTCAAAAATATATCTGATGGGTTCTCTCACGATTTCATAGGGTTCCAAAAATTGTACCCTGAAGTGCCATTTCCGTTTTCATTTAAGGTTCTGGCAGTGGCATCGTCGTATGAGATTTAGATGTCTTCTAAGGCCACATTGTACCATAAAAAGTCCTATTACAAGCTTTAGTTCATTCCTGCTAATGTTCAGAAAGTTCTAACCAGGACCTTTCGTGTTATTTATTTTCCTGTTCCGTAAGCACCACTTTAACATGTTGATACAAAATAACATATGTCGGTTCGAATCCAGTTAAGATTTTCTTCAGCTCCCTTCCTAACAAGATTTGCTTTCTCGTTTTCCAACACTCCCTTATATTCCGGTACACATTCAAGAGTGATTTTATTATATTCTGCCTGGGCCTGGATACATTGTTGCCAATCTAATTTGACTAATTGTCTTCCGTGAGTTTGCTTGGTAAATTCCAGATCTTGTGCTGTTATACTTCTCTGAAGCATCTGTATATCAAATTGATTCGTTTTGTATTTTCTTTTCTTTCCGGATTGTAACCCCTTCCGGTATGTAACCCCTGTTTGACATCGAAATCCTTCATAAAGCCTTGGATAATCGGTATTCTATCCGATGGCATTCTTATTACTGGAGTTTGTTTTAATTTATCTAATATCATTTTATCCGTTTCTTGAAAGATCCCATCCAGATCCATTTGTTAACAACCTGCATGCCACCATAGCACCTTTTTCAACTATAAAGTGTAGTAGAAGAAGGCCTAGCAGTGGCTTCATTGCTGTAGTGGGCGTGCTTCTGAACGCTATTTGTACCTTGACTAATTTTCTAATAGCTGTTACGCTGTTTTGCGTCGTTTTACCTTATAACTGATAAGTATGTTATAGTAGGTACTACAATCCTTGCATGAACATAATTTTTCATACTTGATTTAAGCCCCATATGTTATCTATTATCAGTCTACAGGCAATACAGCTTTTGTAGCTTTTTTATTATTTTCTCTATATGACTGCAAAAGCTAAGCTTATCAAAAAGGGTAATTCCAATGGTATTTGACTTCCTTCGCCATTTTTATGTATTGTGCACACCTCTAAAGCTCGTTCCATTTCCCCGACTTTTTTGCAGCTATTTTTTTTTGCAAAGGTCTTGATTTCACCATACAAATCAACTTCCATTGAATTCTTCGGTGCTGGAGGACAATATTTTGGTCCCTGCTTGGGTTCCTTTTTGAAAACCTCCCAATTGCAGGTTCTAGAATTATTTTCACATGAAGTTTTTGTCCCCAGATTGAGCAGTATATGTCACTTCACCACTTCTCCCTGTTTGATGAATCTTATAGTGGGTTGTGTTTTGTATTTAAGAAAATGGCGAGAGCGCGATCTTTATAATTTTTTTGATTTCGATTTTGATCATCGTCTTCTTGACTGTGACTTTCTAAATTATGTCAAAATTTTTTGGATTAACAATTTTTTCCATAATATTTTCATCATTTTTGTTACTATTATTTTTCTGATTTTCCATTAATCTTTGGTTATTTTCGTCGTCAACACTAACTTAAGACTTTTGTTATTTGCCTTTATATTAATTTATCATGTGATACCTAAATTCATAAGTAAATATTTGTATGTTGGTTAATCACAATATTTATGTATATAAGATGTTTGGTAATTTATTACGTTTATTAAAAAAAATCAAAATTTTAAATGAGATGAAAACCAGTCACAACTTCATTACAAAATTATTATATAAAATAATTCACATCTTATTATAAAAAGTCGTTAATTTCTTCAAGCTCGTTAATTTACTGAAATATAAAAAACTAATTGGTTTATGTAGACTTGGAAGAATAAAATAATTACGAAATACATATAATATATACAGTATGTGTTTCTTCCCAAGCAACCGTGTTCCCCAGGCTATTGTTTGAAAGTCAAGATCGAATGTAGAAATTTTGCTCGAAGTCATTTGCATACGGGTAAATTCGATGGTGCTTAGAATAGCGTCTCGCTATTTTCAATGGATAAACTTTGCCTAAAGGAAATTTTAATGTCCGGAAATTGAATTAATGTTTATTTATGCGTGCAAAATGATATAAGAAACATTCGTTGGTATGAATTTATTATTATTACATTAACGTGCAGCACTTTGAATATTATTTTATAGTTAATTAGTACTTGCAATGTAAATTAATGTTATTGTTTTCTTTTCAAGAACAAATAAATAATTTGTTTCTTTTTGTAACATACAGAGTAACATGTTTTTAAATATTTTTTTAATAGTGCAGGTTAGCGCTTTCGCCATTTTTTTAATACAAAACAATTTTTAATAACTCCTAAATTATAGGAAATTATGTAAATTAATGTTATTGTTTTCTTTTCAAGGACAAATAAATAATTTGTTTATTTTTGTAACATACAGAATGACATGTTTTTAAATATTTATTTTAAAATAGTGCAGGTTAGCGCTTTCGCCATTTTTTAAATACAAAACAATTATTAATAACTCCGAAATTATAGGAAATTATTTAAATTAATGTTATTGTTTTCTTTCCAAGAACAAATAAATAATTTGTTTATTTTTGTAACATACAGAGTGACATGTTTTTAAATATTTTTTTAATAGTGCAGGTTAGCGCTTTCGCCATTTTTTTAATACAAAACAATTATTAATAACTCCTAAATTATAGGAAATTATGTAAATTAATGTTATTGTTTTCTTTTCAAGAACAAATAAATAATTTGTTTATTTTTGTAACATACAGAGTGACATGTTTTTAAATATTTTTTTAATAGTGCAGGTTAGCGCTTTCGCCATTTTTTTAATACAAAACAATTTTTAATAACTCCTAAATTATAGGAAATTATGTAAATTAATGTTATTGTTTTCTTTTCAAGGACAAATAAATAATTTGTTTATTTTTGTAACATACAGAATGACATGTTTTTAAATATTTATTTTAAAATAGTGCAGGTTAGCGCTTTCGCCATTTTTTAAATACAAAACAATTATTAATAACTCCGAAATTATAGGAAATTATTTAAATTAATGTTATTGTTTTCTTTCCAAGAACAAATAAATAATTTGTTTATTTTTGTAACATACAGAGTGACATGTTTTTAAATATTTTTTTAATAGTGCAGGTTAGCGCTTTCGCCATTTTTTTAATACAAAACAATTATTAATAACTCCTAAATTATAGGAAATTATGTAAATTAATGTTATTGTTTTCTTTTCAAGAACAAATAAATAATTTGTTTATTTTTGTAACATACAGAGTGACATGTTTTTAAATATTTTTTTTAATAGTGCAGGTTAGCGCTTTCGCCATTTTTTAAATACAAAACAATTATTAATAACTCCTAAATTATAGGAAATTATGTAAATTAATGTTATTGTTTTCTTTTCAAGAACAAATAAATAATTTGTTTATTTTTGTAACATACAGAGTGACATGTTTTTAAATATTTTTTTTAATAGTGCAGGTTAGCGCTTTCGCCATTTTTTTAATAAAAAACAATTATTAATAACTCCTAAATTATAGGAAATTATGTAAATTAATGTTATTGTTTTCTTTTCAAGAACAAATACATAATTTGTTTATTTTTGTAACATACAGAGTGACATGTTTTTAAATATTTTTTTTAATAGTGCAGGTTAGCGCTTTCGCCATTTTTTTAATACAAAACAATTTTTAATAACTCCTAAATTATAGGAAATTATGTAAATTAATGTTATTGTTTTCTTTTCAAGGACAAATAAATAATTTGTTTATTTTTGTAACATACAGAATGACATGTTTTTAAATATTTATTTTAAAATAGTGCAGGTTAGCGCTTTCGCCATTTTTTAAATACAAAACAATTATTAATAACTCCGAAATTATAGGAAATTATTTAAATTAATGTTATTGTTTTCTTTCCAAGAACAAATAAATAATTTGTTTATTTTTGTAACATACAGAGTGACATGTTTTTAAATATTTTTTTAATAGTGCAGGTTAGCGCTTTCGCCATTTTTTTAATACAAAACAATTATTAATAACTCCTAAATTATAGGAAATTATGTAAATTAATGTTATTGTTTTCTTTTCAAGAACAAATAAATAATTTGTTTATTTTTGTAACATACAGAGTGACATGTTTTTAAATATTTTTTTTAATAGTGCAGGTTAGCGCTTTCGCCATTTTTTAAATACAAAACAATTATTAATAACTCCTAAATTATAGGAAATTATGTAAATTAATGTTATTGTTTTCTTTTCAAGAACAAATAAATAATTTGTTTATTTTTGTAACATACAGAGTGACATGTTTTTAAATATTTTTTTTAATAGTGCAGGTTAGCGCTTTCGCCATTTTTTTAATAAAAAACAATTATTAATAACTCCTAAATTATAGGAAATTATGTAAATTAATGTTATTGTTTTCTTTTCAAGAACAAATACATAATTTGTTTATTTTTGTAACATACAGAGTGACATGTTTTTAAATATTTTTTTTAATAGTGCAGGTTAGCGCTTTCGCCATTTTTTTAATACAAAACAATTTTTAATAACTCCTAAATTATAGGAAATTATGTAAATTAATGTTATTGTTTTCTTTTCAAGGACAAATAAATAATTTGTTTATTTTTGTAACATACAGAATGACATGTTTTTAAATATTTATTTTAAAATAGTGCAGGTTAGCGCTTTCGCCATTTTTTAAATACAAAACAATTATTAATAACTCCGAAATTATAGGAAATTATTTAAATTAATGTTATTGTTTTCTTTTCAAGAACAAATAAATAATTTGTTTATTTTTGTAACATACAGAGTGACATGTTTTTAAATATTTTTTTTAATAGTGCAGGTTAGCGCTTTCGCAATTTTTTTAATACAAAACAATTATTAATAACTCCTAAATTACAGGAAATTATGTAAATTAATGTTATTGTTTTCTTTTCAATAACAAATAAATAATTTGTCTATTTTTGTAAAATACAGAGTGACATGTTTTTAAATATTTTTTTTAATAGTGCAGGTTAGCGCTTTCGCCATTTTTTAAATACAAAACAATTATTAATAACTCCTAAATTATAGGAAATTATGGAACGAAACTTATTTATAAAAGGTCCATAAAACAGAGAAAATTAAAAGAATAGAGAATTAACATAATTCAAATAATTTCCAAAAAAAAAGATGAAAACAAACAGGATACTAAACACGGCCAAAAATAATCCCAGAAAGGGGTGAAAGGCGGATGCGAAACCTTATACAAACACAACCTGCTTTACTCTCCCTTTTCAGGGATTTTCAACACGATGATGATGCTGGATCTTCTTCCCGAAGCAATTTACCCCCTCAAATGATTTTCTCTTATCCGGTGGACTACATAAAACCGGTTATTAAAGGGTAATTTTTCTCCGTTTGAGGGGCTAGTTTTCTTCTGGTGAAGTTCCAGGATCACCATCGACCTATCTCCGTTAACCTCTTTGGTAGTGGTTATTGGCTGTATAGGGGTGGGGTCAACTATAACCATCGCCATCGAGCTCAGCATCCTTGAAAACTGGAGTTTTTGTCGTTGTCTGCATGATGCAACGGCTGGAGGGGGGATCCACGAAGGTAGTTTTTGTTACATTCGGACGCGATTTGTTGTATATAACAGGGTTTTTTTACCTACCTTATGTAAAAATAAATCATCAATCCTAAAAATATGGCAACAAATACAACAAATCTGTAAAGTATTTGTGTTATAATTTCCTTTTTTTTTGTTTTTTGGGTAGGCGAATATTAAAAAATCGGAACTAAATCGGAAAAAAATCAAAAAAAACGCAAAAAATCTAAAACAATCGAAATAGATTGAAAAAAATATAAAAAATCGAGGAAAATTAAAAACCAATGGAAAATTTTTTTAAAAAAATCGGAAAAAATTTAAATAAATTGAAAAAAAAAATATTGAAATAATGGAAAAAGTTGGAAACAAATTAAAATAAATCAAAAAATCAGAAAAATGAGAAAATCTGAAAAAGAGCAAAAAATCCTGGTATATTCGGAAAAAAATCGAAAAAAGCCTTGAGAAATCAAAAAACGAGAGAAACTGAAAAAATCGACAAAGCTAGGAAAAAATCAAAATGAGAAAAATCGAAAGAATTAAATAAAAAAAACAAAAAAATAACCGACAGAATTCAGAATAAATTTGACGCTTATGAAATTTCAAGGTAAACATTTAAAATATTTAAAGATAAAGAATTTTATTGACTCTTAGATCTCAGATGGCGGCAGTTTGGTATAGACTCGGAAAAATTTCAAAAAATCGAAAAAAATCGGAATAATCAGAATTGGAAAAAACGAAAAAAATGTGGAAAAATCGGAAAAATCGAGAAAGATTGGGAAGGACCGGAAGGGATCAGAAAAAATATAAAAAAAATTGGAAAAAAATTGGAAAAAATTGAAAAAGTTTAAGAAAGTGAAATCTACAAAAAATGGGAAAACATTGGAGTCGATTCAAAAAATTGAGAAACATTGGAAACAAATTGAAATAAATATCGGAAAAAATTGTAAAAAATGAAAAAATCGAAAAACATCAAAAAAATGGAAAAAGATGGAAAAACCTGGTATACTAGGAAACAATCGAAAAAATCAAGAAAAACTGTTAAAAAATAAGAAAAACCGTAAAAAAAAATTAAAAAAAATTCGTAAAAAATCAGAATGAATTTAAAGTTTATGAAATTTAAAGGTAAATTTAATTTAATGTTTTTAAAGGTAAATACTTTTATTGGCACTTGGATATAGGATGGCGGCAGTTTGGTACAAAATTAGAAATATTTGGAAAAATCGAAAAAACCGAAGAAATTCCAAAAAAATCGAACAAACCGAAAAAACTGTAAAAAATCAAAAACACCTGAAGAAACGGAAAAAACGAAAAAAACGAAAACATCCACGAAGGCAGTTTTTGTTACATTCGGACACGATTTCTTGTATATAACAGAGATTTTTCACCTACCTTATGTGAAAATTAATCATATCAAGCCTAAAAATATGGCAACAAATACAACAAATCTGTAAAGTATTTGTGTTATAATTTCCTTTTCCATTCCATTTTCCATTTTTCGTTTTTTTGGTAGGCCAAAAACAGTTGCGTATCACACATGCAGAAAACGTTTTAGCAGCCCTTAGCTATTATCTTCCCTCACTTCGCTACGCTCGCTTGTGCATCTATTTAGCTCAGTTTCTGCTCTTGTGACACAATATACCATTAATGAATGATTTTAGGCTAACACGGCATATTGCTGGTGTTGGTTATTGTTTTCCACAGCATATTACAGAATACAGGGTGTTAGTTATCACGGCAGAGTATAAAATCAAATACAGTATTATAAATCAGGGCAGATTGCGTAATAAAAGTGTAGAGAGTGATTCAGCATTTAAGAAGTGGAAAAAGACGTAGTTTGCTGGTTCTTGCTCAATTTTTGTACATTTTTTCTCTGATATCATGGCTACTTTATTAAATTAAAATCCACCTTAAAATTATGGTATTGAAGTAAATGAACTGGAGAAATATAGAATTTTTCAGAAAAATAGTTAGACGTGTTTTATCTTAAAAAAACTCCTTTATAACTTTTCTACTGTAGGTACACTTTTTTGTTCATTTGTCGAATTGTAACCTAACGTGGTGTATATTTGTATTGTAGGCCTGATGATGGCCATCGTTATGGCCGAAACATGTCGCCCCCAGTTTTAAACTGGTAATAAATGTATGTGGTATGACTTTGAGAGTTTTTTTATTCGTTATCTGATGTTGTCTGTCTAGCCTTTATTGTTAGTATTTATAAAAAGGTAGTTAGGGCTTCTTGACTAGTTTGTTTTTGTTTTTTTATTTAGAGAATTAGGTGAGTACTTGGATGAGGTTTAGGGCGTTCATTCTTTTTTAATTGGAGGTTAACTTAGATTCCTAATGATTAGATAGTGGATTAGTATATGGTTGATTTTGTTTGATATTTAGCAACCATACATCGACAATATTCCTTTTATTTTTTTGGGTTAACTTGCTGACTATTTTTGAATAGAAATATATTCTGGATATTATTCGAGTTGTTATGTTCTGAAGGAGTTTGGATAAACACGTTTTTTACCTTTCAGACTCTGAATCTCCCATTTTTTCTTGCTTAGCCTTTTTCTAATCAATTTTCTTCCCCTATGTATTCTGTTTTAGATATCGTTTACCAATATTCTTTTCCTGGCCTCCCCCCTTGTTTTGTAAGGGAACTCGACTGTCATTTGCAAGTTTCCTCCATCTTGGTTAGTTTACGGTACGCATAATCTGATCTATCTCTCTTTCAATATTTTTTAGTTACATAACTTCCTTTTTCTTACTGTCAAAGTCCTCCAGGACTATAGCGTTCCGTAGTCTTTTTTAAGACATGAATTTTCGTTACGTTGATGGGGTTCAGTTAAAAGAACCAACTGGGATGTTTCTTCGTAGGTTTATTTAAAACTATCGCCTTAAAATTTGTATCAACTTTTATAGTAATTTAGATTAACAACCCCAATTTTTTCATACACAACTTTTAATGGTTTTTTAATATTATTATTTAATACTCAATCCATAAGGAAATTCACATTTTTGTGGCAAATTTCTCTCCTCATTTAATTTAAATAATGTTAATTTAGGCTCATTTTTTTATTGTGTAAAGGCCTGATGATGATTTTTTAACCGAAACTAGTCGCCTACCTTTTATAATTTAACTTATGCTACACGACTTTTTATTTCTTGAAAATTTGGACCACATTTGAAAATAACTCGATAATTTACTAGACTTAACAATAAATTTAATGATAATAATATTTTGCATTTACACAAAACTATTTAAACTACATAACTTTGGTCTTATAAGATCAATTGTCTAATATATTATATATTAAAAGATATTATTTTTGCAACAAAATTGCCGTGACTAATTTTGTGGTTTAATTTAATATAGACACCTCTTATAAAACCACTTATAACTTTCATTTTATTTAAATAGAATTGATTATGTTTACTAAGTATTTGACACTATTAGAATGAAACGTCTAGTTATTTATAAAAATAATTTCTTTAAGATCTGATATTTTTATTGTATTTTTTGACATATCTATATTACGTTATGATATAAAAAATTTATTAAACTGATTATGTTATGTTGGCGAAAGTGTGAGAACTTAATTTTATTGACGCACATTTACATCTGGTCATATTTCTTTTTTATCTCATGCACAATAATTTTTAAATTAAAAAAATCGTGCCTGTAGAATTTATTTTTAAATACATTTTGTTTGTAAATAGTAAATATAATTAGAACTTTTATGATTTTTATTTAAATGAAAAATTTAAATTCCCTGTAAGATTTTTTTTAAGACTTTTTCTCCTTTTGAGATCATACGTAATATTACCGATTACCAATTAATTATATGCAACATTTGATCACAATATACAGGGTGTTTCTTAAAACAGCGTAAATATTACACATTTATATTGTTCAATTGTAGTAATGTATATTTCGGTTTCAGTATTTTTGATTTCCAGGGTGGACCAATTAAAAGTTCCACTCCCCCTTATTTTCGGTATTTATTTTACGATATTAGATTTTTTTGTATTTCAAAACGTGGAACAGTAAATCACAATTTATTTTAGAAGTGAAACTTTTTTGCGATAGGGAACTTTTAAACGATAATTTATTTAAAGCATAATATAAAATAATAAAAAAATCTAGCGTTCGGTAGAGGGGTGCTCGATGGCTACACTGGTAGAACTCAGTAGGCGACGTGTAGTGTTAATGTGTTTGATATTCATGAAATTTCAAAATAAATTTAATTTAATATTTTTGAAGTGAAATATTTTTATTGATGTTTAGCTCTCGGATGGTGCTTTGGTACAAAATAAGAAAACATCAGAAAGAATTAGAAAAAAAAAACAGAATAAATCGTAAAAATCACAATAAACCGGAAAAGATGGGAAAAATTAAAAAATCCTAAAAATCCGGGTAAATCTAAAAAAAAACCAGAAAAAACAGAAATAACTGTTCTTGTAATTTCAAGTTAAATTAATTTTAACATTTTTAAAGTAAAAAATTTTGAATACAATACAAAAAAAATTCAAAAAAATGGAGAAAATCGAAAACAATCGAAGTAGATTGGAAAAAAACATAAAAATAGAAAAAAATTTAAAAACGCTGATACAAAGTGTAAATAATTGGAAAAAATTTAAAAAAAATTGAGACAAAAAATGAAAAAAAAAACAAAAAAAAAACAAAAAAAAATCGAAAAAAAACGTAAAAAATTAAAAAAACTCAAAGAAATGTGAAAAAATTGGAATAGATTTAAACAAATTTTAATAGATTGAAAACAAATTGAAATAAATCAAAAAATCGGAAAGAAATCCAAAAAAACGGCAAAAAAAATTTGGAAACATGGAAAAAATCTAAAAAAAGTCTTGAATCATCAAAAAAAAACAGAAAACCAAAAAAATCGACAAAGGTAGGCTGAAATCGAAAAAATGAGAAAAATCGAAAAAAAAATTAGAAATAAAAACAAAAAAATAACCGGAATAAATTTAATGTTTATGAAATTTGAAGCTAATAATTTAATATTTTTAAAGGTAAATAATTTTACTGACGCTTAGATTTCGGATGGCGGCAATTTGGTATAAAATCAGAAAAATTTGGAAAAATCGGAAAAATAATCGGAATAATGACAGGAATTGGAAAAAACGAAAAAAATGTGGAAAATTCGGGAAAAATCGAGAGAGATCGGTAAAGATTGTACAAGAATCCGAAAATCATTAAAAACTGAAAAAATTCTGAAAAACGGAAAAACGAAAACAATCGAAAAAATTGAAAAAAAGGATAAATAATTGGAAAAACAAAGAAAAAGGTAAAAAAATCGAAAAAGATAAAGGTGTATTTTCAACGGTTTTTATTATTTTAATTATTCCTCTGTTTGTAGAGACAATTGGAAAAATTGAAATTGGAAAAAAATTGAAAAAAATGTAAAAAATTGAAAAAAACTAGAAAAAATGGAGTAGATTCACAAAATTGGGAAACATTTGATACAAATTGAAATAAATCAAAAAAATCGGAAAAAATTGAATACATGAAAAAAATTGAGAAAGCGACAAAAAAAAAATTGGAAAAACATGGAAAATCCTGGTATACTCCAAAAAAATCGGAAATGTCATCAAAAATCGAAAAAAAAAAATTAAAAAATAACCGGAAAAAAATCAGAATAAATTTAATGTTTATGAAATTTGGAAGTAAATTTAATTGAATATTTTTAAAAGTAAATAATTTTATTGACGATTAAGAATTGGAAAAAACGAAAAAAAATGGAAAAAACGAAAAAATATGGAAAATTGTTGAAAAAGATCAGAAGAGATCGGAAGAAACATGAAAAATCAGAAAAAATTGGAAAAACGAGAACAATCGAAAAAAAAATTGAATAAAAGAAAAAACATGAAAAAAAAAACAGAAAAGACAATAATATATTTTTAACGTGTACCTTACCAATTTCTTATTCATCTGTTTGTGGATGCAATTGGAAAAAATTGAAAAAAAAATGAAAACAATAAAACAAATTGAGAAAAGTGTAAAAAATTGAAAAGCTAGAAAAAATGGGAAAAATCATAGTAGATTCAAAAAATTGGGAAAGAGTGGAAACGAATTGAAACAAATCAAAAAAAATCGGATAAAATTGGAAAAATGAAAAAATCGAAAAAATGGCAAATACATTGGTAAAAATATGAAAAATCCTGGTAAACTCGGAAAAAATCGAAAAAGTCGTTAAAAATAAAAGAAAAAACGAAAAAAATGCAAAAAATCGACAAAGGTAAGAAAAAAATCGAAAAAATGAGAAAAATCGAAAAATAAAATAAGCGAAAAAAATCAGAATAAAATTTAATGTTTATAAAATTTAAGGTAAATAATTTTATTGGCACAAATTAGAAATGTTTGGAAAAATCGAAAAGAATTTAAAAAAATCGAAAAAAAATCGAAAAGAACCGAAAAAATAAAAAAAATCGGGAAAATCAGAAGAAATAGAAAAAAAGAAAAAATGTGGAAAATTCGGAAAAGATTGGACAAAAACATAAAAAAGCGAAAACATCTAAAAAATCGTGAAAAATTAGAAAAACAAGAAGATTCGAAAAAAATTGTAAAAATGGATAAAAAAAACAAAAACTGAAAAATGTACAAATCTATTTTCTACGTATACAATTTCTTATTCCTTTGTTTGTAAAATTTCACCTACCCTATTTTTAAATTAAAACCCTAATTTTTTATTAGAAATTTGAATATTTAGGATATTTTTGGATAAGAATCGTTTATTATAAATTTTTCGTCAGCTGTCAAAATAGCAGCTGAAAAAATAAGAATAACGAACTTTTAAAAAATATTTGTAATATTAAGGGTTCACTCATACTGCTCCAGTGGCGTATGAATTTTTATTCTTATATTGTCAAACGGTGTAAAATTCCACCTACATTTGTCTCCGTTATTATTTATTGTAATTAAAATTGTTTTTGTTTAAAAATATCATATAAAAATGTATTTATTAATACTTGTATAAATTTTAAATTAAATTTCCCAATATTTTTACACCACTTTAATCCTGACATAAATTAAAATTAACACAAAATTAAATAATCCTTAAACTGATATGTTATATAATATTATTTAAATTTGTTGATTTACCAAAAGTTGAGGAAGAAAAAATGTCAATATCATTAAGTAACTATCATTACCTAGCATTGAATTAAATTATCTACAAGAAAATAAAACGTTTATCGAATTCCGTTTTTTTTTTCTTATTCTTCTTTAAACCAAACAATCTAATCGATTTAAATCGAAAGGTGTAATACAATAGAAATTTTTCCTTGATTTTATTTTTATTGAAAAATAAATTACCTTGTTGCAAAATATGACTCTTAACAACAATAAAAAATGTCAAATCATATTATTATGGAAATACAGATATAATTCTTGATTTTGTTTAACATAATTTAAAATAAATTTGAATGCTATTGTATCTTGTGTTCTGATTTTTTATATGTTAATTTGTTTAACGGGAAAAATGAAGACACAAGAATTATATTTAATTCAAGAAGGTAAATCATAACTTTAATTTTTTGTATACAAAAGGGGAAAAAATAAAACAAAGTTTGACTTATTACTAAAAAAATAAAATAAAATCTAATAATATTTTAATAGATAAGTGACTAGTTTTTTCGAGGTTTCGAAAAAAACTCTTATACAACGGCTCTGTCCGTCCGGCTGTCTGTCTGTCTGTGACAAGATTTAACTCAGAAACGGTAATATATAGCGACAAACAGACATCGGCAATCGACTAAATATCGTCAAAAGTCACTAAAATGATATTAATATTTAACCTATTTTTACTTTCCCGCTACATACACCATATATAGGGGAGACCGAGGTCAGTTGTAACAATTTTTACTTTCCGAACCCATTACCAAAATTGTATAGAAGGAAAGTATTTATACTATTTTTACCATGATTTTATATACATATTTAGGGTAGCAGGAAGACAACCTGTATAGATTTTGGTATAAATGGGACAACCGAAATTGACAGTTGCTACAAGTGATGACGTCATTACTAAACAAGATATATATTTTTTATATCTTATAGTTTAATTTCAGTTGATTAAAATTTTCAAAAACTTTTGCCATTGTTGCCAGATTTATCAAAATGTTAATTTTTTTCATATTTTTTATTAAATTGCCAAACATATACATTTTTATGAAAAATTACGTGATATCAAAGTTGTAGAACATAAAATTTTCTACACGTTTTGTCGTAACTATTTTTTCGAATTTCTCATAGGATTGCCGCTAGATGGCGTGAAAGAATTATATATAGAGTTTTAAATCTTTTTGTTAAATTTTGAGTCAAAATTATGGATTTTTATGAAAAATTACTGGAAATAAAAATTGGAGAACATTAAATTTCCTAAAAATTTTGTCGTTAATTTTTTACCGAACTTCGTATAGTTTGGTAGCAAGTATTTATTTTAATTTTTAATTAATTGTATTCTTATTAAATTAATTTTTTTAGTTAAATTTTAATAATAAAAATTTAAAAAAATACTGTTAAATTTGTAACAAAAAACTTTTTTTTTAAATTTTATCACAAAAGTTGTGGATTTTTTAAAAAAACGGCTCAAATATATTTGAAATTTTATTACGATTTTAAACTAAATTGAATAACTTTTAAAATATTAAATATATTAAAATGGGATTTTCACCATTCGAAAGATAACTCTAAATTTACGTATTTTATTTTCTTCGAATTTAGAATTGTAATTATTATAGATCAAATAAGAATTTTTTTTTCATTTTTTTGTAATTTTGTTTTATCAAAAAGTATAAAACAAATGAAAAATGTAAATAGTATACCCGAAAGAGATCCAAACGGACTATGTGTGTAAATTATTTCATAATTTTTAAATCATATTTGTAAAAGTTATAGCCAAAAATGTAAAAAATTAAAACAATTCGAACATGAATTATTGACAACAAATTTGATTTGTTTTTAGTTTTTTGAACTCTCTTAATTAAAATATTTTGATCCAGAAAAACTAATAAAATTTGCATAAAATTGAATGAGATAGAAATTATTTATTGATTTCAAAATTATTAAAAAAAAAAATCTGATGTGGTCAACACATGGCCTCTCGCCATTTTTATATTAAAAATTAACCCATTAACACAAAACAGTATGAAAATAAAAATTGTGCGGTTGGGGACCCTCGTATGGGACGAAGTTATTTAAGTTATTTTTCCACTTCGAAAGAAATCGACAGCAATCAAAATCAAAACAAAGAAAAATCGTAAAAATCGACAAAAACCGAAAAAATCAGAAAAATCGAACTAAATCAGAAAATATTGGAAAAGAAAGAATAAAAATGGAAAATACGGAAAAAACCAGGAAATAAATAAAATTACAAAATAACGAAAAAAACCACAAAAACACAAAAAACCGCAAAAAATTCCAAAAAAAAATGAAAAAAATCGCAATAAAACGAAAAAATCACAAAAAAGGCAAAAAAATTTCAGTGCAAATAATTGCAAAAAATCTGAAAAAAAAACGAAAAGAAATCTTAAAAATATCGCATGAATGAATTCCAAAAAAATCGCAGAAAATTGCAAAAGTTTGCTAAAAAAACAGATACCAACCAAAAAATCGGAAACGACTGTAATTTAACATAAATTCGTAGTTTTTGTACCATTCGAAAGAGAATATAAAACTTAATGTATTTTAGATTCTTCGAATTTAGAATTGTAATTGTTATAGCCAAAATAAAGATTTTTTTTTAAATTATTGTAATTTGTTTTTCAGTGCAAATAATTGCAAAAAATCTAAAAAAAAATGAAAAGTAAATCTTAAAAATATCGCATGAATGAATTCCAAAAAAATCGCAGAAAATTGCTAAAGATTGCTAAAAAAACGACCAAAAAATCGGAAACGATTGTAATTTAATATAAATTCGTGGTTTTCATACCATTCGTAAATATAATGTATTTTAGTTTCTTCTAATTTAGAATTGTAATTGTTATAGCCAAAATAAAGGTTTTTTTTAATTTTTTGTAATTTTTTATCAAAAATTATAATATAAATGAAAAAAGTGAATAGACTATTTGAAAGATATTAAAAATTACTATAAGTGTGAAATAATTTCATAATTTAAAATAATGATTATAATATTTGTTTTCACATCTTGTATTATTAATTTCACAGAAAATTTCACTCTTGATAAAAGCTTCTGAATCTAATAAACTTAATATACAGGATAATATTAAAAATATTAATTTTAGTGAATATTGAAATTATTAAAAAAAAATACACCTATTTAAAAATGTTTTATCAGAAGAACAATTTATTAAACAATTACTTGGCTTTCGGAAAGTTGGGTCGGATTGCACCCTTATTTTTACATTTTCGTTTCTAGATTCGACTGTAATCATACTTTTTGGGTGACAGTAGGTGAGTGTATAAAATAAACCTTAATCTAAAAGACAGTCCACGTATTATCCTGAAGAAAAAAATGTAAAATTCTTCGGGGCACATTAGGCTTAAGAGCATCGGTGCAGGTAGCACCCCCACACAAGATTCAGGTAAAAAAATAAAAATGGTGAAGATTAAGAAAATCTAAAAAATCATAAATAAATGTCCATGGACAGATAATGATTTGAGTTTTTTTCTCAAATTTTCATTGTTAAACTTCTGGAATTTATTTTATAATAGAATACAAAAAAAAATAAAATGAGATTTCTTACTATTAACTATTTAACGTATTCAACGCAAATTAAAAAAAGCTTCATTACTTATGTACACGAAGGAAAGTTAAATACATATATTGATTAATTCGTACTACCAACAATTTACAGTTTTATCTTAATTAATAGTACTTAAGTATTGGAAGTATGTAATTAAATATAATGTGTTGGGATTCAGATTGAGTCGAGGAAATTAAATTAGTTATATATCCGTTAGTGCGAATAAGAATTCATATTAAATATTAGTTTAAAGCAAGCCGATGATACTATCTTGGTAGAAATAATTAATATTTTTAGGTTTCACTTCTTCTGCACGAATCATGGTTCTACTTTAAGTTTATTATAACAGTGATAGAAATTTTATTATTTTTTTCGTTCAAAAAGACTAAAATGTACGTAAATATTGTGGTGCTTTATTTGTATCTAAGATTAATTGAAAGGTTTTTGTTTCTATTGGATCTTACTCAATTAGAACAAATAATGAACAAAAAAAATAGTAATTGCATCAAAATATAGTGAAATTTGTAAAAAAAATTGAAATCTTCTATTTAAAATTTAAATAAACCTATCTTTACTTTACTATTTCATTAAAAAAGCTTATCAATAGATATATTAGTTTTAAGAATACTCGTGTATATTCCGGACTCGGCTCCTGCGTCGCTTCGTCCCTAAAACAACTCGTACCGTAATAAGTCACCTACAGTAACATAAGAAACTAATAATTTTTAAAAATGTCTGCAGTTGTTTAATGTAAAATTTTTCCGATTAAATGAGCTCGAGTTTGGACAGATAACACAGGTTTACAAAAAAAAATAAGTCCGGACTATTTGACCTTAGTCAGTTTTACTCCATTACGTCCAAAACCAGATTTCAAGGTCATTTAGAGGTTAAAATGGTATTTTTTGGAACCGTCCCTGGGACAATTTCTCAAGCGAACTGTTTAGTTGAGGAGTATCTGTCTGGGTCGTGAATACCTTCCAAACATTGAACAGAAGCTATGAATCTCGGCTAGGACCAGCGGAAGGACAGCCCAGTGGATAAAATGTTACCATGATCGTTGTATCTCGTGAATTTCAATCTCCCTGCCAAGGTGTTCCATTTCAGCGATCCATTTGCTGTGTGATGATACCAGTGGGTCCAGCACTGAACCAAATGGCCCTAGAACCTTGCCGGAACATTGGAGTTGTGCTTGGTGTCCTGCTCAGGTCTGGCCCAAGGTGGAGAACTGGCTCAGGGGGTTACTAACTGGTGACTTTCTATTCCCCTGCCAAGCGTCAATTATCAGAGTGATTGAATTCCAATGGCCTCCATCAGCACAACTCTGAAGTTGCGTGTTGAGATCCTCGGGCCATTTTCTGCAACCTTAGTTTTCCCCGGACAATATACTCAGCTTGACCCAATTTTTGGACGATATTCTAGGAGCAGTTTGACAATAACTCAATCGCCAAAATTCTACGTGTTGGCAAGGGAAGCAAAATTCACGAGCTCGAATACCTCGAACGACTTGAGCATAACTCCAATGTTCTGGCAAGGTTGTAGGGCTATTTGTGACTATGCTCGGTTTTCTGTCATTAACTCAGAGCAAACTACCCGCCTAAATTGATGGCCTTCGCAAGGAGATTGAAATTCGCGAGAAACGACGATCATTACAATATTTTATCCACTTGGCTGGCCCTGCTCTGGTCCTGGTCGAGATTTGGAGACCGTTTCCAATGTTTGGAAGGTATTCAAGACCTACACAGTTACCCATCAACTTAACAGATCTACATGACCTTGAAATCTGGTCCGGTCAAATAATCAGGACTTTTTTTGTAAACCTGTGGGTAGCAAATACAGTTTGTGATGTACTTAACAATTTTTTTCTGATCTACTAGGTTTGAGTTTGGATATATGATTAACGTAGATAGCAACTAGAGTTAGTTCCGTATTTGATAGGATTTTTTCTGATCCACTAGGTTTAAGATTGGATAGATGATTAACGTAGGTAGCAACTAGAGGTAGTTTTGTATTTGGTTAGATTTTTATGATCCACTAGGCTCAAATTTGGATGAATGATCAACGTAGGTATAGCAAATACAGTTACTTTTGTGGTGGATAGATTTTTTCTGAACTTCTAGGCTCGAGTTTGGACAGATAATTAACATGGGTGGAAACTAGAGTTAATTTTGTACTTAATACTTTTTTTCTGAGCCATTAGACTTGAGTTTCAATAAATGAATGACGTAGGTAGTAACTACAGTTAGTTTTGTACTTGATAGGATTTTTTCTGAACGTCTCGGCTCTAGTTTGAACAGAAAATTAACATGGGTGGCAACTAGAGTTAATTTTGTGATTAATACTATTTTTCTGAGCCACTAGACTTGAGTTTGGATACATGATTAACGTAGGTAGCAAATACAGTTAGTCTTGTACTTGATAGGATTTTTTCTGAACTTTTAGGCTTGAGTTTGGACAGATAATTAACATGGGTGGCAACTAGAGTTTATTTTCTACTTAATTATTTTTTTCTGAGCCACTAGACTTGAGTTTCGATAAATGATTAATGTAGGTAGCAACAACAGTTAGTCTTGTACTTGATACTATTTTTTCTGAACTTCTAGGCTCGAGTTTGGACAGATAATAAGCATTGGTGGCAACTAGAGTTAATTTTGTACTTAATAATTTTTTTCTGAGCCACTAGACTTAGGTTTGGATTAATGATTCCCGTAGGTTGCAACTACAGTTAGTTTTGTACTTAACAGGATTTTTTCTGAACATCTAGGCTTGAGTTTGGACAGATAATTAACATGGTTGGAAACGAGTGTTAATTTGGTACTTAATAATTTTTTTTTGAGCCACTAGATTTGAATTTGAATAAATGATTACCGTAGGTAGCAAATACAGTTAGATTTGTACTTGATAAGATTTTTCCTGAACTTCTAGGCTCGTATTTGGACAGATAATTAACATGGGTGGTAACTAGAGTTAATTTTGTATTTAATTATTTTTTTCTGAACCACTGGACTTGAGTTTGGATAAATGATTAACGTATCTAGCAACTACAGTTAGTTGTGTACTTAATAGGATTTTTTCTGAACTTCTAGGCTCGAATTTGGACAGATAATTAACATGGGTGGTAACTAGAGTTAATTTTGTATTTAATAATTATTTTCTGAGTCACTAGGCTTGAGTTTGAATAAATGATTAATGTAGGTAGTAATGACCGTTAGTTTTGTACTTGATAGAATTTTTTATGAACTTTTAGGCTCGAGTTTGGACAGATAATACTGTTTCTAAAGGATAAATATATGGACAAGACCATTCATGCCATATGTTTCTGTACTTTTTAAGCCACGCGTATTAATAGTAAAATGTATACTTCCGACTCACCCTATACTCAGAAGACGATTTGAAGGATAAGTATAGGATATAGTATAAAGTTTAATTAAACTACTGATCGACCTTCTTATTAGAGTGTAAGTAAGTAAAAATTGAAGATCATAGAAAATAAGCAAATTATTGTAGTATGGATTCTTGAATTGGAATAATTAATATGTACTTTGTATGATTTTTTTTGTTTTCGTCCAATAAAATAACGTTATATATGCTTTATGTAAATATCTTAAACAATATTAGGAATTGTTCCGTGAAGGTAGTTTCCATGACCCCTGTTTATCAACCATATCACATCTATACTCAAACAGGTGAAATTAATCGTAGCGTGAAGGTCATGGTTACAACATGCAGAAAGGAAACTCACTCAACTGAATTAGAACACTTTTGTTGCAATAACGAGTAAGATATTAATGAGTACAAATAGGAATATTGTTCATCAAAATAAGACAGTAGATATGTCTAAACGTCAAATAGAGAATCTTAAGTTGTTTAAAATTTATCAGGCAAGTCAAAAGAAAAATAAATATTAGTATTCGTAATAAGAACGAAAACGTGTTTTCATAATATTTTTTATGTCATACTAGTTCAATATTATGTTTTTATTGCTTATTTACCAACTATATAAAGTGCACTTTACAGCCCGCGCGGGCATAAAGTGCACTTTACAGACCGCAAAGTGTACTTTGCATAATGCACTTTATGGCCCGCGATTGTTTAAAATATTCATATTGTGTACGCAAAATTGAACTAGTATGACGTAAAAGTTTGTATGCATCGAGGGTATAAACAGATTATTATGCCTTCGGGCGACTTACAATCACTCGGGCCAGAGGCCCTCGGGTTTGTAAGATCGTTGCCCTCAGGGCATAAAGATCTATTTATACCCTTGGTACATAAATAACTATAAAATATTGTTCATCTATTCTTATGTCATTAGATTAAAAAATTTATAAAAATTTTTTTCAGTGTCCAATTAAAATCGTCTTTGTTTTATAATTTACAAAAACACTTCTCATTTTAAGATCATTCAAAAAAATTGTTGAGGAATTTTTTATCGCTGTTGAACAAAATTTTTATATTTAAAACTAGTGAATACCCGTGCTTTGCTACGGAGTTCAATTAAAATTAGATTAAGATTAGCAACTGGACGACCGATCTTTGTTTGTTCTTTTTTTTGTTGTTCTCTATTTTTCCCTAATTTTCACCATTCCTCTTTAATTTTAACTATTTTTCCAAATGTTTTTCTCTTTTTGAATATTTTACTTTACTTTTCTCTATTCAATTCAATTCTTTATTGGTCCATAAAACACAATCACTAGGACATTGGACAAGTCAGATAAAAGTTACATAAAATATATATAAAAAATTAGAGTAAGAAATAATATAAACAATACAAATAATGGTTAAAATAGAATCACAGATTATGGTTTAAAATGGTCGTAATGAGTAAGTTCAAGTATGTATATTTTTTCCTGTTTTTTCTCAATTTTTCAATTTTTCCTACTTTATTCTGTTTTTTCCTGTTTTCCATTGTTTTTCCCTATTTTTTCCCTATTTGTAATTATTTTTCCCTATTTTGCCCCATTTCCCCATTTTTCTCAATTTTTTCCTGTTTCCCGTACTTTTTCCGTATTTTTAACAATTGTCCCTATTTTTCGCTATGTTTGTCTATTTTTCCCCAATCCTTATTATTTTTTCCCATTTTTCCTTTTTTCCTTATTTTCCCCTATTTTTCCAAAATTTGCTATTTTTCCTATATTTCACAAATTTCCCTACTTTTCCTTTTATTTTGCCCTACTTTTTCAATTTTTTCCTGTTTTTCGCTATTTGTTCGTGTCCCTATTATTTTCTATTTTTTCCTATTTTTCTATTAAATCCATCTTAGTGGAAAAATACATTCCTTTTTTTTATTGATTGTTGCAAAATGCATTCTTACTTCTTTTTTTTTAGAATCAGGTGTAGAAAAATTCATTATCTCTTCTTTTTATTCAAATACGCATTATTACTTTCTGTTTTCAACTCAAGTGAAAAAAATACACTTTTTCTTTGTTTTCCTAAAACGAATGGAAAAATGCATTATTGCTTAAATTTTCATTTTTTTTTTCGAAGTCGAGTATAAAATATTTTGAAATTCTATTGAGAAGATACGAATTAATTTGAAATTCGATAATGGAAAAACGCATCGTTGATATTTTTAACAATTTAACTGAAGTTTTTGTTTATTTTCCAAATTGAAAAGTGAAAAAATACATCAGTGTCTTGTTTTTTAAATTTCAGGGTAAAAAAAGCATTATTTGTTTATTTTTAAATTTATATATGGAAAAATGTACCCTTGCTTTATTTTTCAAAAGTGCGTTTAAAGAGATGCATTGTTGCTTTGTTTTCCTAATTCGTGTCGAGAAAAATGCATTGTTGGTTTGTTTTTAAATTTGTATATGGAAAAATTAACTCTTGCTTTGGATTTAAAATTTTTATGTGGAAAAACACATTGTTGCATTGTTTTTCAATTTCCTGTGTGAAAAAATGTATTGTGGCTTTATTTTAATAATTCGAGTGGAGAAAAATGGTTGGTTTGTTTTTAAATTTGTGTATTTTTCCTAGATTTTCATTATTTTTCCCTATTTTTCAACATTTCTTGTCAGTTTTAACTATTTTTTCCATATTTATCACTATTTTTTTCAATTTCAGTCAATTTTCCTGATTTTCGCTATTTTTTATATTTTCCCCTATTTTTCCTAGTTTCCCCTAATTTTCGCATTATTCCTATTTTTCTTGCTTATCATTATTTTTTCCCATTGTCCCTATTTGTCCCTCTTATTACCTATTTTTTCCTGTTTCCCTATTTTATACATGTTTTCTTATTTTTCTCGTTTTTTTTTTAAATATTTTCCCATATGTATTCCTAATTTTGCCGATTTTTCTCTATTTATTTTTAATTTATCTACTTTCTCTATGTTTTCCACTTTTTGTCCTTTTTTTGAAAATTTTCATATTTTTCCCAATTTGGGCCTATGTTTTCATGTTTTTCCCTATTTTTCCATTATTCCCTAATTTTCCACTATTTTCTCTATTTTTCGCCATTTTTTTCCCATTTTTTCTATTTTTCCTAATTTTTCCTGTTTTCTATTTTCCTTATTTTTCTCTATTTGTGTACTCATTTTACTCTATTTTGCACTATTGTCCCCATTTTTCTCTATTATTCCCTATTATTAAATTTTTTTTTTTAACTATAATTTTATTTATTTTAGTAATACCACACGATATGCCATAATAGAACAAAAGCTTCGATTAACGTTTTCTTCTGGTTCATTTAACGTCAGAACTTCCGACGACCAAAATAAAACGTTTTATAAACGTTTCTGCAAGAACGTTTTTAAAAGAGACATAAAGAAATATCCAAAATATGTCGACAAAACGTCCGAACTCAAGACGTTTTTAAAAACGACTATACTAAACGATGTCCATATCATAATGTTTTTTATAGTGTCACAATAGAAACGTTTTTAAAACGTGTTATTTGAGTCGTTTTTGAATCCAACAGTAAAAACGTTCAAAAAACGTTTTGTTTAGGTCCTTAAAAGTATGTTTTCAGAAAAAGCAAGAAAGTTACGTTTTTAACGTTTCTGGATGTCGTTTTTATAATCACTGTAAAAAACGTTGTGTTTTTGTGTCTGCAAAACTATATTTTAAGAAACAAAGTTTAAACGTTTTATTTTGAGTCATTTTAAAACCACCGGACGTTCTAAAATGCGTCCGAAAAACGTCTTTTGTCATACCATTTATGTAGTCCGTTTTAAAACGTCTTATTTCGGCGTTGATATGACGTTAGAAGTTGTGACATTTGCACATGAGAATAAAGTTTTATAAACGTTCTCGGGTATTTTAACGAACGTTTTTAAAATGTCCCAAAGGTCGGTCGTGTACCTTTTTAAAACGTTTTTTATACGTCTCTGTGCTATTAGGGTGATTACTGCCTACTGGGAGTTCAATTATAAACAATACACAATTCATTTTAAATTAAATGATATTCATTTTTGTCAATTGAGAAAGACTAGCTGTAACTTCATATTATTTAGTTCAATAGAAACATTGTTAATTATTATGAACAACAAATAACAGGAACTCTAAGTTATATTCTTGACGTATACCAGGCATTAAAACAGACTCTTTAAAATTATATATAATACAACGCTAAAGGCCTTAAAGACACATGGCTTCCAACCATCTTTCTTCACTTTTTTCTATCCATATCAGTTTATTTCCATTTATAGATTTCCACCTTCCTTAAGTCCTCTTTACATGTCTTTATCCAGTTATTAGAGTCCCTCCTCTTCTTCTTTTTTCCTTCACGCCTTATCCAGGATCCTTTAACAATCTCTGATCTGGCATTCTCTTCACATGTCGTAACTAGCGTAAACTTTTTACTTTCTTGACCATATAGTACTTTTATATTTGTTCTTCTCCATTCATTCCCTTCTACTCTCACTAATCCAAAAATTTTCCTCAGGAGTCCTCGTTCCCAGATATTAAGCTTGTTTTCTATGTTCTTCTTCATACCACAGTATTCACTCCAGTATAATACTATAAGTTGTATTACTGTCCGATATAATCTTAGTTTTGCTGCCCTAAAGACCTTTTTCGACTTCAGTATCTTTAAAGAGCTCCAACTCCAACGCTTCTTAATTTCTTCTTCCTCAGCTTTACTGGTAAATATTCCAGATATTCACAATATTTATTGTTCCTTGCCCTAATCTGTTTTAATCTTAAATTTTCTTAAATCCCTTACTGCATCGTCTCCCATTTGTAAGTATGAGAGAATTAAAAGAAATAATTATGTTCGGTTTCGGCTGCTGACTTATACCAATAACTTGGGGAAAACATTGTGTTTGTTTTTTTTTACCATTGGATATTCTCTTACATTAAAGATTATAATAGTAATTTGAGTGAACAAATGGGATTTAAATTTAAATGAAACTTGATTTGCAGTGCTGAAGTAATGTAATCTTCATTTTTATCTACAGAAGATGTAATAAATCCTTTAGTTCATTGCACTAGTAATACTATAAATAAAATACGTGCGTAATGGTCAATTTCACTTTGATAAATATCGAAAGTACATAACCACTAATTATTCCATTTTTGATGCAAGAAATTTATATTTAAAGAACTCATAAAAAAAAGAAAACAAGTTACTCTCCGGAAAGTGTAATTACTATAATCACATAAGTATTATTAAATGTCTCTCTGCTGTGTTGTGGAAATATAAAAACGGTTATCAGTTAGATCTTAATTTATAAAAAATATGTTGACAAATAATGTGTTCTTGTTATAATGTCACTTCCTACTTTCTTTGAACTAGGTTATAAAAAATATACAAGTATGATTTTGTTGCTTCTATGTGCAAAAGAGTCTTGATGAAAGCGTGAAAAATTTAAATTTGAAATAAACAAAAATTATCAATTTACGAGGTTTATGAGTTATATCTTCAAATTTGCCATTTTTATATAATTCTTGTATGTTGAAGAATATACTAACCTAAACTACACTTTTCTAAGACTCTACGTACGTTTCGCTAACTATGTGATAAACGGTTTATCATCAACTTCTGAAGATGCAAACATAGTTAGCGAAACGTACGTCAAGTGGTTTTTAAAAAAATTGTAGTTTTAGTTAGTGCTGACGATATTTTTCAACCATGTTGATAATCAAAGGTTCCAAATTACCAATTTACTTGGTTTTTTAACGAATAATTAAAACTCCAAGTCATACCACAAAATTTATTAAAAGGTTAAGATGTGATTAAATTGGCGACATGTTTAGACCAAACGATGGCCATCATCAGGTCTACAATACAAAATTAAAAATTGGATTACAATACAAAATATACTCAAAAAGAGGTTACTCACAAACATAATGAAGAAATTGTACATGGTGTTAAAATTTGGTATGAAAATTAAACACTAACATAGTAATTTTTTTTAAAAAATTATTGTTGAAACGTTTTTAAAAAACCAATACCTATTGATCCCTAAATTAGAATCACGAATAGTGAAAATCAACATCTAAGTGCATCCTACGATGCATTTCGAAAAGAAAAATTAAGTTTTTAAATTTAAAAGTGGCAAGTAAAACCATGCGGCGGAGGATGACAATTGACAGAAAGACAAAACTGAAAATATTTGACGTAAAGAAACAGAAACCTATAGGGAAATAGATTAAAAAAATTAAATATTTTCCTCTAAAAGAAATTTGTGAAATTTTAATAATAATGCTGAATTATAAGTTTTAATATTCTCCAAAAAGATATTAAATTGACTAGAAAACCATTTAAACGACAATAAAAAAAATCGGTTGTGTCGCCAAAAAACTTTCCCGACAAGTCAAATTTCGTGACATTTCGTGACATTGCATCTATCATTTTTTGATAGTGACACTTTCGTTTGACAGATGTCGTACAAAAATTAATGAGTTCTTCCGACCGGTAACTCAAACCCATTTACCAAATTTCAGCTCAATCGGTTTAAACCTGTGGCCTCTATCGTGTAAGAATACACACAGACAGATAGACAGACAGACTTTCATCTGGAAATGGTCTTAAACATTTGAGGGTCCTCAAAATGGATATTTCCATCTTTATCTCGAATTTTTTTTTAGCTCATTCACAATACTTTGCCTTCTCGGAGGTGGATCGGGAGAGTAAAAACTCAAAAAATATCAAATGTCAAAAAATCTCAAATCGCAAAAAATTTCAAAAATCTCAAAAATAAAAAAATCTCAAAATAGGTAAAATACCTCAAAACCACAAAAAATTTCAAAAATCAAAAAATCTTTAAAATATTTTCAAAAAAAAATCAAAAAATTTTTAGACGGTTCAAAAACCTCTAAAAAATCTCCAAAAATTCTTTAAAACCTAAAAATTCACAAAGAATATCAAAAAATTTAAAACGTCAAATCTCAAAAAATTCAAAATAGTAAATGTACGAGAAACTCAAAAATTTGATCAAAAAATCTCTAAGAATTCAAAGAAGTCAAAAAATCTCAAAAGCTCAAAAAACCTTAAAAAATTTCAACAAAAACATCTGAAAAATCTTAAAAAACCTCAAAAAATCAAAAAATAAAAAAAAATTTCAAAAAACCTAAAAGCACAAACTCAAGAAATCTCAAAAACTCTTTAAAAATCTCATAAAATCTCTAAAAAATTTCAAAAGATTCAAAGAGTCTTAAAAAACTCGAATGAATTTCAAAAAAATTTCAAAGAATCTTAAAAAATATTAAAAAATCTGAAAAAACCAAAAAATCTTAAAACACTTCAAAACATTCTCAAAAAAATCTATAATTTTTTAAAAAATCTAAAAAGTCCCAAAGAATCTCAAACAATCTCAAAAAATCTCAAAAAACCTCAAAAAATCTCAAAAAATCTCAAAAAATCTCAAAAAATCTCAAAACATCTCAAAAAATCTCAAAAAATCTCAAAAAATCTCAAAAAATCTCAAAAAATCTCAAAAAATCTCAAAAAATCTCAAAAAATCTCAAAAAATCTCAAAAAATCTCAAAAAATCTCAAAAAATCTCAAAAAATCTCAAAAAATCTCAAAAAATCTCAAAAAATCTCAAAAAATCTCAAAAGATTCAAAGAGTCTTAAAAAACTCGAATGAATTTAAAAAAAATTTCAAAGAATCTTAAAAAATATTAAAAAATCTGAAAAAACCAAAAAATCTTAAAACACTTCAAAACATTCTCAAAAAAAATCTAAATTTTTTTAAAAAATCTAAAAAGTCCCAAAGAATCTCAAACAATCTCAAAAAATCTCAAAAAATCTCAAAAAACCTCAAAAAACCTCAAAAAACCTCAAAAAACCTCTAAAAATCTCAAAAAAATTCAAAAATCTCAAAAAAACCCAAAAATATCAAAAAACTTGAAAAAAATCAAAACATCTCAAAGACAAATTGAAAAAAAAAATTTGACAAAATTCGAAATGATTGTAAAAAAATTGCAAAAATTGAAAAAAATCCACGAATTCTTTTTCAGATATGTAATGTTAAAGTTTCAAATTTTGACATTTTTTTTATTTTTGACAGGTTACAGTTGGAGAAATAATATTGACTGTCCTGTATGGAGTTTTTTATGGGCTTTCAAATGACATATTGCAAGTCGAATTCCGTGACATATTGCATCTGTCGTTTTTTGATAGTGACACTTCCGTTTGACGTATGTCATACAAAACTAATGATTTCTTGCAACGGGTAACCCAAAACTCTGTACCAAATTTCAGTCCAATCGGATTAATACTTTTTAAGATATTTAATGCTAAAATTTCAAATTTTGACATTTTTTTATTCTTGACAAGTGACAGTTGGGGAAATAATTTTAACTGTCTGAATAGAGTTTTTTAAGTGCTTTCAAATGATATATTGCATGTCCAATTCCGTGACATATTTGATCTGTCATTTTTTGATAGTGATACTTCCGTTTGACAGATGTCGTACAAAAACTAATGGGTTCTTCTAACGAGTAACCCAAACCCCTATACCAAATTTCAGCTCAATCGGATTAAACGTGTGGCCTCTATCGTGAAAGAAAACACACACACACACATACACACACAGACCGACAGACAGACTTCCATCTGGAAATGGTCTTAATCGTCTCAGGGCACCCGAAAATGGATATTTCCGTTTCTAGCTCGAAATTTTTTTTTAGCTCGTTCACAATACTTTTCCTTCTTTCCTTCTAGGAGGTGGGTAGGGAAAGTAATAGAAGTTTTCCATAATTTTGGAAATATAATTCTGGTCTTTAGAGAGAAATAATGAAAATAGAGAATTATTGTAATATTCCTCTTTCGATTTATTTTTGATCCAGAAAAATAAAAAAAAAATGATTTATTTTGCATTAAAAGCAATTTTTGGAAAATAAAAAATGTTTTGATGTGACAAATAGGAAACTTTGGGGAGTAGCAATCTTCTAACTGGGACTAGACGGTTGTAAAGTAACTTTCTACATAATTTTAACTTTCAATTTTATTTATTTAGTACTCATAAAAAATGTAAATTAAATTAATTCTTCAAAATCAAGTCATGTCCTACTAAAAATGGTTTTAAATTGTAAATAAAAGTGCAAATTCTTGATATATTTAAAAATTTATACTTGTAAAGAAAGTGATGATCTTTTTTATTTACTTTTAATCACTAAATTCTAAAAATTTTAATGTACCACTTTTGACTTTTAAGCACAAAACAAAAAATATTTAATTTGGTTTTATTGGAACGTGGGTACCTGAAATACATTTTATATACATAGAATTCATCAATTTAACAGAAATAACTTTCACACAATTAACTAATAAATAAAATACAGATTGCAGACATATATCGTTATATCGTATAACGAATGGTTTTTTATCATTCAATCACCCCATGGAGGGACAGTCAATTGATAATTTAAAGCATCTGTGATTGATTTTCTCTCTTAATGAGTGACTTGTTAGTAGCGAAAGTAAGCTTTAAAAATTTATTGATGTTTTTGTAGAATAAAAGTAGTTGTGGTAGTGAAACACTGAAAGGTTTTTATTTTTCAGTATAAACGTAAATAAAAAAAATTAACATTAGATCTAAAAATATATTAAAATGATGAAAACATTTTCGAAAAGATTGAAATTTAAAAAAACAATCTAGAGCTAAAAAATTTCCAAACGGTTCATTAATCGTATAATGTGAAATGCGCTTTATATTTTTAATTTTCCAATAATGAGTATTTTTACATTAAAATTATCCGAATGCAACGCAACTTTCTGAAAATTTGAAGTTGAAAAAAATTATAACCAAAAATCCCTAAGCGGTTAATTAGCCGCATACTATTAAACGCGTAGATGTAAAAATATTTTTGTATAATGATGAAACAATTTTCAAGAAGCTTGAAACTGAAAATAAAAACAATCCAGAGCCAAAAATTTTAAAATGTTTAATTTTTCGTATAATGTGAAATGCCCTTTATATTTGTAATTTTCCAATAATGAGTATTTTTACATTAAAATTATCCGAATGCAACGCAACTTTCTGAAAATTTGAAGTTTAAAAAAATTATAACCAAAAATCCCTAAGCGGTTATTTAGCCGCATACTATTAAACGCGTAGATGTAAAAATATTTTTGTATAATGATGAAACAATTTTCAAGAAGCTTGAAACTGAAAATAAAAACAATCCCAGAGCCAAAAATTTTAAAATGTTTAATTTTTCGTTTAATGTGAAATGCCCTTTATATTTGTAATTTTCCAATAATGAGTATTTTTACATTAAAATTATCCGAATGCAACGCAACTTTCTGAAAATTTTGAATTTTAAAAAATATATCCAAAAATCCACAAGCGGTTAATTCGCCGCATACTGTTAATCACGTTTTATAACTTTAGATGTAAAAATATAAATGGATAATTTATCGTATAATGTGAACTGCGCTTTATATTTTTAATTTTCCAATAATGAGTATTTTTACATTAAAATTATATTATAACTTTCTGAAAATTTTAAATTCTAAAAAAGATCACCAAAAATCCCCAAGCGGTTAATTCGCCGCATACTGTTAAACGTGTTTTAAAACATTAGATGTAAAAATATTTTTGTATAATGATGAAGCAATTTTCAAGAAGCTTGAAACTGAAAAAAAAACATTCAAGAGATAAAAATTTACAAACGTTTAATTTACCGTATAATGTGAAATACCCTTTATATTTTTAAATTAAAATTATCCGAATGCAACGCAACTTTCTGAAAATTTTAAATTCTAAAAAATATCACCAAAAATCCCCAAGCGGTTAATTCACCGCATACTGTTAAACGTGTTTTAAAACATTAGATGTAAAAATATGTTTGTATAATGATGAAGCAATTTTCAAGGAGCTTGAAACTGAAAAAAAACAATCCAGAGCCAAAAATTTCCAAATGTTTAATTTTTGTTATCATGTAAAATGTCCCTTATATTTGTAATTTTCCAATAATGAGTATTTTTACATACAATTATCCGAATGCAAAGCAACTTTCTAAAAATTTTACATAATATAAGCAAAGAATCCCAAGCGGTTAATTCGCCGCATACTGTTAAACGCGTTTTATAATTTTAGATGTAAAAATATTTTTGTATAATGATCAAACAATTTTCAAGAAGATTGAAACTGAAAAAAAAACAATCCAGAGCCAAAAATTTACAAACGTTTAATTTATCGTATAATGTGAAATACCCTCTATATTTTTAAATTAAAATTATCCGAATGCAACGCAACTTTCTGAAAATTTAAAGTTTTAAAAATTATAACCAAAAATCCCCAAGCGGTTATTTCGCCGCATGCATACTGTTAAACGCGCTTTATAATTTTAAATGTAAAGATATTTTTGAATAATGATGAAGCAATGTTCAAGAAGCTTAAAATTTGAAAAAAACGATCCAGAGCCCAAAATCTTCAAACGGTTAATTTATCGTATAGTGTAAACCGCGTTTTATACAAACATTATTTGAATATTTTTAGACAGAAATTATATAAGTCGAACGCAATTTTCTGAAAATTTTAAGTTACAAAAAAGGATTATAGTCATATGGTTATTTTGCCTCTTAATGTAAAACGCGTATTACATATGACGATAAAACTTATAAGTATTTAAAAAAATCAGAAATCGAAAATTTCTGAGCGGTTAATTAGCCGCATAATATTAAACGAGCTTTATATAAATTAAGTTTATAAATGTTTTAAAATATTATAACGCAACTTTGTTATATTTTAAAGTATAAAAAATTGTCACAGTCAAAATTTCGCCACTCGGTTTATTAGTCGCATAGTGTAAAATGTGATTTATACAAACAATAATATTAAACACGCTTTATATGTATAAATTAAATTTATAAATATTTTAGATTATAACGCAACTTTGCAATATTTTAAAGTAAAAAAATGGCATAGCGAACAATCCGCCAAGCGGTTTATTGGCCAAAAATCCGCTGCTTAGTGTAATCTGTGCTTTATACAAACAATAATATTAAACGACCTTTATATAAATTAAATTTATAAATATTTTAGAATATTATTACGCAACTTTGTAATATTTTAAAATAAAAAAATGTTACAGCCAAAAATCCGCCAATCGGTTTATTCGCCGCATAGTGTAAAACGTGCTTTATACAAACAATAACATTAACCGGGCTTTATATAAATTAAATTTATAAATATTATAACGTAACTTTGTAAAATTTTAAAGAAAAAAAAAATGTTACAGCCAAGAAATCCGCCAAGCGTTTATTCACCGTATAGTGTAAACTGTGATTTACACAAACAATAATATTAAGCGCGCTTTATAAAAATTAAATTTATAAATATTTTTGATTATAAAGCAACTTTGTAAAATTTTGAAGTAAAAAAAATGTTACAGACAAAAATCCGCCAAGCGGTTTATTCGCCGCCTAGTGTAAACTGTGATTTATACAAAAATAACATTAAAAGCGTTTTATATAAATTAAATTTATAAATATTTTAGAATACTATAACTCAACTTTGTAAAATTTTAAAGTAAAAAAAATCCGCCAAGCGATTTCTTCGCCTCATAGTGTAAAATGTGCTTTATAGAAACAATAATATTAAACGTGGTTTATATCAATTGAATTAATAAATATTTTAGAATATTATAACGCAACTTTGTAAAATTTTAAAGAAAAAAAATGATACAGCAAAAAATCCGCCAAGCGGTTTATTCACCGCATAGTGTAAACTGTGCTTTATAGAAACAATAATATTAAGCGCGCTTTATAAAAATTAAATTTATAAATATTTTTGAATATTATAACGCAACTTTGTAAAATTTTAAAGTAAAAAAAAATGCTGTAGCCAAAAATCCCCCAAGCGGTTTATTCGCCGCATATTGTAAACTGTGCATTATAGAAACAATAATATTAAACGGGCTTTATATAAATTAAAGTAATAAATATTTTAGAATATTATAATGCAACTTTGTAAAATTTTAAAGTGAAAAAAATGTTCCAACCAAAAATCCCCCAAGCTGTTTATTCGCCGCTTAGTGTAAACTGTGCTTTATAGAAACAATAATATTAAACGTGCTTCATATAAATTAAAGTAATAAATATCTTAGAATATTATAACGCAACTTTGTAAAATTTTAATGTAAAAAAAATGGTACAACCAAAAATCCCCCAAGCGGTTTATTCGCCGCATAGTGTAAAACGTACTTTATGGAAACAATATTAAACGTGCTTTATATAAACTAAATTTCTAAATATTTTAGAATATTATAACGCAACTTTGTAAAATTTTAAGGTAAAAAAGGGCTACAGCCAAAAATCCGCCAAGCGGTTTATTCACCGAATAGTGTAAACTATGATTTATACAAAAAATAATATTAAACGCGTTTTATATAAATTAAATTTAAAAATATTTTTGTATGTTAAAACGCAACTTTGTAAAATTTTATAGCAAAAAAAATGTTACAGCCAAAAATCCGCCTAGCGGTTTATTCGACGCTTAGTGTAGATTGTGCTTTATAAAAAAAATATACCAAAAGCGCTTAATATAAATTACATTTATAAATATTTTAGAATATTATATGGCAACTTTGTAAAATTTTAAAGTAAAAAAACGTTACAGCGAAAAATCTGCCAAGCGGTTTATTCGCCACATAGTGTAAAATGTGCTTTATAAAAACAATAACATTAAGCGGGCTTTATATAAATTAAATTTGTAAATATTTTAGGTTATAACGCAACTTTGCAATATTTTAAAGTAAAAAAATGGCATAGCGAACAATCGGCCAAGCGGTTTATTGACCAAAAATCCGCCAAGCGGTTTATTCGCCGCTTAGTGTAATCTGTGCTTTATACAACCAATAATATTAAATGACCTTTATATACATCAAATTTATAAATATTTTAAATTGTAATGCAACTTTGTAAAATTTTAAAGTAAAAAATATGATACAGGCCAAAAATTCCGGCAATCGGTTTATTCGGCGCACAGTGTAAAATGTGCTTTATGCAAACAATTAGATTAAACACGTTTTATATAAATTAAATTTATAAATAGAATAGAATAGAATATTATAACGCTACTTTGTAAAATTTTAATGCAAAAAAATGCTACAGCCAAAAATCCGCCTAACGGTTTATTCGGCGCATAGTGTAAACTGTACTTTATACAAACAATAATCTTAAACGCGCTTTATTAATTTATAAATTAAATATGTAAATATTTTAGAACATTATAACGCCACTTTGTAAAATTTTTAAGTAAAAAAAATGTTACAGCCAAATATCTGCCAATCGGTTTATTGGCCGCATAGTGTAAAATGTGCTTTATACAACAAAAATATTAAACGAGCTTTATATAAATTAAATTTCTAATATTTTAGAATATTATTGCGACATATTGTAAAATTTTAGTATAAAAAAAATGTTACAGCCAAAAATCCCACAAGCGATTTATTCGCCACATAGTGTAAATGGTGCTTTATAGAAACAATAATATTAAACGCGCTTTATATAAATTAAATTTGTAAATATTTTAGAATATTATAACGACACTTTGTAAAATTTTAGTGTAAAAAAAATATTACAACCAAAAATTCCAAAAGCGGTTTATTCGCCGCATAGTGTAAAATGCGCTTTATATAAATTAAATTTAATAATATTTTAGAATATAATAACGCAACTTTGTAAAATTGTAAAGTAGAAACCTAACCTAACCAAAAATCCGGCAAGAAATTTATTCGTCGCATAGTGTAAACTGTGCTTTAAACAAACAATAATTTGTAATCATTCAATAATTCGAATTTAACTTATTTCGAAAGTATTATTTTGCAAGAATTTAAATTTTATCATATTTTCTCCATAAACATAGTAACCGAACATTAATTTAAATTAATTCACTGTAGAATGTAAACCAGACTTAACGCAACCGAAAATCTAACACTTTGTATATAATGTAAATAACTTGTTTGTTTATTTACTAAAAGTGTTTTGTGCTAGAAACAAAAGAAAAAACAATCATAGATAATGTTTAAAATTTTATACAGGGTGATAATCAAAAAAAATGAAGCATGTTAATTTCTAAATTATACTATACTGCAAATTATATAGACTAATTAAAAAAGTTTCGTTATTTCATTTCATTTTTAAATTTAAGCATTATTTAATAAACAATAATTTATTTTTTTGGTAAAAAATACTAAGTTTAATTAAATTTTTTTAGTTGGTATCGCTTAAAGTAGTAAAAATAAACAGTAGTAATACTAGGTTGTTTCTAGATCAGCCACGACAGTATCCCGATTTGGGTCCACTTCAAAACATAAAAATAGTGAATATCTCGACTGCCAAATGTAGAATTTTGACTTGTATATTATTAATTGAACCATTCTTATGTACCAACTATTTTAAATTTACACCAATTATTTTAAACAGTTGTAAAGTTTTGCGTCTTATTTTCTTTAAAACCTTGATTTTTTATGACATTTTTGTATTTTTTACTTATCTTTAATTATAACTCATAATTTTATTATTATGATTAGTCGTAAAAATAATTATGTATAGTCACATCTAATGATTAATAACTATCATTAAATGCTTATTGTATAATATACCTAAAAAAAATATAATTAATATTAATTAATAAGCGTCTTAATCATTAACTAATATAAAACTTCAAATCTTTGTTCTTTTAATAATCCCAATACGAAGTGTAAATTCTGTCAGTTTTTAATAAAATATTTCTTACATCATTTGTCATTGACCATTAGATTTAACATTGTTACGTTTGAGTGGATGTCTAATAGTTTTTTTTTTATTGTGTTTTTACGGTTGAATATAAATAGAAATAAATGAAATCATTAATAGTAGATATCGTTAATAAGTTGCATATCTAAGTTTAAGGTTATTTACTGAATGTATATGGTTATTTAAAAACCTGATGGTAAATTGAACATTAAATTAAAGATAACCATAAACGAGAAAAAAATAATAGCATTATTAAAGTCACTATCATTTAACTTTTCACTTTTGTTAAATAAACTATAACAGAGTGGAAAAACACCCAGCAAAATATACTGTGTAAATGTGACCATTTGTATGTGTAGTAAATACAATGGACTCGTCCAAACAGAGCAACGAAATTAGGAACCATATGTAAGTTTCATTGTAGATATAAGATGGTTCCCAGCGGAGCTGCCAGTTTTTAGGCAACTTTTCGGACTAAAAAAAGAGGCCTCGCTACAAATCGTTTGACTTAACTTACCGAGTTCACTTCTGTTAAAACATTTTCTTGAATAAAGTCATCAATCTGATTTTAATTAACAATAAAGTTTTTTCTAAAGCAGGGTCCACACTTGCTATATGACATTGAGATATAGCAAAGTTATACAACATGTTGCATCTTTTTTAATCATATTTTGCAAATTTCTCTGCTATATAACTTGCTAAACAACATTTCTATTGTAGCAGGAAACAACACGTCCACATATACAATAGTAGTAGTGTAGAGTGCAGTGTGCTGAGAAGTTTATTTATTTAGTTTATTATTTTTTGGTCATCAATAATAATTATTAATGGTGTTGAGTAAAGAACAGACCTGCAAACTAATTGGGACCATATAGCATTATGGAATACCCGTAGTCCCTTATTTAGAGGAAAACAAAAAAAAACATGATGCATGAATAGAAATTTCTAAAAGTATGAGTTTGGAGAAAAAAGAAGTTAAGAAAAAGATATCTACACATAAAAAAAATAATAAAGATTTATTACCAAACCTGAAATACATTCTAAGTATGATATGCGGTGAAACAGTTCTTACAGAGAGGAATTTGATACATTGTAGTTGTTCTCTTTTCAATTTTTCTCTGAGAACATCTTGAACATCGTCGATGAGTTCCTCCTTCAACTGGTAAATGGTCGCCAACATTTAACATATTTCGGGATGTTTTAGAAGGTCTTCCTGATGACCTTTTTCTAATTTATACGTTTGATCTTTTCTTGCCATGGTCAATAATATCTTCAGCAAGAGTCATCAAAAAATCTATTAGGGCTATTTTTTTTCGCTGGAGTTCATTATAGATATGATTTACGATCCATGTCGTAGAGCCCTGCCATCTGGTCTGCCAGATCAACACCCCCCATAAAGCTATTATAAAATGCAAATGCTTCAGGACAAGGAATCTCTCTGCGGATACCATCTTTACCTTTTCGTTTCACTGTTGTAAACTAGTTCCTGTGGCAATTAGTCAGAAGCAAAACTTCTTTCGTATATAACCATTGTGCGCATATTGTTCCATACTGATTGCCTACAACATCTGATTCCCCCTTAGTTTTTAGTTTTTTTGAAAATACTGGTAAATTCTTTCTTCTCTTTTTGACAGTGCCGAAGCATGGTAATTGGATGTCCTTTATTAGTGTTACAGAAGAATAAAAACGATCAAAGCATATCGCTACATCTTTATTTTTTATTGTATTGGTTAGTTTGTATACAACTCTTTCACCAAGTGTGTTGTCCTGTTTCAGCAATTCTTTTCCAGCATAGACATTCATATCGTAAGTGTAACCCGTTAGAGAATCACTTCTAACCCATAGTTTAATCCCTCGTTTCACAGGTTTTAATGGCACGTACTGCTTTAGACTAGATCGCCCTTTAAATTTGATCATGCTCTCATCTATGCTTTGTCTCGATGAATCAGAGAAACACTTTTGAAAGGTTGACTTCAAGCAAGTAATCACCTCATCAATATAATAAGTTTTCGACTCATTCTGTTTCTTAGGGTCATTGAAATATAACTTTGCCAGAAGAAGTGTAAATCGATAATCGATTTCTAGATATACTATCTTTTATTCGAATATTTTCTACCGAGCTTCTTGATGACCAATAATGTCTAATGCCTGGCAGTCTATTGTAATACATAACTAGTGTGCATCCTAACAATATTGCAAGCTCCCCTACATCTGTTCTAGTAATTTTCTATTTTTGTTTTTGTTCCAGTTGAGCTAATCTTTTGGCAATGAAAATCATCAGGCTGGGGGAATCATTTTTTTAAATATTTGTAGTGGTTCTGAACTTCTTCTCATCGCACAGTCGACTTCACCACTTTTCTTTTCGGGAATTGCAAACTTAGGACAGAAATCAGCGGTTAGGTAGGACCAAACTATATCATGTTGTTCTGTAGGTTGTCCAATATCTTCTTGACCACCTTCATTGTGAATCTATTCGTCATCTGTTGGTTGTCCAGCATTTGCTTGGCCATCTTCGTCTTCATCTTCACTTATTTGTAGCTCAGACTCCGAGTTCGTTGATGAAGTGTCTGTCTCAGTTTCATAGTCTAGATCTCCATCGTCATCGGTATTAAAACTGTCTACATCACTTTCAATGTCGGATAAGTGGTTGGCTAAATATTCAAAGTCTCTTTCATTTAGTTTTCTTTTTGCCATCCTGTAAGAGAACACCACTGGGTTATAAATGCCCCGTCAATAAATACCGCTGGGACGAATACGTCCCAGTATGATAGAACGTCCAAAAACGATATTCTGAAGATTTATTTTTATCTAGAAATTCAGTATAAAATAATAGAAACCAAATTACCTGACGTAAGACCCAAAATTGTACGTAAATACAGTTAAAATTGCTTGTAATTTTCCGAACACGAAAAATCGCGCAAAGGTTATTCCTGTTACTAGTTTTATAAATAACATTTGGTACGCATTATTATATATCCAGAAGTACATTGAAAAAATATATTAAAAAACAATCACAGCAATTCTCTACTTGTGAAACTTTACCTAAAATTCAAATTTAAGTAAACACTCTATTCCACTAATTATCAGAAGTGTTTTGATTATCCCTAATAGCGCAGACACGTTTAAAAAACGTCTTAAAAACGTACACGACCGACCGACGTTTTTCCCTAGTGCAAATGCCATAACTTCTAACGTCATATAGAAAAAAAGACGTTTTAAAAACGTTTCATAACGGACCTAACAAATGGCTCTACAAAAGACGTTTTTTGGACATTTTATTAACGACCACTTATACTTTTGCGTATCCAAAAACACAATATCTTTTGAACGTTTTTTACAGTGGATATAAAACGACTTACAAAAATGTTTAAAAAACGTCACTTTTTCTGAAAACATACTTTTAAGGACCTAAACAAAACGTTTTTTGAACTAACTCAAATAAAACGTTTTAAAAACGTCCCTAATGTGACTTTATAACAAATATTCTAACATGGACGTTAAACAACCGTTTAGATGTCGTTTTTATCTGAGTACTGCAGCGTAAAAAACGTTTTTTTTTAATATATGAGTTCGGAACGTTTTGTCGACATATTATGTATATTTAATAATATTAGAAAATCAAAAAAGCATCGCCTTATCTTCCCGCTGTGTCGGTAGAGACAAATGAATTCGAAGTTCGACGAGTCTGAGGACTAGAAAGCGCTATGTTGCCTAAACCAAACCAATGAATGCCAAAATCTTGTCAATTTTGCCTTCAATAATCTGCAACATTGTTGCCAAATTCAAAATAATACCTTGCCTTGTAAAATCCCATATTTACCATTTTCAACTGAAAATATTGATGTTAATTTTACGGTATCACGTCAAATTTAAAATTATCCGTTTTTTATCCGATTTTCGGATGGGTGAGAAAATTATCCGCCACAGTCTTAAATTATCCGCAAATCGGATAATTATCCGCCAATCGGCAACACTGGACTAGCCCACGTTGCCAAATCAACTCTATTTTATTGGATTGGTCCAAAGAATATCATTCAGCGTAAATTAATGTAAAATTGGTCCATATATAACCCAATAGGTTTATTTAAATTGTCAACATAAATGGCCCAATGGGGCCGAAAGGGTTAAAGTTTCCAATTTTTCTTCTTTTTTGTGAAAGAGAGCAAAACCGTTTATGGATTACAAAAATTATTTAAAAAAATCGATTGTTTAAATTGAACAATGACCCCCGCCCCATCGCCCATAATCCCCACAAAAAAATCGTTTTTTTTTTAAAATGGTTTTTTTAATTTGAACTGAGATATTACATGGCAACTATTAAACTAGTGGTACAATAGGTCTTTTTTTTCAGGGAAGTATTTAGTAATCAATTTTATTTAAAATTACCTAGTGATTGTACTATTACTGAAATATTCCATATTGAAAGAACTGGAAAAGTACAACAAAACACAAAATTTTCTTGTATTTTTGTTTTGAGAAATTTTTATACAAAGTTAAGCAAATAGAAATAATGGAAAAGAGTGTTTCTGATTTTCAAAAAAAAAAAAATCAAATTATAATCAACTTATTTTAACTATACAGTGTGTCCACGGATGGGATATCCTATAGGTGAAAAATGTCATTCTTGATAAAAAGTTTTGCATATTCTCAAACCCAATAAAATGAAATAAAATTTAAGTTTTTCAAAATATGTCTCATTTGATGGTCAGTGTTATGAAAACCGGATGGCTTAATGAATATTTTCCTGAGCTATGGATGGGACGGTATGGACCAATAATTTTTCCGCCCCGATTCACGGATTTAACAATTTTTTAATTTTTTCATGGGGCTATTTAAAACAGAAAGTTGACACAAAAAATTTAAATCATAATATTGAAGATTTGAAACATTTGAGCAATCATACGAAACGCTTATAAAGAATTTAAAAGGAGAATTGTGAGATCTTTTGAATTTGGAGGAGGATATATTGAATAGATATTTTTTATTTACTGTTAGTTTTCTTACATTATTACCCTGTATTGTTATTTTTGATAGTGATTATAATTCTTTGAAAAATTTGAATTTTATTTCATTTTATGGGGAACAAGCAAAATTTTTTATCAAGACATTTTTCGCTAAAACTAAAATTTTAAAATTTTTCACTGTATATATTTTTTATGACTTATTGCCGAGGTGTACTTTACGCAAATCTATTTTAAATATTTTCAAGTATCATCGATTTCCCAGCAAACTTGATGTTTTAATCCATTGAATGATTAATGAAATATCGTACGAATCAGTAACTATGATGAATTGTATTTTAATTCAAAATAATTACATAAACGACTATATGTCTGATTGTTCTTTACATTGGTATATAATAATTTAAGACAAAAAAAAATACAAATTGTTTCAAATGTCAGCGTTTCTATAGAATAATTATGTAGTATAATTATATAACATTAGTGTCATATTATAAGAACCCGAAATAGAAAATTATGCTCGTTACTTGTAATTTCAATTATTTATTTTCACATGGGTAAACTAGTAGAAATCTTATGTTATCAAATCTTCGCATGAATTTTTCTACAATTTTGTGAATAGACATGGCGTAATGTAATACATTAATTAGTTAACAACAAATGAGCATTTCACTTAATTGAATGTGATACTATGTGATAATTACATTAGATTAAAATTACGCAACTGGGTAACTATTGTTTTATTTTTGTTAATCGGTTATTATACCATAAAAATCTTAAAAAGACAAATATTTACTTATTTGATCTTTACCAATTTTACTCTATCTTTTGGCCTTTGTAGTGTTAAAAATAAAAGACTGAGGATGGAGTACACACTAAATATAAGGTGAAGAGTGGAAAGAGTACGTCAGATGTGTAAAATTTAAATCATTTATTAAAAGTTTGAGCGCTTTCGGCTTATAAAGCCATCCTAAAAGGTGTTAATGTAGAATTATATTGAATAGAATATAAGTGAAAACAAATGACAATGACATGGGGGGTGGGGTTCGTCCAAGGGTCAGAACT
This sequence comes from Neocrepidodera transversa, assembly GCA_963243735.1. Taxonomy (NCBI): domain Eukaryota; kingdom Metazoa; phylum Arthropoda; class Insecta; order Coleoptera; family Chrysomelidae; genus Neocrepidodera; species Neocrepidodera transversa. Next base: position 7,810,825 of record OY725338.1, read on the forward strand.
ACAATAAACAAATCATCATATTTTAATAAATAGTGTAAAATAAAGGAAAGGGTGTACTCGGTCACAAGGGACATGATCATTCGGAACGCTGTATGGATAATAACAAGATTGAGGTCGATTTGTTATCTAAGCGGCATAGTGAGAACTTTTTCAAATTAAGAGGCATGGGAAGCGCGTCATCAACTTCGAATTCCCTCCCGCTTCCTACCACTTTAGATAACACCGAGTGGGTATCTAAAATTTTGTAATAATAATTTTACATATGACAACACCGCTTGAATTCTCAAAATTGCAATTTTTGATTGCTATTGGAATATTCTAACCATTTAAATAAATTTAGAACTACCTAACCATAAGTTTGTATTTTTAACTTTACTAGTGGTCGCCCAGTGGTCAAAATTTGACCGTAATTCAATAAAATTTAAAGTATATTCCTATTTTTTACTTTCCCGACCCACCTCCTAGAAGGGAAAGTATTGTGAACGAGCTAAAAAAAAAATTCGAGATAAAAACGGAAATATCCATTTTCGGGTCACCTGAGACGATTAAGACCATTTTCAGATGGAAGTCTGTCTGTCGGTCTGTGTGTGTGTATTCTTCCACGATAGAGGCCACACGTTTAATCCGATTGAGCTGAAATTTGGTATAGGAGTTTGGCTTACCCGTCGGAAGAACTCATTAGTTATTGTCAAACGGAAGTACCACTATCAAATAATGACAGATGCAATATGTCACGGAATTGGACATGCAATATGTCGTTTAAAAGCCCTTGAAAAACTCTATTCAGAACAGTCAAAATTATGTCTCCAACTATCACCTGTCAAAAATAAAAAAATGTCAAAAGTTGAAACTTTAACATTAAATATCTGAAAAAGTATTCCTGGATACTCGCCGGGAAAGTTTTGGGGCGACACAACCGATTTTTTTATTTTCTTTTTTAACAATTTTTTTTATTTTTTAAATATTTTTTCTATTTTCAATCATTTTGCATATACTTCCCTGTTTTTTTTATATTTTTGTCTATTTATTCCCATTTTTCTCCACTTTTCCCAATTTTTTTAACTTTTTTTTATTTTTACCTATTTTTTGGATTTTCCTATTTTTTCTACTTTCCCTATTTTTTTATTTTTTATTATTTTTCCTATTTATACTATTTTTTCCTATTTTTTTACTATTTTTTACTGATTTTCCATTTTTTTCTATATTTTACTGTTTCTTTTTTCCTGTTATTTTCGATTTTGCCTATTTTATTCCATTTTCCCCATTATCTCTATTTCTTCCAATTTTTTTTACGTTTTACTATTTTTCTCTATTTTCCCTATTTTATTAAAATTTTTTTTCCCATTTTTCCTATTTGTTTCTGTTTCCAATTTTTTTCTATTTTTTCCTCTTATTTCAATTTTTTCTTGTTTTTTTTTTACTTTTGCCTATTTTTTCCGATTTTTCCTATTTTTCATTATATTTTCTGCTTTATCCAATTATTTTTTCCTTATTTTCCCTATTTTTCCCATTTTAATATTCTTTCCTGTTTTTTACCATTTTCCCTGGTTTTCTCTACTATTTCTTATTTATCCTATTTTTCCTTATTTTTTCAATTTTTTTTTTCTATTTTTTCCATTTTTTTACTCATCCAAACTAGAATTTATAAACATGTTATAAAGCTGTTGTCTTTCATGTGAAATTGGCCAATCATGTTGTAATTTAAACCATATTGGCATCAAAGACTAGTTTTAATCATTAGACATGCGCAAAAACGATAAGAGCACGTGTTTTGGGCTTTAAATTGGTATGTATATTCTATCTCACTCTTTTAAAATTGTCCTGTCGCCCTCTGTGCCCCCACTTAGGATGGTTAACTTTCATGGGAAAATTTCTTATTGGGAGCTCTCGGTCCCATGTGGGTCATTTCAGATAAAAGGTGTACCTTAGTTAAGTTCTCAATGTTTTTTATTTTATATTTTTAAGTAATTTAACAGTTCTTATTCATTTTTACTACTCTTAATGGGTCTCACCTTTGGTGTGTTAAATTTTCCCTTCCTCTAATTAATAATGGTAAGTTGAGATTTGCTGTTGTTTTTATAATTTTGTACATTTTTTATATATGATTGATGATGGTCTGTGACCGAAACTAGTTCAATTTCTATTTAAAAATTAAATTATTGTAGTACCTGATTTTGTGCTTAATTTCTTGTTGATAATATGAATTGTTTCATTTTGTCAATTTCTAATTGTGTTAAAAATTTGTGTTATCCTAATTTTGCGACATATTCATTAGGTCGGAACTATTATTTATTACATCAGTTTGTTTTAATTGTGATGATTTAAAATTTACCTCAGACGTTACTTCATACCAACCTTGGCTACCTACTTTCTTGTTAATAAACCAATTTATTTATAAAAAGCTTATTAACAGTTCTTATTAAGAGCAATTAGCAAATTTTTTGTTGTTTAATTTATTTACGGTATATTTCAACAAAAACGGAAATATATGTTTTTTTTTTGTTTTAGCAAAGATGAAATGAAATAACTAGATTATAATAATTTGATTAAAAGGGGAATAAAATGATTTAAATGCGTTTGATGTGTAATATAAATATAGATTTCGCTCAAATCGCCTACGGAAATTTAGAATTACTTACTTATAATTATCTATCAATGCCATAAAGTCAAATCGTAAATAATATTCTAGAGTACCAAGAAAATAAGTAGGTCGCCAAACTCGAAAGAGGATTTGTGATAAACATGTTTGTCGTAAATTCAAAGAATTTTTTAAATTCAACAAATCTGATTAGTACGCTATACGCTCCACCTATGTATTAATAGCCTAATTTCAATCACGGCGTAGATCTCAAATTCAGGAATTTATTCTAAGAAATTACAAAAGGGATTCGAAAAAGGTGAACGATTTACGAATATTAGTATTCATAAATGTTGAAAGAACACTAAACTTGTATTTTCTTAAATATGCATCGAAGGACCAAACTCTTTAGGTAGGAGTTAAACCAAAATAAAAACAGTATTTGAAATAGGAATGTACTATTTATTCCATTTATTCCAAGTACTAACATGAACAGAAAAATAATAAACGGCACATTAATTTAAATTATGAAACCGAAATCAAATATAACTCATCACTTCACTCACTGTAAAAAACTATTTACATTTTTTATTATTACGAAAACTCAGAAACTTTTTGGGTGTGGTTAATTACGCACCATTTTAATTATTTGAAGAAACTTTTTTACTCTATTGAATGTGATTGCATCCTTGTACAGTCGATAAGCGAGAGAGCGATTATGCTCTGAATTTTAGCGGAGAGTCGGGTTGCAGGTTTTTTATTTGTAGGAGACATGATACGTGGTATCCAAATAATCTTGAATTCAGAATCTTAGCGGGAAGAAATATATTTATATTTTTTGTCTCTTATAATGATGGGATAATATGAGAGAACAATAATATTGCTTGCATAGCAACGGTCGATTATGTATTTTGTTTTCGTTAACGGTATTTTGAAAGTAGACAGAAAAAACGTCTGAGAGAAAGACGGAATAACTCTTGTGTTGAGTTTAAATCTATTTTTAGATTTTAAAATATACAACAATAGACATTAGTATGAACTGAAACATTAATATTATTAATTTTAAAAGAAATATGAATTATTTGGTATTTTCTGGATAATATTCCAGTGAAATTTATCCAAAAGGGTTAGTTTAAGTGTTCAAATTGATCAATGTATATTAAGGTGTCCGCGAAGATTTTCAAATTCTTTTTTAATTGCAGTTCGGACCTCGGAAAGGGTGCGTGGTCCTCTTGCAAAAACGCGGTGCTTGAGAAGGCCCCACATAAACAAATCGCAGGGTGTCCGATCACAGGACCGTGCGGGCCACTCAAAAATTCCTCGTCTGCCTATCCATTCTCAATGACGGATGTTCGCGAGTGTTGGATCGTTGTCCATTTGCCTATGTAAATCTTCGAGCATTTAAAGATAACTTTGGCCCGCCACGTTATCCTCAAAAAAGTACGGACCCACGAGACCTCCCGCATGGATACCTGTAACACACACACACACCCCAGACAGCTTTAATTCTGTCTCAATGAAGACGTGAGGATTTTGGTCGTTCCAGTACACGCAGTTATGCCGATTGACCGTACCGTTCAGCTTGAAGATTTGTTCATCCGACCACAAAATAAAACGCTGGAACTGCGGATCATCCTGAGCCCATCCGAGGTACCGAGCCCGTTATTAAAAATTTCTGATACGTCTTCCACACTGTTGAACGATTTGGTAGTGGCGAGTTCGGAAATTGTTGTTTCGTAATACGTGTTCGTACGAAGATACGACGTAACAAAAACTCTGTCTGAAAACGCGTCTACTCGACGAGCACGTTTTATCATGATACAGACACAACTGTCAGAAGCACGAACATGCTTCGTTTCAATCATTTTCGAGAGCGTTGCCAGACTTATGCCGACCCCTGTATATGAACGTAGATTTCTATCAATCTGGTTGAAAAACATTTTATGGGCCTTGTGGTTTTTATTTTCAGAAATCGTGTAGTACAAGGGTAATATTATTGACTTATACTTATTATTTTTTTTGGAAATTATGTTTTAGGTACAAGAAAATATTATTCCGCAACGACAGGACTAACAGACGGATAAATCCATCCACAAAGCGACAGAACAAAACAGACAGACAGGAGCCGAGGATTGAAAGCTGATGACACGTCATCTGCATTCTGCCTACCTACCTTACGGCATGAAGCAACAGACAGACAGTTGGGATAGATTCTCCGGTCGTCCCGTAAAAACAAAATGAAGATCAGCCAGGAATCCGCCAATGCCCATTGGGGCGGAATACGGTCATACATTAGCAAAGCGAAGATCGTGAGGCACAGGGGACTTCGATCAGAAAAACAAACCCTCGATATGTTTACGGTGACGGGCATTTCGGGGGAAAACCCTATTGAAGGTGGCAGGGGACTTGTTGATCAAGTGCTGATAAGGTACAATATCCCCTTGGCTCTGGTTTTTTTTTCGGTTTTTGTGATTGTTTGCGCCTTTTTTTCATTTTTTTTTTATTTTTTTCGTATTTTACAATTTGATTCTTCTTTTTTTCCAATATTCTGATTTTTCTTTCAATTCATTATTTTCTTTTCAGATTTTTTCGATTTTTTTCTCATTTTTCTGACTTTTTTCCAATTTTCCTTATTGTTCTGTTTTTTCTATTTCTTTCATGTTTTCTGATTTTTTTTTCTTATTCCTCTGATTTTTTTTGCAATTTTTCGTTTTGTTTGTTTTTTTCTTTATTTTTCATTATCTTTTTTTTATATTTATGCTTTTTTCGAAATCTTTCACTTTTCCCTCATTTCCCCAGTTTTCACTTATTTTTCTCCATGTTTCACTATTTTTTCTCCATTTTTTCTTTATTTCCTTATTTTCCTATTTATCCCTATTTCCCCCTACTTTTCCATATTTTTTCTTGTTTTTCTCTACTTTTTCGCGTTGTAACCTATTTTTCCAATTTTCCATATTTCCCCATTTCTCCCTATTTTTTCTGTTTTCCCGGTTTTTCCTGTTTTTCTTATTTGTCCCATTTCTTCCTATTTTTTCCTATTTTCCCCCATTTCTCCTGTTTTTTCTTTTTTTTTTGTTATTTATTGTTATAGTCGTAGATAAAGTATAGTATTAAATTTGCGGTAATGGTCATAACTCACTTGATGAATTACAGCACTCGCCTACGGCTCGTGCTGCAAACTTCATCTGCGTGAGTTATGACCTACATTACCGCTCGTTGAATAATATACTATTACCACATTTGAAAATGGATAATCTTTTATTTTTTTAAGAACTATTAATGTCATGTATTATTGCTTTTGTACTTTTAGTTTTTTATCAATTCCCTATTGGTCCGTTGTCTTACTTCTACGACACAATAAAAACGAACTTCCGTTAGTCTCGAAGAGATTTCAAGATCCCCTGGGCATTCTGAACCAGATTGCACGTTGATTGATTCAAATTTTCTGCTAGTTGGTTCTACTAGTTAGTGCAAAAACTTCCGTGAAGGTTCCCCATATTCAGAATTAATAAGTAAACGGTTAAATCCGTTGACCTCTCACGTCTCTAACGGCATTTTCTGCCGATATTCTAATGTTCGACGGACTATATGCTACATTTGAGGCTCATTCTAAAAATAAATTAATTATAGATAGGTAATTGCTTATTATATCTTAATGGAGTAGCACAGGTAAAAAGCCCATTAAAAGTTAAATATTAAAAAATTAAAGTAAAAACTAAAAAAATAATATGCTATTTCGTAAAATTGACCAAAATCAAAAGAAATCGAAAGAGATGGAATGGAATCAAGAGAAATGAAATAAAAAAAAAAAAAAACAAAAGTAATCTAAAAAAACCAAAAAAATCAACGAAAATCGAAAGAAATCAAAAAATGAACTACAAAAATCGAAAAAACCAAAAGAAATCGAAAGAGATGGAATGGAATCAAGAGAAATAAAAAAAATATAAAAAAACACAAAAGAAATCTAAAAAAACCAAAAAAATTGACGAAAATCGAAAGAAACCAAAAAAAAACACAAAAATCGAAAAAATCAAAAGAAATGGAATGGAATCCAGAGAAATAAAAAAAAAATATAAAAAAAACAACAGGAATCTAAAAAAAACAAAGAAAATTTACAAAAATCGAAAGAAACCAAAAAAAACAAAAAAATCGAAAAAATCAAAAGAAATGGAATGGAATCAAGAGAAATAAAAAAAAAAAATATATAAAAAAAACAACAGGAATCTAAAAAAAAACCAAAAAAATTGACACAAATCGAAAGAAACCAAAAAAAAAACACAAAAATCGAAAAAATCAAAAGAAATGGAATGGAATCAAGAGAAATAAAAAAGAATATAAAAAAAACAAAAAAAACCAAAAAAATTGACAAAAATCGAAAGAAACCAAAAAAAAACACAAAAATCGAAAAAATCAAAAGAAATGGAATGGAATCAAGAGAAGTAAAAAAAAAGAAATCGAAAGAAATCGACAAAAACCGACAAAAATCGAAAAAGATCAACAAAAGTCGAAAGAGATCGAAAAAAAAATAATATAAATAAAAAAAATAAAAAAAAATCGAACGAATTCAACAAAAATCAAAAGAAATTGACAAAATTGAAAGAGATCGAAAAGAATCGAAAGAGATCTAAAAAATCGAACGAGATTGAAGAAAATCGAAAAAATCGAAAGAAATCTACAGAAATCAGAAAAATAAGCAAAAGTTAGAAAAAACTGAAGGAATTTGAAAAAAATCAAAAAACAATAGAAAAAATTCAAAAACAACAGAAAAATGAGAAAAAATACGAAAAACCGAAAAATCAAAAAAATATCGGAGGATAGGAAAAAATTAGAAAAGAAAAGAAAGAAATAGAAAAAAATAGAATAATGAGAAAAAGCATCAACAAATTTAGAAAATATTGAAAAGATTAGAATAAAACATGAAAAAAAAAATCAAAAAAATTAGTGCAAAACGAGAAGAATTGGAAAAAATCAGAAAAAATCGGAAATGATCAAAAAATAAACAAAAACTATTGGAAACAAATGAAGAATAAAATTGTAAAATATGGAGAATATAAAAAAAATCAAAAAATTGCAAAAAACCGGAAAATGTTGGAAAAAATCGTAAAGAACAACCTAAAACCGGAACAATTGTAAATAAAAAAAAGAAATAAAAAACAAACCAAAAAATAGAAAGAATTGAAATAAATCGTAACAAAATCAGAAAAAAATCAAAGGAATAAGAAAAAATCAGAAAACAATCAGAAAACAAAAAAGAAATGGAAAAAAAAGTATTTGAAAAAAAAAGAAATAGAAAAAAAAAACGAGACAATTACAAAAAATAGGGAAAAATTAGAAAACATGGAAAAAATCAGAAAAAAAGAGAAAAAACATAAAATCAAAAAAATGAGAAAAAATCAGAAAAAAAGAGAAAAACATAAAATCAAAAAAATGAGAAAAAATCAGAAAAAGTATCTTTCTATAAAATAATTATAAAATTATAAAACATTAGAAAACGAAAAAAAAAGAAATAAATAAAGAGACCAAAGAAAAGATTAAAAAAAATCGAAAAAAAAAACAGAGAAACCCAGAAAAAAAAGAAATTATCAGAGTAATGAGAAAACAGGAAAAAAGTAAAAGGAAAATAATAGAAAAAAAACAAAAATAATACGGAAAAACGAAAATGATCAAAAAAATGTAAAAAGGGCAAAAAAAAAACGAAAGAAATAATCGTTAAAATCAAACAATCTGTCAATAATTTCTGTAACATCCCCTCAGTAATCAATAAAAAATTGGAACAAGAAAAAGCTAAAAGAATTTGAAATTATCAAAAAAAAAAACAGAAAAATGAGAAAAAATCGAAAAGTCGAATATAACTAGAAACTAAAGAAAGAATTATAAAAAAAAAACTGAAAAAAAAGAAGAAAAATTAGAAAAATCCGAAAAAATCAAAAAACGAAAAACAAAGAATTAGAAAAATGATAAAAAACGAGAAAAAATTAGAAGAACCGAAAAAATCGGAGAAAATATGAAAAAAACAGAAATCCTTGGAAAAATTTGCAAGAAAAATTAGAAAATATTGGAATACAAAATGAAAAATAAAATTAGAAAATATTGGAATACAAAATGAAAAATAAAATTGTAAAATACCAAAAAAAACGAGAAAATCAAAAATATAAAAAAACGATGTAACAAAACGCATGAAATGGAAAAATATCGCAAAAATTTACAAAAAAGGCACAGAAATCAGAAAAAAAACGGAAACAATTGTAATCATAAAAAATGTATAAAAATTCAAAAGTCTTGAAAAAAATCGCAAAAACGACAAATAATCACAAAAAATCTCAAAAAAAGAACGCTAAAAGTTGCAGCAAAAATTTGAAAACATCGTAAAAAATCTGGAACAAAATCACAAAAAAAACAGTAAAAAAACAGAAAAAAATTGCAAAAAAATCGCGAATGAAATAGCAAAAATGACAAAAAATCGGAAAAAAATTCAGAAAAATAAAAAACCAACCAAAAAAAAGTTAACAATTGTAACCGTCAAAAAAAAAAATAAAAAATTCGAAAGAATTAAAATACATCGAAAAAATCAGAGGAATAAGAAAAAAAAGAAAAAATCGGAAAACAATAGAAAAAAATGAGGAAAAATAGATAAAATCAGAAAAAATCAGAAAAAAAAACATAAAAAACCAAAAATTAGAAAATATCAAAACAAATCTCTCTTTCTATAAAAAAACTGTCATAGAATATCCAGGTCTGTATTCAAAAAAAAAGTAGTTGAGGATGATCCGGAGAATACGAAACGTGGGATGTAAAATCTGAAAAATCTCAAAAATACTTTTTGGTAGTTCTAAAAATAAATGAAGGATAACCAAATAAACTTTTGCGAATTTCGTTTTTTCGTCATATCTCTGATATTTTCCATTAGTTTCCACCGCTAGATTATGCTTCTCCATTTAACCGATATTATGACTTCTATGATTTGAAAATTACCAATACAATCCAATTAAAAAAGTGGCCTCCCTGTATATAATATTTTCTTTGGCGTAGCTTAACCTTTCAGTTTAGAATTTCTTCGCGTTCATTTGCCTTTTCAGATCGCTTTTTTTTATAACCTTCTCCTTATTGTCAACTCGCTGAACTTAAAATTAACAAACATATCCTGTTGACTCTCGGCAACAACCAAAAGTAGAAGAAACATATAATCTTAACGATCACGTACCGCCTTATTGTTAGATAAAACTGTTTCCCATGGAATCACAATACCATATCTCCACTTACGGACAGTGGCGGATTAAGGTTTTTAAGTTTCTAAGTACATTATTTTTTTCTTTATTAGCCTACATATCTAAACTGAAAAAGACTTATTTACATTTAAATAATTAATCTAATATAAAATTATATTTAAATTTTAAAAAATGTACGGTGATTCCCAAGTTATGAGCTATGAAAAAATGGGCAAAATCTTCCTGCGTAAAGGAACACCTAGTATATACAGGGTGTTTTATTGCTAAACTGTTAAAGGTGGATAGAGGTCACCGAGAAGGTGATAAATAACCCATATTTAATTGCTCTCATATCATTGAAGGATTAATACTTCCATGGATGTGTCAATTGAAGCTTAAAACGTGAGCCGAATATAAAAAAATATACCGCGTGGTTCGTAAATTATGGCTCAATAATTAAATAGGAAAAATTGATAAACCTGAAACGATGTAAGACCTATTAAATGTAGTTTATTTAGGGTCTCCTTGATGACCTCTATCTACCCTTAACATTTACCAATCAAATACCCTCTCTCTCTCTATAAAAAATATCATAAAATATCCAGGTCCGTATTCACAAAAAAAAAATCTGAAAATATCAAATGAAAGAGAATATACTATCGAATGAAAAACCTCAAAATAGTTTTTGGTAGTTCCAAAAATAAATGAAGGACAACCAAAAAGAAGTAATAGGGTATATGTATTTACGATTTTTCTTAAATTTAACTATACTATTATGACAAATTCTTTCCTGATTTTTTCAAGTGACAAAAACAAATGTAAAACTTTAAATTGATTCAATTCTCAAGTATCATTTAGCATAGAGTTCAGTAACAATAACAAGATCGTGGTCAATTTTTTTTTCTTTAATCCCGGTCGTTTAATAAGATAAAACATGTTTTGAAATGAACAACTCACGATGTTGTTATAATCTTTTTCTAAAACGTTTGTCCCGTCCAGCTTGTGTACGTGGATTATAATTTTGTCGTGAAAGTATTGTTACTGAATGAAATATAAGCCTTCTTTTATAAGTCTAGAAACAGCATATGAATAGTGGGGTATCTTTATACACTTGAGATATGTTAAAAAATCATATGAAAACGATTTTGGTTCTTATGTGTTTGAAGTTAAAATATTGTTAGGTCAACTACTAGAATAAAGAATACCATATTTTATACTAACACTGTATTTTTTATTGAAATGGAATTCCTTAACGACAAGCGTCTAGCGCCTGAAATTCCACTTTGACCGCATTTATTTTATTAAAAGAAGTCTGACTATCTAAATCTAACCTGTGTATTAAAAAAAAATAAAAAAAATGTTATTAAAAGAAGTCTTGACTATCAAAATATAACCTGTGTATTAAAAAAAATAAAAACAAATATATATTTTATTAAAAAAAGCCTTGACTTTCTAAATCTAACCTGTGTATTTAAAAAAATAAATATTTCCTCGGTATTCGAACCAGGAACTTTTACATGTAAAGCATACACCTTACCACTGGACCGTACCCCGTTACCCCAATGATAGTTGATCAAATTAACGTCCAATAACAAGGTTTTTATAGCGCAAGCGTTAGAATCAAACGCAATGTGGAATTTCATGCGCTAGATGCTACTTCCTTAACGCGGCTTGCGGTAGTGGATAATTGGCAGAAATCGTCACGTAATGAAAAAGCGTTATGCCCCCTTCACCCGATCTTTCTCTTACTCTCTATATCTTTCTACAGTATAATTTTTTTCTTATTTAGAATTTTTTTTGTAACATCTGTAATTATTTTATAGAGAGAGAGTTTTTTTCGTTTTTTTCCTTATTCTTCTGCTTTTATTCCTACTTTGTTTTCTAATTTTTTCTTATTCGTCTGATTTATTGCGATTATTTGCGATTTTTTGCCATTTTTTGTTTTTGCGATTTTTTGCCATTTTTTTCGATTTCTCTTGTTTGTTTCTTATTTTTCTAATTTTTTGTTTTTTTTTTCGATTTATTTTCTGATTTTTTTTTCGACTTTTTCTAATTTTCTCTCATTGTTGTTTTCTTTTCCATTTCTTTCGTTTTCTAAGTTTTTTTTATTACTCTGTTTTTTTGCGATTTTTTGGAATTTTGTTGCGATATTTTTGGATTTCTTGCATTTTGCGAGTTATTTTCCGTTTTTTTTTTGTCTTTTTTAAGCGGTTTTTTTTGGATTTCTTACAATTTTTTTTAAATTTTCGTTTTTTTCCGTATTTCACAATTTTATTTTTCATTTTTTCCCCAATGTTTTTTCAATTTTTTGCTTTAGGTTCTTCGATTTTTTCGATTTTTCTCATTTTTCTGACGTTTTATATTTTTTCTATTTTCAATTTTTTTTTTAATCTCCTCATTTTTTTCTCATTCTGTTTTTTTTTAAATTCTTTCTTTTGTTTTCTGCTTATTTTTCTGATTTTTTTTATCGATTTATTTTCTGATTTTTTTTCGATTTTTTCTAATTTTTCCTTTTCTTGTCATGGTTCTGTTTATTTTCTATTTCTTTCGTTTTCTAATTTTTTTTTATTTCTCTGATTCTTTATGATGATTTGCAATTTTTTGGAATTTTGTTGAAATTTTTTTGCGATATTTTTGGATTTCTTGCGATTTTTACGACTTATTTTTCGTTTTTTTTATTTTAAGCGGTTTGTTGGATTTCTTACAATTTTTTAAAAGTCTCGTTTTGTTTCCGTATTTTACAATTTTATTTTTCACTTTTTCTCCAATATTTTCTGATTTTTCCCAAAGTTTTTTGTTTCATTTTTTCGATTTTTCTCATTTTTCTGAATTTTATTTTTTTTCTGGTTTTTTCAATTTTTCTTTAATCGTTCCTCTTTTTTTCTCAATGTTCTGTTTTTTTTTTAATTCTTTCTTTTGTTTTCTACTTATTTTTCTGATTTTTATTGTCGATTTATTTTCTAATTTTTTTTCGATTTTTTATAATTTTTCCTCTTGGTTCTGTTTTTTTTTTCTATTTCTTTCGTTTTCTAATTTTTTTTCTCCTCTGATTCTTTGTGATCATTTGCGATTTTTTGGAACTTTGTTGCAGTTTTTTTGCGATTGTTTTGCGATATTTTTGGATTTCTTGCATTTTTACGGCTCAATTTTTCTATAAATTTTCCTTTTGTTTCCGTATTTTAAAATTTTATTTTTTATATTTTCCCCAATATTTTCTGATTTTTTCCAAAGTTTTTTGTTTTATTTTTTCGATTTTTTCATTTTCTGCTTTTTTCAATTTTTTTTAATCTTTCCTAATTTTTTGGGAATTTTATAGCAGTTTTTTGCGATATTTTTGGATTTCTTGAGTTTTTTGCAACTTATTTTTCGGTTTTTTTTTAAATTTTAAGCTTTTTTTTTATTTTTACAATTTTTTTTAAATTTTCGATATGTTTCCGTATTTCACAATTTTACTTTTCATTTATTCCCCAAAATTTTCTGATTTTATTAAAAGTTTTTTACTTTATTTTTTCGATTTTTCTCATTTTTCAGATTTTTTATTTTTTTCCCATTTTTTCAATTTTTTTTAATCTTTCCTCATTTTTTCTCTACTTTTGTTTTTTTTTTAAATTCTATCTTTTGTTTTCTACTTATTTTTCTGATTTTTTTGTCGATTTACTTTCTGTTTTGTTTTTTTTTTCTTTCGTTTTCTATTTTTTTTTATTCTTCTGATTCTTTGTGATTATTTGCGATTTTTTGGAATTTTGTTGCAGTTTTTTGCGATTGTTTTGCGATATTTTTGGATTTTTTGCGTTTTTTGCGACTTATTTTTCGGTTTTTTATTAATTTTAAGCGTTTTTTTTTGATTTCATACAATTTTTTTAAATTTTCGTTTTGTTTCCGTATTTTACAATTTTAGTTTTCATTTTTACAAAATATTTTCTGATTGTTTCCAAAGTTTTTCGTTTTATTTTTTTCGATTTATTCGATTTTTCTAATTTTTTCTCATTGTTTTCTCATTTTTCTGATTCTTTATTTTTTTTGTCCTTTTTTCATTTTTTTTTAATCTTACCTCATTTTTTCTCATTGTTCTGTTTTTTTTTTTTTAATTCTTTCTTTTGTTTTCTACTTTTTTCTTATTCTATTCTCCATTTTAGTCAATTGGTTGTTTTAGACTTCTTTCGGTTTTTCCGATATTTTTTTTCATTTTAAAATTTTAAATAATGTTAAAAAATAACGTCTCTCGACCGCACAATTTTACTTTTCCGACTCACCATCCGAGAAGGGAAAGTATTATGAACGAGCTAAAAAAATTTTCGAGATAAAGATGGAAATATCCATTTTAAGATTCTCTGAGACGATTAAAATGGATGGAAGTCTATCTGTCTGTCTGTATGCCTGTCTGCCTGTCTGTCTGTATTCTTCCACGATAGAGGCCACACGTTTAATCCGATTGAGCTGAAATTTGGTATATGGGTTTAAGTTATCCATCGGAAGAACCTATTAGTTTTTGTACGACATCTGTCATACGGAAGTGTCACTGTCAAAAAATGACAGAAGCAATATGTCACCGAATTTGACTTGTAATATGTCATTTGAAAGCCCTTGAAAATCTCTATTCAGAACAGTCAAAATTATTTTCAAACTGTCACCTGTCAAAAATAAAAAAATTTCGAAGTTTGAAACTTTAACATTAAATATCTAACGTTAACTAAATATTTTAATAATAAAAAAATAGGGATCTTTCATAATTTTATGATAATTATATTTATTTTAAAGTGAAAAATTTAGTGATTTGTAGAAATTGAAAAAATTATTTGAATAGAAAATAATTTATTGAACTTCTTTACTAGAATTATTCGGTTTTCCCCCTTTTCACATACAATTTGTTTTCTAAATTCGGTTTGTTATAGTTCTAATAAAATATTAATGCGACATTTCGTGTTGGCATGGCAAGCCCAGATTTAATTTTTTAAATACAGATCTGAATTTTCAATCATTTTTTGATATACTGTTATTATCTGACACCAACTTAAATTATAAAATTTTATTCTACCAACGTTTAGTCAAAAAAAGCCATTTTCACTGTTTTTTTTTGTTTGTAAAAAATGTTTTCATTTGAAAGAAAAAACATTAAATTTTCTTTGCCACCGTTGCCAGATTCACTAAAAAATTAAAAAATTAAACAATTTAACTTACAAGAGATTCTTAATCATTTTATGATATTGACTTTGTAAAAAAAAATCATTTAAAAACATATTTTCTATCTTTGTGGCAAGAAACGAGTGAAATAATTCATATCGCTGTAAAAATATGTTTTCTGGGACAAAAAATCTAAAACACAACAGTTAGTTTTAATAAATTTTAAAAAGAATTCAAGCAACAAATCGGTTGCCATATCTAAATAAGACAATTAGTTTTGTGGTGTTTCTATTCATTTGGATGTTCACGCGTTGTTATAAAAAATCATCGCGGTTAATGTAATACTAATTATATGGATAGTGTTAAAGTTTCCTGGGTGGTAAGCTTTAATAATTGCTTTATAATGATTTTAATTTAGAAAACACGCTATATGGTCTTTAAACGGAATTAAAAAGTAAATATTCAATTAACTTTAAGAATTTTTCTATAAAACCAATTCGTTTATTGAATATAGAACTTAAAACTCTCTTAAATTGGAAATGTATCATTATTAATCTGTCCCATAAGTAAATTTTTCTTGAAAATTTCACACCGCCATTTTTAAGCCAATCAGAGTCTATTTTTTTGTTTGGTTACCATGCTAACCCAAAAAATTTCCGGAAATTTTCATCCTCCAGGGTACCCTGGCTGAAATTAATAAGTGGAAATTTTTATGTCAAAATAATGACACTTGTAATGGGCTTGATTCATATAGGACTTTTTGTTTACTTTTTGTGCAAATCAAAATTAAACAATTACTGTGAAATTTTCTTACCGAATCTCCCACGATCTTGAATTAATAACGGGAAACTTTTCCGGTAATAATTCAAGCTCTAGGGAGATTACTAGTGAAAATTAAGTAGCAATAATAATATAATGAAATGTAATAATAAATATATGTATCTTTAAAAAGTTCGCACATTTTCAAACTGTTTTACGAGTTATGAGCGATTTTATTAAAGTTCAAGACAGGTGATTTTTTTCACATCAGGACCTTTATTCTTGAATCGAGAGAAAATTTTACTCCCCGGGGAGCTCTCTGACTTTTCTACTCCTTCAAAATTTCTCTTGATATTAAAAAGCTGTATTCTTGAAACTAGGGAGTAGAAAGGAGTGAGAGAAAACACGAACACTGATGCCAAATGTCAGTAGAAAATTCTGACCAATCAGAAATGCAAAAAATGACTCCATTTTGATAGACAACTAACCAAGGTCAAAAATTGTTGTATTTTTGTGCTCTAACCCCATTTTTTAAAGCTTTTGGTTTGTGAAAAATATTGCGTCCACAATTGCGTTCATGAAGGCCAAATCAAAATTTTATACCGGAAAATTTTCACCGATTTTACAAAAAAAAAACAATCTAGAGAGTTATGGCAAGAATTTGCTACAATTCTAAATGGGACCAAAAAAGAGTGGAGTGCTTGGCGTAAAGTAAATTATAGAATATAGCTATTTATGCCTTGTACAATACGTTAAACAAATAATTTTTTGCACTTTAGGAACTCTTAATTGTTTTTTTTTGTAGACCTGGATTGACAAAAAAAAATAGCAAAGCATAATTGTTTACATCGCTATTTTATACAAAAGAAATCACTCACATAAAACACAGTTTCGACTTAATTTTAGGTTATGTTTTGTTATTTTCATTGTCATTTTCATTTTCTCTTACTTAGGACCAGTAGATTTTGCAGCTCCCTTAGGGAGAAATTTTTCTCTCAATGATTGAGAGAAATATTTTCAAGAATACAGTATTTTCAGTTTCAGGGAGCCACGCCTACTTTTAAGTCACTTTCTCTCATCATTTCTACTCCCAGATATTCAAGAATAGGGGTCCAGGGCAATGTTATTATGTATAGAAAAACCAGATTTTATACAATGTCATGAATAAGTCATGTTCTCTAGCTCAAATTACAGTTCAAAAATATTGGGAAACATCGAGCTCTGCCACGGATTAAGTACGGGATTATTTATGGGTAAATTCTGACACAAATTTCAGGTAGGTATAAAATGATTATACCAAATACAGGTAGCTATTAATTGAATTATAATTTATTTATTTACGTCACACAACTTCTAATTTATATGAAACACGACTAACAAAATATATTATTTTAAATAACACATACAAAATTCAATAGGGGAGTTCCCTCAGTATTGCCAACCTAGAAAAAGGTCTACCAACGGTTAAGGATTATTTTCGATCAAAATTTACTTCATTATTTTCGCAATGATAAAATATGTATACAAAAATCTATTGAGCTTTCCAGAATATATCGTTAGCGAAATATAATGATTTTAATAAAATCTTACTTCTGATTGGGTGAAATTTCGTTGTCAAATGTCATTCGTCATAGAGTAAGTATAACAGAGCGACATGTTTCATTTTCAGATTATAGAATATTCAAACTACTCCCAAATTCAGTTTAGTTCCATCAATCCTCCAAGGCTGTAGGTCAGTCGCTGAAAATGAAATATGTCGTTCTTATATACTTACTCTATGACGAATGACATTTGACAACGAAATTTCAACCAATTAGAAGTAATAATTTATTAGAATCATTATATTTCGCTAACGATATATTCTGGAAAGCTCAATAGAATTTTGTACACATATTTTATCATTGCAAAAATAATGAAGTAGATTTTGACTAAAAATAATCTTTCCCCGTTGGTAGACCTTTTTCTAGGTTGGCAATATTGAGGAAACTCCCCCATTGGCTCTAGTCCGTTCTTTTGGATTATTTATATTCATTTTGTTTGATCCGCGAACACTGTGTTGAGTGTTAAAAATTAACAAAAATGACCAAAAATAATTATAAAATAAATCCCAACTGTTAAAAATAATCAGAATTAACAAGAAAGATCGGAAAAAATTGTTGAGTCATAAAACTAATTAGAATTAATAAAAAATGATCCTGAAGATTCAAAAATGATTAGAATAATTCTTGAGTTGTAAAAATTAACAAAAAACGATCCTTGAAGTCCAAAAACGATAAGAAAATAATTATTGACTATCAAAAATAATTAGAATTAACACAAAATGATCCTGAAGATTCAAAAAGTATCAGAATTATTCTTGACTGTTACAAATTCACAAAAAATGATCTTTGAAGTCCAAAAACGATCATTAAATAATTCCTGACTGTTCAAAATAATCAAAATTAACAAAAAATAATCAAAATTACCAAAAAATGATCATAAAAAATTCTTGACAGTTAAAAATAATCAGAATTAACAAAAAATGATCCTGAATATTTAAAAAGTATCAGAATAATTTTTGACTGTTACAAATTCACAAAAAATGATCCTTGAAGTCCAAAACGATCATTAAATAATTCCTGACTGTTAAAAATAATCAAAATTAACAAAAATGATCATAAAAAATTGTTGACTCTTAAAAATAATTAGAATTAACAAAAATTGATCCAGAAGGTTCAAAAAATAAACATAAAATAATTGTTAGCTCTTAAAAATAATTAGAATGAACAAAAAATGATCCTTGAAGTCCAAAAAATCAGAATTAACAAAAAATGATCCTGAAGATTCAAAAAATGATCAGAAAATAATTATCGAGTGTTAAAACTAATCAAAATTAATAAAAAATGATTCGGAAAATCCTGAATTCATCAAAAAATAATTGTTGACTCTTAAAAATAATTAGAATTAACAAAAAATGATCCTGAAGATTCAAAAAGTAGCAGAATAATTCTTGAGTGTTAAAAATTAACAAAAATTGATCCTTCAAGTCCAAAATGGATCATAAAATAATTCTTGACTGTTCAAAATAATCAGAATTAACAAAAAATGATCCCGAAGGTTCAAAAAATGATCATAAAATAATTATCGACTGTTAAAATTATTCAAAATTAATAAAAAATGATCCTGAAAATCCTGAATTCATCAGAAAATAATTGTTGACTCTTAAAAATAATTAGAATGAACAAAAAATGATCCTGAAGATTCAAAAATGATTAGAATAATTCTTGAGTTGTAAAAATTAACAAAAATTGATCCTTGAAGTCCAAAAACAATCATAAAATAATTCTTGACTGTTAAAAATAATCAGAATTAACAAAAAATGATCAGAAAAAATTGTTGACTGTTAAAAATAATCAGAATTAACAAAAAATGATCAGAAAAAAATTGTTGACTCTTATAAATAATTATGATTTATTTTACCAACATCATCCAGGTATTTTTAATTTCATAAATATTTTACTAGATTTCCAAAAAGAAATATGTGTAAAATTAAACACCTAAAATAAATTTAAAAAAGTTTTTAGAAAAGATGTACAAAGTAGGCAATGTTTTATTGAAAATAATAATATATATCATAATAAATATATAAGTAGATGGAGATTAGTTAAAAACTTAGAATTACGAATATTCTGTAATGTTTAAAAATAAATTTTTCTTTGAAATTTATCTTATTTTTTTTCTACTACAATATTTGTAATTTTATTATATTAAGGTACTATTGTAATTAGTATTCGGAAGACAGGCAGTACTAATCCCCAACCCTTGTGTAAATCGGATTACCTCGTTTTTTTGGCAGAGTTCGTATAGGCCCAAAAATATTATTTCATTAAAGCAATTAATCCTAAATATGGCAATTCTTAAAAAAAAATACAATGCGTTTAGCAACCACAAAAAAACAATGACCCAACTTTATTAAATTTTGGTACAAACAAATATGTTATTTTTATTACAATTATCACAACGATGTATGGTTAATTACATTACATTGTTCTTAATGGATTTTTGTGGTTTGGTTGTAGCATTATTTCGTAATTAAAAACCCTATATGTATACGGTAGAAGTACGTAACCTTACGGGTAATTTTATTGCAACGTTGGTGGTCTTTTACCTGACCACTGCAAATTGAACTGATAAGTGTCCGACAGAAGCGAATGTCTAAAAAATTCTGCGCTTGTTAAGCACCGTCAGTAATGCAATACTGAATTATTAAATAATACTGAAGTTATGGTATATCCCTTTTCATAGAGACTCATAATCAGGGAAGTCTAGAAATTATATTCACAAGATAAAAAATTACGGTGAGGTAATAAATTTTGTGAAAAACGTCGATGAATAATTCCTCTCAATATAAATTTTCATTAAATTTGACGACTAGACTGAAATTTAATTCTACTGACTCCGTTTCTGGATTTCAGCCCATTTCCAAAAAAAAAAATACATACATCATTCATTTTTTAGTTGAAAAATATTTCTTAAGTCGGAGAAATTTTATTTGCTCAATTTTAAAAAATCTCTTAGCATTTAGTAATTAGAGAAAGAATTTTTTTTGGATCTTCTAAATTTTGAATTTATTATATAAAATTATTTAATTAATATTTTTTAAATTTTACCATATTTTTTTAGTTTAAGCGATTTAGAAAAAATGAATAAAGAGTGTATTATAAAAACAGAGTTGCTTAATTTACGAAAAAATTATTCAATCTGAAATTGTTTCCGATACAAAAATAATTCATTTTTTTTTAAAGATTTTCTGTTAAAAATATCTTTAAATTTAGTGATTAGAGAAATAAATTCAAGAGATTAAAAAAAACACAAGATGAATATTTTTTTTTTTTGGTGAGTTTAAAAGCAATTTTAACATTTTGTGCTAAAATAATCCATTTTTTACCTCTCGCCCTTCAGATAAGAGAGGTATAGGAATCATGCTAAAAATTGGGTAGTGAGTTTTCAATTGATAAACACGTTTTGGGGTCCCTAGAATACGATTGTAATATTTTCGCGATGATGTCTGTGTGTGTGTGTGTTAGTGTGTGTGTGTGTTAGTGTGTGTGTGTGTGTTAGTGTGTTAGTGTGTGTGTGTGTTTGGATGGATGTTGTAGTAACGATAACTCAAAAACTACTGAATAAAAAAATTTGAAATTTTGCATACAGGATTCTGATACCCTAGATTAGAGCTGATTAGATTTTGGTGCCAATCGCACAACCGGAAGTGGCAGTTGCTATGGGTAATGACTCCATTATTATACAAAACGGCAATAAAGTTTTACACATATATTTTGTATACCATATAGTTTATTTTCATCTCATTAAAATTTTCGAAACTTTTGCCATTGTTGCCAGATTTACAAAAAAATAATTTTTTTTCATACTTTTTTGTGTCAACCTGTAAATTTTTGATTCAAAAATGGCGAGAGGTCATGTGCTGGCCACATCAGATTTTTTTTATTTAATTTTCTTCAATCTGAAAAATATTTTTCCTTACTTCAGAGAAATTTAATTTAAACGTTTCCCATTTTCCGAAAATATCCCTAAATTTAAAGATTTTCTGTTAAAAATATCTTTAAATTTAGTGATTAGAGAGAAAAATTCAAGAGATTAAAAAAACACATGATGAATAATTTTTTTTGGTGAGTTTAAAAGTAATTTTAACATTTTGTGCTAAAATAATCCATTTTTTTTATTTAATTTTCTTCAATCTGAAAAATATTTTTCCTTACGTCAGAGAAATTTAATTTAAACGTTTCTCAATTTCCGAAAATATCCCTAAATTTAAAGATTTTCTGTTAAAAATATCTTTAAATTTAGTGATTAGAGAAAAAAATTCAAGAGATTAAAAAAACACATGATGAATAATTTTTTTTTGGTGAGTTTAAAAGTAATTTTAACATTTTGTGCTAAAATAATCCATTTTTTTTATTTAATTTTCTTCAATCTGAAAAATATTTTTCCCTACTTCAGAGAAATTTAATTTAAACGTTTCTCAATTTCCGAAAATATCCCTAAATTTAAAGATTTTCTGTTAAAAATATCTTTAAATTTAGTGATTAGAGAAATAAATTCAAGAGATTAAAAAAAACACAAGATGAATATTTTTTTTTTTGGTGAGTTTAAAAGCAATTTTAACATTTTGTGCTAAAATAATCCATTTTTTTTATTTAATTTTCTACAATCTGAAAAATATTTTTCCCTACTTCAGAGAAATTTAATTTAAACGTTTCTCAATTTCCGAAAATATCCCTAAATTTAAAGATTTTCTGTTAAAAATATCTTTAAATTTAGTGATTAGAGAAATAAATTCAAGAGATTAAAAAAAACACAAGATGAATATTTTTTTTTTTGGTGAGTTTAAAAGCAATTTTAACATTTTGTGCTAAAATAATCAATTTTTTTTATTTAATTTTCTTCAATCTGAAAAATATTTTTCCTTACGTCAGAGAAATTTAATTTAAACGTTTCCCAATTTCCGAAAATATCCCTAAATTTAATGATTTTCTGTTAAAAATATCTTTAAATTTAGTGATTAGAGAAAAAAATTCAAGAGATTAAAAAAACACAAGATGAATAATTTTTTTTTGGTGAGTTTAAAAGCAATTTTAACATTTTGTGCTAATATAATCCATTTTTTTTATTTAATTTTCTTCAATCTGAAAAATATTTTTCCTTGCGTCAGAGAAATTTAATTTAAACGTTTCCCAATTTCCGAAAATATCCCTAAATTTAAAGATTTTCCGTTAAAAATATCTTTAAATTTAGTGATTAGAGAAAAAAATTCAAGAGATTAAAAAAACACAAGATGAATAATTTTTTTTTGGTGAGTTTAAAAGCAATTTTAATATCTTGTGCTAAAATAATTTATTTTTTTAATTTAATTTTCTTCAATCTGAAAAATGGTTTATATATTTTTCCTTAAGTCAGAAAAATTTAATTTAAACGTTTCCCAATTTCAGAAAATCTCCCTAAATTTAAGGATTTTTTTAATAAAAATATGACTGAAGGTAGTTGATAAAGTTAGCTAAAGTTAGCATAAAAAATGTATATGCACATAGCAGCACACTCACTGTGTCAAGTTTGAAATGTGCACTTCCTTTCCCCATAGGCCGCCTATTGGGAAGGGAAGTTATAGGCATAAATATCAGAATAAGTAGATTAAAGGAAACAATTAAATAAAACTGAAGCTTTTTGAGGACAACTATCCTTAGGAAGCATGAGAAATAAGATCAACAGCTCTTCAAGTAGATCATCGATTAATGTCACTGTGGGAACTAGTATTATCTGTAAGAACTGAGTGCAGGTTTTTGCACGACTCCTGTAACTTTCCTCTATTCCACTGTTGGAGTTCAGTTATACCATAAAGAAATTTGAAGTTGTTGCTATGATTTTGCATTTGATCAAATCTTTCTGATAAGGAACTAATAGCTCTATCCAAAATTAGATAGAAAAACGGTCTTACCATTCTTAACAGGCTCATCATCATTTTCGTATAAAAACTGTTTGTTTACCTTTCTCGGGCTAATCTTCACCTCGGTTTCAAACTATGAGCGGACATCCAGTTTCTCTGCCAATTCACGTGCATCGGTTATAACACTGTTTAATCCTTCCTCTGATCTCATGCCTTCTAAAAAGCACTATACGCTTCCAATCATGTCAACAGCTACTTGCAAGTTGATAATTTTTCTTTGTAGTTCTTTGCTGACCAAGTTAACTTTAAACAAAAACTCATTAAATTTTTTTTAACTTTTTAGCAATTCCAATAGCAGTGTTTCTACCAAATGCGTCAATCTTTGGGCTACACTAGCTTGATAGACGACATCATACATATATTCAATCTGATACCTTTCAGGTTCTAAGGGTTATTCTGCTCTCCCAACGAGTTTCAGTAAGGAGTTCCACATTCAGCGTTTGGACATTAGCAATCAAGATACTCTACCTATGCGTAGATACTAAGAAAAACTTATAGATTTGCTGTACATTGCTAAAAATAAATATGGCCAATATACATGAAAGGGCAGCATCGTTCGCAACAAGATTTAATGAGTGGCTGCCATAGGGAACAAAAAAGGCTCTAGGGTTGAGATCAATCATTGTTTTTTGAACTCATACATTGTTGGTTTGTAAGTTCATTCAACAAAGTGTTGGTCAAACCTTCACCAGAAGTTTCTGGAACCTCCACAAACCCAAGAAAGTGATCTTTGCATTAAAGAGTTTTTACATCCAGGCCGACAGATAGATGTCCAGACAGGATTTTTTAGCATATTCAGACTTTGGAAGCTCAGAAACGTAGAGAAAAGTGACAAAAAGTGGGGATAACAAAATGTATAAATTAATTGTATTTTATAAAATCATCCTTACAACAGTTTTAAAAAATAACTCTGTTAACTTCTTCAATTCAGGCTAGTCTATAAATGTTAAAATTGCCCGCACTGTATATTGACATAATAATGACTAAAAGATTTTATAAGTAAAGTAAAAATTTGCATTTAAACAAAACAAAAATGTCTTTTGTGGTTGACATGCTTAAATATTCCAGGAAACACTGGTATAATATTATGAAAACAAACAGTTTTATGGATTTCATAGAATTTCTATTAACGAACTGCAAATACAAAAAAAAATAAAAGAAATATTTGATTTAAGTGATGTTTTCAAGAAGTTCGTATTTGCAATTTTTGTAACCATTGTTTGTTTTAGAAATGGGAATAATTCCACCTGAAATACAATACCTTGTTTATTTTGAACCGTAATTTCACAATTTGATACATTAAACTTATGTTTTAGTAATAAATAAAATGTTTCAACAGGTAACCTAGAAAAATATTTTGAGACAGATTTTGTATCAGAGCTGTAATTTTAGTACTAAGGGCGTTATGTATAGGTTATTAAACGAGGGTGACCAAAGGCAATTGAAAGTAACCCAAGGGTATAAACTTCAAGTAATACCCGGGGTGTTACAAATATCATGTCTCATTCTAAACCAAACTACGTTTCTTACATTAACATTAAACCAATAATAACGAAGTTACAAGTGAGTGCAATTTTGTCAATGCTGCTACGCATGCTTTTTTTATGCCTTATATTAAATCGATTGATGTTTTACCCGTTTAAATTGTATTAATAATAGTGAAATTAATAGCTAGTACCTTTAACGAGCAATAACTACAGATCTTGCTTTGCGATGTTGCCAAATAAAGGTTGTCTCATGGCAGGAAACTATTATGGATCAATTAAATATAACAAAACTTGTTCCAAATAGAATTAGAAGTATAGTGTTGGTTTTGGATGGAGTAGAGTAATAAATGAAGAATGAAAAACAAAAACTTTTAAAAAAATATTCTGGAATAAATTAATCAGGACAGTACTTACAAAATTTCCTAAAGTAGAGTTCATTGTCGAAATTTAATTTAAAAAAATCAAATGTGATACATGGTTAGATAGAGAACAAAATGGAGATTTCAAAAATAAAATAAAAAGTACAGATCCGTAATAAAAAAAATGAAGAATGCTCTTTAAAGACGAAATGTCGTGTCGAAAAACTGACTAAGCTATGTTTGTTAAACGGTACTTGGTTTTCAACAAAAAAGATTAAAAAAGTTGTCTTCTATCTTTAAAAATAAAGGTGATAATTAATTAAAAGGAAAATCGTCAACTTTGGTTTTAAGCAAATTTTCTTGGAAACTGGACCTCATATTAAATTTTTTCGAAATCCAGTAAGTTAGTCTTGATAATATGCAACTTTTTTCCTATTTAACCAACTTTGTATCTATAACGGTTAACGAAATCAAAATTGTTAATAACCAAAAGTTAAAAAAACGAACATTTTACATCACACAAATTAAATTATGACAGATAATTTTTTATCTACAGCTGCCACAATTTAATTTATCTAGCTTTGCTTTTTATAAAAAAAGAAGGAAACTTTTATTCCACCTTATGTCCGAAGTATGACATATTTTTATCAATTTCCATTATACATTTTTTTAAAAATTTTAAACTACCAGAGTTAATTTAGTATTAAAATAATTTTTAGAACATTTATCTCACACAAATTAAATTAGGACAGCTATATACTTTTTCTCTACAGCTGAATTAATTTAATTTGTCTAGCTTCGCATTTTATAAAATGAAAACGTTAATTTAGTATTACAATAAATTTCAGAACATTTTACCTTACACAAATTAAATTATGACAGCTGTATTGTTTATCTACAGCTGTCACAATATAATTTGTCTAGCTTTTATTTTTATATAAAAAAATATAAAGTTTCATTGTTGAAAGGAAAAATGGTACAATAGTGTGTAAAATTTAAATCGTTTATTAAAAATTACTTACAGTGTACGTGTACTTCTTGATAAATCCTTAAATAGTCTTTAATAGTCCTATGTAAAAAATTCTAAGAAAATCCTTGTACAGTCCTTAAAAAATTCTTAAATCGTTCTTTTAAAATTACTTAAAAATCATTAAGAAATGACTGAGAATACTTTAAATAC
This sequence comes from Neocrepidodera transversa, assembly GCA_963243735.1. Classification (NCBI taxonomy): domain Eukaryota; kingdom Metazoa; phylum Arthropoda; class Insecta; order Coleoptera; family Chrysomelidae; genus Neocrepidodera; species Neocrepidodera transversa. The sequence goes on from OY725338.1 coordinate 7,837,012, forward strand.
TCCTTGATAAATCCTGAAATACTCTTGAACAATCCTTGAAAAATTCGTAATGAATCCTTGAAAAATCCTAAGAAAATTCTTGTACAGTCCCTAAAAAAATCTTACAACATTCTTCTAAAATTCTTAAAAAGTAAAATAAAAAATCACAAACACTCTTGATCAGTCCTGGAAAAATCCTTAAAAATCCGTAAAGAATCCTTAAAACATATATGAAAAATCCTAATAATGTTTGTACAGTCCTTAAAGAATATCTTAAAATATCCTTTTAAAATTTTTTAAAAAATCCCTGAGATATTATTGACAACTTCTTGATGAATCCTTAAACAATCTTAAACAGTCTTAGAATAATTTTTGGAAAATCCGTGAAGAGTCCTTGAAAATATTTCAAAAAATTTAAGAAAATTCTTATGCATTTCTTAAAAAAAATATTAAATCTCTCTTTTCTTGTTATAATTATTTTAATAAAACATAATTTTTATAATTTTATCTCAATATTTTTCTAGTTTTGGTCCTCTGGTAAAATACTTTAATTTTCCGTTATTTGACTAATAAAAAGAAATTTGATATTCATATTACGTTGATGCTCTTTCAATTGGTGTAAATCACGTATTTATCTCTTTCTATTGTTTAATTATAATTATTTTAATAAAACAGGTTCATTAACGATTTTTTAGTGTTTTTTTTTTACTTTCGGACTACCAGATTTAATTTAGTATTAAAATTAATTTTAGAAAATGTATTTTTACACAAATTTAGTTAAGACAGCTTTATTTTTTATATACAACTGCCATAATTTAATTTGTCTAGCTTTGGTTTTTGTAAGAAAAAACCTACAATTTTATGCCCCCTTATATCCCAAGTTTTATCTATTTCCATTATAGATTTTTTTACTTTCGGACTACCAGAGTTAATTTAGTTTTAAAATAAATTTTATACTCTTTTGTGTGTACGTTTTTTCTGTGCTTTTTTATGTTTTAAATCGAATGATATTTTTTTTCGTTAAATAATAACGAAGTTGCCAATTTTACTTTGTAGGCATTTCACTAATAACAAAATTAGAAGCTAGTGCCCTTTTGTTGATGCCATTACGCATATTATGTGCCGAGTCACATATTCATAATTTATAAAAAATACCACGTTAGCGCAAATGCAATCACACTTATTTGCCGATAATATTGAGCCAAGATAATCATGTTACTATTGGAAACAATTAACTAGAAAGTTCGTTAATTTTCATTACTTTGACAGTACTGCAACAGTACTACAACGTATATATTTTCAAATCAAATAAAGTTTCTCCAGTTAAAATCGGACAAATAATAACGATGTTAAAAACGACTGCCCTTTTGAGACTGTTACTGCGCATAGTTATGCTATATTTATTCTAATTTACTAACAATTTACGTCGTGGTAGATTTGACACCGTTGGAAACTTTTTCAAGTATAGATTTAATTATTTATAAAGTTTAGCGCTTTAGGTCTCCTGTATTATTACTTTTTATTTCTTTTAAACTCTTGTAGGCAATTTTTCTTTAGACATCGTTTTCTCCGTTTGCCATCTCCTCCAAGTATATTTTTTATAATTCAAGAAATGTGTCTCTAATATTTTTGATCTACGCCTGTAAGATACGTTTTTGTTTTTTTATAAAAATAATATATAACTTAGCAATATTATTATTTTTTTCTATTATTTCCAGATAAATTTCAATCAATTGGATTTAAAATAAATCTGGTAAATTTAATTGGTAGTTAAAAATAAAGATTATTTTTAATAAAAATTTTTATATATTATTATTTCTTATCATTTCATAAAATTATATGATGTTTATAAATTAATATTGTTTATATTTTTATTGGGCAAAAATAATTAAAATTTTAAATTACATTTACAAAATTAATTTGAAAAATAAATCTATTTCATGACGCATTTATAACAAATAACAATTCTTAGTAAAAAATAATAATTTTGTAACCCTTCGCCAACGTCTATGTCTTGATTCTTATACTAGATATACATCAGTCGACAATATTCTATGTATGTGTTGAATGGTTACTAGGGTGTGGCGTTAATCCCGTATAAACGCCAATTTTTATAGATAGAAACTTGTTTAGGTAAGTTACCAACCTCAGACTATGAGGAAATATCTTCATATGTTCGGGACACACATTACGGTTTTGCTCGCACTTTATAGCCATTTTATAAAGTAAAAGTTGTAGTTAATTTCTTTTTGGATTGAATGCTTTTTAAAATACAATTCAAGTGACTTTATAAAATACTCGTTCAATAAATTCAGCAAATTTTTGAATATTATTTAGATCAAATTATTATTTATGTTTCGGAACTGCGGCCCATCGAGAGAACACTTTTTGTGAGCATGAATGACTTGTTCGATCCTGACCAAACTTCTCACATACATCTAACAATTTGATCGGGAAAAAAGTTTTCCACTTTAGTTTGTACGGCAGGTACTGGAAGGGCCGGTCCGACCCCGTTCAAATTCAATTGGATTCTTGCTTGGAGGAAACTAACTCAGTAAAGTGAAAATCTGAACTCGATCGGAGCTTTTATTGGAGAGTTATAGTGTTTACATCCAGACAGACGGGATTTTTTTGCATTTTCTGACTCTGGTATGTGACATTTGTCGGTCCTTTTCCTGAGCTATTTTTAACCAAAAAGGCCAAAAAATATGATTCAGCAATATTTTTAGACATGTTTTTAAAAATTTTCTAAATCGTATATCGAGAAAAATATAAAATATAATAAAACAAATCGAATTTTATTAAAAAGGGAATAAAACATACTATGATTTTAAATTTTTGCCAACGAATGAGATGGACTGTAATAAAAAAAAATAACATTGTAGTCTCCTCCCTATTATAAACTAGGTGAAGCTCGTTATAATAATTATTTCAAAATTTAGTCAAAACAAAAATAATCTCCTTTCTAAAAACACCCATGAAATCCAAAAATATAACTCGATGATTCATTAAAGAAATATTTTTAGAAATAATATGTTTAAAAATTATTGAACTCTCATAACAAGAAAAATGTAAGTCATAATAAAACTCCTTTAAAAAGAAAATGAAAAATACAGATTGTAATTTTTTTAAAAAAAATTTTAAAAACACCAAGTGAGAGACTATAATAAAAAAAATCAATATTGTAGTTTCACCCTTTTCTTAAACCTAAAATATTGAAAAAAATATCATTTGTAGCATATTTTGTTGACTTTCAAACTAAATCAAGTTGGTTATGATAACTTTTATAGTTTTCTAGTTTCGAAAAGAAGAAACTTGAATATTATTTTAAAGTTTAGATAAAACAAAAATAATCCCCGTTCAAAAAATATCCATGAAACGAGAATAGAGTAAGAGGAAGAGCTAGGAGAAAAATTTGTTAAAATAAAACGCACCTGTCTTTAGTTTTTGTTCAGTAATAACAAAAAAGTTTTTTTTGAGGAAAATTTGCTATATTTATAGTCTATTGTCTATAAGATAGTAATAGAAACTAAATTATTTTAAGTGAAATAGAAAGCTATTAAGATGGTATATGTGTGATTCTCATGTGTATATTTTTTTTAAATGGATATCTGAACGAACGGAATATAATAACAAATAATCAAGATATAACGGTTTCTCTATTAGAAGTAGTGATATTATCGTCGAAACGCAATCACATACAATTTTTATTCTTCCATTATGCGATGAATCATTTAATATTCACAATAAAAGTCGTGAAAAAATAATGAAGCGACTCTAATTTGAAAGTATCGCTTTTGACCTTCAGATATAATAAAATCTTCGCCATAAATAAATACCCGTGACACCATGTTTTTTAGCGATTGGATGACCAAAAATATAACTGTCAGGTATAAATAATTCTGTTTTTTTTTATTACAAAAGCTCATAAAGGATGTCTCATGATCACTTCAATATGTTAAAGATATTTAGTCAAACAGTCCGCACGTTATTGGTTTTTTCGACATTTTTCCTTATTCAGTTTATGTTAAAATTTATATTTAATAAATAAAATCAGATAGCAGTTTATTACGTTTACATTATACACACACAATCAATACGACAATTCTTCCCGGACAATTATTCCCCGCGACAATCTTTTCTCACGATAATCCATTTCCACGACACTCATTCCCAGCAAGAAACATTTACTAAACAATCTTTCCCGGACAATCATTCCCAAATAATTCTTCCCTAAGACAATTTTACCTCAGATCAATAAAAAACCATAATTTTAATTGCGTATATTTAAAGTCGTATGAAAAATAATAATAGACCGGGGATGAATGGAATTACCAAAGAACAACTAATAAAGGGGAGAGCAAAAATAGGAAACGAAATATAAGAACTAGTATGCCAAATGTGGAAAGCAGAAAAAATGCTCGAAAGATGGAGAGTCACTAATCTTGCCAATTCGAAAGAAGTCTGCAAAAAATACCAAACATCGAGTACAGATACCAGCAAAAATATAGGCGAAAAAACTACCGGGTGAGTACTAAGGGGACTCCAGAATAGGTTCACAGATCAGATATTTGTAATGAAACATATAATGCTGAGGTGTTATGAATATGAGATACCGATGCATATAATTTCGTGAATTTCAAGATTGCATAAGGTGGGAGAAACAAATGATGGTGTTAAAACAACTAAAAGTGCGAATCAATTAGTATGGAAAGAAGGACGTTACAAGACACATGGAATAGAGTAAAAGATAACAAAAGAACCAGTGAAAGCTTTAAGGTACGTCAAGGTCTGAGACAAGGCGACCCACTCTTAACAACACTTTTAACCTGGCCCTAGAATATGTAATTAGGCAAAGTGAAATAAACAGAAAGGGCATTTTATTCAACCAAAGTTATCAGTGTTTTTCATATGCCGATTAAAATTTTGTGGTACAGGATTTTGAGTTGTACCACCTCACCATTAGACCTCATTTGAACTTATGGATAACATTCCGGACTTATTTATTAAGTACTTTAAATTTATAATTTGTGGAGTATTTTTTATTAAAAAATACAAAATAAACTTTTCAAAAAGACTAATACATTTATTTTTCAAAGTAAACATTTAAATTAACAACTACAGAAACATCAGTTCAGATACTTCAAACTAAACTAAAAACAAATCAATATTCTTAAAAACTATAAAAACAAAAATAAATTTTCCTAAAAAAAATCAACAAAAAAAACCAAATAAATATATTGGAAAAAACAGTTTTTCACTTTATTCACCACTATAAGCAGGTCTTTTTAGGTACTCCTTCATTAATTGATTTCGTTTTTCTATCAAACTATTCCTTCTTTTTGTTTAGTTACTTTTTGTTTTTCAATGATAACTCTTTCTTGCTTCAGTACAATTTGTTCTTTGTTGTGTCTTAATCTTTCTTGTCGGATAAGTTCAAGTACATCTGTTCTTTACTTTTTTTAGTGCCAGAGCTGGAAGGTTTGTCTTTTATTTTTTCATATTCATTATTTTCTTGATTGGAATTAGCATTTTCCTTTTCAGGCTGGTTTGTGTTGAAAATTTCGTTATTAATTCAACTAACAGAATCTCTGGATTTATTTTCCTTTGTTTATGAAAAATTTCATTCATTACTTTTTCATTTTTAAAATTTTTTCTTCCTCTTCCAGTTTTATTGTTATTATCTACAAATTTTTTGTAGCTCCTTTCAAGGGTTTTCCACTTATTATTTACTGCTGCCCCAGTCAAAGTTAACTTATATTTTTGATTTAAAACCTGTGCAATCATTTCAAACAGTTTTTTTATGTTTTGATTGACTTTCCTAAGCCATATTCGGGCGGTAGACTGGTTTAAACATATTTCAAACAGTTTAAACTATTCCCATTCGAGTGACCAAACAATGACGTCACGTTGAATTAGTTTTAAACCAGCTGCATCTGTTTTTAAAACGCTAACGTAGTTAGCGAAACGTACGTAGAGTGTTTTAAAAAGTGTAGTTTTGGTTAGTGGTGACGATATTCTTCAACATCTTCTTGACTGAAAAACCAATTGTGTACAATAATCTGTTGTAATTCGACCTCTTCGTTGAATATTTCGATTAGTCGATCCATTTATGTAAACTATTTAACTATAAGAAATCCAGCGCAGACCTCTTTTTCGTAATTTACAATAATTAACTTCAGGTACGAATCTGACATTGACAAACTGAACTGACAACTGCTAGTGATATCACAGTTTTAAAATCATATATTTGAGCATTTCCAATATCTATGACGTAATTTTAAAACTGGTTCTAAAAGTTGTTGAAAATGTTTTTAAATAAAGAGAACGCCCGAATATGGCTATAGTTATTTGATTTGCACATAAAACCACAGAAACAGAAAATTATCTAAGTATATTCTACTTATATTTGTTTGAAGGATGTCCTAAATTTAATTATGATATTCAGCCACAATTACGTTTTAAAAAGTTATCCAGCACACATTTGTTTCGAACTTGCCTAGCACATTTTTCTAACCACGCATTCATACCAGATAATGTCAGTAATAAGTTTGGAACTTGCTATCTGTAAGCTGTTTATTTTACATATATTAAAACCGGTAAATAAGAATTAAAAAAAAAAAAACTTATTGACTTTTAAATAATTATTCAAAAATTTAAAAAAATATTATCTAGACGCTTCTAGTAATAATATCGAATAGAATCTTTTTTTATTTTAGAGAAAATCTTTCCAACAATTCTTTTTCTAACGGAACCACAACAAGAGAATGCCACTGCATACACTGCATAAGCGTCCATGAATGCTGTAAGGGAAAAGTATCTTTCGGATTGGTGACTTACCCTGGCCAACAAAATCACCGGATCTGTGTTCGTTTAACTTTTTTTATACCAGGTATTCAGGTATAAATTGCCGGATCTCTGCAACCGTGTTTTTGAAAAATTGTATCAAAGATGAGAAAAGTGTTTGCATCAAGAAAGTCAGCACTTAAAAAAACTTATTTTAAAAAAATGAAAATCTTGATAAAAATTTTTTAAAAAAACTTTTAACAGGTGAAAATTACCAACGGACACCCTTCATTCACGAATATTTATTCACAAAAATTTATAAATATTTAAATTATTAATATTATTTTAATATAAAATAAATTTCAATTACACTCTGTATAAATAAAGCATAGTAACTTTCAAATTCTCTGTTATTTTATTTGAAGAGATTCTGTCAAGAGATCTACATAGTTGGAAGCTATATTAGGTTAAGGAAAAGACAAAATTGATAGTGTTGTTTTAGTCAACTATGTAGCACCCTATTAGGCGACCACAATTTACAACTATCTTTCATCTTCAACCGTTTCAAATAACTTCTTGTCGTAATTGCATATTATCAGGAAAGTAATAGATTATCTTAATAGCCAATACGGAAATGCAAATTTGATATGTGACTTTTCATTTAACAGCCATTTTGGACTTTCTAATGTAAATGATATAATTGTAGATGTGGGAGTCTGAGAATGATGAACGGTAGTGTTTTAGAAGTGCAATTTCTTTAAGTAAAAGTCGACGATTCTAGTATTATTTTAAGATTAACTGCTATTTAAGTGGCTATAACAGACAATCAATGTGAGATTATTAATTTTGAATTGGTAGTAAAACTTGAAGGCGTACCATCTTCATTTATATTTTTTTTTATTTTAAGTAGGATTTCCTACATGTAATTATTTGGTAATGAACAATTAATAAATACGATTTCTCTAAAAATTTTAAATAGTGAAATTTGCTTCATACGTTCAAATAAAACAAATGTACTGAAGACTATCCCATCACTTTTATAGGCTATGCGTGGTTAACATGCCCATATTTGTAATTAATATGAATGAGTAAAGTAAAAACAAGTCATTAATTTTTAATTTATTTGAGGAAATAAAATATCTATATATTTTGAAACAAAAATTTAAATTTTAATCTAATCAGGAAGAGGAGAAAAGAATTTGAATGACGATCAAGATTGGATGGAATTAAAATCAGTAGAAGTATTTGATCCCGTCGAGAAAAGACGATACAGTGGATAGTGTTTTTGTATAAGAAAATTTGGAAGTACTTCAAACTGGAGGTTCTTCGGACCTTGAAGATGAAACCTTCTTCATACAAGATGATACTACCTAAACACCAAGCACAACCTGGAGTCAAAATCAAACTTTAGCCTTGATTAATATTTTTTCCCTTCATAAGGAGAAATTTAAGAATTTTAAAATAAAAAAGATCGTTGGAAGCTTGTTTCAAAATAACTGGAAAAAATTGGCAAGTTACCTCAAAAATGTGAACCGGATCCCCTTGCTTTACCCTGTTTTCGACCCTTAAGACAGTTGATTCTTCAAAAGAGTAATTTTTGTTAACCTGATCAATTTGTCTGCTACTTTGTACTCCTAGCCATTTCATAGCTTCGAAAAGTTGATATCTACTAACTGCATCATACGCCTGCTTAAATTCTATAAATAGAGCATGTAATTCTGTTTTATGCTCATAACAGGTCATTTAAATTTCCTTTATAGTCAAAACCTGGTCCGTTACCGACCTGTTGCTTCTAAATCCTGCTTGGTACTCCCCTAGTATATTCTCAGCGTACTTATTCAATCGAGCTTTCATTAGTCTTGCCAGGATTTGTATCTAACAATGCAAAGTAGAATTGCTATGACAGTTCTAGGCGACTTCTTATGGAAATTGACATGGGAAGGTCCATTCTAGTAATTTTTTGGCTAACTCAAGGTCACTCGTGACGTCATCAGTCCTTACTGAGCATTATTAGCCATGTGTCCTTTGACCTTGGTGAACTTTTGTGAAATAAAAATTGATCTGCTTTTGATCCGCTTTTGATCAGGTCTCGAACAGGTCTGAAACAGCTGTCGAACAGCTTTCGAACAACTTTTCATCAGAAGTTAACAGAACAGTAATATTATCAAGTAGTGATAATGATTATGTGGATTGGACTAATAGGGCATTGGATGTGATTGAGAATAAAGCTGTTCGAGAACTGTTTAAAGCTGTTTAAAGCTGTTCGAGAGCCGTTCGAGATCTGTTCGAAAGCTGTTTCAAACCTGTTCGAGACCTGATCAAAAGCGGATCAAAAGCAGATCAATTTTTATTTCACAAATGATTTCGCCAAGGTCAAAGTGACTACATCACGAGTGACCTTGAATTAGGCAAAAAATTACCAGAATGGACCTTAGCGGTTTCCCATGTTAATTTCCCTAAGAAGTGGGCTAGAACTGTCATAGCTATTCTACTGTTCTCTCTCCTTTTTTATGCAGAGGGCTTATTAGAGCTATATTCCACTCTTCTGGTATTTTTCTGGGTTCCGTATATCCTATATTTCACTTAACAGTTTTGAAAATTTCTGCTGTTATTTCGTTTTCTCCTGGGGATTTGATGTTTTTCAGATACTTTACAATTTTTACTTGTTGTCTCAATAAAATGTTCCTTCTATCTTTGTAATGTTCTGTAGGTTCTGAAATTAGTTGTCCTCCCTCCCTTAGATTTATAATAAATTTTTCTTCCTTGATATCCTGATTTTATTATCCTTGTTTCCTAATAAAACAATTAAAATCTCTATTTTTAAAGTTTTCTTCTGCATTTTTAAGTTTCTTTTCCATCGCTTCCCTTTTCTTTCGTCTGCACACTGCTTTTAGAACTTTTCTCAATTTTTTGTACTTTTTTTTAACATTATCGTCGGGATTTCTTAATAACAGTTGTCTTGTTTTACTTTTCTGTTCCTCTAATTTTTTATACTCTTCGTTAAATCAGTCTTTGGTTTTGTTCTTTGCTTTCTCCTTCGGCAAGATATTTTTATTCGCATTGTTCTTTTTATTTTATCCCATTTTGCCTGTTATATCTGCGAGTCCTTTATTGACGTTTATTTCATATTTTTTTCTTATCATTTCATTTTTCAAACAGTTTGTGTCGTATTTCCATCCTCTAGTTCTCTTTGGATTATTTTTTATAGTTTCTGTAACATCTTTTAGCAAGTGGAAATAAAAAAATATTATGAAATATTTTTCTAAAATCTAAAATTAACATAAAATTCTCAAAAAAAAAATTCAATATAATAGAATACGGCGCAGGCTATTTTTTTAATTTCAGTCACTAAAAGGAAATAAAGAAAACTTAAGGTTAGTGGTTCAGAAAAAAAAATATTTAGTACAAAACATATTATAGTTACTAGTTATCTATTTAAACTCTGGCCTAGTGGCTCAGAAAAAAATTTATTAAATATAAATCCATCTCTAGTTTCCAGCGATATTATTATGTTGTAAATTCACCCTTTACATCCTCTACGAGGTCTTAATAATTATATTTAAGGTACACTATATTATTATATTGTTTACATTATATTTTATTGCTATAACATCTTTCCACGTATATTCAATTTCACAATTCCATTCTCATTTTATTATTTTTTATTTGTGCTGACTTTCGGTTTTTAGTTGCTAAGTGCACTATGCAATTTTTGTCGAGTTTTGATTGGTTAAAAGTACAAGGCGTCAGTCAGGTGACTAGGGTCGCTAATAAAACCGAAAGTCAGAGCTAAATCGTGGTCATTTTGTCTATTCAAAATCAAACCTAGTGGCTCAGTAAAAACGTTAATTAAGTACAAAACAAAATTTAGTTGTTACTCACGTTAAGTATTTATTCAAACCCAAGCCGAGTGACTTAGAAAAATTTACTTTAATACAAAACAAACTAGTTGCTATTTACGTTAATTGTCCATCCAAACTCAAGGATATTGGGTTTTGGATAACTGAAAAATTATCCAGAATATATAATTCTATTTATATTCCTATTTAAAATCATATGCAAACCTAAATATGTTAAAAATTTTATAATTACGTCACTTAAATTCCTAGCTTTTTTCATATATGTGCCGTCTCTGTTGCTCTCAAGCGAGACGATAAAATTATCTTAACAAAAAAGAATGAAGTCACATTAGGCCATATTTCAAAATAATGATAATATAAAATCCAATATTTCATTGGCTGGTCCTTCGATTATTGGTTGATGTTAACACGTCGACTGCCGTAGTAAATTATTCCAAACTGATATCGATTTTTAATCATATTTGTACAAGTTTAAATAGTACATTATGTATCTAGTAGTAAAAGCAATACACTCCCCGACAACAATGTAAATTTTTGGCCGAGGCGTTAAGCCGAGGCCAACCATTGAGCTATGGAAATGTGCAAAGAGGTACACATATTATTTTTTCTGAAATCAGTTTAGCCTTAATAATTGTACAAATTGCAACTTAATTATAAATATACAAAAATAGTAAAAATAAACGTTCCTTATGTGTAATAATATATTCAATAAATGTTCTTAACGCTGATTGCAGGACTGCAAAAAATTTCCCGTACTCTTTTCACCCCGGGAAAGTTTGTTTCTTATCAACAGGTTAAATTACTAGATTAGCGTATTTTGGGATCTAGAGCTCCGAGAACGTAGGTATTCTGTATAGATTTCAGAAAAAAATTTATTAAAGATATAATAAAAATTTGAATTAGAAATTGTCACGGATTTCTAATTCCAATTTTGTTTTTTAAGTGAAAAATAAATAATAAAATATGCTTTGTTCATTGATATTTTTCAAAAATTATGAATTTTAAAATAATAAGTGCATAATCCTAAATTATAAAATAATTTCTATATATTTAAAAAAATACTTACCAATATAACAGAATTAAATAGTACATCCTTTTTGTTGATAAACTCTGAAAAAAAAGACAAAAATCAGTATTTGAATTTTTTTTTAGAATCGTGAAATGCATACAGAAAGCGAATATGGTATTTATAAAAAAAATTATTACAGCGTATAAACAACAGTGTAAGAAAACGTTTGAAAATGAAACAAAATCGCCAATATAAAATATTAATCTTTTAAGTTATATCTGATGACTTGAAATATAAATAATAGCGTTAAACTTGTCGAATATTTGATCTCCTTGTATTCAAATTGTCATAAATGCTGATTTGTTCGATATATAAACTTCAAATATACGATTTTGAAATTATGATCGTCTTTAAACCATCAGTGAAAGTTTTTAAATATCTCATGCACAAGAATTTTTTTAACGTAGGTAAAAAATTCCTTTTGGACAGTAAACCAATTTCAAAACGCAATTTGTATAAAAGTAGTGCCTTTAGGGTACGATATGTCACCGAATAAGAAACTTATTGTACACTTTTCTCATTTTGCGCCGGCTGCCATATTATTTTTGGTAATAAAGAGAATTATTTTAATTTCTGACTTTTTATTAGCAAATACCTAGTTGCTGATTAGGGCCAAGAAAACCCTTCTGGATGCTAGCGATTTCTTCGATGCCATAACAATCCCTGGAGTATTTTATAATCACTGACGCTGCCCGGTGCAAGTGGTCTTCACACTATAAACAAGGCAATTCGAAATATGGACCAAGGCGCCAAAAACATTTACTAAAAACTACCTTTTTTGATTATTAACGAACTTTATTTTATTTTAATTAGAGCAAAATTTGAACTCAATCTGTGCATAATTGCGGCAGTAATCGTGATGACAAAAAAGTGAAATACAGTGTGATTTACGTAGGCAGTGCATTTAAGGTATTTCAATTTGAAGTAGGATTAGAAATTTGAAATTTTGTGGATTTCTTAGATGTTAACCCACTGGAATAATCTTTACATTCTAATTACTGAAGCCCAAAGTCTAAGTACTAATTTCATGATGGCTCCCGAGTTCCCAGAGTCCAAAAATGCAAAAAAAGAATGCTGACCGAATATCTGTCTGGATGTAAACACTATAACTCTCGAACTAAAGCTCCGATCGAGCTCCGGTTTTCACTTGACTGATTAGTTTTTTCCGGTGAAGAATCTTGTTGAATTTGAGCAGGATCAGACCGGCGCTAACTAAAATGTTTTTCATCGATTTTTATCTATTGTGATCATAGGTGTGAATGCTGGTTTTGTTTCTTGCATGTTGAAATTCCTTAATTTTACAAAATAATTGTTAAATTTAAGAAATTTTAAAGCGTCATTGCCAAATATTTGAAAATTTTCCTAAATCTGGGAATTTTATTACGACACAAGGTGTTAAAATTACTTTAAAACTCACCAACAAAAATGATTCATCTTGTATTGTCATTCATCTCCAAAAGATACAAAAAAAATTTCTTTCTCTAATCACTCAATTGATAGAGATAATTTTTAACAGAAAATCTTTAAATATAGGGAGAACTTCGGAACTTTGGCAATAAAATTTCTCCGATTTAAACAAATATTTAAACATTTTTTAAGATTGAGGAAAACTAAATTAAAAAACGAATGATTTAAGCATCATGTTTGCAATGTTTGTGTCAATGGGCCAAAGTTCATCTATTTAGGTAAATATCGTAGATATTTTTATTGCGACCAATGCAAAAAACAGATTGCGCTGAAAGAAGACATACCAAAATTAATTAAAAAATATCAGGAATTCAGTAAAAATGGTTAAAAAACAAAGAGTCTACACAGAATAATAAAACAGATAATTTTTAGGTACAATTGTCGAAGAACATTAATAACAGATTTGCAATATATTTTGCCTGTAAAATTACAAACTAAAACAATTGTAAAACAGACGAGTAAGTTTTTACTTATTTAAAATTATTTTTAGTAAAAGTGATACGACTAACAACTTTTTTTTCTATATAAATTTCAAATATGTAGCACAGATGCGCTCTTCTAATAAATATTTTAAACATCAAGAAAAAAACCGCATATTTTTAGTTGATGTATTAGGCGAGATCTCGTCCAAAAACGAATAATTATGTTTTGTGGCGCTCTATCCTGTTCTGAGCAGAAAAATTTGGACGAGGTATGATTACTTAAAATTAACAGAAATAATAGTTTTTATACCCAATTTATTAGAATACAAGGACATTTTCCTTGGGTAATTCTCTAACCGGCAACCAGGAAAGTCACGTAGTGTGCGGGCTTAAGAAAATAATAAAAAAATTGGATGAAATGGTAAGAAAATTGAAGAAATGGGAAAATTTATAAAAAAGGATAATAAACAAGAAACTAAAAAGAATAAAATTGAAATGATACAGAAAATTGAAGAGTATACACTGATAGTAAAATAGAAGAAACAAAAAGGAAGGTAAGAATAGAAATAATAGGACGAATTTGCTATACTACAAGAAAAAGAAAGAAAATCTAAAGAAGAAATACAAGTAGAAATTGACAAAGTCAAATTGAAAGTACAAGACACAAGTGAAAGAATGTCAAATTTAGAAAAAAAAATGGATTAGTACAATTACAGGTATAGATGAAAATCTTAATCAAAATATGAGGGCAATAGAAATAAGAATGATAGAAGAACAAAGGAATGGAATATATGGATTGGAGATTAAAATGGAAAAAGTCAAGCAAGAAAGAAATAGAAATAATTAATGATAAAATAAATAAAACTAAAGGTTAAATTAATGAAAATAATAAGCAAACAGAAGAAATTAATAAGAAATTAAAAGAAATTGAACAAAAAGTGAAAAATCTACAAGAAGAATATGTAAAAGAATTAACAAAAATTCAAGAAAAATAAATAAACACTTACTTGATAATAAAAGGGGAACGTAACTTTTAAATCCATTATTATCAATTACATGTAAGTAGTCATCTATAATACTCATCTAGAATAATTATTTTAAATTAAATTAAACGATGGTTATCTATCTAGAAGATATAAAATTTACAAAGGACAGTAAGGTTACAATCTTCATTGTTTTAACTAATTTTTTTTCAGTAAGCATAGAAATTGTTTCGATCTAGAGTCAATAGGTCAAATCGAGTGAAATTTCTCTCCATTTTAGGAAGAACGGAATAATGCATCTGATTTAATTACGATTAACCATACACCAATTAAAGTTAGGTAATTTACTCTTTTACGTTGATAAATAGAGAGTGAATTTTTATAGGTAGCCGTTTGTGTCTTATTAATAAGCGCATTCACTACAATCTGATATGCTACTATGAGAAAATTTAATATTGTATAGGATGATTTATGGTAAAGGCTTTAATTAATTCGCGTACACCAGATTATCTTAAAGTTGTCAGTTTAATAGAATTGAAAAAAAATAACTTTCTAAAACATATAAGTACTACTTTTACACTTAAAGCAAACATAAATAAAATTTAGGTTATGGTTACTTCCAAATAAGTTTTTAATGTATTACAATATCAGAAAACAAATAAATACAAACATGGAAAAAAAGATATAATATTCAACTTTTCACTAACAGCGTAGTACCACTGTCAACGCTCTAAAATTTTATTTTACGATAAAAAGTAAAACCTTTCTCCTTACACTCTCATACCTACTATATTCAAAAATGATGTTACCTATTGTCATATCTCGGAAGAATACAGTGGTGGCGCGAAGGCTAAAAGTAAAGGAATGTAGAGAGGGCTATTTTAGATGCATCTCATTGGTCACGAGCTTTAATTCTTTCTTCCGTTATAAAAATACTATAAATAACCGTTTGTTTAAAATTGTAGATGATTCCGATGAAAGTGTGTTTTTGTGAAATGCAACTCAATATTTGTGATTTAGGATAATTAAATTCAAGAAGCTCCAAAGAGGATACGTCGGGCGAAGACTGGACAGCACCAACGCCCAAGAAACTCTAAGGACCAAATGGACAGTTGACAGGAACAGACGAACAACCCCCTGGAAACCAAAGCAGAAATTCACCCAATCCAACCACAGGATCCTGAGTGAAGCAAGAGAATATATAGATCTCCCAGACGAGCTTCTAGGACTATTGGAGGATGCATCTATAAGCATTAGATAAGCTCGACCGACCACCACCCATGCCGAAGAACCATCACCGCTAAGAGCCTTCCAACCTGGGAGGCTCGTAAATATCAATAAATCACTAATACCATGAATATCTTAAGATAATAAACACTTTCTATTTCAGATCAACAGCTCTCAGTGTATTCCTGAAAAGGAGAATCGTTCTCCTATAGCAAGGTACAAGGAAACACCACACAAAAAGGACAAATTACCGAGGAGGGTTTAGCAGGTATGACCTTGACTCTGATTGCGGAGTGAACAGGGGTGAGTCCAGCACTAGACCGGGTTTTTTCTCTATGAATAGCAACCTTGCCCTTTACCAGACTTGTGTATAATCCTGTCGTTATAAATACCAATGAAGGACGCTGTTATAAGAAACCTCAGACTCTTGAGCTTTTCGCGCATTAAATTTTTTTGTTCTACAGCACCCAATCCTTAATTCTAGTCCCTATATTAGTCTGCAAAAGTTTTTCGCCGGTTGGCTGTTGTATGCTTCGGGTTTTAGCTTAAGCTGACCGAATATAACCTGTCTTTTGCGGCCTAATGTTTCGCAATCT
Source organism: Neocrepidodera transversa (assembly GCA_963243735.1). Taxonomy (NCBI): domain Eukaryota; kingdom Metazoa; phylum Arthropoda; class Insecta; order Coleoptera; family Chrysomelidae; genus Neocrepidodera; species Neocrepidodera transversa. The sequence continues at coordinate 7,853,401 of OY725338.1, forward strand.
GACAATATATGTTTGGCCGTTCCTTTTCCGCATTAATAATAATAATAATAAATCATTTATTATCTGTTTTTGTTTTTATATAATGAGCTATAACTGGTTCAGTTGTGGGAACTCCACTCCTGTTCTACCAAAAGTGCCTTTATATCTATACATCATATTACGAAAATTTAAAAGTAAGGAACAGTAAAATAGAAGAAAGAGAGAGAAGATAAAATGTAATGAAATAGAGAATGAAAACAGGAGGGATAATATAGTATAATGAAATCATTTTGTATGAGTTATAGAAGTTTATTTATTATTGTTATTGTTATAAAGAATAAGAAGAATCTATATTCGAAAGTTTTTATAGTTGAATATAATTATAAATAAATTTAAGTAAAACATTCTGGTATAATCAACAATTTTTGATCGAAATAAAATATAACTAACAAAGAAAAAAATCATTCAGTATATAAAAATTTTTGGACAATATTTAAAAATCAAGTAATGATTTGTCTTTTGAAAATAAAAAGAAAGTGAAGAAGAAACCAGAGAGCAGCTCCAAAGAAGGCAAAGAGGTGATACGAAGAAACATTGAAATATCCCGAGATAAAGAAAAACATCAAGAAAAGGCCGCATCAAAGAAAAAAATTAGCAGGGCACTCAAAATTCAATAATTATTTATATTGTAATAAATTTATGATTTTTTTTCTTATTTAGATTAGAACCCAACCCAAATTTGAGATAGTTTTCAAATTTTATGTAATGATGAAAAGGCAGATCATTACAACAGAAATGGAAAAATAGGTGTGTTCACTGTTTTCCCAACAAACATTTTTTTAATTTATTTTTAAATGTAATCGGAGACAGGTCGGAAAAGTCAGGATTTATGGTATGAATATCATTGATATGCAGATAGCAACGTTGTAAGTAAAACTTCGCTTAAAAAACATTTTGTTAAATTTAGGTATACAAATTGAAGTCTTTTGCCGAATGAATATGAATATCTGTTCTAAAGGTCAATTTACTATGCAGATATGGCGGTGTTTTATATTTTAAAATTTTATGAGCCAAACAATACATATGTAAGTTCTACAGATCCATTTTATGCAGATGTCCTCTAATTGGAAAATCCAAGCAATACTATAGGCGGAAGAGATTCGATGTTTACCAAAAATATGTAATTGAAGAATACTGTCGTTCTTCCAAGAATTATCCTCAGATCACATGCCATACGAAATTGAAGGAGAAATTCAAGTGTAAAGAGGCTAAATTTGATAACTTCCGCACAGTTATTAATACGAATTTTGGAATGCAAAAATGAAAGTGGCAATTCCAAAATAGAAGCAATCACTAACATAATACGATAAAAAATGTAATCGTATAGAAGATATAGGACAAGTTTACGCCACCGATTGACCACCGTCGATTGGCCATCGCCAATTCGCCATAGAAAAAATTCACAAGATAAAAAAAAGCAAAATTATGTTTGATATTATTTATATTATAAAAGTATTTGTACAGAGTGTTTCAAAAGTCTGGAAACGGTCCTGAAATTCAAAAACTACTAAAGCTCAATTATCCAAATTCGGTATTTAGTAATGAAATGTATTTTTTCACATTTTATTGCGCTTAAAATTCAAAAACCTTCGTTTGTTTTTGCTACAGGCGGCCATCTTGATTTTTTTTATAGGTCACTAATCGCCATTTTAAAGGACCAGGCAGCCCGCTTATGGAGAAATGGGTTCCGGTTCATTTGCCTGAATTTTTGGTATGTTGAAGATATCGACTTCCTCAACAATAGTCCATGGGCACAATTCAATGCTATGGCCAGTTTTCATCTTACAGGGTGATGAAATTAAAAAATGGCCATTTTTTAAAACGTATTAAAATGTAATTTTCTCCACGACCATTACTGAATGTATGAATTCTGAAATGATTTTTAATAATAGAATGTAAACATTCACCCTCTAGAGTCTGAATATTTATTCTATAATACTTGCCTCTTATGCATTTTGCATGTATTTTCATTCTTTATCAAGGTAAAGAATGGATTTTCTGTAATCGAAATAAACGATATGGGATTGCCCTGGATTTCAAAAGTGTCACTGTCAGATATAAAATGGCGACGGTAATAATTATTTTCAAATAAGTTTTAATTTATACAAAATAATTAGTGAAAAATCAAGTGAAGTAGATATAGAATTTAATAATATCTGAAATTGCAAATTATGAAAAAACACCAATGCACCAGATTTTAATTTCGGTAAGTGTACCACAGCACTATAAATATTAATACAATGTAATACAAATATGTCAACAAATAACTTGTGTTCAGATTTAAGTTAATTTCGATTTATACTTTTTGATCGTGGAGAAAATATAGTCTGTTACTCGGTCAGAATGAAAAAATTCGACACTCGTGGTTCCTCACACTCGCTTTCGCTCGCGTTCGGAATTTTCCACTCTTGTCGAATTTTTCATTCTAACCTTGTTACAGAATCTACTATTCTTAATGTATTAAGGATTTTTTGCTGTAACAGTATCAAATAATATTGATTTGTGTAGAAAAAGTATTATTTAATACAGGGTGACTCAAAAACTACCAAAAAACAATTTTTAATGCTGTTTATTCTAATTTACAGTGGGAATATAAAAATATTAATATTTGGTCTAAATTTACTTAAGTTGGACTTATTATAAAAAGATCAACACAGAGACAATCTCCGCATACGGCTGCAAAGAAATGAAGACCCTGACATAAGAAATGAAACAATCAGCTAAATAGTGATATCCAACTGTTATACCTTAACGAAGGAAGATTTCCCTATGGGAAGGAGTGGAAAATCCAGGAATAGAAGAAAAATATCTGGATTTTGGTTAGAAATACGAAAAATGTAGACAAGATGCCACCAATTGTGGATAATAACAATATATATTGATAAGAAAATTTAAATATAAATACATCAGGTCATGTCAGATGTCATAGCTAAGATGATCCTGGTTAAATCATGTAAGAAATAAAAAAAAATATTGAGTTTTATCAATTTTGAAAAAAAAATATTTTTTTGAATTGTCAGATGGAAGGAATTGGAATTTTGTACAGATTTAGATTTTGGAATTTATAGAATATTAAAAAATATATGAAATGATGTATTAATACAGAAAATAAAAAAATATATTAAAAAACGGTGAGCTCATATTTTTTAATAAATTTTAAGAAGTAAAAAATAATAGAAATAAAATAATCTAATAAAGTAAGACAAGGAAAGAACAAATAGAATTTCAAAGGCTAGAGAGGAAATTAAATTAACTAGTAGATGAGACAGAGAGGACTAAAATTTGAAAGCAAATAACTACAAGGTGAGACAGAGAAAGGCTGAGGTAGAGAATAAGACCAAGCATTTCTGAAGAAAGAAAAGACAGGAAACATTAAATTTATTAAATTTAATCTAATTTTTAATGTTTGTTTTTAGGGTTCTGTACCCCAAAGGGCCGAAACGGAACCCTATTTCTCTCACTCGCGTGTCCGTCCGTCCGTCTGTCTGTCAAACCAGTCTAGCAGCTAAACCGTTGGAGCTAGAGTCTTTAAATTTTCACAGTATATGCGTCGTTTTAAATGATTTCAAGTGGGGCTCCCATACAGCTAAAGGGGGGCATTGAAAAAAAATTTGGCCTACCCATTCAAGTGAGGTATCGTTGAATAGAGCTCATTGAGTAGATAAAAGCGTTATTTTTTGTTTTAAAAAATATTGCAAAACGTAGGCATGAGAAGCCGCCAAAGTCAGCATTGTTTACAAAATTTTGTTCCGAAGTATTTTTTAACTTTCCATTGACCTACGAACTTGAAATTTGGTGATAATGTTTATTGTTACGTATATTTTACCAACAAATACCATTCCCTCATTTTTAGGGTTCCGTACCTTTGTATTTATGCGAATTGTGATATTCGATATTTTATTATTTTTATCTGTGCAATCATATATGAGTTTTATTAAAAAACGCATTTTTCATCTTATTATTTTTTTCTATCTTTGTCGGTTACGCTGATATTAACAAATTTGTTCGTTGCCTCCCCTACTGTAAAAATGATGTAGAAAAATAAAGATGGTCAGTTAAGGAACACTATAAAAATATAAGAAGATAAGAAGAGGAATTTATTCAGCTTATGTCCATGCATGGAATCCACAAATAAGCATTAACTACATGCGTAAATAATTTGTTACAGATTTGAACAAATACATTCGTTGGAAAACATAATTTATTTAACAGTAGAAACTATTTAACAGCATTTAAAAGAAAAGAAATCCAGATTGTATTAGCAGTGGGCGTAAACAGACAATATAATGAAGAAACTCTATTACATTTCATGTCACAAATTTCACATTCACATCGCAACCAGTCTTAAGTTACAATATACAATTACAGATTTTTTTTTAAAGATATCACGCTTAAGTTAATTAGATTTTTATGTGAAACAGAGAGGCCGCAACGATGCATTTAAAGCGCGCCTCTCAATTAACCTATAGGAAGTTGTAATATCATCTGTTCGGACAGCGAACAAGTCGATGATTTGTTGGAAACGCGACCTATACCAATGGCCTTCAAGGAGACAGGCCAGGCCAGGCCGCACAAAGGAGAAATTACTCTAAAAACACGATCATTACGAATTCATCTTACTTTCTAATGTGGGGGAGTAGACTTATCAGGTTTCCTGCGTTCTTACAGGATGATTTACATATCAATATATAACATGATCAAATTAATATTGCTTAACTTTCATTACATATTGGTTATTAATATTTGGAATTTTCGTCATTAATTTTTTTATCATTTTTTTGATCCATTTTACTTATTCTGATCATTAATTATTTTCTAATCATTTTTGGACCTCCCTTGGATCATTTGGACGCTGTTATGCGTAAATGATCCAGTCCACATGAGAGTAAAATCCAAGTTGCTTGGATCAGTTTTGCTGATTGCATTATCTTTGAATGTTTATTGTGGGCTGGATAACTATTATATTTTTAACAGGATCTTGTACTAAAATGGACTGGATCATTTTTTGTTCATTTTTAAGGATCGAAAATAATTTTTTGTTGCATTTTAACATTGACGTTACATTTTTAATACTTGAAATTCAATCATTTCCTAGGCATTTTTGGACCTCTATGGGATTATTTGTTGTTAATTGTGATCATTCTTAACATTCATGATTTATTTTCTGATATTTTTTTGACCTTAAATATCATTTTTAGGACTAGGATTATTCGGATCTTTGGGATTATTTTTTGATCATTTTTAAGGCTCGAAAATAATTTTTTCTCGCATTTTAACATTTAGGTGAATTTTCTATATTTTTATTAAAGCTTAAATTAATTTTGAGTCATTTTTAATAGTTGAAATGCAATCATTTTCTAATCATTTTTGGACCTCTGTAGGATCATTTGTTGTTAAGTCTGATCATTCTTAGCATTCAAGATTTATTTTTTGATATTTTTTTGACCTCGAAGATCATTTTTAGAATTGATTTTGGACCTTTAGGATCATTTTTAATACTTGAAATTCAATCATTTTCTAAGTATTTTTGGACCTCTATAGGATCATTTGGTGTTAAGTCTGATCATTCTTAGCATTCAAGATTTATTTTTTGATATTTTTTTGACCTCGAAGATCATTTTTAGAATTGATTTTGGACCTTTAGGATCATTTTTAATACTTGAAATTCAATCATTTTCTAAGCATTTTTGGACCTCTATAGGATCATTTGTTGTTAAGTCTGATCATTCTTAGCATTCAAGATTTATTTTTTGATATTTTTTTACCTCGAAGATCATTTTTAGAATTGATTTTGGACCTTTAGAATCATTTTTAATACCTGAAATTCAATTATTTTCTAAGCATTTTTGGACCTCTATAGGATCATTTGTTGTTAAGTCTGATCATTCTTAGCATTCAAGATTTATTTTTTGATATTTTTTTTACCTCGAAAATCATTTTTACAATTGATTTTGGACCTTTAGGATTTTTGAATACCTGAAATTCAATCATTTTCAAAGCATTTTTGGACATCTATAGGATCATTTGTAACATTTAAGATTTATTTTTTGATATTTTCTTGACATCGAAGATCATTTTTAGAATTGTTTTTAGACCTTTAGGATCATTTTTTGTTCATCTTTAAGCTCGAAAATAGTTTTTTTGTTATATTTTAACATTTACGTGATTTTCTATATATTTTTTAAATCTATAGTTTTCAATCATTTTAAAAAGTTCTAATTTTCTAAGCATTTTTTACCTCCTACAATAATTTTTTGTTAATGGATCATTTTTTCATTATTTATGATCATTTTACCCATTTAACAATTAATTTCGAATTCTTTTTGGACCTCAAGGATCAATTTTTGTTAATTTTTAAAGATCGAGAATAATTTTTGGCGCGTTTTGACATTCACGTGAATTTTATAGAATTCTTTAAAGACCAATTTTGTTATGGATCATTTTTAACACATGAAAGTCAATCATTTTCTGATCATTTCCTTCCAGAATATTTTTCTGTTAATGTATAACAACATATAATTATTTTCTGTTTATTTTTGGATCTCTGCAATTATTTTTTATTAATTTTAATCATTTTTAACACTCAAGAATTCACTTTGGGACTTCTAGGATTATTTTTTGCTGATTATGATCATACTTAACGGTGGAAAATTACTTTCTGATCATTTTTTGTTAATTATGGTAACTTAATATTTAACAATTAATTTCTGATTCTTTTTGGACCTGCAGGATGAATTTTTGTTAATTTTTAAAGGTCGATAATAGTTTTTGGCACATTTTAACAATCACGTGAATTTTCTAGAAATCTTTAAAGATCAAGTTTGTTTTGGATTATTTTTAACAGATGAAAATCAATCATTTTCTGATCATATTTTCCCTCTAATTAATTATTTTCTGTTTATTTTTGGATCTCTGCCATCATTTTTTGTTAATTCTGATCACTTTTAACACTCAAGAATTATTTTAATTTATTTTGGGAGTTCTAGAATTATTTTTTGCTGATTATGATCATTCTTAATAGAATATTTTTTGGGGCATTTTAACATTCACATGAATTTTCTAGAATTCTTTAATGATTAAGTTTGTTTTGGATCATTTTTAGAACATGAAAATCAATCATTTTCTGATCATATTTTCCCTCTAGAATATTTTTTTGGTAATGTATAACAACAAATAATTATTTTCTGGTTATTTTTCGATTTCTGTGATCATTTTTTGTTAATTCTGATCACTTTTAACACTCAAGAATTATTTAAATTTATTTTGGGCCTACTAGGATTATTATTTGCTAATTATGATCATTCTTAACGGTGAAAAATTACTTTGTGATAATTTTTTGTTAATTATGATAATTTAACATTTAACAATTAATTTCTGATTCTTTTTGGACTTTCAGGATCAATTTTTGTTAACTTTTCAAGATCGAGACTAGTTTTTGGCGCATTTTAACATGCACGTGCATTTTCTGGAAATCTTTAAAGATCAAGTTTGTTTTGGATCATTTTTAACAGATGAAAATCAATCATTTTCTGATCATATTTTCCCTCTAGAATATTTTTTTGTTAACAGCAAATAATTATTATCTCTTTATTTTTTGATCTCTGCGATCATTTTTTGTTAATTCTGATTACTTTTAACAATCAAGAATTATTTAAATTCATTTTGGGACTTCTAGGATTATTTTTTGCTGATTATGATCATTCTTAACATTGGATAATTACTTTTTGATCATTTTTTGATAATTATCATAACTTAACATTCAACAATTAATTTCTGATTCATTTTGGATCTGCAAGATCAATTTTTATTAATTTTTTAACAAATCAATCATTTTCTGATCATTTTTTCCCTATAGAATATTTTTTTATTAATGTATAACACCAAATAATTATTTTCTATTTATTTTTGGATCTCTGGGATCATTTTTTGTTAATTCTGATCACTTTTAACACTCAAGAATTATTTAAATTCATTTTGAGACTTCTAGGATTATTTTTTGCTGATTATGATCATTTTTAACGGTGGAAAATAACTTTCTGATAATTTTTTGTTAATTATAATTTAACATTTAACAATTAATTTCTGATTATTTTTTTGGACCTGCAGGATCAACTTTTGTTAATTTGTTAACACTCTAGAATTACTTAAATTGATTTTGGGACTTCTGGGCTTATTTTTTTTTGCTGATTATAACCATTCTTAACATTGGAAAATTGCTTTTTGATCATTTTTTGTTAATTATCATAACTTAACATTCAACAATTAATTTCTGATTCGTTTTGGACCTGCAGGATCAATTTTTATTAATTTTTTAACAAATCAATCTCTGGGATCATTTTTTGTTAATTATGACAACTTAACAATTAACAATTAAAAACTTGATTCTTTTTAGACCTGCAGAATCAATTTTTGTTAATTTTTAAAGATCAAGAGTATTTTTTGGCGCATTTTAACATTCGCTGAATTTTGTAGAAATCTTTAAAGATCAAGTTTGTTTTGGATCATTTTTAACACTTGAAAATCAATCGTTTTCTAATCATTTTTTTCCTTTAGAATATTTCGTTGTTAATGTGTAACACCAAATAATTATTTTCTGTTTATTTAATAATCAATTTCGAATTCTTTTTGGACTTTCAAGATCAGTTTTGGTTAATTTTTATAAAGGTTGATTTTTGTTACAATTTAACATTCACATGGGGTTTCTAGATTTTTTAAAGTTGAAGTTGGTTTTGGATCATTTTTAACACGTGACAATCGATCATTTACTGTTAATTTTTTGCTCTAGAATATTTTTTTGTTAATGCATACATGTGTTATATCAAGACAAGGCAGAGAAGAACTAGGAGATAAAACAGGAGATAGAAAGAAACAGAGACATACAATATTCTTAAGAAAAGTGAAACAAAAAAAGACTGACATAATATTGATAGAAGAAATACCAGTGAAAGAATAATATCGAAGAAAGTAAACAGGAGATACAAAACATTAAAATTAATCAAATTGTATTTTTTTTTCTTAAATTTTATAAGCCCTTATTGGGAACCCTTGATAGAATATCTGACTTACCGGGTGGTCCGTATCAGTAAATATTAAATAAATAAAACTAATCAAAAAAACAAGGTTGTTATTACCGTTTGACACTTACCATCAGCAATGTTTGTATTGTATTCTAAATCTCCCGTATTCTATTCTCAGTTCTTATTTACATGACATAAATTGGATATGCGGTTTAAAATTTACATTCAAGTTTTCTTGTCCAGTTGAGTTCATCGCCATACAAACAAACCGGAAATATTTTAGATTAGATTATATCTTTTTAGATTTATACGATTATAAATATACGTTTCATGATAAATGACTTCTTAAAAAAAAAACTAGATCATATACGAGGATACCGCTGAGAATTCCCATCACAACAATACATGATATGTTAATCTAATAGGTCGCCACAGTAATAATAAACAGTTAAATGTTACTAACAATTTGTAAAAAATTATACGGTAGATGGTAGAATGAAAGTATAATAAAATAATAAATGAATAATTTAACATACTTAAAATATTTTTTTTAACATATTCCTCACGTCTAGCCAATATTTCCCACGTTTCACCAAATATTCAACTAAACTAGATTATTAAGCTGGGATGAGTAAGTAGCGGATTTAAAAATCCGGAGGTAGTACAAAAGATCTAATAGAAACTCAAATTAGGAAATTATGAATAGCTCAGGTGACCAGCTATCGATTACTGCAAAGAGAGATCCAAAATTCGAAACCGTTCTTGAATTATCGTTGAAACAGACAGACAGACAGATGGACGGATGGACGGACATTGTAAAGTAAGATTTCGATTTTGTTACATTTAACTACATTTTTTAGAAAATGGTATTTGTGGAACGTAAAAATCTCGTATTTATAATTTCCATGTATATATTGCTAAAGTAGATATGATCTATATATATAGCGGGAAAGTAATGAGAAAAATCTATATGAATACTAAGTAGTGTATTTTCTGTTTAGTATCATTATTTCGATGTTATTATGATTTTCCACTCTTTTAGTAACCAGTCCACTGGACCGAGCGAAAACTGTATACGTTACAGTTTTCAGTTACGGAAACCATCAGAGTGCACTAGATATCCAAGAAGGAAATTATATACCGAGCCATTAGAATTAGTAATTATATTTTTAGATATGACAATGAAATCATTTAATATTTAGAATTCCGTATATGGTATATTGAAGTGAAATAATTTATTTATAATTAGGATCTATAGTAGTATGTATATAATTTATTAAAAAGTTAGACATCAAATTTAGATCTTAACAATAGAACAAGCTATAAATCAAAACCTGTCATTTATGTTATGATCATCGATGTTTAGAAACAAATGCGTGGTGTAAGGCGTTTTAAATCCAAAGTGATTAATTTGTAGTGTTGTGTCGACATTTCATTTATTCAGCTTCACTTTCAAAAGTGACAGATGTTAAACATATCTTTAAAAAACTGTATTTCTTTTGCACTTGGATCAGTTCACTTCTGAACGGGTCAAAACTGACCACGTAAAAATATAAATAAAAAGCGCCTAACGTAGTAGAAGGATAAGGATCCATAATCGCAGAAATTCAATACAATCGGTTACTGAAATTCTGAAAAGAACTGTTTTTTTAACGAAATTGAGTGGAAAACTAAGTAAAACTGATCAGATAACAAGGGGACGAAAGTAATAACAGAACTAATATCAAATTATAAAGAGTGCTTTCCGTAAATCGTCTGGGTTAATCTGGTTACTTTAAATGCGTTCCGTATACACACGAATCCTGAAAAATGAATATTTACGAAACACGGTTACTGAAAATTTATGACATTTGACAAAACCAGAACAACCGTTGATTTTTGTTGGTCGTTCTGGTTTTTATTGACAATATACACCAGAAAAAATGTATCAGCAACTTATAATTCAAAAAATGAACAAACTAAAAATATTGAACACTTGTTTTCTATTTGGCCTACAACAAATCAATTTTTGAGAAATACGCCCGTCTCCTCTGACATTTGACATGTGCCATTTAGCATTCCAAAGATTGTAAATCGATCGGGTCGACCCTCAAAGTCGTCTCAGGCATCAAGCGAGAGGAGTAAAAGAAGAAAACTGAAGAGTATCGAAAAACCAACCCAGGCGGCGCAGACTAAGTTAGAAGAGAGTGGAAAATTTCATTTTTTTTCTAGCATCACCCTGTACGGAAATATTGTCTGATTGGACATCCTATATAATATCTGTATATTTTTGCGTTCTCTATAAATTATAATTATAAATATCCAAAATTTACTTACTTCTTCCTGTGAAGTACAACTTTAGATACATATTTAATTTTGGCCGCCCAGATTTCCCCAAACACCCGTCTGTGCACCGTTTCGTCTTCCATACTGCAAAAGCGACAGTCCGATGTTTGGCTAAGACCTGGCTTCTTCAGATGGTAACGCAGACAACAGTGTCCTGTAAGCAGTCCCATTAAGATGCACAGATCATTTCTACTCCATTCTTGGATCTGGGATAGGGTGCTACTTGATGGTTTGACTACGAACGCCTTCGAGTGAGCTAACCCAGGAATACCTTTCCAGTGCTGGAGAGTTTTCCTCTCGGTATATTTCCAGATAGTACCTTTGGTCCAATGAACTCGCAAGAGTGTCGGATTTGTCGTTGCCCTCCACCTCTTCATGTCCAGGTACCCATACAAGGGTTCCTCTGTTCCTGGTAGCAATTCTATCCTAGGATTAGATGCACTTCCACACCAGCTTCGAATCCAGTGCTTTTAAAGCTGCCTGGCTATCCGATAAAATGTAAATACTTTTGTCGATAAGATGACGGTTTTCCAACTCTTTTGGAATTCTATCGCGCAGATCTCCGCCTAAAAGATTGTAGCATACTTGCCAAGGCTTTCTGTGATGTCAACTCTCGATTTACTGCTGTACACTTCGGCTCCTGCACCACTTGGGTCTTTGAACCATCTGTGTACCATACATAAGCCATTCCTGGAAAGATGATCTGCCCCTTTTCCCATTTATCTCTTCTCGGATGAAGGGCATTAAAGGACTTCTGTATGTGAGTTCTAAAGGAGATCACATCTGAAACCATTCCGACAATATGGTGGGTACTCATCTCTCGCAGCAATCCAGACTGGTTCCATAGCCTCTCCCCACGATTTAACTAGCCACCGACACGACTCTATAGTAGGTCATTCTGGCCTCCTGTTCTAATAGTATACGGAAAGGAGTAATATCTAGCGTTCTTTCCATTGCCGCTGTCGGTGTAGTTGGCATGAGACCTGTAATGGCTACACAAGCTAGTCTCTGAGTCCAGACAATTTAGCCGCCGCAATAGACCCAGGGGGTCAATTCTCGAATGTATGCGGGCTTGTTTTGTATCTGGATTACGCACATTTTTTAAAGAGATGTATTCTCGACAGCGTTTTGACTAAAAAGTATACTATTTTTAAATCGAATATCGCTTACTTTGCAACTAATTTGTGATAGTAGGTAATCGTTTGACAGAAAAAGTCTAGAATTCTTAAAATTACTAATGACGATATAATTAATTTAATGGCAATTGCCGATTTAGAAGAGGCTGAAATGTTATCTAAATTTACATTTCAGATAACCATGATCTAAAATTAACTCGTTTTGCTCAACTTCCTCATATAACTCCACGTTGTGCATGTCATCAGAAATAGCATCTGGAAAATTAAACATCACTTCAGGAGCATGATGTGCCGTAATTGTAGAAGGACCCAAGTTTAAAATTTTTTCTTCTTCATCTCTCCTCCTGTCTTTTGCCTGTGTATTTTTATTTTTGAACCATTGGCTTTCGTTTTGCTCTTCATATTTTGTAAAATCCAAGAAATAATTTTGAAATTAGTTAAAAGTAGTATAATAAAGTAGGTATTTTATTACCTTTCTCCACTTCATTCAATCTTTGGAAACTGGACCAATTGAGTTTAGATTAGTGCTAATTTCTTGCCAACAGTTTTGAACTGTTTTATAAGAAAATTTTGAAGTAAATTTAGAGCTTTAAAGTTTTGTTTTTTTTTTCTAAGTACTCCGTAAGCATTCTCTTTTGTTCGTCACTTTTTATAGATATGACGAATTTTTGTATGAAAATACTGGGTCAGCTATCTGACGGTTTCAACACAAACTGAACAAACGTCAAAATAAAACGTTAAAACTGACAAATTTTTGACAGTTTAGTAGGTATTCTTGAATTTTCCAGCTATATTGCCAAACCGACTGCTCGACTCTTTCATTTTTACATCGCATACGTTGAGTGCAGGTTGGAGAATACAGTAAATTGATTTCATGCGATTATTTTTGAATATTGTGAAAAGTATGGTTTACTTTTCGCACAGATTCGAAAATTGACCACCAGGCTGCTGTACCATATGTGGCCATTGGTTTTATCACTGTTTGACAAATCCAGTAAATCTGCTTAGGGTTCATTCCCCACGATTTGCCGCACATCCTTCTAATATTCCAGAAGGATGTCCTGGCTTTATCTATTGTTTTTTCCAGATGGGAGTTTTATATCTAGGATAATCCCCAGATATTTTACATCCTCCGCAAACGCCTTTCAAAATTGGATGACGTAGCTTATCAAGCTGCTTACTTTTTGTAAAAGGTAAATACTACTAGAAATCAGAATGGTCTGAATGTTTGCTTGGGTAAAAGTGGTCCATTCCTCAATAAGAGCCAATCGGATCTTTCTGCGTCATGTTGGAGCAGGTATGCGACGTCTTTAGCTCCTGCCAGACGTTCATGCTTTACACAAGTAAGTACGTACTGAAGATTTAGTTTGTGCAAACTCGGTTTGTGCGGTTTTACTTGTTCGAGTGGCTAGAGTTCGTTCTGTGCTTCAGTTGAAAATGTATTTCAAACGGTGAGGTTATTAGGTAAAATGAGTAACGTACTAAACTATTCGGAAAAATCTATATTTTGTGTTTCACAGTTATCTGATATTGAGCATAAACGAAAAATAATAAATGAGTAAAAAAAAAATCTCACAGATTTTTTCCCTAAACGTTTAAATGATACCATTTTTTTTTAATTAATATTTTTAGCATTAAATTAAAAGTAATCTGGAAGTCCAGAGTTTTTTAATGTAAATGCCTTCCCCTTATACTTTTTGAGTTATTTACAAAAAACTGGACCATTTTTTTTAAAGTTTTATTTCTTTATAACTGTTTATATGCGAGTCTTTGTTCCCACTTCTATGTACTACTTTTGATAATATACTGTTTTGTTTTTGTCTGTACTACTCAAATTTCCCTGTTTATTACAGCAGAAAAATTTCCGTTATAAGATAATTACACATTCCTGGAAGTTACTTTATCCATTTATATGTTATATGATTCTTACAACTTTTGTTACCTTTCCCACTTCTGATTCTACATAAAAAAGTGTACCATGTAAGTCGAGTGAAAGTTTAATTACAAATGAAGTTCAGTTCAAAATATTTGATTAAAATTATCATTTACAAAAATTTTTATTGGAAGGCAAATTTATATTAGCCGAAAACGGATACAAATTTGGTAAATATATATTTAAATAGAAATCCATTTATTCTCGTTCAATAAATATTAGTAATTTTTTGTTGCTACTTAATTATAGGTAAACAGCTTTTTACTTTTCAATTATGTTTTTCTTCGAAATGATTGATGAACACCTTCGGTTTTTTATACATTTCCTTTCATGCGGATTCCTTTCAATCTAATAAAATTTCATTTACCAAATCGAATCGAATTGACGATGGCAATCATGTTTTCACTTTTTCCTAACTAGGAAATCGTTATTTTCTGATTCAGATGTAAGTGATTCAGTAAATTTGTAATGGACACTTTCCGATTTTAATAGCCGATATGAAGAATATTTTAACACATATGGGTAGTAAATATAGTAGATGACTTGTTAGGTTTAAAATAAATAAAAATTCTCAAAATATATCGATTGGTGCTCAGTTAAAATTTATTTTTATTTAAAACCTTCTCTGTATAAATTAACATTATATCTAATGCTTTTAGAAGTGAAACATCTAAAGCAAGGCAGAAACTAGAGCGGTGGCGGACGCTGTGGCGATGCGGTCACATGGCGAACAAACAAATACGAACACCAACGCATTCAATATTACTATTTACAATCAGTTCAGAATTTTTCACCAATGGATATAGATGAAGGAGCCCAGGTAGTGGACAAAGATGAGGAACCGCAGAGGTATAGAGGTAAGTGTAAAAGTGAACTATTTTTCTCACTCTAACTAAAGTATACAATATACATCTATGTAACGAAGACCATTTATTACTTTTTTGGGGTTGCTGTTCATAGATCTATGACAAAAAATTATTGTTTTAAAGATAAAGAACATTGATTAATAATTGTTGAACGTTGAGTCAATGAATTTTCGCAATGTTATAATGAAGAAAATAATTAATTTTCGATGTTTTGCATTTATTGCTTAATGTTGGCTCGTTCATTATTTTAATGTACTAAGTTATTAGTCTATGATCAAAAATCATTGTATTAATCACCCATTTATAATATTAATATTCAAAAAAAAATTTTTGTGTGTATATTTGAATATGAATTATACTTTATTATTTTAGAATGTGTCAGGGACAGTTTAGTTTAAAAAATTGTGATTTTAAATAAAAGCGGTCACAGAGGGTAAAAGAAATTCATGATTTATGATTAATCTACAATAATATTAATTTGTTTCAGTGGAACACCTGGTTTACTAAAAGCTTAGTTCGAGAATCACGAGATAACCCAATCTCACTACTCAGTTTTATTATATTTAACAGTTACATTAGATTATTCTTGTAGAAACAATTTTAGAATCGTGATTCGATTTGATCAAATCTTAAAGTGTATCCAAATGGATTTTCTTTTAGTGGATATTATTATTTAATTTTATCTCTATAATAAATTTATAAATTCAAACAGATGGATTAATTCACATAAAATAAAAACATATTTTTTAAAGAATTCAATTATATTACAGTTATAAATGTATTTATACATTTAATCGTTTGTTACTTAATTAATGTTGCTGCAAGGTAACATGTTAGATAAAAATATCGATTTATTAAAACAAAAGAATCTTCAAATAATAAATATACATTTAAGACTATTTCTAATCAATATAATTCAAAATAATTTCAAAATTAACACAAAAATAATACAATATTTTTTAACTACTGAAATAGCTATCACACATTTTTCATGCTCGTTTATTATTATACAGTTAGTGACTTATGCCTTCTGGTCTTACTTTTTGATTTTAATCCACTTCAGATGTATAATTAAATATTAGATGATGGTCACGAGGAGTTTAAAAGATGCTATAAAAATAGTTTTAGGTTACTGAACTTTGGGATATTATAAAAACGTTCTACATTTACATAACAAACATTAAATAAATTTTTATGAGATAATTTTATTAGTTTAAAAATTACAAACATTTATTACGAAATGATTACAGGTGAAATGTAAAGCCCAAAATTTTTATCTATTTTTTTATGATTTAGCTTATGTCTAAACGGATAAAAAGTTGATAATTTAAAAGGCAATCAAACAATAACTGTTTAGGATAAATTAGTCCACCCTAGAAAAATTTTGCATTATTTTAAATTCAATTTAAAAATAAATTGACTGGTAAAAACATATATTTTTAATCATGATTAAACTAACATAATTTTTGTCTCGCAATGTATATTTGGACTAGTGAGACCTATTTTATGTTATGGAGTAAACATTCGTGCTTATCTGCTGTTCAATTAATCTCCCAGTAGAATAACTATGATAGTTCAAGGCCACTCCTTATGGAAAATAACATGGGAAATCACTGTTAATTTTTGTCCACGATCAAGGTTCCAATCACCACTAGAAGAGTCTCAATCTGCTTCTAAGGTCCTGATGCGCGTTAGACGAGTTTAAATTAATAAAATATTTATTTCTACTTTTAGATCAAATACTTGCAATAACAATTATTATTTGAATTTCGGCGATAATTGTGAGCAAGTTTTTGATTTTCTAAAATATTAATTTTTTTTTCTAACTCATTTTGTCTTTTAATAAAATAGTTCATCATGATTTGGAAATTTTTATTTAATTCTTTTATTGATTGATATAAATTAATATTTTCTTTTTAATGATCTAAATTCTTAACTTCGTCTCATTCGATTGAATAATTAGAAAAATTTGAAATGGAAGGAGATGATTCCCAAATTATATATCTAAAAGATTCTTTTGTGTTGTTTTTCCAGAAACAGTTAATGAAATATCGATAAATTTAGGTTGCATTCTCCTTCAAATTTTTAATAATAAATTTTCATTGATTATTGAATCTCCAGAAAATCTGATGGTTTTCTGTCATCCAATTCAGTTTTCGATAATAATTTATCTAACCTTTTTTCTTCCGAAAGTGAAAGTCTATGTATTATGGATTTTTTTAAAATGGTGAAAGCATTGTCTTCCGGTGGGTCGGAAATAATATCAAAAATTTTGGTAAAAATGTCTGCTCGTAAATGCGCTATCGCTAAATGAAACTTAATTTTTTCGGAACTAATTTTATGAATGAAAAATTGGCTTTCAATATATTTGAACCACAGATCTGGTTGATGTGTCCAACAGACTAGAAGTTTAACTTTAGAAATATCTTTAACGAATAACTCATTTTGAGCAACAACGGGTTTGTCAATGATATATTATTTGATGTCATTTTAATCGCTACACAAATCTTACCTACAACCGACCCTGTAACGATTCACATAGACAGAGTTTTGAACCACCAAAATCCTGAATTATCTTCAAAATATGTTTGGAATCACGCCAAGGAACTTCCTTGAATCACGTCGAAGAAATTTGTCGGGAAAAATTTGCTTGATCAAGTCGGGAAAATTGCTCGATCACGTCGGGAAAATTTGCTTCATCATGTCGGGAAAATTTGCTTGGTCACGTCTGGGTCACAAATTGTAGGAATGGAATCAGATTAAATTTTATAACTAAATGTTTTTCAATTTTTATTTTCTAAAATATTTGACCTGGGGTATTCCAGTTCGGTCTGAAACCAGCAGAACCACTTGTATTTTTTAAAAAAGAAGAGCACAAAATTTTTTATTGGCGTCCGAAATTAGCACATAAATAGGAGATAACAAAAATGTTTTTTAATATTTGTTTTCTAAAATATTTGACCTGGAGTATTCCAGCTTGGTCTAAAGCCAGCAGAACCACTTGTAATTTTTAAAAGATAAGAGCACAATTTTTTTTATTGGCGTCCGAAATTAGCACATAAATAGCATATAAATCCTGCGCATGTCCCATTAAATTCTGCCGTAGGGGGTATTCCTGCTACATAGACGTGAGTTAGTCCTTTTTAAGATATTTTAGATTTTTCGTGGTTATTAAAGAATAATATAATTCCAACAAAATCGTAAAGAAGCTTACGACTACATCGTAAAATTGTGTTGAAGAAAAGAAAATTTAAGACTGTACTATCGAAAATTATCTTCTATACTCTTTTGTGGAAGTATTTGACAGTTCTGAATTAAATTAGAATAAACAAGGTGGCTGGTTTCAACTGTTTTTTATTTACGGGACTAAAAAATTTTACTCCCTTGAAGTTTTACTCCCAAGTGAGTAAAAGTGACACTTTAATCCCGCAAATGCGGAACTAAAGTACTAGTTTCACTCCCCGCGATGTAAATTTTTTTTTCGCAAAATTCAGTCTAAATTACAAACATGTGAACATATATTTCATTTCAAGAACAAAAAAAATAAAAAAGAAAACTTCGCCTTTGAAGGGTTAAATTTATTAACATTTAGGGTGCAACATGTCAAAAAAATGGTTGCTAACACATTCTATCCCTAAATCATAATTATGGGGTACGTCATACTTTCTCAATTAGTACAATTTTTTTTTTATTTTCGAAAAGAAAATATTTCTGAGATCAGCAAATTTGTAGTCAAGATTCCCAAACTGCTCTCTCTTGGGTCAAACTCACAAAAAAATTCCAGTGACGTCATATACGATCAAAATATATAAATTTATTTAAATATTTCATTAAAAATTTAAAAAACAAATTATTCAATTAGTAAATTATAAATTATATACTATATAAAAATGCAAATAGAATAAACTTTGTTGAAGAAAATGATTTGAATATTTTCAATTTCAGAATTAACGTTTAAAAACAATTTAAAATAAAGCCTGGCAATCAATGTTTTTTTTTAATTGTCTAATAAATAACAGTAAATATTAAGAGACATCAGCAAATTGCATTTGTTTAACATACTATTCCTTTAATGATCAATTAGTTTCTATTCAATTACTAGTACATGGCTAGTAGATTTTTTTATATCTCAAATAAATGCAGTCATTAGGATTGCGTAAGATTATTAGAAATATAAAAAAAGGAAAAGTATTTAAAATATTTATAAGTAATTGTCGACTAAAGATTTAAATAATATCTTAAGAATTAGAAGGTCGATTTCTCCTAGTACCTCTCTGCAATATCATTTTAATAATAATTGACTATGGAAACAAAAAAAGTGTCTTTAATTGTAAATTACATTCACTTACTGCAGTGAAATCTGCAACTCATATGTTTAAAGCGTTTAATGAAGTTTTTGAATGATTATACAACACATTTTGCTTCTCCCTAAGCTGTGTTAATAACATGTGAAAAGGAAGAATGAGTTTTATATTTAGAATTTCTATCCCGGTTTATATTTTACAAATTTAGAATAAAAATAATATTACGAACAATTTGTAAAGCAATTTAAAAAGGGTCATTGAACTTTAGTGTCAAAATTTACAAAGCTGATTTGAACAAATTCTTGTTTTTAATTTAATTTATTTCCAATTATTCTGCAAAAAGTCATAAAATTTAAATTCAAATACACAATTAATTATTTCATTTCGAATCCAGCAGTATATTAATTATGATTTGTTTGTTCACTTCATTTAAAATTTTACTCACTGTTGATTTCACCAAAAGTTGAAATCTTGTTTGCGGATTTTAAATTTATAAAAAGACTAGTTTCGCTTTCGTTTATAAATATGTATTTGGAATATTAAGCTTTTATGTCAAGTTCATTGAGATTTTAACCTATTGACTATTTTTGAGTCAACAAATTTCACAAATTTATGAGAAAGCGTAGTTTTGATTGTATTTTTTTTCTTAAAAATAGTTTTCTGTTGGCTTTTCTGTTTTTTCTTAATTTAATCATTCCAGTTTACTACAATAGTAAAAAACAGGGGAGGAGAAAACACTTATTATTTCCCGCAACGTAATCAAATCAACCAATCAGTTTAAAACATGAAGAAATTAGTAAAAACAGGGAAAAAAAGACGGGGAAGTGGAAAAAAAATTAAACAAAGAAACTAGTAAAAATAATAGAGAAAAAATAGGGTAGGGAAAAGTTGAAAAAAAAATTGAAATATAAAAAACACAGTACTGAAGTAGAGAAAAAAAAGGAGAGGGAAAGTGGTAATTATTATTCCCCCACCCTCTACTATGAGGTTCAGAGAATTTTAATCAATAAATCAGTATGAAACAATGAAATTAGTAAAAATTATCGAAAAAAAATTGGAAATAATACTTTAAAAAAGTAGGCGAGGAAAAGGAGAAAGCAAAAGTGGAAAAAAGTAGGAGTGAAAGTTTGAAAAAAAATGAAATATGAAAAAGACAGCAATAAAGTAGACACAAAGAAGAGGGGAAGTTGTAATTATTATTCCCCCCAAGATCCATAAATCAAGATGAAACAATAAAATTAGTAAAAAGTACTGACATAAAGGGGATAAAAAAAATCAATAAATCAGTTTGAAACAAACAAAATAGTAAAAAGGTACGAACAAAGCGGGAAAGTGAAAAAAAGTTTGAAATAAAAAATTTAAAACAATGAGATTAGTAAAAAAGGGGGAAGTGGAAAAAAGTAGGGAAAAAGTTGAAAACGAAATTTGAACCATAAAAAATATAGTTAAAAAGTAGAGAAATAAATGGGGGAAAGTTAAAAATATCATTTCTCCCACTATCCACCACAAATCAAATTAGTCGATCAGTTTGAAACCAATAAATTAGTACGAGAAAACTGGGGAAGTGGAAAAAAAATTGGAAATAAAAGAATTTTAAACAAAAAAATTAGTAAAAACCAGGCGAAAAAAGGGAAGGGGAAGAAAATGTGGAAAAATGGGAGGGTGAAGTAAAAGTGGAAAAAAGTAGGGAAAAAAAGTCGTTAAAAAAATTTTAAACAAAAAAGACGGTTATAAAGTTGAGGAAAAAAAGGACGGGAAAAACGGTAAACTGGAAAAAAAAGTTGAAAAAAAATTTGAAACTTAAAATAGGACATTAAAGTAATAATTAATTAGTAAGTATGGAAAAATGAGGGTCAAAAAGTAGAAAAAATGAAAGAAAAAAAAGTTGGAAAAATACAGTTTGAAGCATAACGAAAACAGAAAAAATTATCTGTTTATGTATTTTGAATTATAATTACTGAGGTCTGAAAGCCTCAGTATTAATTTCGCGATCGAAAAAAATTTCTTACCCCTACTTTTTTATCACTTCACTTGAAGAGTTCTAAAATGCAAAAAAAATCTTGTCCAGAAGTCTGCCTATTTGGATGTAATTACTATAACTCGAAAAATCCGATCAAGTTCCGGTTTTCACTTCACTAGTTAGTGTTTTCCAGAGAAGGACTCTATTGGTTTTGACTAGGATCGGGCCCGCCCTTCCGGTACCCACCATACACATTAGGTGTTTCGCATAAGAAAATATTTTTCCAGTTCAAATTTTTAGAAATTTTGTCGCCTCACAACAAATACCCTTCATGTAAGTGAGAAATTTTCGCAAGAATTACACTAGTCATTCCGGTACCTGATGGGCCGATGTCAATAAACGGTGTACAACCTTTTGAGCGTCCCTACAAGTTTAGCTCATTTTTTCAAGAAGTTCTTATTATTTATTATTCTATTGTTATCTATTACCTACTGAGTAACGAAAATCTATTGCCCAATAAAAACGTCATAGAAAACTCTTTGATTTTACGTGAACTTTTAGAAAAAAATTCAAGACGAGATACAAAAATAATTGGTAATTAAAGTTAAAAATAAATAAAAAAAAATCATTATTAATCACAAAACTGTATAAAAATATCTGAGGTTTAAAAATTGTTTATAATAAAACAGTTTACAGACGTATAGCGGGAAAGTACTATGTTGACAAGAACCGATATTTGTTTATACGGATTTCTGAATGTTCTTTTTTACGAAGGTTTTATTTTCATGTTCTCTTTGAATAATTTAAAAATAAATTAAAACCGAAAATACAAATTTCATTTCCCTCGTAATTAAAAATAAATAATTAATTTAAATGAACGAGTACCGAACGCATTTGCGCCCCCACCCCATATCTCGGGATACAGAATTTTCCCAATCATGTGCGATACTTCTCTTTTCTTAGGAGCCCAAGGGGAGTCTATGTTCAAGAAAGAGTAGATAAGCACTTGTTCATATCTTAGTTAATATTTATTTACGTTTTTTTTTTGTTTGAATTTAAAAAAAGCCCAAATTTTTTTTTTTTAAATTGGTCTGATATTGAATTTGTTTTTAACTAAATAATTAAAAAAAAAGTCACTTAAATACAAAATAAAGCCATTGAAACAATTATTGTCATTAAACTTTTTTTAATGGAATTTCAATGCCATTTTATGTAAATATATAAATTACTTAGTTAAAAATAGTATAAAAGGAAATTGTATGATTCATCAACAATTAATTCTGTCTGAGTCGATTTAAAGTTATAATTGAATTGTAAATCACTTTAACATTATTTCTTTTCTGTAATGACTTATTCCCCATTACTGGTATTTGTAACAATAGATGAACGACCCCTCCAAAACCAAACTTATTGACGTTTTCGAAACTCCATCGTTTGCTTGAGGTATTTTACTCCAGTTAGTAAATGTATCGACACTTTTTGGATCCTATAACTTCTTATACAGGGTCATCCCCAAAGTACTTAGATGGCCATGACTTCAAATCTAGATGTATTTTTTAATGCTGAACAACTTTTCTAAATAACATTTCCCTAGATTTTTCAAAATAAGGGTACTTTACTCCGGCTGTCTCAAAATCAAATTTTTAAAGAGTCCTCGTATATTACGTGTGTTTTAGTATATTTTGTTGGTGCATGTTTGGTTTTAGGGGATAATAATAATAACTCAAAGAACCCTTAAAAAATAAGTTTCCCATATGGGACTCTGTATATAATCCAGGATCGTGTAATTTCGAACATACAGTGAGTATTAAAAATCTGCACAACGCCAAAAATATTTATATCATCCATATTTTACAATATTTTATTCTTCATAAAAGGGCTTCATGTAGAATCCAATAATTAATAGATGATTAGATTTGAATAATTACAATGTGACGTTTTTGTTTGACTTTCTCGCTATATATTATCTAATATACATATAAAAATTAATGTTATTTCGTATTTTATGAACTGCCTTACCATTCATCCGATTGCGATGAAAATTTAAGAGGTTGTTCTGTGTGCGAACACTCTAACACACCTCCAGGCATGCATGTCTCTATAATCGGCCACTGAATGATAGAAATGACGCGAAACCTGAAAACGACGGTGCGGACCTTCTATGGCCCATAGCGCAAAATCCTAACGGTAGATTTTTTTGGGCCCACCTTTTTTGATCAGGATGTTAAGATCTACAATTTCCACCAAAAATTAGACCTTGGGACTGAAACCATTTTTCCATAGCAAAAATCACAGTACACGGAAATAACCAATCAATCAAACCGTATATGCAAATATATTCAGGAAAATATTGAAGTCTGTTACAACTTGTGTTATTAGTCTAAAAATCTCGAAAACAACAACAAAGTTTAAGTAAAGAGTAAGTACCATGTATTTCACAGTACCAATAATTAACTACAATATTATTACGAATTGATTTTAATGAATAAGTATTTATCATAGAATAAAAATATAAGAACAAAAGCAAGTTCTTATTATCGAATTTTTTTAAATGAAAGAAAATACTTCTATAGAAAAATGTTGTTTTTTTAACTAATGAATAATGGACCTAAAAATTCTTTGTTTTTCAACTGTAGCTAAAAAAAATAAAATGATATGATTTGATATATTTCATTCTTTCGTATTATATTGAATTTAAGTTACTACAAATAGTGAAAAATGATATAATAAAATTGACATCATAATACATTAAATTTAAGTAATCAAAGTCAGATAGTTAAACAGGGAATAGAGTGTTAATAAAACTAAGCTAAGGTTGCGATATCAATGAAAATCTAGTGGTAAAAAAATTGAAAAGGGAAGAAAAATAATAAACAGATTGTTGTCAATTTTTGAAAATAGATATATGAGGAATTCAAATTTAAGATTTATAAAAAAGGGTTTTATTGAAAAAATTTTTGTGTTGAAATATGAGATGGAAATTATATACCAATACTATTGAAGCCTGAATTTTATTTCTTTAAAAGAAAAGGTATAAAAATTTAATTTATAAAGGAAGAGAAATCAAAGGTTATTACTGGGTGAAATTAACAGGAAATAAGGAGAAGCAGCCAATAAAACAAAGTGGGAAGATATTGGTTTAGCAGTAAATTTATATAAAAGAAAATACAAGAAGAAGAGAGAGATAACAGGATAAACAAAATTTGTATTTTTTTTGTAATTTTTAAATTGAGATAGTGTAAATACAGTCATTAAATTCTGTACTTTATCAACTATAGATAAAGAGGGAAATGCCGAATAAAGAGCCGCTCAATATATTGCACATATTTTAAGTGCGAAAAGCGCTTTTATCAATTCAAATTCCACGTGGAGTAGTGGCCAATAGAGAAGCGATTATAGCGATTTTTCCATTGACATATACTCATGGACATGCTAAGCGGTGATAAAGATGCTATTTCGAGAGAAAGAGATGAAACGAAGGTTCGGTCAATCTCTATCTCTGTTAAAACAGTATCATAGTTAGGACGCCTTGCTCCTATCTTTAGAGAAGTTTGTTTAAACTTATCAAATAAATTTTGAAATTTCAATGAGCTGTGTATATGTACAAACTGATACGACAGTATACAGTGTGGGGGGGGGTACTTTACGTTACAAGTCAGGTAGGTAGAGTTTGTTTAACCATCCTTTGCCGTTGCGTCATACATTATCCATCTCGATCTCTCCATCATTAAATGGATGAGAGGGAATTCTGACGTCATTGACGTATTTCTTAATTAATTCAGATTATTTATTTATTACTTTTGACAGTTAAGTTGTCATATTTTGATTTTTTGAGTATTTTTGATTATTTCCGCCTTTTTCAATTAATTATTCATTGTCAAAATGCCTTCCCGGTATAATAAGAAAGGGCAAAGTTTAATTTTGAAGTTGATTAATTACTTTTCAAGAGAAAGATATGCTGGAAAACCGCTTTTGCCGTTAAATGCAGTCTACAACGTAAGTATCTAGCTGTATTATGTAAAATGTAACTATTTATTGATTTGATTTTATTATATTTTATAGCATGTTGCTGATGCTCTAGACATATCTATTAGAACCATTCAAAAAATAGTTACTAGTGGAATAGAAACAGATAAAGGCTACAAAATCAAAGTTCATGCTGGACATGGTTCATGGAAGCACTATTTCAGGCACACAAATCAATTAATTAATAATGACTGGGAAAAAGAAAAATACATTGATGCATCTCATTTTCTTCCTGTTCTCATAGATCTGAATGCATTGGACTCCCAGAGTGATGATGAAGCTTAGATTTTGCAGTTTATTTCATTACATGCTATTTTAGTTTCCGTTTCTTATCCGTTTTTTCGTTCTTTTTTCCTATTTGTATTGGGAGTTTTTTCAGAAATAAATTTATTTATTGCCTGTTTTCTCCAATACATGTGTTTTTATTTTCATTTTTTAGGAATACTTACGAAAGTATTTCTCACAATGACACAGACAATAATTACTATACAATTTTTAAAAATATGAATAGTTATATCCCCAAACTAGAAATTTGAATCAAATTAGTTAAAAAAAGGAGGCTTCAAGTTAAAAAAAAAAACTAAATTATGTAAAAATGTACGCAACCCATAAAGCAAAATGCAATTTTCGGCATTACCAATTTATTAATACAAACACACCTTAACATTGGTCATTGAAAACAATCCTAAACATATGTCAGTAGTTATATTTTAATTTTGAGGTTATGTGTAAAATGACATTCAAACAATATACGACAAACGTAAAACAGCAGAATACGTCACCGATTATGACGTAACGGCAAAGGATGGTTAAACAAACTCTAACTTATTACAGCACGAGACGACGCAGGAGGTACCCCCCCCCCCCTGTACACTCTCGTATCAGTTTGTACATATATACAGCTCATTGAAATTTCACCTAAAGGATCTGTATCGTATGGTATTTTATTTCATCTTGATTAAAATTAAAAAAATAGTTCATAATTTGACATCACAATTTGACATTACAATTGAACCTTTGATTTTCAGAGTTACATATGATTGCTATTTGCTTGTCACTGTCAATTAAAAAATATTTGCGTTTGAAATTATGGATCGTTCTAAAATCAAAACAATGTTGCTAGGCAAAAACATTACGGTACCTGATACTGTAATGTTTCATTTACCGGCCGCAAATGAGTACCGGGGAAGTAGATTTACTGGATGTATTTAGTTTCGTATAAATTTGTTTGTAGATTCTGATGATTTTTTTGGTGTTGTAAATGCAGTTAGGTCTATATAGTTTAATAATATAGTTATAGAAAATGAAAATCCAAACCCAGATCTACAAGCTTCAGCTTGTCAGAATTTGAATGGGAAGACACGCCTAGTGACTTAAATGCTTTGAAACAATTTGAAAAAATAACTACTACATATCAACCAGTTAAAAATCTCTTAAGGTGCGTCCACACTGATGCGCTGCGCCGTGCGAAACGTTCGCGAACGTTACCAAACAATTTGCTTGTGAAACGTCCAAACTGCTGCTCGTTTGTGTTTGTGAAGGTTCTAGTTTTATCCTGCGCCTTTTAATACATTTTCGTATCATTATGGACGACGAATCTGTTGCTATTGCTTGTGCTGCGTTTATTGTAATTTCTGGATTATCAAAAAAGCCAAAAAGAAAATTTTCAAGAAAACGCCGTTACTAGATGACACAGTTATTTAAGAGTAGGAAGAGTGGAAGTGATTTGCTAAATGATCTAGCTATACAAGACACAGGCCAAAAATAAAAAAAATACTAATTTTAGAAAGTACATTCCAGTTACCGAAAGATGAGCTGTAACTCTCCGATGCTTGACAACATACACCATACACCAGCTTGATATATACTTTTATGATTTCTAAGCAATGTATATCAACCCTAATATCCGAAGTTTATTATTATTTCGCAGAATAGCCATTTGTGGGATCCCATAATTCGGGTTTTATTTCATATAACCGATCAATTTTATACGATGAAATAAAACAATTTAATTTGTTTAAATCTTCATTATTTGAAGTAAGTTCAATATAGAACCGTGACTCGTTTCGCTAACACAGTAGCTTTCTCAAACGGGTGAAGGTATAATGAACAAATTTTTAATTTATACAGTGCATTAATAGGTTACTGATAAAAGAATTATAATCTAATTTACATGGAAAAAGTATGAAACAAAATTTTTACTTAGAAATTCAATCAAAAAGGTATTATAATATAATTTACATGGCAATTAACTAAACTTGGGAAATCCATTCACAACAATCTTACCGGGTCCTTTCTAGGTAAAAAGGTTTAATAATGGGGAATTATTGATGTCTCTTTGGTCGTTAAGAAGATTTGTTTTTGTTAATCTCGAGAGCTTCTAAAAGATTTATTTTGAAGGATTTAGATTCTATATGCCAAATTTCAAAATTTGAATCAAAAGTATGTTGATTTGCTAATAAATGATTTGAGTAATTGGAATCTAATTTTTGGTTGTCATAGCTGCGTTTATGTTCTGAAATTCTAGTTTTAAAATTTCTAAAAGTTCTCCCTATATAAATGTTATCACAGTTGTCATTACCACATTTTAATTTATAGACTCCTGATTTGTTTAATTTTGAAGATTTAGATTTGTTCTTTTTAATGAATTTGGATCAATTTTAATATTTTTTCGTGGTCACAGTCACCCATATTTTTCAATTTTTAATAGTTTTAAACAATTTATAACAATTAAACAATTGAAAATTGTGCACGCATTAAAGAAATGTTCACCAAAATAAATAGACCAAACTGAACAACGTTCGTTGAGCACATTTTTCAGATGTACTGACTCCTGATAGATCGTGCTTGTTCGTGTGCGTTCTTACACGTTCGTGCGCAGTTTGATGTCCACACCGACTAAAAATTCAATGATTGGCGCGGCGTAGCGCATCAGTGTAGACGCACCTTTAGATGAATCGATGATTTTGTGTATGGAGTGGTTAGTTGTCCGGAAATATATTAAAAATAAACGCCACAAATATGGCATAAAGTTGTATGTTCTTACGGAGTTTGATGAAATGGTGTTGAATATGCTTGTATATATAGGGATGTAAAAGGACATTCTAGGAAGATACAGCAAGCGCCAATTAGGAAGAGATTGCGTAGATCCTAAAATATATTATACTCCGTCCAGAACTGCGCGGCTAGATACGATGATGTACCGTAGATCCCGAAATTTGTCGTATTCCGCCCAATAGTCGTATTCCGCCCAATACTGCGCTCTTTCTAGTTGGCGAATACAGTTTTCCTTGATAATTTTATAACGGTCTCGATTTATCAAAACAACTTATTGTGCAGGAACACTAAATGTTAAGCGAATAGGCATTCCCAAAGAAGTTAAGGAATCAAGGTTAATTAGAGGTGAATGTGTATCGTAGAGGAATCTTATTTGGAAAACAAAAAGATAAACGGGAATTTTACATTTCCACAAAATTTCCAAACGATTTGATGAGGTTGAAAATAAAAGAGGTCAACAAACAATTAAACCTTTACCGATAATTAAGTATAATGAGAATATGTGTGGAGTAGACCATAAAGATCAGATGCTTGCCTTTTATCCTTGCGAAAGAAAAACTCTGATACAAAACAATTGCTATTCACATAATTCAAGTACTTCTATTGAATTCGTATAAATTGTACATACGTTATGGTAGATTTATACAACATTCGCGTAGGTTTAGTCTTAGTCTTAGTTATAAACTTAAGAGTAACTAGAAATTAAATCATCGTAATCAAATGAAACCGTTTATACAATAAATTTAGTCTTAAGCATAAGCATAAGAAATGACCTTGAAAGTTGGTTAACTTTTATCTTTTATGCTTACGCTTATGTCTGGCCAGCATATGCACATGTGTTAAACCAAATTTCTACTAGCCCAAATAGCCCTTTCAGTGCCATTACATTCATTTTATTAGGCTTAAAACAAAGCTGGGTAAATACTTATTACTAAACGTAAAACTAAGACTAAACCTATGTCATGCTTAAGACTATGCAAATGTTGTATAAATCTACCATTATTCTAGAGAAAAAATGCTACTTTATGAATTTCGATTACAAGTTATTTGAATAGTTTTAGTCACTTAGGGCTGGTTTTAAATACAGCATTCCTGTGTTGTGACACGAAAAAATACTGAAAATTATGAAAAATGGATATTTTCAAGTGATGCTATGAATTTCCGTTTATTTTCGATAATTTTTCGAAAGAATATTCAATTCTTTATTTACTGGGTAATTGTAGTCACTGAAATCCGTTCTGAATACCAAAGTTCTAAAGGGTTCTGTAAGAAATTTGATATTTTGACTCATTTGATTCCATTTCTAACATTCTTAAATATTGCACTCACTTTGGGTGGTTTTCGAAATGGCGCCCCAGAGTTCTAAGTCCAAAATGTGTTTTAACTGATTAAATAAGAACAGATCTAGAGAGTACTGTAACATTTTTTACAACATTTCATATTTCATTGTATTTGTTTAATTTTGGCTATTTTCTTACTTCTTAGACACTTAGGGTGGTTTTCGCAACAGCACCAGAGTTCTGGGTTGAAAAATAATTTTCAGCGCTAAAATACAAGTGTTTTAGAGGATGCTATTTTTTCCAAAATTCTATATGTCATTTTTTTTGGTTCAATTATGGCCATTTTTGGAGTTATGATACACTTAGGGGTGGAATTCTTAAGACCATCCAAGAGTTCTAAGCCGGAAATGAGTTTTTAATCATACAATACTGAGAGTTCTGTGGGGTGTTGCAAAATTCTCTACAACATTTCGGCTTTTATTGAATTTATTTAATTTTGCCTATTTTTGTACTTTGTGGGTGGTATTCGTAAGACCAGCGCCCCAGAATTCTACACCGGAAAAGAGATGTTAATGCTATAATACTAAGAGTTCTATGGGGTGCTGCAACATTTCCTATTTTATTTTTATAAAACTTTAAACCTCTTTATCTTGAACAGATTAAGTGACCCGTAACTCCTCTCTTACACGAAAGAAGTGAGCCATGAAATTAACACAAAAAATTTTGTTTTCTGGTTTGCAAAAATTCATAGAACTCTTCGCAAAAATCAACGAGAACTCTAAAACTATTCCTTTCTAAGATATTCATCGAGCTAGAACTATTTTTCCTCACAAAGGGGGTGCAGCATAAAGTTGGCACCTCAAATTTTTTTTTGCAATTTCCGAAAACTCCTAGAACTCTTTTGCAAAACCTACCGAGCACTCTAGAAGTCTTTATTGTTCAGATATCTATTCACCTAGAACTCTTTTTTCTCACAAAAGGGGTGCGGCATTCAGTTAGCACCCCAAAATTTGTTTTTTAAAAATTTCGCAAAAAATTGCGGAACTCTATCTGCACCCCGTCGAGAACTCTAGAACTCTTCTAGACGAGTCCAGAACTTCCGGAAATTGGGGTGTCAACTTCCGGATCGTTTTTTTTTTTGTTATTTTTGTTCGTTAAAATAAACATTTATATTAACAGAATTACTATTAATTTTGAATTGACATGTTAAAACTCGCTTTCAATTTTTTTTATAAATTTTTTTAAATGAAATTTTTTTTTATTCTATGTAATAAAATGTCTGCAATTAGATAATTGACGTTTTTTAGACAATAATGAGAGGACGCGAATTCGCGTCCTTCAGCATATGCTGAAGACGTAAATTCGCGTCTTTTATGACAGAGCAATGACATAATATTAAATACATCAGTACTTTGAATTAAAAGTTTAAAATTTGAAAAAAAACCATTGTTAGCACGTGTAAAAAGGGCGCGTCTGTGTTACATTTTTCAAATTTATCTGGAGAAAAAGTTGATAGTCGTATTAAGTACTTTTACTAAAAATATTTTTAAAAAAAACCTACAGACGTGCTCTAAAGAATTAAATACAGAACCGATTGGTGAAAATCGAAGCTTCCTATCTGTAATTTTAAGGGCGCGCCCGACCAAAAACCATTTAAGTCAAGATGACATATGATATTGAAGCATTATAACTAAAACCGTCAACAGGTGGTTTTTTCGTTGTTATAATAATTATATTTTTAATGCGTTGAATAAAAACTTTTCCACTTTTTAATTAAAATTAACAAATCTATCATCAATATAGGTAAAAGACTACATTTAATTACAACATGTGCACGAGTTAAGATATGTTGTCTTTAGTGGTATACTAACAATATAGAATTTGTTTTTCAAATTCTCGGGTTCAGATATAGAAACGGTTAATCTTTATTAAAATTGGCCTGATTATGGGTTTTATTAATTATTTAATAAAAACAGAATAAATAAACATTTTCACTATTATGATTAAAAACATAGATATGTACCTCTCTCTGTACAACTCTTATTCAGTTATCCAAATGCATCACTTGAATCACTTTTGCATCCCCTTTAAAATTTCACTAAAGTTTTAATCAGCGAGGGGATTGCACTCACTACACTCAAATCCAATAATATCGTATCTGTCTGTGGTCCTTGTAGAGTTGCACTTCATTCACATGACTCCCACGAAACAACAAAACGCACCAGTGAACGTCGTTGAAGACCGGACTGTCGACTGACTGAAACAGCGAAAGCTCTCATGTGCTGGCGATTCGATGGCAATACGATGGCATCGGCATGCCGCCCGAGGCTGAAAAGAGATGGACGATGGACCGCCGCCGACTGTGGGGATCCAGTCGGATCGAAATAACAGACCACTACTGATCAGAATGGATAATGATGAAGGTGTCAGTTCTGATATCGACGATTTTTTCCAACATTGTTTCATCACCCGATAATATCAATACTAGTATTTAATTTTTCTAAAACAATATGTTGCTTCATGTATGAAGTACATTTCTAACAATCATTTTTTTAATTAAACTTTTCAAAGCAACAACAATACGTATGTTAACGATCTAGTAAAGAATTTCCTGACCAACACGTGTAAAAATCACTAAGGTGAATGTGATACAATGAACATAATTGTAGTGTTACTCTTATTTTTTATCTAAATAGTCATTAATTAATCTTTTAATTATACTCTATTTATCTTTAATCGACTAGTATTTTTTCCTATTACAATTTTTTTAGATGAGTTGGTGTTACGTTTTCTTGTGCCACCCTGTATTTTCATTCTTCCTCTACTCCGTATATTTTATAGTTTCATATTCGCTTGATGTTCCCTTTCCTATTTCTTCGCGTCATCCCCTCTTCTCTTGGCATTCTTATAAAAATACCTACCCGTGCTAAGAACCTGCTATTTTCTTTATCTATTTAATACCAATAATAGACTTTGTATATCTTTATATCGCCAGTGTTTTCTACTGAAGATTTCTTTCTTGTCTTCCCTTTTTTTAAGGGGTTCTTATTTGGGGTTTTATATTGCTGTTTCACTTCGATCAATCGTAATTACCTGGACAGTGGTCAAGTACCTGGTCCAAGGAGTTTTTTTCCTGTTCTCTAAGGAATAGGACAACAGAGATCCCCCCTTAAAGAAGCTAAATTTGAAATTTTATTATGATTTTAAACTAAATTGAATAAATTTTCCCACTTTTTTATTTTTCCCCATATTTCTTATTTTTTTCCTATTTTCCTTATTTTTTTTTCATATTTTTCTCTATTTTTTTTTGGTTTATTTAATTTCCCTATTTTTTCCTGTCATTTCCTATCTTTTGCAGCTTTTTTTTACGTTTGCCCATTTTTTCCCAATTTTCTTATTTTTTCCATGTTCCTGTTTTTTCCTGGTTTTTACCATTTTGTCCTATCTTTCTTACTTTTCCTGTTTTTACGATTTTTTTTCTGTTTTTTTAATTTTTCTTTATTTTTTCCCCATTTTTTATATTTTGGCCTATATTTTCCTTATTTTTTCCATTTTTTACCTATTTTTCTCTATTTTTTCTTATTTTTCTCTGTTTTTTTCCTGTTTTTTAATTTTTTATCTATTGTTTCCCATTTTTTTCTATTTTTCCCCATATTTCTTATTTTGTATATATTTTCTTATTTTTCCCTTTTTTTTATCTTATTTTTCTCTATTTTTACCCCAGTTTTTTTTCGTTTTCTTAATTTTCCTATTTTTCACTATCATTTTTTATTTTTTCTACGTTTGCCTATTCTTCCCAATTTTTTTTATTTTCCATTTTCCTGTTTTTACCATTTTTCCCTTTTTACTTACTTTTCCTGTTTTTACTAATTTATTTTGTTTTTCTGATTTTTATATGTTTTTTTCCATTTTCTCTATTTTTTCCATTTTGCCTATTGTTCCTTAATTTCCCCATTTTTTATATTTTGGTCCATATTTTCTTTATTTTTTCCATTTTTTCCTATAGACACTGTTAGTTTTCCCCAGTATTACAGCCACAGAAACGAGTTAGTTAATCTTAAAATGGATATGAAAAGGCTTAAAGGACCACGCAATTTTTAGATAACCGCGAGACTTGTTTTTAACTGAAGATACAACTGATTTGAATCATGAAGAGCTTTTACATGCTCATTTATTCGCAATAACATTTTCAAACACATTCAAAAATTGAAAAATGAAAAACTTGTAATTTGGAAGAAAATTTAAAACTTTAAAAATTTCGTTTTCAATTTTTGAATATGTTCATTTCAATTCACACCATTTTGTACGAGCGGAAGCTTTTGCTTGATGGTGGCCATTGTTTGGCCGAAACATGTTGCCCATGCCCACTTGTTCAAGTAATTTTCAATAAATTTTATGTGGTATGACTAGGAGATTATTATTATTCTTTGATTTAATATTAAGTTTACAATAGGTTAGAAATCACAATTACAAAGATACCGGGAAATGAGGCGATTTCACTTTTATTCTCACTTGGTTTATCGGCACTATACGTGTTAAATTTAGAGATCATTGCATTTTTTTAGTCATATTTTTAACACAAATTATAAATAACTTTTGCACAATTTTGTAACGCTCTTTACGTTGTCAAGCGCTATTTTGGTGCCTCAGTCCAGGTTTCGGATTGTCTCGGGGGCCACCTTCCGTTTATAGTGTGAAGAAGGCCACTTGCACGGGTAGCTTCAGTGGAGAAAAAATACTCCGGGTCGTTTGGCATCGACAAGACCCTTACTTGCCATATTGAGTTGAGTACCCGTGTATTTGCTGCTGCTGGTATCATAAATAAAAATCAGTAAATGCAAAATGACTATTTATTCAATACCAATTCCGACGAAAAAAAAGGTGTGCAACTGTTCTTTTCTCGGACGGTACAGGCACGTATTCCGGGCTGCATATTGGAATGTTAGCGACACGTTCGCTGATTGTTATTTCCCGACGTTCGTCAAGAAAGTTACAGACGTATTAGCGAGGGCTTTATCCGGTTTGTCGGTAACATTCAGAATTATTATCTTAAATTTTTCATTGTAAGTTATAGGCGCATTAAGAGTAAGTTACAGGCATATTAGCGAATTCGCCTTAAGAGTATAATGGCACCTCAGTAAAATTTGTAATCGAAAAACCTTTTGTAAAATAGCTGAAATTTTAAATGTATATATTGGAGGAAGTTATCGATTGCTTCCGATTTTTTTTTCTTAAAAGTACTTTTTGTTAAAGAGAAAAAAATTCGTCGACCTCATAAAATTGGAATTTTGACAAATAAATATGACCTGACCTAGATAATGTCACAATAAATATGCTGTAAAAATTTTGTTTCTTAATATCAAACCGTTGTCGAAAAAACATTTTTCAAAATTTCTTATTTATATGGATCCAGCTGCTCCTGCTTCCTAGCAGTAACTTCACTCTGTACACTCGGGAGAAGGACAACAAATTTAACTGAGGTGCTATTATACCCTTAAGGCTCTACCGTCCGTTAATTTGTTAGACTGATTTAGGGGTCCAGCTCGTGCTGGATTATAGCAACATATTTAATTTTCTACTTTATTTCTAAATATTCTTGGCATTACAAAACATAAAGCTAGGATTGTATGAAAGTTAAATTTTAAAAAAAATAAAAACGAAAAACTACGACAATTTAAAAACAATAAAAATACTGCAATTTCCTGGTAACTTTTACGGGTTCTGAAAAATTATAATAACATTTTAAATGCATACAATCCTAAAGTTAACCTTTATCTTTAATGTAAAAAAAACAAAATTGTATTTTTTTAAAAGATAACCGAGTAATCATGCACGAGCGGAATGTATACAAACCAAAATTTCGTATTTATTCATGTCCGTTCAGTACTGCCTCGCACGGACCGCAATGAATATTCCTTTATATTTCTCAATGCGACATGCAGAGCCTTAAGAGACGCCAATACCCTATGTTATCTTGCCTGAAATCGTTTTTGGACGAGCGCTCCGTTAATATTAAATATAGGAAGCTGAGCTTTTCACCAATCGATTCTGTTGTTAATTCTTTAGAGCGCGTCTGTAGCACTTTTTTAAATTAGTTTTAGCAAAAGTGATACGACTATCAAGCTGCACTTTTCCACTAATGTCAAATAATTTCACAAATTCATTCAGCCGATTTGGCTCATGCAAATTTTCTCGTTTATATTATATCTGCTCTAATTTGTTTATATTTTTTGTTACGTTGAGAATAGGCAGCCACGAACAAAAATTAGCTGATTACATAGAGGAATGGAAGGACTATTTAGACAAATTTTTTCGTTCAAATATATCTCCTCCAAAGGGCCAGCTCCATGATTCGAAAATTAGATTTTCGTAGCGGTCGAACAAATTTCAATTTTTTTTTCGGTGGTTGAGAATATTTTTTCGAAGCAGTCCTTCCATTCTTCTATGTAAGAGGGTGTTGAAGGTGGTACAAAATATGGGGACCCGGGGCTTATGGAGGCCCGAGCTCAACACAGCAGAGTAACTTCTTATTTTATAAAAATAAAAATTCATTCTTTCAGTTAATAATATTCTATAAAAATCTTAACAAACCACTTAATTTCTAACGATTCTCAAAAACTGAATGACAATTCTCTTATTACAAATTAGTTTTCCATTTTTTTAAATTAAATCAACCCGCGAGAAGTTACCCGGAATAAAAGACGCAATTGGAGAGTTATTGGAGCTTAATTTAATTCCAGAAGTAAAAGGTTAATTAAATAGTATTTAAAAATATTTGGATTCTTTTGAGTGGCTTCAACGTGGCTAAAAGTAAAATAGTTGGCCCAACATTTTGAATGAATGTAAACTAGTGGTTAATAATTTGGGAATGTCAAATGAACCAGCGTCGTCCGAAAAAAGAAAACGGGACAGAATAGTACATTATGTATCTAGTAGTAAAAGCCAATACATTCCAGAACGACAATGTAAATTGGAGTCTGGAAATGTGCTTTTACTACGAGGTACACATACTGTTGTTTATGAAATTATAATAAACATTAGTATAATATACATAAAATCATAATCTTCGAACATAAAACTGCCATCAAATGACACATAAAAAAATGGTGTCAAACGTGAAACCGCAAAATTTGAAAATTAAATTGCTTCCGCAAAAACACTATGTGGTTGTGACTCAAATCAGACCAACACATCAATAAATGTTCTTAATGAGAGTTGGTTGATTGCGTGTATTAATTTACTGTTAAAAATCTATATAAAAAAATAGTAGGGACCGATTTTGACGGTCTAGACCGGCAAAAATTTTTCCGGGCCCTTGTCGGTCCGGGAAAGTTCATTGCTTAGCAACGGGATAAAATACTAGATTAGCGTATTTTGGGGTCTGAATTTGCTCCGAGAAAGTAGGCATTCTGGAGTGATTTCAGAAAAAAATGTTTTTCCACGAAACATCAAATGATTCATTACAACTTTATGGATATGAGTACTTTAGAGTCGAAGTATTTTCTGTAATTTTAGATTCTGATATTTAAGATTTATCAACAAGATTTGAAGCAGCTAAAGTCATCATAGCTCCTTGACTTATATTTATATGAAAAATTTCAATTAAACCGGTTGCTAATTGAAGGAGATATAGGCGTTCATTATAACCCGATATACTATTTTAATTTATTATATGACACTAATTATTTTTTAAATCTATAGCATGCACCAATATTTTTAATTATAAACATTATAAACGTAAATGTATACGTTTTTATTAAAATGTATTTTCTTCCTGCTTTATATCCCTCTATATAAGTTTTAATGATCCGGTCGATATGAATCATCTTTTCTACTTCTGCCACATATGCTTTTACCACCCTCGTGGCCGTAAAAGTTTGCTAACTATGTTAGCGAATTCAAGGAAATTCATCTCTAATCTCTTGTTGAATCGCATCAGTCTGGGTTGCAGTCTTGAAAAATAATTGCCGCGACAATATGGCGCGACACCAGATTTTTGGCCACTGCTACTATTCAAATGTATCATTTTCAGGAATTCCAATTATTTAACGGATCTTGAATAGAGGTCAGTGGCATTTTAGTATGTGGAATATGGAGAGGAATACTGGGAAAATCGAACTAAGTATTACAATATTATTATAAAGATAGTAAAAAGTTTAATAATTTAATAATTAACAAATTGTATTAATTTTGTCTCTTTTTCCAAAATATTTATTGAAGATACTTTAACATAGATCTTATTAAAAAATATTTAAATTTAAATATTAAAAATTTTGTAAATCCCTACTACATAATTCTTAATTGAAAGTAATTAAAACATCACAATTATAAATACAATAAATATTTTTAAAAAAAATTTTCACATGCAAAATGACATTTGATATATTAGTCTAGTACACGAAGCCGGAAAAAGGCGTGAACCCATAATTTTTTTCAATACTGACCGATTCTGCTGAAAAATTGATACAAGGTTCTTTGAAGTATCAGTAAAATTTTCAAAATATTTCGAAATGCCGCTTTAACCATTTAGTGGGTGTGGGAGTGGTTGAAAGTAGTGAACTTTTATACTTGTGTCTTTGTTGACCTGTCTATAATATTACAGATATGAAAAATTTTATTCTTATCAAAGAAGTAGCTTAAAATAGTGTATTATATACCAAGGGACTAAAGTGCATCTTTTAATCCCGAGGGTGTAGATTGGTTCCCGAGCGTAACAAGGAAACAATCACCTGAGGGATTAAATTTTTTTTGCTGGTATATAATTTTTAAATATACATATTTAAAAGTTCATATCTTATCTTTAATAATAAATAAATTATCTGATGTCTGTGGCTATTGTTTTTTATTAACGTTCACAAAAAGGGAATCTATTTTTTTCTTGTTTCTACACATTGTCTTAATAGAATTAACTCATTATAATTATTCTATTGTTTCCTATTTTGCTTTAGAAATTCATGTAATTTTTTTATATGTTGTCATTGTAATTTTATTTTACTAGAGACCACAACATCTGGTAATTTGTAACATTTTCGTATATTGTATTTTGTATGAACTTTTAGGGTTTTTCTAATACATCAAGATTCTTCTGTTACACCAATTTTTCTCTGGCACCCAGTATCCTTCCGGAACAAAGTTTTTTTTTCCGGAACCTAACAGAACAAACAGGAAGTCAC
This sequence comes from Neocrepidodera transversa, assembly GCA_963243735.1. Taxonomy (NCBI): domain Eukaryota; kingdom Metazoa; phylum Arthropoda; class Insecta; order Coleoptera; family Chrysomelidae; genus Neocrepidodera; species Neocrepidodera transversa. Next base: position 7,892,517 of record OY725338.1, read on the forward strand.
TTGAAAACACGCAGTTCCGTCCGAAACCGAGCAAGAAGATATTAGCTGACTACATCTATAGAAAAACGAAGAAACTGTAACAAAGTTACTTTTTTCCGTATTATTTAAAATATATAAATTAAATCGCGCACGGCACTGGAGTAAAATTAAATTAAAATTGTGAATAAAAGACCAGTCGAACCAGTTGAACCTTCGCCAGGCAGATGGAGACACTCTCGTCTCTGCTTCTTAGACGCTTAAGTTCGTATCGAGTAAGGCAATTCATACCGTTGTCGGCAGCTGCAGAGGCAGCGAGAAGCCAGACTTGCTGTGGCCGTCCCAATTGGAACAGCAGTGCAGTCCGTCGACCTTTAGAGATAGGTCAAGCTGAAGCCAACTTCAATGGTATCCGGAGTCCAGAACCGTCAGTCCGACTACACCACGCCGCCAAGCCTTTTCTCCGCCGGATTTTGGTAATAAATAAAAGTTTTGATTTATTACTATTTGTTTTGAGTTTAATATCCCAGCAGCTAATACCCAGGTACTTAAACCTAGTAGGGCAAGTAAAGACCGCCCTTCTGGCCGCCAGTGATTTTGGTCGATACCATAACGACCCCTGGAGTATTTTCTTTCTCCACTGACGCTGCCCGTGCAGTGGCCTTCACACTCTAATCGGAAGGTGGAGTCCGAGGCAATCCGAAACCTGGACTAAGGCGCCAAAGTGACCCGCAACGACCGAAGTGTCGTCGCAAAACCAAAATAAGTTTCTGATTAAAAAAGAAAAAAAAAACAAATTGTGTGCTCATATAAATTTCAATAAACCAGTAATTTTTAATTTTACTCTTATTTCCTTATACCTATATAAATAGAAACAAAAACACACATTTTGAAATATATTTAGTTTTTTTTTTGTCAATTGTTTCTTAATACATCAAAAAAATCAATTAGACTGGCGTCCAAATTTTTTTTTCTTTAATATTTTACTTTTTGATATATTTCAAATTCTATTCGTGGAATGAACCCATATTAAAAAGAATTTAGCTTAAATTACATTTATTACTACTTATCAAGAAAGTAAAATAATTCAAACTATTTTGGTGCTTCATACACCCTACAGCGTACGTACTAGATATATAATTTCATTTGACAGTAAAAGCCTTTTTACAATTTTATTACATAAATGACTGGTATGTTTTATGTGTTAATGTTGCAATATTATTTTTTTATGTATCACGTCAATTAAAAATAATAATAAACTAATTAAAATCTTTATTATCGGCTCTCTACTTCTTCGTTTTTCAGTCTTGTTAAGCAACCTGTCAGAAAGGAACTTTTACTAGTATTGTTTTCTAACCAGTCTATAAAACAAAAGGTTTTATTCTTTTTACACTTTTTTCTTTTAACTAGCATACATTTATTGCAGACATATTAGTAAACTAGCATGTTGCAGAGAAATGAGGCATTCACCGGCTTTAGCAGTTGCATTATTGCCCACCATAACATAAATTCAAAATGATTTATTGTTCTGGTACTAGAACATAAATGACTTTAAACCACACTAGTTAGTTTTTTCAAAGCTAATAACGTGCACCAAGAAAAGTGTCTTTATTGAACAGCGGAATTTATATTAATAAAAACAGAGTGGAGTACCAGATAATATAGTAATAGATACTTAGCAATTTGGTATGAAAATATTATAAAGTTGTATTCAAGGGCGTAGATAACTTTTTTCCTGATGGGGGATACTTTTTTTCTGGGAAAGTACTTTTTCCTAGGGAAAATTAATTAATCAAACTTTTAGACAAATATGTTTGTCCGTTTCTACATTTCATATATTTTATTTCTTCTTTTCGTGCTATTTTTTTGGTATCCCGAGGTGGGTAATTACCCCCTTTACCTCTAATATACACGGCCTTGCTTGTAAATGAGCCAGATGGAATTGGTTGCGGATGATCCTCCAGAAGCAGATTATCCGGGAAGTGATTTCTTTACTCTTTTTGTCCAAGATGTAGAAAAATGCATTGGTGCTTTGTTTTTTAATTTTCTGTATGAAAAAAATGCATTGTTGCTTTGTTTTTCAGTAACCTGTATGGAAAAATGCATTCTTGCTATGTATTTTAAATTCTTGTGTAAAAAATATGCATTGTTGCTTTGTTTTTTTAATTACCTGTATGGGAAAATGCATTCTTACTTTTTTTATCAATTTTTTGTATGAAAAAATGCATTGTTGCTTTGTTTTTCAATTTTCTGTATGGAAAAATGCATCCTTGCTTTGAATTTCAAAATCTTGTGTAAAAAAATGCATTCTTGCTTTGTTTTTTAATTTCCTGTGTGCAAAAATGAATTCTCGCTTTGAATTTCAAATTTGTGTATAATTAAATGCATTGTTGCTTTGTTTTTCAATTTCCTTTGTGGAAAAATGCACTTTTGCTGTGAATTTCTAATTTTTATGTGAAGAAGTGTTTTTTCTTTTGTTTTTCAATTTCCTGTGGGGAACAATGCATTTTTGCTTTATTTTATAAATTTCTGTAGGAAGAAATGCATTGTTGCTTCCGTTTTTTTTTCAAATTTGTGTGTGAAAAATGCATTTTTACTGCTTTTCTAATTTTTTTTAATAATAAATGCATTTTTGCTGTTTTTTGGAAATTTTTCTAGGGTAAAATGTTGTTCTTTTTTCTCCAATTCTTATTTGAAAACTGCATTTTTGATGTTTTTCTGTGAAATGGACTATAACAACTCAACAATTTACCGAAAAATTAGTGATTCTAAATATTAATTTGTGAAATTTAACTGTAAACCATTCTTGCTTCTTTTTTCAAATTTAACTATGGAAAAATGCATTCTTGCTCATTTTTTTCAAATTTAACTATGGAGAATACATTCTTGCTTCTTTTTTTTAATTCGTTGTGGAAAAATGCGTTTTTGCTCCTATTTCTTCAAATTAACAGTGGAAAAATGCATTCTTGCTTCTTTTTTAAAATTTAACTGTGGAAAAATGCATTCCTACTTTTTTCAAATTTTCAAATTCGAGTGTGGAAAAATGCATTCTTACTCATTTTTTTTACACTTAACTGTGGAAAAATACATTTTTGCTTCTTTTTATTCAAATTGAACTGTGGAAAAATGTATTCATGCTATTTTCCCAATTCATGTGTGATTTTTTTAGGCCTTTTTAGAGTTCTCTCCTACCTTTCCTGAAGAAATTTATTTTTTTTGTAAAATTTTGCACTTTATATGTGTTTCTCCTTACTTTGGTTTTCATTGGAAGAATTTCAGGAGAAAACTTCCCAGTTGGAAACTGTGAGCATTTCTATATATATCATTTTTCTCTGATTTTCTGCAGAAAAATAGTTTTCGGTGTTTATTTCTTTAATTTTCTGGAATTTTCCTTGAATTTTCCTTTTTTTCCGGATCTATTCCAACATTGATTCTATAATTGTATCTAAACTATCATTTGCGAGAGTGATTATCTGATTGATTATTTTCTAACCCTCCCGATGTAACCCTCTTGTGAAACACTCTATATACATGGGCGTAGATAACTTTTTTTTCTTGGGGGCGGTAGTAATTTTTGCTGGGGGAGGGGGGTAAACAAACTTTTAAACAAATATATGTTTGCCCGTTTCTACATTTCATATATTTCATTTCTTCTTTTCGTGCTATTTTTTGGTAACCTGGGGGTGGGGTAATTACCGCCTTTATCTCCCTATATCTAGGCCCTTGGTTGTATTTATATTCCCGCTACATATATTACAGTATAGAAGGTATACAGGGAGATCCATGAATAATTGTTCATTTTTTAACTGGACAAGCATAATATATGATGATTTAACAGTTACATAGAATATAATAGGTTTGTAAGCTTTCGATTTCAGAAATAAATAACATTTTCTTATATTTCCCACTATGAAAAATAATCCAAATTTATGAAAAGGTTTACCAACTAACAGTGTAGTGGTTCCACGCCCTTCATGCACTAACATGATTCACACATTTTAAAAAGCATACAAAGTAAATAAAGTGTGACAGTTTTACTAATTTTCAACTGCCATTCAACATATATTAAAAATTTAGATTTACTTTTAATGGCAAGAAACAGAAACAATTTATCAATTCCCTTAACATACTTCCCATCGTCTGCAACCTCTTGACTTTGCAAGCCTCTTGACTTTGCATTTATGTTCCTTTTGAGTTCATATTATAACCTGGCGGTCCAAAACTGGCTAAGAAACAATCCCGGAAATGTCGCAACAATACACGATATTAGGAAAACATTTAGACAAGCATACAATGGAGCTGGAACACTCCAAAATGACAATCGCGGTGTAGAAAATATCACTACCAAAAATGCAGATGTTACCAATCGCTCCGATGATCGTGTTGTAAAAAATAGTATGAGTGAAAGAAAAATAAAGTCAAACAGAAACGCAC